>CM060906.1:718184198-718809198 GCA_030737815.1 Allium fistulosum | reverse complement strand
AAATCCATTATGATGATTTTTGATGATCATATGCATGGATTTTATGATATGTTTGATTCAAACAAGATTGTTTGATATCTGTTTATTTCAATTTTAAGGCTAAAATCATTTATATTGGATTTCAAATGCCATGAGGATTTAATATGTTATGTAAGACCTTATTTTGGAGATTGGCCTAATTTTTTATAATTTTTCAAGCTATGGAAAATTTATTATGAATTTTTGAAGGAAGAAATGAATATTTGGGTTTAAATTTTATTTCGGTTGTTAAATGAAGGAATTTGGGTCAGAAATTTTTATATGTTAGATAACATATTAAAAGTGAAGTTCTATGATTTTTGAGGATTTTTCCTAAGTAATTTAATTTGGAGGATTTAAATGTTTTGATTATTTTGCTTAAGGGAAGGGCTTCTTTGCTAATTATCTTTATTTAGATCTGAAATGAATGCGGCAGTTTTTGTAATGACCCATAAAATTTAATGGTTTTAATAACGCAATTAACTAAAATTTTGCTTAAAATTTTAAAATTGAATTTGGAAATAAAAATTTAATATTTGGAATACGTCTATTTTAACATAACAACTAGTAAATTTTCATTTGATAATATTGAAGTTTATTTTATTGTGTAATTTTATTTAAATTTAAATCAGTTAATATTTGATGTTAATAAAATGTTTTCCAAACCTGAATATTTTTATATAGAAAATTTGTAAATCGTCTTCTGAGTGAGACGTCATATTTCTGTTCTTCAATTTGGACTATTGTTGCTCCATTTATCTTATTTCTGGCAGATTTGCAGCATTTTCGGTACCGATATCGACTTTTGCTAGGATGATCGTACCACAAATATCTATATACCGTTCTGATCGTCTCGTCGTACTGATCTCTGCAGTATATTTATTTCTGTATTTTGAGGTCCGGTACACGACGGAAACGATAAAATGGTGCATCGTATTGGTACCATAAATTGTGACCGTTAGCTTTCTTTGCTTTTCAAATTCTGAACGTGCAGCCCAAGCTATTTAATAAATTGCTTTAAATTGTGTTACCTGAAATTGATATCTAGCTGGCATCCTATCACTTCAATTTATTAATTGCGGGTGCGTTCATTTTGGGTCTCTTCCTTTTTACTGTTCTTGATTTATAAAGTTATATATATATATATATATATATATATATATTACTTTCCTTCCTCTATTTGCCTGTGCTCATTCACCTTCTTCCTCTCCCCTCTTTTTTTTTCTTTTGTTTGTTTTGTTTTCATCACCGTGGGAATATATTCATGCAAAGCTTCAGATTTGAAAAAAATAAAGGCAACATTTACATATAAAATATCAGATCTGCTCGCCTCTTTCTCTCTTCCCACATCGGCCAGCAAGCAGCAGCCGACCTCTGCCACTCCTTTCCTTCCACGTGGCAAACACCTACAACCGAAATCAACCAACCTCCCCCAGGCAACCAGCGACCCAAAGCCCTCCATGCCCAGCCAGCGCCTCAACGCTGTAGCGACATGCACCTCTAGCCTCCAAGATGCGACCACCCAGACCCTCGCGCGGCCTATGCTCCTCCACCACCTCCCCATCCTGACGCCTTCCATCCCACTGCCCCAGCCCTGGCCATCGCCTCCATCTTCCATCAATTCTTCGCCAACCATCAGTTCTTCGGCCTATTTGTTAATACCTATATATAGGTAAGCTGCAACTTGTTCTTTTGTTGTTTTAAAAAAAAATTCTTGTTTTGTATATACACGTTGCATATATATATTCTATTTTCTGTTTATATAGATTTTATTATATACGTTAGTTGTTCATATTACTTTATGAAATCATATGTTTATACAAGTTTTGAAAGTTTGCATATCTATTTAATATAGCAAGCTATATATACTCAGTTAGCTTATATATATATATAAAGGTTTTATAAAATATATTTGTATGAACATAAGTTGCATATGATTGTTACAACATGGTTTCATATATATATATATATATATCTGTTTATAAATATACTTTGGCACGTATTGTGTTTAAGGTCTAACTTATATATATTTGTATAAATGGAATCCGCACACATAATTGTTGTTTATAATCCATATGTATATATGTTTTTTTTCTTCAGTTCGTTCGTATGTGTTGTCTTGAGAAGAAACAGTATATATTTAAGCTATATTACTTTATATTTGTATAAGGGATAAGTTTATATTAGTTATATGCATGTCAGGTTAGTTAGATATGTTGTTGTTTTAATTTATATATGAGGTTACAATATTGGTTTTAAGATATAGTATGTAAATATATACATTTTGGATTTTAAGAATATATATGCTGGTTTCACAATTTGTTAGTATGTATATATTGTTGATTCCAAAACATTTTCGTATGCAAATTTATATAGATGGGTTTATATATATTTGTTTTATTTATAAGTAAGGGTATGGTATGTTTGGTTAGTATACATATTATATAAAGTCAGTCTGCATATAAGATGTATCATATATAATTACAACAGTAGTTTAAATATTAGTTAATAATATATGTATATGATGAGTTCTAAGTATATGTATGTGAGTTTATTTAAGAGTATATAACCTTAAATATTGATTGGTTAAAATATTGATTTTCAATAGATATTGTGTTTGTTATATATTATATATATCGGTACTCGGATTTCAAATTTGCCTATAGATTTTTTTATAACCTATATATGTGTATCTTGATTTTAATACATATAGATTTTGATTTGGGTACGTGTGTATATGTTTAAACTTAATTTCGATTTTCATATATATATATTTTTAAATTTTATTTGTATTTGAATTTAGAATATGATTTGTGATTATGTATGTATTCTCAGTTTATATCAAAACTAATTCGGTTTAGTTCCCATCGATCTTCCATTTACCAGCTTTGTCCGTCGTGCCTATTTTCTTCATCGAATCGTGTCCATCTAGCGTTGCTTTGGGATTCGTAACTCATCTCACTCTCATTCATCTCTAGCCTCGAAAGGTGAGCAATCACTCACGATTAACGTTCTTATATTTATTGAATTTGATTTCAATTGAAATGACAATTGAAATATACTGCTAATTTAACTGTGAATTATTTAAATTGTTATATGTGATACATTTATATGTAATTGTTCACCTGTGGGATATGACACCATATCCTGTTGTTATATTATATTGTAATTGATGCCTGTTATTATTATTATCATATCTGTTATCACTCTGCAAGTTCCCTGTTAGTATAGAATTCCCTATGGGTTGGAATGATACATACCCGAACAATCTGTATAATAGGAGAGAATCGTTATGGGTTGAAATGATAAACCCAAGTGATTTTCATTGAATTGAATTTGGGATTGCGGGTTGAAATGATATATACCCGTATATATTTAAATTACGGATTGAAATGATAAATATCTGTATCACTTGACCATAGACACCGTTGGTCTATATATATAAATATTTTGAAATTGATTTCTATGGTTTGAAAGGAAATATATATGGTTTATTTAAATTTGAAAATATCATGTATATGAATAAGTTTTAATATAAAATAGAAGATTGAATAATAAGCTTTAAATTTAGTAAAGTTTGATTTAAGTAAATCACAATATGTTCAAGTATTTATTTAAAAATTTAATTTAAAAATAGATTTTTAATGATTCTATAAGTTAAGGGTTGGAAAGATAAATTTGAATTTATTCAAATTTGTATTTAATTAAGAATTTTTTTTAATTCAATAAATTTGAAACTTATTTAATTTGAGGGTTTTAAAATACGATTTTATAACTTGATTTTTGATTTAAAGTGATTAAATGGATATTTCAAGTTTTATATAAATCGAAGGAAATATTCAGTTTAATGTAACTTAAGGTTATTTAAATGATAATGGATTTATTAAGTGGATATTTCAAAACTAAATAATAATGAAGTTAAAATAAGGTATATATGAAACTATCAATTTAGTTTTGAAAGTGCTATAATTTGGAAATATATATATTTGAAATGGAAATGATATTTTGGTTTTGAAGTATAAATTATTTTGAAATAACCACATTGTTATAATGACGTTTGGTTGTGAATAGCGTATATTTCTACATAGTAGATAGTTCCACGGATCCTTAGAGGATGGTTATCCCAAACATCCTTTAAGTTAATTGTATTTCAGTTGATATTTCACTTGAGTTGAAATTATTGATATAAGTATGTTAATCCTGACTCGAGTGTTTTGTGTTTTGCTTTACGCTCGGGTCAGACTGAGTGATACAGCATTTGAGACTCACCTTTGAAGTTTGGAGCTTCGCTTGGAGATCCAACTATCGATTCAACCTTCAAATTTTCCAGTTGATTTGTTCAGAGATGTCATCAGTCTGTATTTGAGATATTCTATTGTATTTTATTTCAAACTCTGTTGTTTATATAGTAGCTTCATGAACTACTATTTATTAATCTATTCCGCTGCATTCTGTTATTATACTCTGTGTCTGTTATTCTGTGATTGATTTATTTACTATATATGTTGAGTTTTGCCGAATATAAATTAACAATCTGATATTTTGAGCAATTCAAGTCTGGCATGTGCGGATGCGAATGGTTGAAAATACCGGGTCGTTACAATTGGTATCAGTGCTATGGTTTTAGGCAAACTTAGCATATGTAGTAGATTTAATTACAGAATTACTTTCGTTCGTGCTTGAACCTCTTCCTCTTTGATTCGGTTTCCTTTGAATTTTGGAATGCTCACACTGGTTCTGAAATTCATTCTTGTCTCTCCCTATTTGTATTCTTTTGATTCTGGAGTATCCCATAACTCCACTTCGAATGTTCTCTATAAAAATTGGCGGTCCCGCCAATCTTTGAATGATTTGTAAAGGGGTGATACTCCTTTTGTAACGACCCACTATTTTGGACCATTCAAATCGACAATAAATCCACACATGTCGGACTTGAATAATTCAAAACAATAGATTGTATATAAAATTTGGCAAAAACTCAGAATATACAGTAAATAAATCACAGATCACAAACACAGAGTAATAACAATGCAGCGGAAACAAAAGAATAGTAGTTCATGAAACTACTATATATACATAATAGAGTTAAACCAGGTACAACAGAAATCACGAATACAAAGATGTCTCAATACAATAGTCAAATACAAGATCTGAATACATCACTGGAATCAACTGAATGACTAAAAGCAGAATCAATGGATGGATCCAAGCGAAGCTCCAACTCCAAAGGTGAGTCTCGAATACTGGTATAACTCAGTCTGACCCGAGCATAAAGTAAAACACAAAACACTCGAGTCAGGACATACATACTTATACAATGTAAACCAACTCAAGTGAACTGTAATAGAAAAGTACAAGTAACTTAAAGAATGCTTGGGATCGCCCATCGTTTAAGGATCCGTTAAACTATCTACTATGTAGTAATATTCGCTATTATAATAATGTCTAATAGTAAAATAAACTTACTTTTAAATACCGTTAAGGCTTTACATTTTCCACCTTAACACATAAATAGTGCCAGTAGTCTATACAGTACCTGCGTACATCCAGATCGGGAGGCTACAAGAAGATACTCCATAGGTACGACACAAATCAAACTCGTACAAGGCGCGCTAGGGTAGGTGACACGGCACAACTAGGCAATGCCAGGGTAGATATACCAATTATGCATCTGGGCTGGTGGTAACGCATAGCAGCCACTACCGCCCACCTCGGAACACACTCCCAAATCAAAAATCAAAGGGTGGCCACCAGATCAATAACAAAGTAATAGAATATTATCGAAGAAATGTGTCTGATCAGAGTTGCTACCTCATTGGCCCATCGATCGTTCCTGTTTTAGCCACCTTATGCCAACTCACGGGAGTCGGGTCCACGTATATACATCAATAGGATCGTCGCCACCATCCTACTTCATTTGGAATCTACACCGCATACACGGTTGTCAAAGTGGTTTTCGGTATCGACAGAGAGTATGCCCATATCCGATCCTGGTCTCTTTGCCAACCAATCGTTATTATAACCCATGGATATTTATTTCGAAATAATTTATACCTCAAAAAAAAATATCATATCCATTTCAAAACTAGTTTATACTTCAAAACCAAAATATCATATCCATTTCAAACTAGTTTATACTTCAAAACCAAAATATCATATCCATTTCAAAACTAGTTTATACTTCAAAACCAAAATATCATATCCATTTCAAAACTAGTTTATACTTCAAAACCAAAATATCATATGAACAAACCCAAATTTCAAACCACTGAATATTTCTTTCAATTTATTTAAACTTGAAATATTCCTTTTTAAATCATCTTAAACCAAAACCACTTTATAAAGCCATATTCTTAAATCTTAAATTGCAAATCAGTATATTCAAAACAATTCTTAATTAAATACTATTTCAAATAAATTCATTTCCAAAAGTCATAGTACTTTCAAAGTTATAACACCTTTGAAACCAAACAATTTGAAACCATATCAATTTTAAGATGTTATCATTTGGAAATCATAATATTTAGAAAAATCATAACATCCTTAAAAGTAATATTCATTACCAAAGTTATAACATTATTAAGTTCATTCGTTCAATTATACCAATTTCGAAAACATTGTATTAACTTATAAATTTCAAAAATGGTTTATATTTCACCTCAAAACATATTCATTTAAGTCATTTGAATTCAATGTCCAAATCTTCGAAAATAATATTCATTTCCAAAGTTCATTGTAATTTCAGCAACAACAACACTTATAAAGTGTTACGGTAAATATATTAACATTTCAAAACATTGTCAAATTCAAAACAGCAGCACTTATAAAGTGCTACAGTAGGTATTAGTATTTCAAAATAGTTTCGTTTCAGAAACAGCAGCACTTATAAACTGTTGCAGTAACTATTTTAGTATTTCAAAACCTAGTTTAATTTAAGAAACAACAGCACTTATAAACTGCTGCAGTAGATATATTAGTATTACAAAACATCTTAATTTTAGAAACAGCAGCACTTTGAAAATGCTACAGTAGATATATTGGGAGATTGGAAACCAGTACATAAAAATCACAGCATTTCTGAAACGCTACAATTTCTGTTATAAGTTAATTATAACACTTTAAAACAATATATCTTCAACTTTTATCATTTTTAATTTATCAAACTTATTTCACTTTTCAAAATCATTTATTTGGATATTACTTAACTTATAATTTTTAATAAAATAAAATTTATTTAACCAATATCCAATTTAAATTATAATTCATTTACCAAGTCAAAATACATAAATTTACTTAACTTTTATTTTAACAAATAACTTAGTGCTTTATTTAAAATACGTATTTCATAAATAAAATATTCTTATCACTAAGTTAAACTTAAAATTCCATTTAACTCTAAATTTTCAATTATTAAGTCAAATCAAAATCTACATTTCAATCATAAATTTGCTTATACACGTTAACTTACAGAAAATCAATATAACATCTATTTAAATCATTTAAATCCGATTTTAAGTTAAAATCTCAGATAATTTAAAATTCCAAATACTTAAAAAAATTCAGAAAACTATGATATCAAACTTAAGTTCAAAATCACATATTTTAATATTTCAAAATACTTAAGATTTTACAAAACTATTATATCAAACTTAAGTTCAAAATCACATATATTTAATATTTCAAAAATACTTAAAAATTTCAGAAAACTATTATTTAAAATAAACCATGGGTCTGTATAATATTTTCTAACCTAGGTCAAGTGATACGGATAATATATCATTTCAATCCGTAATTTAAAAAGAAAAATCCGGGTTCTATCATTTCAAACCCGCAATCCCAAGTCAAACAAAATAGATAAAAATCGCTTGAGCCTATCATTTCGGCTCATAACGATTTTCCCTTATTCTGATGTCCGTTCGGGTATGTATCATTTCAACCCATAGTGATTCTATTCTATAGGGAACTTGCAGTGTGAGATACAGAAAATAAATGAACAGTAAAACATATAATATCATATCAGGTGATGTAACAAATATATAAGCAGTATATAACATCAAAAATCATATCACAGGCATATATGAACATAGCATATTAATTTCTACAATACACATGTCATTGTTTCACAATTATATAAGTACGAATGTCGAGAGTGATAAACTCACCTTTTTAAAGCTGGAGATAACAAACTAGATACACAACAAACTCCGAAAAGCACGACAAGGCACGACTATATTTGAGGAGAAGATGATGAGCCAACATTCAGATCATGCAACAAATAAAAAAAATAAAATAAGAATATGATTCAATACAAAAGGTTATAGATTAAAACAATGAAAAATATGAATCAAGGTGAGATAAAATGGCTTCACCTATACAAGTAGGCTCGGCCACCATAGGAATAGGCTCGACCACATCACTACATGGCTCGGCCATGATGTTTAGAGGCAAGCTAGGCTCGGCCATGGTTGGATTCAAGGCAAGTATGCACGGCTATGGTTAGAGAATGTAAAGAGATGGAAGTTACAAATGGAGGAAGGCAAAAAGTCAAGCAAATGGAAGGCTAAAGGTCAAGGGGTTTGGGTCCAATTGGTTCGGCCATAGGGCTTGGTGCTCGGCCATGATTGTTTTGAGTCTTGTGTGCATGGCTATGTCATGGTATGGTCAAGTCAAAGCAAGGAGTGGTGGTGGTTTTCGTTGTGGCCGAGCAATAAGGAGGAGGAAGGTGAAATAGTGGAGCTCGGCTAGGCTTTCTATGCATAGTTTGGTGATGTATTTGCATTATGGTGGTCACGGCCTTGGGTTTGGTGGTGATGGAGAGGGGTTGTGGTCGGTCATGGTGGTGGTTAAGTGTTGATGAGGACGGCTAAGAAAAGCATGAGGTGGAGGCCGAGCATAGCTTGAGGCAAGCAAAGAAAAGAAAATGGAAAAAGAAGGAAGAGATGCCATGAAAATGAGAAAGAGAAGATGAGAAATGTTTTTGTACGTGAATTGAAAAGAGAATGAACGGCTATAGGAAGTAATGCACGGCTATGAGATGTTAAAGAGCTAGGCAAATGAAAAGGCAAGTGAAAAGGAAAAGGCACAAGTTAAAGAAAGAGAAACCGAAGTCCTTTGAATTTTCCAACCCTATATTCCAAATAAAAATCCAATTAAATAATCAAAGTGCAAATCAAAATAAAATAAAATAAAAATAGAAAATACAAGTATAGAAATGAACATAGGAAATAGAAAATAAATATACAGAAAAATAATTGCGTATAAAACGCTGTATTTTATCAAATTTAAAAAGTACAAAATAGAATTTGACAAAACGAAAAGCAGAACAGATATTAGAAACAAATGCTGCTTCAAAGAAAAAGATTAGAAACTTAAAATTCAAATTTAAAAATTTCAACTGTAAGTCAAAGTTTGACCAAAGTTGACCGAAATATAAAATTTCCAGAAAATATTTATTTTATTATATTTGGAAAAATAAATTACAAATAAATTCCAAACTTACTTTGGAAAATTCAAAAAATTCACTTTTAAATTATTTAAAAATCAAAGTTTTCAAATAAAATTTAATTAAAAATATTTATAAAATTATGGGTTGTTACACTCTCCCCCACTCAAAACTTTTCATCCTCGAAAAGGAACGAGACAGGGAAAACAAGGAAAACAATATAAAATGAGGTAGGATTAAGACAAGATGAAAAGAAAATTGAACTTATACCTGATACTGTTGTTATAGGTAAATTCAACTAGATGGAGATGATCATCCCAAGATCTTCCATAATCAAGAACACAAGCACGAAGAAGATCCTCTAGAATACGATTCACTCTTTCTGTTTGACCGTCGGTCTATGGATGGTAAGTAGTGCTCAGATTCAGATGAGTACCAAAGATTCTGGAAAAGTTTCCAAAACAAGCTGGTATAAGCAATACCCTTCCATTCTCTAACAAGATAGTGAGAAATAAGGACAACCGAAATGATAGAGTTATGATATGAAATCACAAAGAAAGATGAGAAGAAAGACTTACATTGATCGCAACGATCTTAACTGGATCAACATAAATTCCATTACTAGAAACAATATGTCCGAGAAATCGGACTTCATCCTTCCAGAAATGGTATTTCAAAATTTTAACCTTCAACTGATGATTCCTAAGAGTCTCTAGAACAGATTTCAAGTGCGACTCATGTTCTTTTCTTGACTTGGAGAAGACAAGGATATCATCAACAAAGACTAAAATAAACTTAATAAGCACAACACGGAAACACGATTCATCAATCAACAAAGGAAGTAGGGGCATTAGTCAAACCAAAAGGCATAACTAACCATTTATAGAAAAACCATTCTCAGTACGGAAAGCAGTCTCGGGAATACTTTCCTCAGCAACACCAAGCTGTGAAAATCAGTGGCAAGGTCAAGCCGAGAGAAAACAATAGCTCCATGGGCTGACCAATTCGAAATTCGATTTCCCACTTAGAAGGTAGGAGAATGGAAACAACCAGAAAGAAAATAGATTGGAAAACAGAATAAGATAATAAATTTAAAACCATGAAAATTTCAACTTACATTAATAATTAATTTCATCCATTTGATTTCACTTAAGTTAAATAAATCTTAACTATATTTAATCTCATTATCTCGTCATACAATTATCTTAAATTAACAATTTTCCAAAGTCATGAATTTAAAATCATTTATTATACTCATAATTTATTCACTAAATTTCATACTTCTTTATTCCAAAAATTATTATTAAATTTATTCCACTTAATATATCTAATCATACTATTAAGTTTATTTACACTTTTTATAACCGCTCCAATTTATTTATAAATTCCTTTAACACCATTTTATATTGTAATTATTCAATTTACCTTTTATTCTATTTACCTCTATTAATCTCTTTATAACTAAAATTTAAGTGTATAACATTTATTATAACCACTCAAATTTTATTTATAAAATCCTTTTATATTGTATATTATCCAATTACATATTCAACTTCTTATTAATTTAGGTAAGTTATATTGGAATGTAATATAATATTATACAAATAAAATTTCCCAATTCAATTATTCAAGCTTAAATATTTACTCAAAATTTTGGCTTCTTTTATAATTGAAATCATCCTTTAAGATAAAATTTAAGAATTTAAATTTCCGGTTAACTTCAAACTATTCTAGAGATAAATAAATATATATACAATATATATATATATATCAAATCAAATTTTAAACCATATATCAATATATATATTATAAATCAAGTCAATTTTTTAGAAATTCAAATCAATTTAATTCTTCAAAGCAAAATAGTAGCAAAGCTACAGAATGGTCTCTTCACTTCGAAACTCGAAAATGAATGTCGATGGTGCTGCAGTCATCACCAAAATTATTTTCCAGCGATAAAGAGAAGAGCACTGATTTAAAACTTTAAAATTCTTTAGAAATGATTTCTATTCGGAAATATTTCAAATAATATACCCTTTAAAACTTTAAAACCAAAGTTCGAAATCATCGGAAATTAAATTCTCAAATTC
The DNA here is from genome assembly GCA_030737815.1 of Allium fistulosum. Classification (NCBI taxonomy): domain Eukaryota; kingdom Viridiplantae; phylum Streptophyta; class Magnoliopsida; order Asparagales; family Amaryllidaceae; genus Allium; species Allium fistulosum. Next base: position 718,797,648 of record CM060906.1, on the reverse strand, counting down.
TTAATTTAAATTCTTTTAAATTTCCTAATTTATTTATAACCATATTTTATATTTCAATTGTTTATATATGGAACAAAAGCCAATGGTTACAAGATATATACAAAGTCAAATATTATTTCTTAACATCCAATTCAATTAACTATCAAAATTCAGAAAATTATACATATCTAAAATATAATTATACAAAATTTATCTCATTTACCAAGTTTGAAAACAATATGGTGTTAGTTTGCTCTGTTCAAGTGTTTTGGAGATCCTATCGATAGTGTTAATCAGACGAATCGATCGGAAACCCAAATCAACATCAACAACTCAAACAACACAATATAAACTAAAACAATTTAAATATTAGTTTACAAATACACTTCAAGAATGATTTGAAGATAAGTTGGAAACAAAAGACAAGATGATTAAATAACAGAATAAGGGAATGAATAAGCTTATATAGATCACTGGCAACCTTAACCGGGTCGACAATGACTTCAAGAGTAAGATCGATGTGGAGTTCTGGGACAAACCTACATCCGATCTCAAGAGATAGAATTCGGGATAACAAGAGGTAGATAGCATTGTAAACCGAGGATGCAAAAATCTTCGGTGAATTAATGCTTCTTGTAAAGGAGTTCACCCCTTAACAATCATTCGAAGATTGGCGAGACCGCCTATTTGTTATAAAGATCATTCGAAGTGGAGTTATGGAATATTCCAGAATCAAATGAAGACAAATAAGGCGAGACAAGAATGGATTTTGGAACCGTAGGGAATGTTCCAAAATTCAAAAGAAATCGGCACGAAGAAGAAGGAATTCAAGCTCGAACGAAAGTGATTCTGTAAATAAGTTTACCATATATGCTAAGCTTTGCCTAGAGCCAAAGCTCTGATAACAAATGTAACGACCCACTATTTTGGACCATTCAAATCGACAATAAATCCACAAATGTCGGACTTGAATAATTCAAAACAATAGATTGTATTTAAAATTTGGCAAAAACTCAGAATATACAGTAAATAAATCATAGATCATAGACACAGAGTAATAACAATGCAGCGGAAACAAAAGAATAGTAGTTCATGAAGCTACTATATATACATAACAGAGTTAAACAAGATACAACAGAAATCACGAATACAAAGATGTCTCAATACAATAGTCAAATACAAGATCTGAATACATCATTGGAATTAACTGAATGACTGAAAGCAGAATCAATGGATGGATCCAAGCGAAGCTCCAACTCCAAAGGTGAGTCTCGAATACTGGTACAACTCAGTCTGACCCGAGCGTAAAGCAAAACACAAAACACTCGAGTCAGGACATACATACTTATATAATGTAAACCAACTCAAGTGAACTGTAATAGAAAAGTACAAGTAACTTAAAGAATGCTTGGGATCGCCCATCCTTTAAGGATCCGTTAAACTATCTACCATGTAGTAATATTTGCTATTATAATAATGTCTAATAGTAAAATAAACTTACTTTTAAATAGCGTTAAGGCTTTACATTTTCCACCTTAACACATAAATAGTGCCAGTAGTCTATACAGTACCTGCGTACCTCCAGATCGGGAGGCTACGAGAAGGTACTCCATAGGTACGACACACATCAAACTCGTACAAGGCGCGCTAGGGTAGGTGACACGGCAGAACTAGGCAATGCCAGGGTAAATATACCAATTACGCATCCGGGCTGGTGGTAACGCATAACAGCCACTACCGCCCACCTCGGAACACACTCCCAAATCAAAAATCGAAGGGTGGCCACCAAATCAATCACAAAGTAATAGAATAGTATCGAAGAAATGTGTCCGATCAAAGGTGCTACCTCATTGGCCCGTCGATCGCTCCTGTTTTAGCCACCTTATGCCAACTCACGGGAGTCGGGTCCACATATATACCTTAATAGGATCGTTGCCACCATCCTACTTCATTCTGGAATCTCCACCGAGTACATGGTTGTCAAAGTGGTTTTCGGTATCGACAGAGAGTATGCCCATATCTGATCCCAGTCTCTTTGCCAACCAATCGTTATTATAACCCATGGATATTTATTTCGAAATAATTTATACCTCAAAACAAAATATCATATCCATTTCAAAACTAGTTTATGCTTCAAAACCAAAATATCATATCCATTTTAAAACTAGTTTATACTTCAAAACCAAAATATCATATCCATTTCAAAACTAGTTTATACTTCAAAACCAAAATATCATATGAACAAACACAAATTTCAAACCACTGAATATTTCTTTCAATTTATTTAAACTTGAAATATTCCTTTTTAAATCATCTTAAACCAAAACCACTTTATAAAGCCATATTCTTAAATCTTAAATTGCAAGTCAATATATTCAAAACAATTCTTAATTAAATACTATTTCAAATAAATTCATTTCCAAAAGTCATAGTACTTTCAAAGTTATAACACCTTTGAAACCAAACACTTTGAAACCATAATACTTTGAAACCATATCAATTTTAAGATGTTATCATTTGGAAATCATAATATTTAGAAAAATCATAACACCCTTAAAAGTAATATTCATTACCAAAGTTATAGCATTATTAAGTTCATTCGTTCAATTATACCAATTTTGAAAACATTATATTAACTTATAAATTTCAAAAATGGTTTATATTTCACCTCAAAACATATTCATTTAAGCCATTTGAATTCAATGTCAAAATCTTCGAAAATAATATTCATTTCCAAAGTTCATTGTAATTTCAGCAACAACATCACTTATAAAGTGTTACGGTAAATATATTAACATTTCAAAACATTGTCAAATTCAAAACAGCAGCACTTATAAAGTGCTACAGTAGGTATTAGTATTTCAAAACAGTTTAGTTTCAGAAACAGCAGCACTTATAAACTGCTGCAGTAAGTATTTTAGTATTTCAATACCTAGTTTAATTTCAGAAACAGCAGCACTTATAAACTGTTGCTGTAGATATATTAGTATTACAAAGCATCTCAATTTCAGAAATAGTAGCACTTTGAAAATGCTACAGTAGATATATTGGGAGATTGGAAACCAGTACATAAAAATCACAGCATTTCTGAAACGCTACAATTTCTGTTATAAGTTAATTATAACACTTTAAAACAATATATCTTCAACTTTTATCATTTTTAATTTATCAAACTTATTTCACTTTTCAAAATCATTTATTTGGATATTACTTAACTTATAGTTTTTAATAAAATAACATTTATTTAACCAATATCCAATTTAAATTATAATTCATTTATCAAGTCAAAATACATTTATTTACTTAACTTTTATTTTAACAAATAACTTAGTGCTTTATTTAAAATACGTATTTCATAAATAAAATATTCTTATCACTAAGTTAAACATAAAATTCCATTTAACTCTAAATTTTCAATTATTAAGTCAAATCAAAATCTACATTTCAATCATAAATTTGCTTATACACTTTAACTTACAGAAAATCAATATAACATCTATTTAAATCATTTAAATCCGATTTTAAGTTAAAATCTCAGATAATTTAAAATTTCAAATACTTAAAAAAATTCAGAAAACTATGATATCAAACTTAAGTTCAAAATCACATATTTTAATATTTCAAAATACTTAAGATTTTACAAAACTATTATATCAAACTTAAGTTCAAAATCACATATATTCAATATTTCAAAAATACTTAAAAATTTCAGAAAACTATTATTTAAAATAAACCATGGGTTTGTATAATATTTTCTAACCTAGGTCAAGTGATACGGATAATATATCATTTCAATCCGTAATTTAAAAAGAAAAATCCAGGTTCTATCATTTCAAACTCGCAATCCCTAGTCAAATAAAATAGATAAAAATCGCTTGAGCCTATCATTTCGGCTCATAACGATTTTCCCTTATTCTGATGTCCATTCGGGTATATATCATTTCAACCCATAGTGATTCTATTCTATAGGAAACTTGCAGTGTGAGATATAGAAAATAAATGAACAGTAAAACATATAATATCATATCAGGTGATGTAACAAATATATAAGCAGTATATAACATCAAAAATCATATCACAGGAATATATGAACATAGCATATTAATTTCTACAATACACATGTCATTGTTTCACAATTATATAAGTACGAATGTCGAGAGTGATAAACTCACCTTTTTAAAGCTGGAGATAACAAACTAGATACACAACAAACTCCGAAAAGCACGACAAGGCACGACTATATTTGAGGAGAAGATGATGAGCCAATATTCAGATCATGCAACAAATAAAAAAAATAAAATAAGAATATGATTCAATACAAAAGGTTATAGATTAAAACAATGAAAAATATGAATCAAGGTAAGATAAAATGGCTTCACCTATACAAGTAGGCTCGGCCACCATAGGAATAGGCTCGACCACATCACTACATGGCTCGGCCATGATGTTTAGAGGCAAGCTAGGCTCGGCCATGGTTGGATTCAAGGCAAGTATACACGGCTATGGGTAGAGAATGTAAAGAGATGGAAGTTACAAATGGAGGAAGGCAAAAAGTCAAGCAAATGGAAGGCTAAAGGTCAAGGGGTTTGGGTCCAATTGGTTCGGCCATAGGGCTTGGTGCTCGGCCATGATTGTTTTGAGTCTTGTGTGCATGGCTATGTCATGGTATGGTCAAGTCAAAGTAAGGAGTGGTGGTGGTTTTTGTTGTGGCCGAGCAATAAGGAGGAGGAAGGTGAAATAGTGGAGCTCGACTAGGCTTTCTATGCATAGTTTGGTGATGTATTTGCATTATGGTGGTCACGGCCTTGGGTTTGGTGGTGATGGAGAGGGGTTGTGGTCGGTCATGGTGGTGGTTAAGTGGTGATGAGGTCGGCTAAGAGATGCATGAGGTGGAGGCCGAGCATAGCTTGAGGCAAGCAAAGAAAAGAAAATGGAAAAAGAAGGAAGAGATGCCATGAAAATGAGAAAGAGAAGATGAGAAATGATTTTGTACGTGAATTGAAAAGAGAATGAACGGCTATAGGAAGTAATGCACGGCTATGAGATGTTAAAGAGCTAGGCAAATGAAAAGGCAAGGGAAAAGGAAAAGGCACAAGTTAAAGAAAGAGAAACCGAAGTCCTTTGAATTTTCCAACCCTATATTCCGAATAAAAATCCAATTAAATAATGAAAGTGCAAATCAAAATAAAATAAAATAAAAATAGAAAATACAAGTATAATGAACATAGGAAATAGAAAATAAAAATACAGAAAAATAATTGCGTATAAAACGCTGTATTTTATCAAATTTAAAAAGTACGAAACATAATTTGACGAAACGAAAAGCAGGACATATATTAGAAACAAATACTGCTTCAAAGAAAAGATTAGAAATTTAAAATTCAAATTTAGAAATTTCAACTGTAACAACCCATAATTTTGTGAATATTTTTAATTAAATTTTTATTTGAAATTTTGATTTTTTAAATCATTTAAAAGTGAATTTTTAGAATTATTCCAATGTAAGTTTGGAATTTGTTTGTAATTTATTTTCCAAATGCAATAAATAAACGATTTTTGAAAATTTTATATTTTGGTCAAAATCTGAATTTTCAGTTTAAATATAAAAAATAAAAAAAATTCAAATTTTAATCTTTTTCTTTGAAGCAGAATATATTTATGATATCTGTTCTGCTTTTCGTTTCGTTAAATTCTGAGTTATGCTTTTTAAATCAGATAAATTACAGCATTTTTACACGTAGTTATTTACTGTATTTCAATTTCTAGTTTTCTATGTGCGTTTCTATATTTTTATTTTCTATGTTATTTTATTTTATTTTTCTATTTTGTTTATCTAAACTTTATTTATTGGATTTCACTTGTGTGTATATCTTTTCATAAAAGGCTTGGAAGAAATCAAGGAGACATGCGTTACATTTCTTTAATGCTTGCCTTTTTATTTACCTACCCTCTTTATTACTTACCCTAGCCATTCACCGTTCATAGCCGTGAATTGCTCTTATTAATCATGTACAAACATCTCAAAATATCCTCTTTTCAATTGCATTTAAGAATCATATATATATATATACATATACATATACATATATATATATATATATATATATATGTATGTATGTGTGTTTCTTTCTCCTTATTTCTTACCTTTTATTTCCTAGCCTTTTTGTTTTTCTATCATTTACTCCTCTTTAGCCGTTCAAATCTTTTCTTGCCATCCACTCCACTTCATAATTCACGTACAAAATTTATTTTCCATCTCTCATTTTTCATTTGCATTTAAAAATAAAATATATTGTACGTTTTTTCTCCTTAACTTATGCCTTTCCGTTTTCTTAGCATTCATAACTCCTTAGCTCTTTTTTTTTCTCTTCTATAGCCGTGTATTTCCTTTTTCCATACACGTACAAAATTTATTTCCCATTACGATTCACATATTTCACTTTCATTTAGGAATAATATATGTATAAGTTTTTTTTCTCTTTATTTCTTGTCTCTTTGTTTTCCTAGCATTTACTCTATCAAATCACATAAAAATCTTCTCAATATCTTAGTTTCTCATTTTGCCTCTTCTGATTGAAATATTTTATAGTAAGTTTCTTTTATTAAATAGGAAATAAATCCCACTCATTCACTAGCCTTTTTATTTGCTAGCCTTTCATTTTCTAAACCCTACATCTTAGCCATTCAAATCTCTTGAAACCCTAGCCGCCTTCTTTTTATTTCTTATTCACGTACAAGTTCTCATCCTCTCATTTTCATTTGCGTGAAGAAAATACAACAAGCTCTAGGTTATTTCCATGGCTTCCTTCTCTCTTTTTTTCCACTTTTATTTTATTTCCTCTTTTTTTTCCTTTTTGTTTTCTCCTTGCATAGCTCAGCCTCCACCACCACAACATAACCTCCTCCTCACTATTAGACCATGGCAAAGCCCACTTGGTGGTTGAAAGCAAGGTTATGTTCTTTGATTCGTAATTGCATAGTTTAATTCATCTTTGGTTGTGTTGAATCTTATTCTTATGATTTGTGTATTTGTTATATACAAGATCAATATCTTGGCTCTCCATCCATTCAAATCAGAATTGTGTCTAGTCGTGCTTTCGTGCTTTCCGGATTTTTGTTTGTGTGTTTGCTTTGCAAACTTCAGCGTAAAAAGGTGAGTAATCACACCTGACATTCATACTTATATTATTGTGAATTGATAGCAAGTGAAAGTGTAGAAATAATTATATTATGTTATACATGCCTGTGATATATTTATATGATATTAAATACTGTTTATATGCCTGTTACATCATCTGTTATATTTTATTTTATTTTACTGTTTATTTATATTCTGTTCTCACACTGCAAGTTCCCTGTAGAATAGAATCACTATGGGTTGAAATGATACATACCCGAACGGACTTTAGAATAAGGAAAGATCGTTATGGGCTGAAATGACAAGCCTAAGCGATTTTTATTTATTTTATTTAACTTGGGATTGCGGGTTTGAAATGATAGAACCCGGATTTTTCTTTGTAAATTACGGATTGAAATGATATATTATCCGTATCACTTGACCTAGGTTAGAAAATATTATACAGACCCATGGTTATTTTATAAGTTTTTCTGGAAGTTTTAAGTATTTTGAAAATGTAAATTTTGATATTTTAATTTAAATTTTGTTTTTAAAATGATTTAATAAAGTGAAAAATGATTTCATATGTATTAAAAAGGTTAAATAAATAAATGGAAATTTGTGATTGGAAATATAAACTAATTTAGAAATATGTAAAGTTTTAATTATGAAAGAAACGTGTAAAGTTCTAATTAATGAAAGAATATGTAAAGTTTTAATTATGAAAGAAACGTGTAAAGTTCTAATTAATGAAAGAAATATGTAAAGTTTTAATTTATGAAAGAAACGTGTAAAGTTCTAATTAATGAAAGAAATATGTAAAGTTTTAATTATGAAAGAAACGTGCAAAGTTCTAATTAATGAAAGAAATATGTAAAGTTTTAATTATGAAAGAAACGTGTAAAGTTCTAATTAATGAAAGAATATGTAAAGTTTTAATTATGAAAGAAACGTGTAAAGTTCTAATTAATGAAAGAAACATGTAAAGTTTTAATTTATGAAAGAGACGTGTAAAGTTCTAATTAATGAAAGAAATATGTAAAGTTTTATTTTATGAAAGAAACGTGTAAAGTTCTAATTAATGAAAGAAATATGTAAAGTTTTAATTATGAAAGAAACGTGTAAAGTTCTAATTAATGAAAGAATATGTAAAGTTTTAATTTATGAAAAAAACGTGTAAAGTTCTAATTAATGAAAGAAATATGTAAAGTTTATTTATGAAAGAAACGTGTAAAGTTCTAATTAATGAAAGAATATGTAAAGTTTTAATTATGAAAGAAACGTGTAAAGTTCTAATTAATGAAAGAAATATGTAAAGTTTTAATTTATGAAAGAGACGTGTAAAGTTCTAATTAATGAAAGAAATATGTAAAGTTTTAATTATGAAAGAAACGTGTAAAGTTCTAATTAATGAAAGAAATATGTAAAGTTTTAATTTATGAAAGAGACGTGTAAAGTTCTAATTAATGAAAGAAATATGTAAAGTTTTAATTATGAAAGAAACATGTAAAGTCTTAATTAATGAAAGAAACATGTAAGTCTTAATTTGTGTAATATTGATTTAAAATAATAAATGCCCTTTTTGTAATAAAACGTAAATTAAAACGTACATTTGATAATGTAAGTTTAATTAGTGTAATATTGATTAAACGATAAATGCTCTTTACTGTAATAGAAATGTAAGTTAAAAAGTATATTTAATATGTAAGTTTTAATTAATGTAAATGACATATTTTAATGACTAAAATAATAAAGTTTCTTTATTGTAATGATAATGTAAGTTAATAAGGTACTCTTAACTTAACATAAGAATTTCAGCATTAAATTGGATATTACAGTAACAAAGTTTATTTAACTACAAGACTATGATAAAATGACCCTGTTAAAAATTTGTAAGTATATAAATACTTTGATTATATAAAATATTAAATTGGAAAGTATTACATTCCAAAAATGCTATGATTCCTTAAGGTTACATTACCAAAATGCTATGATAATTTAAAGGAAGATTTCAAGTTTAATAAATTAAAGGAAATATTCAGTGATTTTTGAAATTTGGGTTTTATTGAAATGATATATTATTGAATTGGTTTTGAAATGGAAATGATATATTTTTGAATTGGTTTTGAATAGATATGTTATGGGTTTGAAAGTATGTATTAGTTTGAAATAAATGATATAGTTTTGAAATGGTTTAAAGGATGTATTTTGATTTGAAACATAAACTATTTTGAAATTTATAACCACGGGTTATAATAACGATTGGTTGGCAAAGAGACCGGGATCGAATATGGACATACTCTCTGTCGATACCGAAAACCACTTTGACAACCGTGTACGCGGTGGAGATTCCAGAATGAAGTAGGATGGTGGCGACGTTCTTAAGGTATGTTACGTGGACCCAACTCCCGTGAGTTGGCATAAGGTGGCTAAAACAGGAGCGATCTCGGACCAGTGAGGTAGCACCTCTTCTCGGACACATTTCTTCGATATTATACTCTTACTTGTGATTGATTAGATGGCCATCCTCCGATTTGGGAGTGTTGTTCGAGGTGGAACGGTAGTGGCTGCTATGCGTATCCATCAGTCAGTGTGCGTAATTGGTATATCTACCCTGGGATTGCCTAGTTGTGCCGTGTCACCTACCATATCGAGCTTTACTACGATTATGATTTTAAGATCCGACCGCGTTAAGGTTCTCCATCCCCTTAACGCTATTTTCTATATGATTATACTTTACTTATTTATACACTAGTATAATAGCGAATATTACTACATAGTAAATAGTTTAACGGATCCTTAAAGAATGGGCGATCCCAAGCATTCTTTAAGTTACTTGTACCTTTATTACAGTCCACTTGAGTTGGTTTACATTATATAAGTATGTATGTCCTGACTCGAGTGTTTTGTGTTTTGCTTTATGCTCGGGTCAGACTGAGTGATACAACATTAGAGACTCACCTTCGAAGCTGGAGTTTTTCTTTGAAGATCCAGATATCTATTCATTTTGTTATCCAGTTGATTCCAGTTGTACTTGATTTTCATACTGTTACTCCTGTTGTATCTTGGTATTCCTATTGTATCTTAATTAACTCTGATGTATTTATATAGTAGCTTCATGGACTACTATCTCTTTTACTTCCGCTGCATTATATTACTCTGTGTCTGTGATCTATGATTTTTTATTTACTGTAAATGATGAGTTTGCCAAAATTTTATTTACAACGCGGTATTTTGAGCAAATTCAAGTCCGACATGTGTGGATGCGAATGGTTGAAAATATCGGGTCCATATAGTTGGTATTAGAGCTCTGGGTTTAGGCAAACTCAGCATATAGAGTAAATTTAATTACAGAATCGCTTTCGTTCGAGCTTGAATTCCTTCATCTTCGATTCGGTTTCCTTTGAATTTTGGAACATTCCCTTCAGTTCCGAAGTCCATTCTTGTTGTGACGCCCCACCTCTATACCCACGCTAACCAAGAACACTACGGTGTAGTGCTGTCAACTAGCACGGAGAATAAGGCTGTTGAGGAGCGACCATCCGTGTAACTTCTTTGTGCGAGCACCGATATGTCAGATAGAATAGAATGCATATCTTTTAAAGAGGAAATCCAACATACCGATACAAACACAAAGCTATCACACGGTGGCTATATATAATCTTCGGAAACAAATATAGAAATAAACATAACACAAATCAGTCATAGACAATTCATATCACAAAGGCGGAAATAGATATGAATATATAACACACATGAAAGTGTTCATCAGAGTAGTGGTCAAGTAAGATCCACAATAACACAAAAGAATAGATACAAGTGCAAGACAATAGAATATGTAAACATCAAGGAGTCTAATCTCAAATGTATACAACAAAAACTACTAAACTAGAGTAGTTAGCCAAAAGTCAGATGATGGTTCCAGATAGGAAGTCATGAAGAAGCACCTGTAAAATCTCAGTCTGACCCGAGTATTATTTAAGAAGAAAATAATAAACGGGTCGGTCTAGCTATAATTATCAGATAAAATGAGATAGAATATGAGATATGATAATAAAACGTATGATAACAAAAAGGTGTCATACTATGATAAGTATACATTAGAAATCCCACAAAAGTCATACAATATCTCAATAATCTCAAAACAGAGAAAAGAATGTCATATTCTTAATTTAATTCACCAAGCCACAATAAAATGACATACTCATCAATGCCAACTGAAAAAGGCTGGTGAAACATAAAATTCCAGAAATCAATAATTAGAAATCCAGAAATCACAAGAAAGAGGATGGCCAATTCCAAACAGGAGCATGAAAGCCTGTACATTAACGCAGTGCAAACGGTACGTCCAATGAATCGGAAAGACAGAGACATCGATGTAGTACAAATGGTACATCAGATGAATCGAAACACATTAAAAGTACTTGGGTTGCCAGCCCACAAAGAAATGAGACGAAGCTCAATAAAATGAAGTACAGTCCTTCATACGGACAAAGAGACATCGCACAATTGCTAGTCTAAATCATAAAAATGATCGTCATCAATCATAAGGAAGTGTCGATTACACTAAGCTAGTAAATATAAGAGTTTAGCTTCATGTCCCATAACCACTTGCTTAACTCAAATATTTACGAACAGATTGTAGATCTGCACTAGGAAATTGTCACAAGAGTTTCAATATGTGTGAATCGAAATCACACCAATGAGGTATAGACTAACCTTGAAGATAAAGAGATATGTGTGAATCGAAATCACACAAATGGAGTCTAGTCTAACCTCGCAAACAAAGAGATATGTGTGAGTCGGAATCACACTACTGCGGTCTAGACTAACCTTGCGGACAAAGAGATATGTGTGAGTCGGAATCACACTACTGCGGTCTAGTCTAACCTTGCAAACAAAGAGATATGTGTGAGTCGGAATCACACTACTGCGGTCTAGTCTAATCTTGCAAACAAAGAGATATGTGTGAGTCGGAATCACACTACTGTGGTCTAGACTAACCTTGCGAACAAAGAGATATGTGTGAGTCGGAATCACACTACTGCGGTCTAGACTAACCTTGCGAACAAAGAGATATGTGTGAGTCGGAATCACACTACTGCGGTCTAGTCTAACCTTGCAAACAAAGAGATATGTGTGAGTCGGAATCACACTACTGCGGTCTAGACTAACCTTGCGAACAAAGAGATATGTGTGAGTTGGAATCACACTACTGCGGTCTAGTCTAACCTTGCAAACAAAGAGATATGTGTGAGTCGGAATCACACTACTGCGGTCTAGACTAACCTTGCGAACAAAGAGATATGTGTGAGTCGGAATCACACTACTGCGGTCTAGACTAACCTTGCGAACAAAGAGATATGTGTGAGTCGGAATCACACTACTGCGGTCTAGTCTAACCTTGCAAAGAAAGAGATATGTGTGAGTCGGAATCACACTACTGCGGTCTAGACTAACCTTGCGAACAAAGAGATATGTGTGAGTCGGAATCACACTACTGCGGTCTAGTCTAACCTTGCAAACAAAGAGATATGTGTGAGTCGGAATCAAACTACTGCGGTCTAGTCTAAATCACAAGAATGATCATCATGATCATAAGGAAGTGTCGATTACACTAAGCTAGTAAATATAAGAGTTTAGCTTCATGTCCCATAACCACTTGCTTAACTCAAATATTTACGAACAAATTGTAGATCTGCACTAGAAAATTGTCACAAGAGTTTCAATCGAACAAGTCCATAAATTAACCGACGAAGTAAACGCAAGTTCATACCACTTGTTTTGCTAAGCCGTTTAATTAGATTTTCTCATACGAATGAGGTAAAGGTCTGTATATACTAATAGGTTGGAAAACGGTTTTAAGAAACGAGCTTTGGTATTGAAAATAGAGTTGAAATCGTTTTAATGAAAGAGTTTTGATATTTAATACTAGTATAGAAAACCTTTATATTTTGAAGTGACAAATCATAGAAGTGATTGTAGAAACAATCAATCATAAAAATTCACGTTCGAAGATGTGAGTAAAGTTCAAAGAAATCAATTCTCAAAACAATCAAAGTAAGAAGTTCGGTTAAATGGCTTTCGGATAAGATTGCTTATGCAGAGTTGTACGGGGTTCGACCTGCCCGGTCAGGTCGCGGGGGTCCAGGGGGCAGCGCCCCGTCTAAACGGTACGACCTAGAGAGGACAAAATGAGGTCTAACGACCTAAGGGAGGTAGGGTCGAGCGACCTAACGAGGTACCATCCCGAAAGAGGAGTCATCAAAGTCTTAGAGATGATAACAACAAATAGGAGACCACACGAATCGATTAAAGTTGGAAATTCAAACCAATAGGCAATATAGGAAAAACTGGCAAATAGGAGCAGGTCGGTCAACCGGACTCCCTGAGTCGGTTGACCGGACCAGAGACAGAAGTGCTCGGGTAGCAGGTCGGTCGACCGAACCCTGAGGTCAGTCGGCCGAAGCCTGTAATCTGCACTTCCAAACAGAGGCAGGGAGATGCTAGAGTAGCAGGTCGGTCGACCGGACTCTGAGGTCGGTCGACCGGAGCCTGTTTCCAGCACTCCCATGCCAATCAAATGAATACCAATTCCTTCCGAAATGCAATCGGTCGAGCAACGGCGCTAAGGGTTTACGCCAATCGACTACCCGGCCATATACGCTCTTCGATTCATCACCAAAAACATGATCAAAACATCAAAGTTAGGATTTTCAAAGAATTGAACTCAAAACGCTAAAAATTGGAATATTCACCAAATCAATCCAAATCAAGAGCAAATGCACATGAAGAAGTGTTATGAATTCATACCTAACAATCAAAGATGATTATAAACATAGATGTGAGATAAAAATCTCACCTTTGAACCCAAATCAATGAAGAAGAAGCTTGAAAGCAATGGCAATCACTCTTCAATTCCAACTCAACAAGCTTGAATCAAAGCTTTAAAGAAGGACATTCCCAAAGTTAGGTTTAGGAATAAACTGAAATTGATAAGAGAATGAGTTGGAGAAGATGAAGAGGAGGCTTACCAATGGGTTCTCTTTGAATTTGGAGCAAGAACAAGAATTTGCAAAAGGAACTAGGGCATGGGAATTCTAATTTCCCATCTCTCCCACCATTGTTGCTCTAGAACTGAAATGAGGAGGAAGTGAGAGTGAGTGGAGAGGAGAGGTTCAGATTTGGGGGTTAAGTTGGCAAAGGGGCTGAACCCAAAACCAAACCCAAAGTGAAAATGGTCAAATTTTGACTAGCTCCAAACATATCGAAGTTTACACTCAAAAAGATCGCAAACGACATTTTGAACTCAATGGAGGTGGTCTCGAGTCCCAATTCGACTGTTTGCAAAAAGTAGCTTTTGGACCAAAATCCGACGAACGACGAAATATTCAAATAAAATATTTAAATATAAAATTGATAAATATGCGGGTTGTTACACTTGTCCTCCCCTATTCGTGTCTTCTTGATTCTGGAGTGTCCCATAACTCCACTCCGAATAATCTTTTTAATAAATTGGCGGTCCCGCCAATATTCTAATTACTTATAAAGGTGTGAAACTTCTTTACAAAAAGCATAGATTCACCGAAGACTTCTGTATCCTTGGTTTACGATGCTACTATCTTTTGCTATGCCTGAATTCTATCTCTTGAGATCGAATGTAGATTTACCCCAGAAAATCGACATCGATCTTATTCATTAAGTCACGGTTGACCTGGTTAAGGTTGCCCGCGATATGTATAGGCTTACCCATCTTCCTATTCTGTTATTTAATCATCTTATCTTTGCCTCCAATTTGTCCAAAAAAAAATCTCTTTAATTTGAGTCCATCAATTTGATTCCCTATCCTTATTTTGAAAAATTAATCTTGTATTTTAATTTTTTTTATATTTCAAAGATGTTTTATATATTGTGTTGTTTGAGTTGTTGATGTTGATTTGGGTTTCCGATCGGTTCGTCTGATCAACGCTAACGATAGGATCTCCAAAACACTTGAACAGAACAAACTGACACAATATGTTTTTTTAATTTAGTAGATGGATAAATTTTGTATAATTATAATATGTATAAGGTTAATTTTCTAAATTTTTGATAATTAATGGAATTGGGTGTTAAGAAATAATATTTAACTTTGTATGTATTTTATAATCATTGGCTTTAGTTTCATATCTAAATAATTAAACATGGTTATAAATTAATTTGGAAATTTAAATGAATTTAAATCAAGAATGTGAGAATTTAATTTCCGATGATTTCGAACTTTGTTTTGAAAGTTTTAAAAGGATATATTATTTAAAGGTAATTCGTAGAAATTGTTTCAAAGGATTTTAATTTGTAAATCACTGTTCTTTTCTTTGTCGCTGGGATTTAATTTCGGTGATGACTGCAGCATCATCGACATTCATTTTCGAGTTTCGAAGCGAAGAGACCATTCTGTAGTTTTGCTACAGTTTTTATTTGGAGAATTAAATTGATTTGGCTTTCTAATTATGACTTGATTTATAATATATGTGATTTAAGAGTTGATTTGATATATATTGTGTATATTTAATTATCTCTAGAATAGTTTGAAGTTAATCAGAAATCTAATTCTAAAATTTTATCTTAAAGGATAATTTCAATTATAAAAGGAAATCAAAATTTTAATAAATATTGAAGCTTGGATAATTGAGTTAAGAAATTTTATTTGTGTAATATTCTCTTGCATTCCAATATAACTTACCTAAATTATTAAAAGTTAAATATGTAATTAGAGAACACACAATATAAAGGAGATTTTATAAATAAAATTTGAGTGGTCATAATAAATGTTATACACTTAAATTTTAGTTATAAAGGATTAATAAAGGTAAATAGAATAAAAAGTTAATTGAATAATATACAGCATAAAGTGATGTTAAAGGAACTTATGAATAAATTGGAGTAAGTCATAATAAGTGTAAGTATACTTAATATATGTGATTAGACATATATTAAGTGGAATAAATGTAATAACCATCTGGAATAAAGAAGCATGAAACTTATTGAATAAAATTTTGAGTATAATAAATGATCTCAAATTCACGATTTTAGAAATGGTTAATTGGGTGATAAGATAATGAAATTATAAATAGATAAGATTTAATTAACTTAGGGAAAATCAAATGGATGAAATCAATTCTTAATTTAAGTTGAAAATTTTATGGTTTTAAAATTTATCATCTTATTTTGTTTTCCAATCTCTTATCCTTCGGTTGTTCCTATTCTCTTGCATCCTAAGCGGGGAATTGAATTCCAAATTGATCTTATCTCCTAAAGTTCGATTTGTAGTTCTTCCTCCCAAAATACCTTTACCAGTCTGTTTTGGAAAACTTTTCAAGAATCTTCTTTGTGCTTGTGTCCTTGATTTAAGAGGATCTGGGGAAGATCATCTCCATCTTGTTGAATTACCTGTAACGATTGTTACCAGGTATAATTTCAATCTTCTTTTTCTTTATATTGTCTTGGTTCTATCTCATTCTATCTATTGTCTCTATTTTCCATGCCTCGTTCCTTTTCGTGGACGAAAAGTTTTGAGTGGGGAAGAGTGTAACAACACATAATTTTGTGAATATTTTTAATTAAATTTTTATTTGAAATTTTGATTTTTTAAATCATTTAAAAGTGAATTTTTAGAATTATTCCAATGTAAGTTTGGAATTTGTTTGTAATTTATTTTCCAAATGCAATAAATAAACGATTTTTGAAAATTTTATATTTTGGTCAAAATCTGAATTTTCAGTTTAAATATAAAAAAAATGAATTTCAAATTTTAATCTTTTTCTTTGAAGCAGAATATATTTATGATATCTGTTCTGCTTTTCGTTTCGTTAAATTCTGAGTTATACTTTTTAAATCAGATAAATTACAGCATTTTTACACGTAGTTATTTACTGTATTTCAATTTCTAGTTTTCTATGTGCGTTTCTATATTTTTATTTTCTATGTTATTTTATTTTATTTTTCTATTTTGTTTATCTAAACTTTATTTATTGGATTTCACTTGTGTGTATATCTTTTCATAAAAGGCTTGGAAGAAATCAAGGAGACATGCGTTACATTTCTTTAATGCTTGCCTTTTTATTTACCTACCCTCTTTATTACTTACCCTAGCCATTCACCGTTCATAGCCGTGAATTGCTCTTATTAATCATGTACAAACATCTCAAAATATCCTCTTTTCAATTGCATTTAAGAATCATATATATATATACATATACATATATACATATATATATATATATGTATGTATGTATGTGTGTTTCTTTCTCCTTATTTCTTACCTTTTATTTCCTAGCCTTTTTGTTTTTCTATCATTTACTCCTCTTTAGCCGTTCAAATCTTTTCTTGCCATCCACTCCACTTCATAATTCACGTACAAAATTTATTTTCCATCTCTCATTTTTCATTTGCATTTAAAAATAAAATATATTGTACGTTTTTTCTCCTTAACTTATGCCTTTCCGTTTCCTTAGCATTCATAACTCCTTAGCTCTTTTTTTTCTCTTCTATAGCCGTGTATTTCCTTTTTCCATACACGTACAAAATTTATTTCCCATTACGATTCACATATTTCACTTTCATTTAGGAATAATATATGTATAAGTTTTTTTCTCTTTATTTCTTGTCTCTTTGTTTTCCTAGCATTTACTCTATCAAATCACATAAAAATCTTCTCAATATCTCAGTTCCTCATTTTGCCTCTTCTGATTGAAATATTTTACAGTAAGTTTCTTTTATTAAATAGGAAATAAATCCCACTCATTCACTAGCCTTTTTATTTGCTAGCCTTTCATTTTCTAAACCCTACATCTTAGCCATTCAAATCTCTTGAAACCCTAGCCGCCTTCTTTTTATTTCTTATTCACGTACAAGTTCTCATCCTCTCATTTTCATTTTCGTGAAGAAAATACAACAAGCTCTAGGTTATTTTCGTGAAAGAAACGTGTAAAGTTCTAATTAATGAAAGAAATATGTAAAGTTTTAATTATGAAAGAAACGTGCAAAGTTCTAATTAATGAAAGAAATATGTAAAGTTTTAATTATGAAAGAAACGTGTAAAGTTCTAATTAATGAAAGAATATGTAAAGTTTTAATTATGAAAGAAACGTGTAAAGTTCTAATTAATGAAAGAAATATGTAAAGTTTTAATTATGAAAGAAACGTGTAAAGTTCTAATTAATGAAAGAATATGTAAAGTTTTAATTTATGAAAAAAACGTGTAAAGTTATAATTAATGAAAGAAATATGTAAAGTTTATTTATGAAAGAAACGTGTAAAGTTCTAATTAATGAAAGAATATGTAAAGTTTATTTATGAAAGAAACGTGTAAAGTTCTAATTAATGAAAGAATATGTAAAGTTTTAATTATGAAAGAAACGTGTAAAGTTCTAATTAATGAAAGAAATATGTAAAGTTTTAATTTATGAAAGAGACGTGTAAAGTTCTAATTAATGAAAGAAATATGTAAAGTTTTAATTATGAAAGAAACGTGTAAAGTTCTAATTAATGAAAGAAATATGTAAAGTTTTAATTTATGAAAGAGACGTGTAAAGTTCTAATTAATGAAAGAAATATGTAAAGTTTTACTTACTGAAAGAAACATTTAAAGTCTTAATTAATGAAAGAAACATGTAAGTCTTAATTTGTGTAATATTGATTTAAAATAATAAATGCCCTTTTTGTAATAAAACGTAAATTAAAACGTACATTTGATAATGTAAGTTTAATTAGTGTAATATTGATTAAACGATAAATGCTCTTTACTGTAATAGAAATGTAAGTTAAAAAGTACATTTAATATGTAAGTTTTAATTAATGTAAATGACATATTTTAATGACTAAAATAATAAAGTTTCTTTATTGTAATGATAATGTAAGTTAATAAGGTACTCTTAACTTAACATAAGAATTTCAGCATTAAATTGGATATTACAGTAACAAAGTTTATTTAACTATAAGGCTATGATAAAATGACCCTGTTAAAAATTTGTAAGTATATAAATACTTTGATTATATAAAATATTAAATTGGAAAGTATTACATTCCAAAAATGCTATGATTCCTTAAGGTTACATTACCAAAATGCTATGATAATTTAAAGGAAGATTTCAAGTTTAATAAATTAAAGGAAATATTCAGTGATTTTTGAAATTTGGGTTTTATTGAAATGATATATTATTGAATTGGTTTTGAAATGGAAATGATATATTTTTGAATTGGTTTTGAATAGATATGTTTTGGGTTTGAAAGTATGTATTAGTTTGAAATAAATGATATAATTTTGAAATGGTTTAAAGGATGTATTTTGATTTGAAACATAAACTATTTTGAAATTTATAACCACGGGTTATAATAACGATTGGTTGGCAAAGAAATCGGGATCGGATATGGACATACTCTCGGTCGATGCCGAAAAACCACTTTGACAACCGTGTACGCGGTGGAGATTCCAGAATGAAGTAGGATGGTGGCGACGTTCTTAAGGTATGTTACGTGGACCCAACTTCCGTGAGTTGGCATAAGGTGGCTAAAACAGGAGCGATCTCGGACCAGTGAGGTAGCACCTCTTCTCGGACACATTTCTTCGATATTATACTCTTACTTGTGATTGATTAGATGGCCATCCTCCGATTTGGGAGTGTTGTTCGAGGTGGAACGTTAGTGGCTGCTATGCGTATCCATCAGTCAGTGTGCGTAATTGGTATATCTACCCTGGGATTGCCTAGTTGTGCCGTGTCACCTACCATATCGAGCTTTACTACGATTATGATTTTAAGATCCGACCGCGTTAAGGTTCTCCATCCCCTTAACGCTATTTTCTATATGATTATACTTTACTTATTTAGACACTAGTATAATAGCGAATATTACTACATAGTAAATAGTTTAACGGATCCTTAAAGAATGGGCGATCCCAAGCATTCTTTAAGTTACTTGTACCTTTTACAGTCCACTTGAGTTGGTTTACATTATATAAGTATGTATGTCCTGACTCAAGTGTTTTGTGTTTTGCTTTACGCTCGGGTCAGACTGAGTGATACAGCATTAGAGACTCACCTTCGGAGCTGGAGTTTTTCTTTGAAGATCCAAATATCTATTCATTTTGTTATCCAGTTGATTCCAGTTGTACCTGATTTTCATACTGTTACTCCTGTTGTATCTTGGTATTCCTATTGTATCTTAATTAACTCTGATGTATTTATATAGTAGCTTCATGGACTACTATCTCTTTTACTTCCGCTGCATTATATTACTCTGTGTCTGTGATTTGGGATTTTTTATTTACTGTAAATGATGAGTTTGCCAAATTTTTATTTACAACGCGGTATTTTGAGCAAATTCAACTCCGACATGTGTGGATGCGAATGGTTGAAAATATCGGGTTGTTACATCAACTGTAAGTCAAAGTTTGACCAAAGTTGACCAAAATATAAAATTTCCAGAAGATATTTATTTTATTATATTTGGAAAAATAAATTACAAACAAATTCCAAACTTACTTTGGAAAATTCTAAAAATTCACTTTTAAATGATTTAAAAATCAATGTTTTCAAATAAAATTTAATTAAAAATATTTACAAAATTATGGGTTGTTACACCTTTACAATTGGCATCGATTCACCGAAGATTTCTATACCCTCGGTTTAGATGCTGCTATCTCTTGTTATGCCGAATTCTATCTCCGGCGATCGAATGTCGATTTGCCTTAGAATTCTGCATCGATCATATTCCTACAGTCACGGTTGACCCGATTAAGGTCGTCCGTGATTTATATAAGTATATCCATCTACTATTTTGGAATTTAAGTATCTCATCTTCGTTCGAGCCTATCTTCGAATCAGAATTCTATTTGGTTAGAGTCCCTCTTATTTGAATCCCTATTTTTATTTTGAAATCCATCCTTGAATCATCCTTTGAAAAATCGTGTTTGTTTGTATTTTAGAATTTGTTTTATATATCGAAATTATTATTTTGATAAGTTTGATTATATTCTATATATAAAAGTGAAAATGTTTCCGATAAGGATTATATACCCTTTTAAAAGCGAGAATTTGAAGTTTTGAAAGGATTTGAAATTTGAAATTATACAAGAAATTGACTTATATAAAAATGATTTATAACTGAAGGGTTTTGAATTTGAAATTTGAGAAACTTAACTCCGGTATTTTGAAAATTTGGTTTAACATTTTGAAAATATATAATAATACGATTTGAAAGTATTTTCCGAATAAGAAACGTTTCAAATGGCTTCAAATGAGTTCCATTAATTTCAAAGAAATTTCAAAGAAGTTTTCAAGAAAATAGAAGTCCAGAACTCACTTATGTCGCTGGAGAATAATTTCGGTGATGAGTGCACGCATCATCGAGATTGATTTTCGAGTTTCGGAATGGGGGAGAGGCCACTTTAGTAACTTTGCTATGCGATTGATTTTGTGAAACCAATTTTGATTTCAAATTTTGAAGTATGATTTGATATTCGAAAGATATATGCATATATATTTGAAACGATTTGAAGTGAGCCCGGTGTTCAGTAATCGAGTTTCGAATTTGATTTGGTATAACCCTATCTTTTGAAATTGATTTACTGATTGCTGATTTCCAACTCTTGGATTGGAAATTTAATTTCTCCGACTATTTTGAATGTTCGAACACTTCCAAATCAAGGTTTAATTTTCAAAGCTAAGTAATTTCAAAAAGTATAAATTATTTGATAAAGTATATAAGTTTAGTTTTGTATGTTTAAGTATGAAGTAATATGATTTAAACAAATTTGAATCTGTTTTGTTAAGTAAATGAATAAGACTATTTTGAATTTTACTAATATGAAATTTAGTTTTGAAATGTTTTAAATAAAATTTAGTTTTAAATGTTTTAACTTAGTAACATCTTTTATAAAACTATATATATAAAAAATAATAATAATTTTCAAAAAGGTAAATTGGATCTTTCAAATAGAAATAAATAGTTTAAAAGTTTAAAGGGATGGTTATAAACTTGGTAAATCATTTTGGGTATAATTGATTTTGAGAAAAATATTTGGTTTCGAAAACAGATTGGAATTTAAAGCCTAGTATTTATATGATGATTTTGGAAATGAATTTGTTTGACTTAAATTATGTTGATTTGGAAACTAGGATTATTTTCTAAACCTATTATTTTGGAAACTTTGAAACTAAAGATATTTAATTTGGAAGAAATAATTTGGTGAAATCGCATATGATTTTGAAACTGAACTGATATTGAATGAATTGAAATTTGAGAACCTTGTTTTACTAAATACTTGATTTTGGAGTTATCGAACTTATATAAAATTGATTTGTGTAAGTATGAAGTTGATTCGAAAACTATTGATTTGGAAAGGTACTCAATTTGAAAAGCGAAATCTTATATAATCGAAGTCTATATAAGTGTGATTTGATATACTTTTGATTTTGGAAAGTATTCGATTTGAAAATGAAATCTTATATATAATGGAATTTATATAAGTATGATATTTGAAATTGATTTGAAAGGGTACTATATGATACATATTTTCGAAGTAAAGATATGGAAAGTGCCTTCTACTTGATACCCTTTTTGTGGCCACATTATGGATTCTTTCTATCGATATTATTCTCTCTGATTTGAGTTTTCCGGATATAATACTCGAGTGTCCTTCGAATTCCATGGTGTTACCCATGGTCTTACGAACTCGACTGCATAGCGTAATTCGCAAGGCAGTGATTGCTTAAAAGGTACGGATGTTTCCTGGGGGATCCAGGCGTAACCATTGTGTATCTACGATCTATGGTCGTTTTACTAGCGTAATCCGCAAGGCAGAGATTGCTTAAAGGGTATGGATGTTTCCTGGGGGATCCAGGCATAACCATTGTGTATCCACGGTCTATAGTAATTTTTTTTTATCATCACGAAATTCGCCAGGCAGTGATTGCTTAAAAGGTACGGATGTTTCCTGGGGGATCCAGGCGTAACCATTGTGTATCTGCGATCCATGATTCGATTCGGTTGATTTGTTTGGATTGTACTTTCCATTTCGGTTTTGAAGGTTTTTCGAGTATTTTCACTGGGTGTTGAAATAGGTCTACTAAATACTTAGAGAAATCTAGCTTTGCGCCTGATCACCGCATGGCCAGAGTCTGCAAGAATGAGGATAAAACTTGTTAAGACATCGAGTTATAAAAGTATTTTGATAATGTATTATATAAAGGATATTTTGAACATTTTTCTTTTTCTTTTTTTCTCTTTCTTTCTAAATAATATAAAATGTTTAAAATACTGTTTATTTATATACTACATGGTTTAATAGTAAATTATTAGTGTTTTATGTAAGTGATTGATCTTTATATAAATAAGTGAAACCGAAAATTTGAATCTCAAAGTTTTATATTAAGAAATGGTTTCAATTATTTAAATAAAGTGAAATATTTGAATAATTGGAACATCGGAAATGATAAATAGAATCAAACCAACCTGAAATAATGAATTTAAACAAACTTATTTGTATGACACTAAATTACATTCTAATATATATAACTTGCCTAGAATATTCAAAAATTCAAAATATTAGGATATAATAAAGGGTTGTACAAGAAGAAAACTTAAGTAATAAATTGATCAAATTAAAATCTGGCTTAATATAAATGTTGTAAATAAAGAAATCTGTATAGTATTTAGTTACACTCAAAAACATTTATATAACTTACCTAGAAAGTTTAAATGTAATTAGAATGTGATAGGATAGTATACACTATGATATAAACAATTGGATATCAAAAGATGGTGTTTTGTTAAGGGAATTTATTGATAATAAATTTGATAATAAATTGGATAACAAAAAGGAATATTTATTGGTTGAATAATGGTTAAAAAATGTATACACCTAATATATGTTGCAAAATATATATTAAGTGAAATAAATTTAATAAATAAAGAAGAATGCTAGTTAAGCAAGTAAATAGGAACTTAAGAATAGAGAAATTTAATTTCAAGTGGAATCAGCTTAACTGAAGAGAAATATATTTAATAAATGAGTTGATCAAATAAATTTTTGTTTGAAAGAAATTTTATAACAAATGGTAATAATTTGAAATCAAATCATTGATAATACATGGAACTTAAGTCAAATGTGGTACAATGACTACTATTTATTGGATAAAATGGATTGAAACAAAATTTGTTGAAAATGTCTAATTCAAAATTAAATTCATTCTATATGGTTTGAAGTTACAGTATGAATTGACAACTTTGAACTGAATGTCTATCTATTGAATTAATAAAATGGATTAAACCAAATTGTTGACTATTAATTAATTTGAATTGAAATTTATATGGCTTTGAATTTATTATTTTATTTTATACTTCAAATCTATTTTTCTTCTAGTTGTTTCTATTCTCCTACCTCGCTCCTTTTCGGGGACGAAAAGTTTTGAGTGGGGGAGAGTGTAACGACCCGTAAAATTTAATGGTTTTAATAACGCAATTAACTGAAATTTTGCTTAAAATTTTAAAATTGAATTTGGAAATAAAAATTTAATATTTGGAATACGTCTATTTTAACATAACAACCAATAAATTTTCATTTGATAATATTGAAGTTTACTTTATTATGTAATTTTATTTAAATTTAAATCAGTTAATATTTGATGATAATAAAATGTTTTCCAAACCTGAATATTTTTATATAGAAAATTTGTAAATCATCTTCTGAGTGGGACGTCATATTTCGGTTCTTCAATTTGGACTATTGTTGCTCCGTTTATCTTATTTCTGGCAGATTTGCAGCATTTTTGGTATCGATATCGACTTTTGATAGGATGATCGATCGTCCCACTAATATTTGTATACCGTTCTGATCATCTCGTCATGCTGATCTCTACTGTATATTTATTTCTGTATTTTGAGGTCCGGTACGCGACGGAAACGATAAAATGGTGCATCGTATCGGTACCATAAATTGTGACCGTTAGCTTTCTTTGCTTTTCAAATTCTGAACGTGCAGCCCAAGCAATTTAATAAATTGCTTTAAATTGTGTTACCTGAAATTGATAGCTAGCTGGCATCCTATCACTTCAATTTATTAATTGCGGGTGCGTTCATTTTGGGTCTCTTCGTTTTTACTGTTCTTGATTTATAACGTTATATATATATATATATATATATTACTTTCCTTCCTCTGTTTGCTTGTGCTCATTCACCTTCTTCCTCTCCCTTCTTTTTTTTCCTTTGTTTGTTTTGTTTTCATCACCGGGGGAATATAATCATGCAAAGCTTCAGATTTGAAAAAAATAAAGGCAACATTTACATATAAAATATCAGATCTGCTCGCCTCTTTCTCTCTTCCCACATCGGCCAACAAGCGACTGCCGACCTCTGCCACTCCTTTCCTTCCACGTGGCAAACACCTACAACCGAAACCGACCAACCTTCCCTTGCCAACCAGCGACCCAAAGCCCTCCACGCCCGGCCAGCGCCTCAACGCTGCAGCCACATGCACCTCTAGCCTCCAAGATGCGACCACCCAGACCCTCGCACGGCCTATGCTCCTCCACCACCTCCCCATCCTGACGCCTTCCATCCCACTGCCCCAGCCCTGGCCATCGCCTCCATCTTCCATCAATGCTTCGCCAACCATCACTTCTTCGGCCTATTTGTTAATACCTATATATAGGTAAGCTGCAACTTGTTCTTTTGTTGTTTTAAAAAAAAATTCTTGTTTTGTATATACACGTTGCATATATATTTTCTATTTTCTGTTTATATAGATTTTATTATATACGTTAGTTGTTCATATTACTTTATGAAATCATATGTTTATAAAAGTTTTGAAAGTTTGCATATCTATTTAATATAGCAAGCTATATATACTCAGTTACCTTATATATATAAAGGTTTTATAAAATATATTTGTATGAACATAAGTTGCATATGACTGTTACAGCATGGTTTCATATATATATATATATATATATATATATCTGTTTATAAATATACTTTGGCACGTATTGTGTTTAAGGTCTGACTTATATATATTTGTATAAATGGAATCCACACACATAATTGTTGTTTATAATCCATATGTATATATGTTTTTTTCTTCAGTTCGTTCGTATGTGTTGTCTTGAGAAGAAACAGTATATATTTAAGCTATATTACTTTATATTTGTATAAGGGATAAGTTTATATTAGTTATATGCATGTTAGGTTAGTTAGATATGTTGTTGTTTTAATTTATATATGAGGTTACAGTATTGGTTTTAAGATATAGTATGTAAATATATACATTTTGGATTTTAAGAATATATATGCTGGTTTCACAATTTGTTAGTATGTATATATTGTTGATTCCAAAACATTTTCGTATGCAAATTTATATAGATAGGTTTATATATATTAGTTTTTTTTATAAGTAAGGGTATGGTATGTTTGGTTAGTATACATATTATATAAAATCAGTCTGCATATAAGATGTATCATATATAATTACAACAGCAGTTTACATATTAGTTAATAATATATGTATATGATGAGTTCTAAGTATATGTATGTGAGTTTATTTAAGAGCATATAACCTTAAATATTGATTGATTAAAATATTGATTTTCAATAGATATTGTGTTTGTTATATATTATATATATTGGTACTCTGATTTCAAATTTGCCTATAGATTTTTTTTATAACCTATATATGTGTATCTTGATTTTAATACATATAGATTTTGATTTGGGTACGTGTGTATATGTTTAAACTTAATATCGATTTTCATATATATATTTTATTAAATTTCATTTGTATTTGAATTTAGAATATGATTTGTGATTATGTATGTATTCTCAGTTTATATCAAAACTGATTCGGTTTAGTTCTCATCGATCTTCCATTTATCAGCTTTGTCCGTCATGCCTGTTTTCTTCATCGAATCGTGTCCATCTAGCGTTGCTTTGGGATTCATAACTCATCTCACTCTCATTCATCTCTAACCTCGAAAGGTGAGCAATCACTCACGATTAACGTTCTTATATTTATTGAATTTGATTTCAATTGAAATGACAATTTAAATATACTGCTAAATTTAACTGTTAATTATTTAAATTGTTATATGTGATACATTTATATGTAATTGTTCACCTGTGGGATATGACACCATATCCTGTTGTTGTATTATATTGTTATTAATGCCTGTTATTATCATTATCATATCTGTTATCACTCTGCAAGATCCCTGTTAGTATAGAATTCCCTATGGGTTGAAATGATACATACTCAAACGATCTGTAGAATAGGAGAGAATCATTATGGGTTGAAATGATAAACCCAAGCGATTTTCATTGAGTTGAATTTGGGATTGCGGGTTGAAATGTTATATACCCGTATATATTTAAATTACGGATTGAAATGATAAATATCCGTATCACTTGACCATAGTATAGAAAACTATATACAAACACCGTTGGTCTATATATATAAATATTTTGAAATTGATTTCTATGGTTTGAAAGGAAATATATATGGTTTATTTAAATTTGAAAATATCATGTATATGAATAAGTTTTAATATAAAATATAAGATTGAATAATAAGCTTTAAATTTAGTAATGTTTGATTTAAGTAAATCACAATATGTTCAAGTATTTATTTAAAAATTTAATTTAAAAATAGATTTTTAACGATTCTATAAGTTAAGGGTTGGAAAGATAAATTTAAATTTATTCGAATTTGTATTTAATTAAGAATTTTGTTTAATTAAATCGATTTGAAACTTATTGAATTTGAGGGTTTTAAAATATGATTTTATAATTTGATTTTTAATTTAAAGTGATTAAATGGATATTTCAAGTTTTAAATAAATGAAGGAAATATTTAGTTTAATGTAACTTAAGATTATTTAATTGATAATGGATTTATTAAGTGAATATTTCAAAACTAAATAATAATGAAGTTAAAATAAGGTATATATGAAACTATCAATTTAGTTTTGAAAGTGCTATAATTTGGAAATATATTTATTTGAAATGGAAATGATATTTTGGTTTTGAAGTATAAATTATTTTGAAATAACCACGGTGTTATAATGACGTTTGGTTCTGAATAGCGTATATTTTTACATAGTAGATAGTCCACGGATCCTTAGAGGATGGTTATCCCAAACATCCTTTAAGTTAATTGTATTTCAGTTGATATTTCACTTGAGTTGAATTTATTGATATAAGTATGTTAATCCTGACTCGAGTGTTTTGTGTTTTGCTTTATGCTCGGGTCAGACTGAGTGATACAGCATTTGAGAATCACCTTTGAAGTTTGGAGCTTCGCTTGGAGATCCAACTATCGATTCAGCCTTCAGCTTTCCCAATTGATTTGTTCAGAGATGTCATCAGTCTGTATTTGAGATATTCTGCTGTATTTTATTTCAAACTCTGTTGTTTATATAGTAGCTTGATGAACTACTATTTATTAATCTATTCCGCTGCATTCTGTTATTATACTCTATGTCTGTGATTCTGTGATTGATTTATTTACTGTATATGCTGAGTTTTGCCGAATATAAATTAACAATCTGATATTTTAAGCAATTCAAGTTCGGCATGTGCAGATGCAAATGGTTGAAAATACCGGGTCGTTACAGTTTTTAGAAAAGAATTTGAAAAGTTCATGGCAACCAATTAAATTTTACAAACAGGCGGTTTAGTTAAAAAGTAATTACTTGAAAAGGCAATAAAACAGTTTTTTTTATAGAAATATGGTTTCGCCACTTTCAGAAGTTACCTTTCGACCCTATAATTCCGCCTTAACCAAGTCGAAACCAATACACAAGGATAGTTTTGATGGTTTCAAAAGGAAGGCTTTGATGTTTTCGAAAGGTTTCGAAAGTCATATGTTTTGAGTGTTTTGGAAGGCATATGCTTAGTGTTTTGAAAAGAAGACTTGAATGCTTTTGAAGGATATTTTCTAATGGTTTTGAAAGTAAAGGCCTAAGGTTTCGAAAGCCTTAGTTTTCAAAACAGTGAACCCAATCTCATTGTTAAAGGAAAAACCCATGGCACTATAAAAGAGCTTTTAAATGGCGTTTAAATTTGGAGTTATTGAAGAAGCTTTCCTTGAAAAAATAATGGATTAAAGGGATTAACCATGTTTCGAGTGAAAAATGATTTCAAGGATATTAAAACATAAATATTGGTATTTTTTGTGTGTATATGCATCTTCTAAAAATATATTCACTAAGTAATGGACCCATAACTGTATTTTGGGGAGTAAGGGTAGAATAACCAGGTAGGTTGACCCAGTAGTGAATATAAGTTAAGTAACTCCTGAATGAATAGAGTTGCATTCACGAGGTCAGGTAGACCAGAATATAAGACGACCAAAGACTAATTAAGAAGTTGTAAGTTTAGACAGGTTTATAGTAAACCCATGAAAACTATGTTTAAAGAGAGTTATTGGTAGGGGCCAACAGGTTTGTAGTGAATATATGAAAACTATATCGGATTAAGTTATTGACAAAAGTCAATAGGTTCATAGTCCACCTATGAAAACTATGATATGTGGGAAGTTATTGGAGTTACCAATAGGTTTAGGGAGAACCCATGAAATAATTAAATGAAGTTATTGGCAGGGGCCAATAGGTTCTTCGTGATCCCATGAAAACTATAAGATCGGATAGATAGTCCATAAACTTTAAACAGGTTATTAATCAGCCTATGAAAACTAATAGGTTAATAGTGACCCTTGAAACTATAATTATGACAGATAGTCAAATGAATGGGGATGGGAAATCCAGAATGATTTACTTGTTTGCATATCATAATAATATTTTAAATGGCTATGTTTAAACCATTGTGGATGCAGGAGCACAGTATATGGTTACTATAAATTTTTGGATATGATACTAGTGAGGGGAAAACCCATTCCGCTAAGCGGCACGGTCTCACTAGATATTTGAAATGGTTTGAGATGGTAGGTTATTATTCATATCAGGCTTTATGTCTGACTCAAAGTTTATGTTTTCTCCTTAAACTCTGAGTGCTCAATTAACTTTGAGTAGTTTGAGAGTTGAGGTTTTCAAGTACCTCTTTATATGAATAAGCTTCCAGAGACGAGCTGAAGGCAAGCTAGCTAGTAGGAGTTCTTTTATATTTTGATTCCGCTGTATTTAGTTGTAAAGCCAAAGTTGTTTAATTGCCTATGTTTAGACTCTAATCATCCAAAGAGGCATCTTTATATGTCTTTTTGGCGTATGTTGTGATAATTATATTTTCTCCGAACGTGGTTCTCGAATTTGGGATTATGTAATGAATTTGAAATGATTTGAAATGGAATGAGAAAGTTGTTTAATGATTTTAAAATTTTTCCATATCCATGTGTTTCTGTTATATTAATGTATTTAACATTACCGTATTTGGTCACCGAGGATTAATAACTATGGATGACTACAGCATCCGTAGCCGTTAGTTTTGGGCCTCTAAGTAGGGGATGTTTCAAGTTGGTATTAGGGCATAAGTTT
This sequence comes from Allium fistulosum, assembly GCA_030737815.1. NCBI lineage: Eukaryota > Viridiplantae > Streptophyta > Magnoliopsida > Asparagales > Amaryllidaceae > Allium > Allium fistulosum. The sequence goes on along the minus strand of CM060906.1, from coordinate 718,767,036 downwards.
ATGAAAACTTAAAAGAAATTTAAGTCTAAAAGATTTTTCAAAACATAATCCAATGAACCAGAAAATAAGATTGAGGTTTGGGTTAATGCTATAGTAATATACTTGTATTTGATATATATATATATATATATATATTGTTAGGAACTGGAGATAGTGGTTTTGATGACAATAACCTTTGCAACTGATTTTATTATAACTTATATACTAACACTATTTTCTAGATATATATGAATGTTATTATGCAGGATATATATAAGGCAGGTACTGATTATTGAAGACTGTACAGTATAAAGATCAAGAATGAAGAAATCAAGTTTGAAGACTCATGAGTATCAAGATCAAGATTTCAAGATAAGTGTCTAGTTTTGTTAAAACTTCATAATAGCATGGAAATCTTCATTCCAAATTTCATTTGGGATGGAACCCATTTCTACCTTCTTAGTGGCTTACAAACCCACGACAAGTAGCTTACAAACCTATGACAAGTGGCTTACATACCCACGAACATCCTGGTTTTGTACAAGTTCTCGAGTCCTGATGTGATGAAATATTCTGCAGGAAGAAGCTTGCAAAACTACTTCAAAACTACTTTTGAAAATGATTTTCAAAACTGCTTTTCAAAATGTTTTAACCTTAAAAATTATCTTTTCAAATGATTTTCAAAATAATGTTTTAGTCTTAAAATATTCTTTGCTTTTGTTTTTAAATAAACTCTTGTTTTAAACTTCGTTTGTTTTTAAAACTATCTTCTGATTTTTAAATATTCTTTTATAATATATATATACTTGAGATTTAAAATCAAATTTATATACACATTCTAAAAATATATTTTTCTACTCTTCTTTATTTTAAAACATAGGAAAATTAGTTTATTTTACTCCAGAATCATTTCATCTTGTTTTCCTTTCAATACCATTTTCAAAACAAATTTGACATTATTTTTAACTAAGGGATGTCGACATCATGGGATACCCCATGTCGACATGGTGGCCGTTAAATTCAAAAGTTTCAATTTTCAAAAGAAGGGTCTATTCGTTTAAATCTCTTCACGAATAGTTATGACCGTTACTAGTCTATAAATAGCCTTCACAAACAAATTTTTTAACTAAATATTTTTCTTATTTTCTTCACTCCTTCTCCACAAATCCATATTCTAAAATTTTCATATTTTTAAGATCGTGTCGAAATTCTGCCGAATTCTCAAGTGAATCAAATTAGAATCTCATTCTTGTTTGATTCTCTGCCCTCTCTCGAAGATCAAAGTGCTATTCAGAGTTATAGGATAAATTTGTAATCAAAAGTTTATCGAGTCTCTCTATAAGGTGTGGTTGTGCCTGGAAATCAATTGGGTGATCTTATGTCCCATAAATCAAGAGATTTTGCCCCGGACTCGAAGACAGGAGGGTACCTCAAGGCCTTTAGAAATTGAGGATTGTAATCTCGACATTGGTATAATAAAAATCTGTACGAGGTATTTGCCATGGTGCAGGACTGGACGTAGGGTAACTCCGAACCAGTATAAAATCCGGTGTGTTCTTTCCTTTTACTGCTTTTTGTTTACTTTCTGCATCTGTGTTTGATTCTGTGATTGTTCTGTGATTAAGTTCTGCATTTGTTTATATCATAATTTTTAAATTAGTCCATATAAGTCTTAGAATCCAATAAACACTATTCACCCTCCCTCTAGTGTTAAATTAGCCTTAAGATCCTTAATCTGCACTCCCTTTCAATTGGTATCAGAGCATATGTTTTCATAGTTTTCATAATCTGAAACTTGAAAAGTTAAAAATGACATTTTTAGGAAATTTTGTTAATACTAGTTTGAATTTATGCATTTCATCAAAGTATCATAAGTCTGAATATATTTTTATGAAAAATCAAGTTATCTACCGAATTGGTTTGTTATGTAGGAACATACATGTTACATGGCTTTTGAAGAATCAATAACCAATGGACAAACTGTGCAAATTGAGAAAGATAAATGGATACTTGATAGTGGCTGTTCAAGGCATATGATTGGAAATCCCAAGATACTCAATGACATCATATATCAAGATGGTGGATTGGTCAACTTTGGAGACAACTCAAAAGGATATGTGATTGGCATCGACAATGTCGGTAATTCTAAAACTCCTCTTATTTCTGATGTTTTGCTAGTTAGGAATTTAAAACATAATCTGCTTAGTATAAGTCAACTATGTGATAAAGGATTTAAAATTAAATTTGGAAAAGATAAGTGTCACATCGAAGATAATAAGTCAAATGTTATCTTTGAAGGAATTAGGAAGAAAAACATTTACATTCTTAGTATGAAAGTTTCAAATGATAACTTATGTCTTTTGGCTAATAAAAGTGACCCTTGGATTTGGCATAAAAGATTTGGTCATTTAAATTTCAAACTGTTATCTAGGTTATTTTAACTTGATTTAGTTAGAGGTCTTCCCAAGTTAAACTTTAAAGTAGATAGTATATGTGATGCTTGCCAATTAGGAAAACTTAAGAAAAGTTCATTTAAACTAAAAGATATGATTTCTACTTCTAAACCTCTAGAATTACTTCATTTAGATTTATTTGGTCCATCTCAAGTTCAATCAATTAATCACAATAAATATGTTTTTGTAATTGTAGATGATTATTCTAGATATACTTCAATTTTTCTTAAACTCAAAAGTGATGCTTTTGAATTATTTAAGAATTTTGCTAAAAGAATTCAAAATCAACTTTCTTTAAAAATAAAAACTATTCGTAGTGATCACGGTGGAGAATTTGAAAATGAAACTTTTGAGAATTTTTGTAATCAAAAAGGAATTACTCATAATTTCTCTTTTCCAGGAACTCCACAACAAAACGGAGTGGTAGAACGTAAGAATAGAACGATTCAAGAGTGTGCTAGAACAATGCTTTCTGATAGTAACTTACCTAAAAACTTTTGGGCTGAAGTAGTCGCTACAGCTTGTTATATATTAAATAGGATTTTAATTAGATCATTAACTAATAAAACACCATATGATTTACTTTACAATAAGAAACCCATAGTAGCTTATTTTAAAGTTTTTTGTAGTATGTGTTTTATTCTTAATACAAAAGATAATTTAGATAAATTTGAACCTAAATCCGACAAAGGTATCTTTATCGGATATTCTAATAGAAGTAAAGCATTTAGAGTTTATAATTTAAGAACTAACACTATTGCAGAAACAATGCATGTATCTTTTGATGAAAATTTTAATGATACTGTACAAATAGAAGATGAAGAAGATTTTGTAACTTTAAATAATGAACCTAATGAAACTAATTGTGAAATCATTCAACCTAGTAAAAGAATTAGGCTATTAAAAGATCATCCTGTAGAAACTATACTAGGAAATATTGAATCTATAGTTAAAACAAGAAATCAACTAAATAGTATGAGTAATGTAGCTTTTATATCAACTATTGAACCTAAAAATCCAAAGGAAGCATCATCTGATGATTCATGGATTCTTGCTATGCAAGAAGAATTGAATCAGTTCACCAGAAATGATGTTTGGGAACTTGTTCCTAGACCCGAGGATAAAAGTATAATTGGAACAAAATGGGTTTATAAAAATAAAATGAATGAACCTGGTGAGGTCGTGAGAAATAAAGCTCACTTAGTCGTGCAAGGTTATTGTCAAGAAGAAGGAATTGATTATGACGAAACCTTTGAACCTGTAGCAAGACTAGAAGCTATCAGGATTCTACTTGCTTTCGCAAACTACAATAATTTCAAGTTATATCAAATGGATGTTAAAAGTGCTATTTTAAATGGTTTTGTAAAAGAAGATGTTTATGTTGAACAACCTCCACTTTTTGAAGATAATAAATTTCCAAATCATGTATATAAATTAAAGAAAGCTTTATATGGTCTGAAACAAGCTCCTTGAGCCTGGTATGAAAGACTAAGATCTTATTTACTACAATCTGGTTTTGAAATTGGTAAAATAGATACAGCTCTTTTTATTAAAAGAAATAAAATTGATATTCAATTAGTACAAATATATGTGGATGATATAATATTTGGATCAACTAATAAAAAAATGAATAAAGAATTCTCAGATATAATGACTAAAGAATTTGAAATGAGTCATATGGGAGAACTAAGTTTTTTCTTAGGACTTCAAATCAAACAATTAAATAAAGGAATTTTCATTAGTCAAGAAAAATATGCTAAAGATTTAATTAATAAATTTGGATTGACCAATTATAGTGGGAAACCAACTCCAATGACAACTAATGTAGCTTTAAGTAAAGAAGATAAATCAAAAGATGTTGATCAAAAATTATATAGGGGAATGATTAGTTCGCTGCTTTATATAACAGCAAGTCGTCCTGACATCATGCATAGTGTTTGTCTCCATGCAAGATACCAATCTCAACCTAAAGAAACTCACTTAAAAGATGTTAAAAGAATTTTAAGATATGTAAAACAAACCCTAGATTATGGTTTATTTTACCCTAAAAATGATGTATTTGATTTAATTTCATATTGTGATGCTGATTACACTGGTTGTAAATCAGACCGAAAAAATACAAGTGGAACTTGTCACTTTCTAGGACATTCTCTGGTTTCCTGGTTTAGTAAGAAGCAAACCACTATATCCTTGTCAACAACTGAAGCAGAATATATATCAGCTGCTTTGGCTTGTTCTCAAGTTGTATATATGCAACAAACTTTAAAAGATTTTGGATTAACTATAACTAAATCACCAATTTATTGTGATAATACTAGTGCAATAAACCTATCTAAAAATCCAACTCATCATGCTAGAACAAAACATATTGATATTAGACATCATTTTCTTAAAGATAATATAAGTAAAGAAGTCATAACTCTTGAATATATTAATACTGAAAAACAAACTGCTGATATATTAACCAAACCATTAAATGAACAAAACTTTACTAAATTTAGAAGAGAATTAGGTATATGTTCATTAACTGCAATATAAATTATAAATAATACAAGTATAGTTAATAATTAATATAAATAAAAATTTCTCAAAAATTGAACTAGGCATGTCGACATGACCCATCCCCCTATGTCGACATACAAGCCGAGATTTTCAAATTTAAATTTCCCTCTAAAATTAGTTATTTGGTTATATATTTATATATTTCGACTTTTACTCCTTTTCTCTATTCTGTTCTTTGTAATAAACTTCTAAAACGGTAAATTAATGGCTTCCTCTTCTAATAATGAACCTTCTTTACCCACTTCTCCTCATTCTGGTCCTTTTCAACGTTCCACACACGTACGAGTCATCAAATTACAAGAGAAGATGAAAGATTTGCTTCAAATGATGATGGAAATTGAAGAGAGTCAACTACGAATGGCTAGAGAACAAGATAGGCAAGGCAGAATCCTTAGGAATTTACAAAAATTCCTTATGGATAACCATGCCAATCCCATTGTCATCGAAGAATCATCACAAGCCATGGATTCTGAAGAAGAAGAGCCTCTAGAAGAACCACAAGAGAATCAAGAAGAAGAACATCCTCAGCCGAATCCAGATGTTCATATGGACGAAGACGACGGCGTAATTTGCATTGGAGAGGTCCTTTTTGACGCTAATGGGAACTTGGTCGAACAACGTGGAAACTTTTGTCTTCACTATCCAAATTGTTCGGTCCATAAATCACCAATAGTTAAGGGTCCTCGTTAAGCGTTTTCGTTTTTCGTTTTTCTCTTTCTTCATTGTATATTGGTTTGTTAATTTGTATATAAGTGTTATCTTAATTAATGTTCTTCTAAAAACAATCTTTGGTGTATAAAATCTTGAATTTCATTTAACTTAGGATGCTATATTTCACCCATACATAGTTATTATTCTTATGTCATATGTTTGTTTATCTCATTTTCTGTTAAGTTCAAGGTTTATAGGTTATTTTTGTTGATGACAAAGGGGGAGAAGTTATATAAAATAGTAGGCTTGGAGTCAGGGGGAGTTGTTGGTGTAAGGGGAGTTATGGTATGATCGAAGTGGTAAGCATATTTTATAAGGTTGTCATCATCAAAAAGGTGGAGATTGTTAGGAAGTGGAGATAGTGGTTTTGATGACAACAACCTTTGTAACTTATTTTATTATAACTTATATACTAACACTATTGTCTAGATATATATGAATGTTATTATGCAGGATATATATAAGGCAGGTATTGATTATTGAAGACTGTACAGTATAAAGATCAAGAATGAAGAAATCAAGGTTGAAGACTCATGAGTATCAAGATCAAGATTTCAAGATAAGTGTCTAGTTTTGTTAAAACTTCATAATAGCATGGAAATCTTCATTCCAAATTTCATTTGGGATGGAACCAATTTCTACCTTCTTAGTGGCTTACTAACCTACGACAAGTGGCTTACAAACCCACGAACATCCTGGTTTTGTACAAGTTCTCGACTCCTGATGTGATGCAATATTTTGCAGGAAGAAGCTTGCAAAACTACTTCAAAATGGTTTTTCAAAATGATTTTCAAAACTGCTTTTCAAAATGTTTTAGCCTTAAAAATTATCTTTTCAATTGATTTTCAAAAAGTTGTTTTAGCCTTAAAATATTCTTTGTTTTTGTTTTAAAATAAACACTTGTTTTAAACTTCGTTTGTTTTTAAAACTATCTTCTGATTTTTAAACATTCTTTTATAATATATATATATACTTGAGATTTAAAATCAAATTTATATATACATTCTAAAAATATATTTTTCTACTCTTCTTTATTTTAAAACATAGGAAAATTAGTTTATTTTACTCCAGAATCATTTCATCTTGTTTTCTTTCAATACCATTTTCAAAACAAATTTTACATTATTTTTAACTAAGGGATGTCGACATTATGGGATTCCCCATGTCGACATGGTGGCCGTTAAATTCAAAAGTTTCAATTTTCAAAAGAAGCGTCTATTCGTTTAAATCTCTTCACGAATGGTTATGACCGTTACTGGTCTATAAATAGCCTTCACAGACGAATTTTTTAACTAACTATTTTTCTTATTTTCTTCACTCCTTCTTCTCCACAAATCCATATTCTAAAATTTTCATATTTTTAAGATCGTGCCAAAATTCTGCCGAATTCTCAAGTGAATCCAATTAGAATCTCGTTCTTGTTTGATTCTCTGCCCTCTCTCAAAGATCAAAGTGCTATTCAGAGTTATGGATCAATTTGTAATCAAAAGTTTATCGAGTCTCTCTATAAGGTGTGGTTGTGCCTGGAAATCAGTTGGGTGATCTTGTGTCCCGTAAATCAAGAGAGTTTGCCCCGGACTCGAAGATAGGAGGGTACCTCAAGGCCTTTAGAAATTGAGGATTGTAATCTCGACATTGGTATAATAAAAATCTGTACAAGGTGTTTGCCTTGGTGCAGGACTGGACGTAGGGTAACTCCGAACCAGTATAAAATCCGGTGTGTTCTTTCCTTTTACTGCTTTTTTTTTACTTTTTGCACGTGTCTTTGATTCTGTGATTGTTCTATGATTAAGTTCTGCATTTGTTTATATCATAATTTTTAAATTAGTCCATATAAGTCTTAGAATCATTAAACACTATTCACCCCCCTCTAGTGTTAAATTAGCCTTAAGATCCTTAATCCGCACTCCCTTTCATATATATATATATATATATATATATAAGTACGTATAAATCTCTCTCTTAGACCATTCTTCTGTATCTTACTAAGGCTCATATATAGATTTACAAGAAAGGAAGATATGGAGGCAGGAAAGGAAAGAGGAAATCTCGGTGGATGAAGCACCACAACAAATGGAAATGTTCGATCTAATACCAGGAGGAACCCGGGTCGACAGGCTAATGCTAATCAAAATGAAGATGCCAATGTAGGTGCTGGAAATCTGCCAATGGATATGGGGATGATGTATCAGTTCTTCGTTAATTTGATACAGGCTGGAGCAGCTGCAGGAGTGGCTGGTAATGTTGGAGGAGCTAATCCCGTGGCTCCAATTAGGAATAACTATGCTAAGCCGAGCCGAGATTACACCAGTCTTGGTGGGAAGCCATTTGTGGGAACAGAGGCTGCCATAGAAGTTGAGTATTGGCTGTTGCATTGCGAGAGAATCTTCGCTGACTTGGGATTGAATGACGAGCAAAAGATGAGATTAGCCTCTAGGCAGTTGCGAGGGCAGCGCTCCATTGGTGGAACAGTGTTACTGCCGGAGTTCCTGAGGAAGAGTTGACTTGGGCATAATTTCGAAGGAGATTCGAGTAGAGGTTTTTGTCTTAGGTTGCTAAGTCAGCATTGTTGAGAAAGTTTTTGGATTTGGTGCAGGGAGAGATGTCGGTAATTGAGTATGCTACTAAGTTTGATGAGTTGTCCTGATACGGGTATGCTACTATTGATACCATCGTCAAGAGGAATGAGAAGTTCATTCGGGGATTGAGAACCGAGATTACTAGGGTGACCCTGGTGCATCTCCGTGATCCTTGTAATGTTGTTGTGGAGATGGCAATCCGACATGAGGAAATGCTTGCTATTTGTAGGAAGGAAAAGTCAGTTGAAACCTAGGGTTCTCATGGGAAGAAGAGGAAGTTCTTTAAGAAGAAGGGAACCCAGAAGTGAGCGGCTCCCAAGAAGGCAAAGGCTGATCTGGTCTGTTTCAAGTGTGATAAGATAGGTCATTATGCTCATGAATGCCGGATAGGCAAGGGGAAGAAGGCTGCAAAAAAGAAAGGCGTGAAGTGCTTTAACTGCGACCAGGTTGGGCATTATAAGAATCAGTGTCCAGAACCAGTCAGGACTGACAAGGGAAAGGTTTTTGCTATTGGACCATCATATGCTAGGCCAACTACTGCTAAGAAGGGAAAGACTATGATGGAAGGTACCTTTTTGATTCAGAGTATACTAGCTAGGATATTATTTGATACCGGTGCATCACATTCATTTATATCCCAGTGTTTGGTTGAAAGGTTATTTTTAGAACCCATATACCTTATTACTTCCTTAAGGATTGTGAATCCGATAGGAGGGTATGCAACTTTAGGGATGAGATGCGACCAGTTAGAACTTGATTTGTTAGGTCATAAGTTTGCATGTAGTCTATATGTTTTTGATTTCATAGATTTCAGGATCATCTTGGGTATGGATTGGTCGGGTAAGTCTGAGGCTAGGATATTTTTCCAAGGTAGTGAGATATTGTTGAGACACCCAGATAGTCATAACCGAATCATATTCTCAATGAATAATTCTAATTGAAGTGCTTGTGCTTTGTTGAGAGCTATGGAATTGGAAGAGGAGTTAAGTCAGGTTCGAGTAGCCAGATAGTTTGCAAATGTGTTTGAACTGGTTACAGGACTACCACCGAAACCAGCTGTTGAGTTTCGGATAGATCTTGTGCCAGGAGCTGAACCTGTAAGTAGACCACCTAGCAGAATGACACCGAACAAGAATCGAATAATGTAAATATCAGAGTGATAAGGGGATTGAGATTTGAAAATTTAATTAGAGGTCGTGCTTAAATAAACTTAAAGAATGAATTTATGTAAATGGTTTATTATATAATTAATAATAGAATAAAACACGGGCCTTATGGGTAATAGCCGCACCCATAATCCCATTATCCTTAAAACCTTATTTCCATTCCTTGACACGTTCATTTTACAAAACTCAAAAGCGTAAATCAAAGAAGAGCAAGTCGGCCATAACCTAGGAAAAAAGGTGGAAAAATCAATCAAGAGCTAAGCAATCAAGCAAAGGCAATTAATCAAAGATCAAATCTCAAGTCCTTATCCAAATCAAAGGTGAATAATAATCAAAACCATATCTATTCTTGTTTTAAAGAGAATATGATTTCGGGTTTAAGTTTAAATCCATTATGATGATTTTTGATGATGATATGCATGGATTTTATGATATGTTTGATTCAAACAAGATTGTTTGATATATGTTTATTTCTATTTTAAGGCTAAAATCGTTTATATTGGATTTCAAATGTCATGAGGATTTAATATGTTATGTAAAACCTTATTTTGGAGACGGGTCTAATTTTTTATAATTTTCCAAGCTATGGAAAATTTATTATGAATTTTTGAAGGAAGAAATGAATATTTGGGTTTAAAATATATTTCGGCTTTTAAATGAAGGAATTTGGGTCAGAAATTTTACATGTTAATAACATATTAAAAGTGAATTTCTACGATTTTTGGAGATTTTTCCTAAGTAATTTACTATGGAAATTAAATTAATTTATTTGGAGAATTTAAATGTTTTCATTGTTTTGCTTAAGGGAAAGGCTTCTTTGCTAATTACCTTTATTTAGATCTGAAATGAATGCGGCAGTTTTTTGAAAAGAATTTGAAAAGTTCATGGCAGCCAATTAAATATTTACAAACTAGCAGGTTAGTTAAAAAGTAATTACTTGAAAAGGCAATAAAACAGTTTTTGTATAGAAATATGGTTTCGCCGCTTTCAGAAGTTACCTTTCGACCCTATAATTCTGCCTTAACCAAGTCGAAACCAGTACACAAGATATCAATGCATTGGTACGTATTGGATTGGAGAATGACGGCATATATGGAGTCGAAGCCATGCTTTTGAAGGGGTCGAACCCCATTTAAATAGCTTTCGAAGATGCCACTTGCCTTGTTTCAAATGAACGCTTTCGAAAGGGTTCAAAATAGCTTTCGATGAGGTTTTCGCCTTTTTGTTTAAAGTAGCTTTTGAATGAGTTGCCTTGTTTTTAAATTAATGCTTTCGAAAGGGTAGTTTGAACACAGTCGAAACCATGCTGCCGACCTTATGCCTTTCGAATGGATTGAAGTCATCAACTAATTCGTAAGGTAGCTTTTGTTATATAAAAGTAATAAGCCACTTTCCAATTCTTTCGAAAGGGCTCCAGAAGCCACTTGTGCTAATGCTTTCGAAGGCAATGGCTTCGACAGGAGTTTCGAAGCTATGTTTCCAAATGTTTTACTTAACTGAATAATGCTTTCGAAAGGATGGTTCCGAAGCCATCAGTTTTCCCCGAACTCTTTTATATAAAGGTTAATGGTTTTGAAGGGGGTACTTTCGTTTAAATTTACTTTGACCCGAATGATATTTTAAAGATAAACCCAATGGTTTCGAAAGAGATACTTTCAATTGGTTTCAAAGCCATGCTCCTATGTATACTTTCATACTTTCGAAAGGATTGTTTTGATGGTTTCGAAAAGAAGGTTTTGAAGCTTTCGAAAGGTTTCGAAAGTCATATGTTTTGAGTGCTTCGAAAGGCATATGCTTAGTGTTTTGAAAAGAAGATTTGAATGCTTTTGAAGGAGGTTTTCCAATGGTTTCGAAAGTAAAGGTCTAAAGTTTCGAAAGCCTTAGTTTTCAAAACAAAGAACCTAATCTCATTTTTAGAGGAAAAACCCATGGCACTATAAAAGAGCTTTTAAATAGCTTTTAAATTTGGAGATTTTGAAGAAGCTTTCCTTGATAAAGTAATAGGTTAAAGGGATTAACCATGTTTCAAGTGAAAAATGATTTCAAGGATATTAAACCATAAATGTTGGTATTATTTTTGTGTATATGCTTCTTCTATAAATATATTCACCAAGTAATGGACCCATAAATATATTTTGGGGAGTAAGGGTAGAATAACCAGGTAGGTTGACCCAGTAGTGAATATAAGTTAAGTAACTCCTGAATAAATAGAGTTGCATCCAGGAGGTCAGGTAGACCATAATATAGGATGCCCAAAGACTAATTAAGAAGTTGTCAGTTTAGACAGGTTCATAGTAAACCCATGAAAACTATGTTTAAAGAGAGTTATTGGCAGGGGCCAACAGGTTTGTAGTGCATCCATGAAAACTATATCTGGATAAAATTATTGACAAAAGTCAATAGGTTCATAGTCAACCCATGAAAACTATGATATGAGGGAAATTATTAGAGATACCACTTGGTTCAGGGAGAACCCATGAAATAATTAAATGAAGTTATTGGCAAGGGCCAATAAGTTCTTAGTGATCCCATGAAAACTATAAGACCAGACATATAGTTCATAAACTTTAAATATGTTATTAGCCACCATGAAAACTAATAGGTTAATAGTCACCCTAAAATCTATAACTATGACAGATAGTCCAATGAATGGAGATGGGAAATCTAGAATGATTTACTTGTTTGCATATCATAATAATATTTTAAACTGCTATGTTTTAACCGTTGTGGATGCAGGAGCACAGTATATGGTTACTATAAATTTTTGGATATAAGACCAGTGAGGGAAAAACTCGTTCCGCTAAGCGGCACGGTCTCACTAGATATCTAAAATGGTTTGAGATGGTAGGTTATTATTCATATCAGGCTTTATGTCTGACTCAAAGTTTATGTTTTCCCCTTAAACTCTCGGGTGCTCAATTAACTTTGAGTAGTTTAAGAGTTGAGGTTTTCTGGTACCTCTTTAGACGAATAAGCTTTCGGAGACAAGCAGGTGGCAAGCTAGTTAGTAGGAGTTCTTTTCTATTTTGATTCCGCCGTGTTTAGTTGTAAAGGCAAAGTTGTTTAATTGCCTATATTTAGACTTTGATCATCCAAGAGGGCATCCTCATATGTCACACTTGTCATATGTTGTAATAATTATATTTTCCCTGAACGTGGTTCTCGAATCTAGGATTATGTAATGAATTTGAAATGATTTGAAATGGAATGAGGATGTTTTTTAATGATTTTAAATTTTTTCCATATCTATGTGTTTATGTTGTATTAATGTATCTAACATTACCGTATTTGGTCGCCGACGATTAATAACTATGGATGATCGCATCATCTGTAACCGTCGACCTCTCCACCATCAATTCAAAGTAGGCACCGACCACACTCGATAACCCATCTCATTTTCTAGATCGAAATCAAATTCTAGGACCATGGTTCACCATCGCTACCCACACGATGCCTCATCATCGCTGTTGCATTATTGGTGGCGCTTTGGTTTCATCGTTAATCCACTACCAACCACAAGCTATGTAACGACCCGTTATTTTTGACCGTTCGCATCCGCACACGTCGGACTTGAATAATTCAAAACAATAGATTGTTAATTTAAATTTGGAAAAACTCAGAATATACAGTAAATAAATCAATCACAGAATCACAGACACAAAGTAATACAATAATACGCAGCGGAATAGATAAAATAGTATTTCATGAAGCTACTATATAAACATCAAAGTTAGAAATAAAATACAATAGAATATCTCAAATGTAGTGAAGTCTCCAGTACAACAGATGACTTCTCCGAACAAATCAACTAGAAGAGCTAAAAGCTGAGGCGATAGTTGGATCTCCAAAGGAAGCTCCAAACTCCAAAGGTGAGTCTCAAATGCTGTATCACTCGGTCTGACCCGAGCGTAAAGCAAAACACAAAACACTCGAGTAAGGATTAACATTCTTATATCAGTAAATCCAACTCAAGTGAAATATCAACTGAAATACAAGTAACTTAAAGGATGTTTGGGATAACCATCCCCTAAGGATCTGCGGAACTATCTACAAGGTGGAAATATACATTATAACACCGTGGTCGTTCCAAATTAATTTATACTTCAAAACCAAAATATCATTTCATTTCAAATATATCTATTTTCCAAAATAGTATATATAGGTTAAATAATTTAAAAGTAAAGTATTTATAATTTCCTTAAGTCTCACAAATTGCTTCACATCCACCCAAATTCCAAATTCAAATTTATTCAAAGCTAAATTCATCAATTCAATTCAGGTCTAAACATACCATTTAAATTTTCAATATATTTCATAGCTTTAATATTCAACATTTTCAAAGTTAAATTTAACAGTTTCATATAGTTCTTGATTTAACTTTATTATTATTTAATCAGGGAATATTCACTTAATAAATTCAATATCATTTAACTAGCCTTAAATTTCATTTTTACTAAATATTTCCTTAAATTTATTTAAACAAGAAATATTCATTAAATTATTTAAATCAAACCCAAGTTATAAATCATATCTTAAATCTCAATTTCAATAAGTTTCAAATCAGTTTAATTAAATAAAATTCTTTAATGAATACAATTTCAGCTAAATTCAAATTATCTTCCCAACCTTAACTTATTCAAATTATTACTGAAATCTATTTTGAAACATAAATTTAAATACTTAACCATATTATATGTATTAATTCAATCTTAATTAAATTAAATATTGTTATTAAATCTATATATATCATTACCATTTACATATAATAATTTAAGAATCAACATTTATTAAAACCATATACTTCTTTCCAAAACCATGGAATTTATTTTCAAAATATTTATATATGGACCAACGGTGTCTGTATATAATTTCTTATCCTATGGTCAAGTGATACGGATATTTATCATTTCAATCCGTAATTTAAATATATACGGATAGATATCATTTCGACCCGTAATCCCAAATTCAATCAAATGAAAATCGCTTGGGTCTATCATTTCAACCCATAATGATTTTCTCCTATTCTAAAGTCCATTCGGGTATGTATCATTTCAACCCATAGTGATTTCTATACTAACAGGGAACTTGCAGAGTGATAACAGATAATATAAAATACAACAACATGCATATATCATCAATAACAATATAATATAAACAACAAGATATGGTGTCATATCCCACAGGTGAACAGTTACAGATAATAGCATATATAACAATTTAAATAACAACAGCAGCATATTTCAGTTATCGTTTCAATTGAAATCAAATTTAATAAATATAAGAACGTTAAATCGTGAGTGATTACTCACCTTTCGAGGCAAGATAGATTTGACAAAGAAATTTAGCTATGAGTCCAAACACGAAATCCGAAGCAAAGCAAGATTGAATCGACGACCGAACTGATAAATAGGAATTGATGAAAACAAGTCAGGACTGGATCGATGGAGATAATTGGTGTAAGTGAACTCATCTATGACCATATATATATATATATATATATCATATTTTAAATTCAAATGCATTGTTTTGAATGTATATGCATTTCAATTCTATTATAAAAAAAATAAAACACATATATTAATATCATCATATATATTATTGTTATATTTGAAGTCAAAAATTATAAACCCAAATTACAACAAGTATAACTATTCATTGTACACATTTATATTATATAAACAAATTTTAAATCAGCATTATACGAAACGAAGATATTACCCTTATATTGAACTAACGGAATATACATATGGCTGCCATATTAAATATATGCATGTAAACCATAAATATTACATACACGTTATATTTTTTTTTAAACAACATATATATATATATATATATATATATATATAAGAACAACTAATCTTTGAAATACTGCCAACCGTAACACAAGCTATAAATAAATAAAGCTACATAAACATTTTTTTTTTAAAATATATTCATATAACCCGAAATATAATTTTGGCATCTTATAACAAGATATGCAGAAATATAATACGAACTGCTATATAAGTATATACTATATGCTTGAAGTATAACAACTAATAGATAATATACTTAATACTGTAAAACAAAATATATAATACTCAAATAGTTCTATTATATATATAAGTTTACAATAGGCACAATACCCAGCATACGAATAAACTGCTTTATATATTAACACTCTACATACTAACCAATATATAACTAACATAGATCTGATAATAAAGATTTCGAACTGTTCCAATCACTAAAACAACGTATTATATATATATATATATATTTAAACATCACTATTGTAAAAACAGTATATTATCTTTATAAAAGACATATTATATAAATATACATATGTAAAACTCATTAAAATTTTATACAACATTACTGACGTGCAACAACTTATAAAAAAAAAATATATATAATTTATATAACAACATAATATATATATAAAAATCTACTATATCCGCCACACAAAACTATATATATTGCTGCAAACTGTAAAGCTCATATAACACTACAACTTATCTACAATATATAACAAATATATATATATATATAAGATACTACGAAATTTTCACTTATCTTTAAAACATATACAGTACCTTACCGATATATATATATGCATGCGAACGAAGCAAAGGACTGACGAGCTGCTGTGGTAGTTTGGAAAGGCGGAAAGGCTAAGGAGGCGGAGTGGGGAGTCACGGCGGCTAGAAGCCTGGTGATCGGCTGTGATAGGCAGGGAGTGGTCGATCTATATATAAAGAAGAAGGGAGAAAAGGAAAAGAGGAAGAAGGAAATTTTTATTTACTTTGAAATAATATATTGCAGACGAGAATTGAAGCAGGTAAGAGAAGGAATATAACGTGAGAAAGAAATAGGAGATGTGAGGTTAGTAAACTGAATGGACGCAAAAAGAACGTGCATTATAAATGAACGATTTTAAAATAAAAGAAAATAGATCAGTTCAAACGAAACAAAGGGTCAGAGAAACTGGCCAGTTAATAAACCTTGAAACCAGGAGAGTAAAAGTCAAATGTGTGAATTCAAGGGAAAAAATGAATGTTAGTGGTTGCAAGAGTTATACGTTCGAGATACGAAAGGTCACAAATAATAATTTCTGAAAAATATTGAGTGTAGTGACCATTGGGATCATTCAATGAAAATGGTTACAAAAAACCAACAGGTAAAGATTTGGATACCGATACGGTCATCCGTTTCACAGATTCCGTTCTGAACCGGGCTTCAAAACACAGAAACGAATATACTGCGGAGATCAGCATGATGAGACGATCAAAATGGTATATAGATATTAGTGGTATGATCTCATCCGATCAAAAGTCGATAATCGGTACCGAAAAGGCTGCTAATTTGCCAGAAATAAGATAAACGGAGCAACAGAAATGAAAATTTTGAAAAACGAAAGATGACGCCTCACTCAGAAGATGATTTAGAAATTTTCTATAGAAAAATATTCAGGTTTGGAAATAAATCTATTTCAATCAAATTTCAACTGATTTAAGTTGAAATAGAATTACACAATAAAATAAACTTTCATATTTTAAATTGAAAATTTACCATTTGCTATATTTAATTATACGTAGTCCAAATATCAATTTTATTTTATTCCAAAATATTATTATTTAAAATTTCTCAAAAATTCAATTAGATACGTTATAAAAATTATTAAAATTTACGGGTCGTTACAAGCTAAGTTACAACATATGGTCGAATTGGAGCCTGTCATATTCGTGGGAAAACTTAGGGTGCTCGTGAGATCGATCATGCAATTCCAGGCTAGACATCGAGTTGATTTTAGGGTTTATTTAATGCTTAGCGTTCGCTTCAAGTTTTCATACTTCTTGCCTCGAGTTTTATCTTTGATGGTCTTGATTTGGCCACATGCGATAAATCGTCATTCATTAAGTCAACATAAATCATTAGGCTTTGATTGTGGGTCGACGATTTGATTTCGGTGAGATGGTTTTAGGGAATAGTCTCATCGAATGCACTTTGGCATTGGATATTCAAATCAATATTTCAAGTTACACAGTATGATCCTATATTCCTACAAAGAAAGCTTTGTGTCACTCTGGACAATGGTTCCATTATCGTGCACCTTACGATAATGGGTAAGATCCGACACATAGTTCCATCATGTGATGGAACTCGTTTGCCAGCACGAGTGTGCTACCTACATAGAGTGTTCCATACACCGTGCTTTGGCTACAGGATGCACACTGTATAGACTGACACTTTGCACTGCCAAGGTCGATGTCTAGAATTCGATTGGTCAACATACATCGGCATCTGTTTGATCTTGCACATTGGATACATGGTTTTAAATAAAGCAAATTCTTGAAGTAAAACATATCTGACCATGTTTCTTACCAATTTTTTCAATTCAAAACGACTCGACGATCTCCTCGCCTTAAAGTTACTATCTATCCTTCTACTCCTCCTGAGATTGGTTCCTCTACCACTTTAGCCTCCATGTCTACTCCTTTAGGAGCAAGACATTCCATAATAGCTAAACTTCAAATGCAAGTCATTCCAGTGGCATAATCTCGTGATCAGCCTCCTTCACAAGACGAGCGATGTGCCCTGAGGGTCTTAGATAACCCTCCAAACCAAACTCCATCACTGTTGATCGCAGAGTCACTTTATTTTATTTGCCATCATCACGAGATTTCAGAGAGTTGCATTATATTGCCAACGATCAATCAACGAGCATATAATCCACCTCAGGCCTACACCGCATGTAACAAATACATGTGTTTAGGTGCAGCTATTCATCCTTCAGTGAATTCCTCAAATTATTCTTGCAAGAGATTGGGCTGGCTCCGATGCATGTCCACACCAATGGCTATGCCCTTCTCGATTCCTTGTACATCTCTACATGATGCGACTGAATTGTCCCTAAAACATTGGGGAGCTAACCTTTCTCTTATGCTTCAAAAAGAGAGCAGATCCCCTTTCTTTCTAATTAATGAAGCTTAAAACCACTGTAATGTTATTGAGGCACTTCACAACAAGCGCAGTTACTTCAAGGGCAAATACTTCTTTGTTCGCTATCCTTCGACTTCAACCACCTCTGGTTGCCTAGATGTTAGTTTCCTCTTCTAACACATTTTCTTTATTTTGATTATCTTTATCCAAATGCCTAACTTATTTTCCCTATCCTTTATAAACCTTCACAATCGAGACGAGAGCAGCACACATGCTGACACCTTAGCACTCCTAAAGGGAGTCGAATTCCAATTTCACATTATTCTTTCTTGCTTACTAACGAGAGACTTCATTATATGACTTTCTACACCCCGAAAGACATGCTATTACTATTCTGCTGCTATCCATGAAATCTTAAGCTATTATCGGGCCTTTTTCCCTTATTCATGATTCCGATGATGACATTCAAGGAAATGGAAAGTCCAACAAGGTGAGGGTAAATGTTGATGAAGGAGAAGAAAGAGCAGTGGAAGAGAACGTGGTATGGAAAGGAGACGAAGGAAGGTGAGGTGAAGAAGAAAGAGGAGAAGAAAAGGAAAAAGGAAAAGAAGGAGAAGAAGAAAGAGGAGGAGAAGAGGGAGAGGACGAAGGAAATGATAAAGACGACGATGATGAGGACTCTGGCCTAGGCGAGAACGAATCGTATGGGGAGACATCCTCTGAAGGTGGTACGGTCCCTATCTCATCTCGCCCGAAGCACTTGGTGATTAAATCTTCCCAACAAGCCCCTAGTCCAAGCCTTGTATAACTGGTGAGGTGACACCTTCCGTGGGTTCCTCTGGTAACATCTTCGGCTCACTGGGTGACCTTGGTAATCTTTCAACTTCCGCCATTGAGGGAGTCACTTTCAAAAATATTTTGGATGTAGATTCTAGTGCATTTAGCTTCGCATCCGGGGATATCCTATCGAGGGTGATGAACCCTATCCTTGCAACTCCCCGAACATGGTCTGTAGATTACTTAGGGAAATACCAACACTTCACACAATTCTAGGATCACTAACACTAACACTCTACAACCATTCTTACTCTTAGTGCTTTAGTTATGATGTGTCAGTTCTTCTTTTCAGGTACCATGGGTAGAGATTGCTAAAGCTACCTCCACTTGGGTGTAAACTAGCATCGCTTGTCAACTCCGGATGCTTACACACAGCATCATGGCTCATACCAGAAGAATGCAGATGAGAGGATGAAGAGAAGAAAAGAGAAAGAATGACAAGATGAGAAGAATAGACAAAGGCGCTAAGAAGAAGAGAAAGAGCGCTGCGACTTAGATAAAAAATAACACCATTTGGTTGAATAATGAGATTCTCGTAATCGTTCCAAACATGAATCAAGTGCTTCTCAGCAATGCTGCTACTCTCAACTCCTTAACAACAACCTCCACCAACTCAACCCCTTGTCACTACTATTCCTACCTCCCATAAATTGAAAGAAGTTTCAACTAATGCAGCTCAACCTCTGCACCCTACAGGCCCCTCTATTGTTATCGGTACTAGGATGCATGCAGCTTTAGATGACTACTACTTGAAGGGGGTGATGTTTGATGAAACGTTAGAGAGAAAGGATTATGACAGTATAGTGTTGGGCAATAAAATAGACTTGGTTGATCTTACTAAGGAAAGAGATGATGCTTTAAAGTTAGCCAAATACTCATAGGAATTAATAGAAGAAATGTTGAGAGCTCATACTTAGGTTACAACGATCATAAAGGACCAAATCAAGAGTGATCATCAAGAAAACGCCGAGCTGGCGGCATAAGTTAAGGCCAAAGAGGAGAAAATAAAGGCCCTCCAGACTAGGGTGGATAATCTAAGGCTAGTCTATAAGCCGAAACAGATCCCAAAGCACAAGCTTAAGCTGACCTCATGGAAGCCCAGAAGGAGATTGCAGGACTTAAGGCGAAGACTACTTAGGCTAATAAAGAAATGAATACTCTTTAGCAATTCTTTGCCAATGTCATTATGAACAAAAATCTAAAGTAGCGAGGAACAATAACACTGCCACATTAGCCAACACCTAGGAAGAAATACTCCATAGAGCAACTTATGCCGACGAAGATGTAACTAAAGAGATAGTGAAGTCTCACGTCCTAAATGAGGAAGTCAACATAGCCTTGGAAAAAGGAAAAGATATTCAGGCCATATTTGATGTGATAGCAGGAAAGGTCGATTTTGAGGCTCCTCCTATTCTAGTGCATTGGATCAAGCAGAATCATCTACTTCTAAACCAAAAGTGCATGCAATGGAGATTACAACTTCGGTAGTAGCCACCTCTGAGTCCGCCCTCATTGAAACTACTATCCCAACTATGTCAAGTGCTGATGCACATCATTCTCCTCCTCTGGCTATTCAACCATCTAAGTCTTTTATCGAGGAAGGTGAAATCATTAAGTCCTTAGCCAAGGAAACTCCGCCTAGCTAAGGTATTTCTCTTGTCTCTCTAGTCTTCGAGAAACTTCAACTCTCACTAGAGGACTTCACTAACTTATATTATTCTCTCTGTCAAGTTATAGGTCATCCATCGTTGCCTCCTCTATTACCAACTATCAATGCCTGGGTCCGAGTGCTATTTCTACCACCTCAATCTCTGTCATCATAGAGCCAATCATCCCATCTCCCCTCTTTAACTCTGACCCTGGTCCAGGCTCTTAGAAAATAGGGGAATTGGAAGGGTTGGAGGACTCAATTGGTCTTAAGAGGGAGAAGTATTAATCGCATGTGCTAAGGATCCAAATGATCACATCATAATGGCAGAGATACTAAGTGCGATTTTGAGATAATCATAGTCAAATCTAAGCCAAGGACTGAAAAGTTTACCGTTGGCTCAGGAAAGCGAGCCCTATTCCTAAGCTTCCCCCTTTGAAAATCAGACCACCTATAGGTCGTGGTTATGGCAGTGCTTCAAAATGCTTTGATCCTGCTTTTGACAAGCCTAAAGACCCCATCAATCTGACCGTTGAGGAAGAGAATACACCTTTTGAGGGAAGCACTCCAGAGCAAGAGAAGGTCGAGGAAGGGAAAGGTTCAGAGAAGTATCTGGCAAATAATGATATCAAGAGTGGTAAGTGAGGGAGGAGAAAGAAGGTGACCGGCTCAGCTTTTCAAGAAGACAGCCTTTTACTTTTGATTTACTTTGTTTTGTTTTTTTGCATATAGGCCGATATTGAGCAGGAGCGACCTCCGTAGTGCTTGTATTAAAGGTTGATGTAAATAAAAGACAATTATTCTATACAATCTTTGTCGTATTTACATTTCTACACCTTTTGCTTTACTTGCCTATATACCAGCCTCCATATATAATATATTCAGTTATAATCCAATTACATTTATATTATGCATGCCCATGTCTGTTCAATGCCATTATTTACTGTAACTCTGTACATATAAATACATCTCTACAATTGCTTAGTAATGTTTCATTATTTAGTTTTTTTATTATCACCAAAGTATTTCTCACCTGGCTAAACAAAACTTGTTATTCATTTGGCCAACTTCGTGGCCTACCATGTTTTACTTTGATTGGGTTTTAGTCAACCATAAATAATGTCATAGTCGTTGAAGCATTTGGCTTCCTTCTGTTTCTTATCTCCGGGAACCGACGTTTTGAGCATCTTCCTCTGGAGATCGGATTTCAATCTCGCCTGCCTCTGGGCATTGATCGAGTATATCCTTTGACCTTTATCACTTATCTTTAGCTAGGCGAGTCTCACCTGGCCAAAAGTATGGTTATGCTTGTAAAAGGTCAAATTATACTTCGACCCAATCTTCGAGGATCGGTATTTTAGATGCTTGTCTCTGAGCATCCATTACCAACCTCGTCTATCTTTGGGAGTTGATCGAAATTGCTCACCAACTATCATCATTTATCTTTTGCTGAACGCGTCTTGTTGGGCTGTAAACATAGTCGTGAAAGCTTTGATTGTACACCAATTCCTACTTCCAAGAACTTGTGTTTCGATTACCTAACTCTTGGCATCCCTTATTGACTTTGCCTATCTCTGGGAACTAGTCAAAGATTGGAGTGATAAGGGAGAATCGTCCGATCAATCCCAATGTGATTAGACTCCTCTGACCTGATCATGGATCAAAGGAGTTCGTTGGTACCTATCTTCGAGAACCTGATGACGTGGCTAATCACGCAGCACAAAGTTTAGCTTATAGAACACAGTTCCATTAGTTCCAAAAGCCATATTTAATTATAAACAAAGGAAACAACAATCTTGTCTTATTACATTACCCTTAGTCAGCTAAGGTGGCTTATTTTCCATACTGGTTCAAACTTCCCGTTCTACGTCCAGTCCCAGACTCCTTCTGCAATTAACAAATGTCCACACTTAACCCGGAGGAACAGGTACAACAAACCGCCTGAGCTACCGAACAGGACTTCGTGCCTAAAGATCTCCAACCAGACTTCCACTTCAAGGAGTAGTAAAGTGTTTTGACTTCTTGTGCTCTAAATAACATGGATGAGTTGATATAGTACAACCATCCTATAATCTTCTTCTTTGCGGTATTGTAACGACCCGTAAATTTTAATATTTTTATTTGTTTTATTTAATATATTTAATTGAAAATTTTATGAAATTTTAAATGATAAAATTTTGAAATTTAAATTTGATATTTGGACTACGTCTATTTTAACATAGCAATTGGTAAATTTTCATCAGATAATTTGAAAGTTTATTTTCTAGTGTAATTTTATTTCAATTTATATCAGTTAAAAATTGATGATAATAAAAGTGTTCCGAAACCTAAAAATGTTAACATGAGAAAATTTATTTAGAACGCTCTGAATAAGACTACGTAATCCGTTTCGCGAAATTCGGACGTTTCTAGCTCCGTTTGGATTTTTCCATACGGGATAGCAACATATATCAGTGTCTGTATCGACTTTTGATAGGAGGGTCGTGCCACTGATATCTGTATACCATTTTGATCGTCTCATTGTGTTGATCTCTGCGGTATATTCAATTCTGTGTTTTGATGTCCGGTGCACGACAGAATCTTTGAAACAGACAATCGCATCGGTAACCGTTTTGAGCCCTTTTGTGTTCCGTGACTATTCAAATATCTAACGTGTAATACAAATAGCCATTACCTATTGATATTCCAATTTTCAACAGTCATGTCTTTTTGTTTCCACCGGTTCCAATATTTTAAACTGGTTCATTAGGTTCCATGCTCTATTCAGTTATAACAAAGATCATAACGTAAAACTAATATATATTTCCTTGTAGCCTTGCAATCTTCCTTCTTCCTCTCACCGCATTTCCCATCTCCACGCGTGTGACCATCGATCACCTCAACCAATTCTAGGCATGCTGATCGCCATCTTTTCTTTCTAGTCCCCCTACCTGAGCCATCAATGGTAGCTCGCAGTCGGGCCTTCACCACCAAAGCCGCCTCCCTCCGCGACCTTCAGTTTCCTGTGTGCCTGCCTCCTATCGCCGAGGCCATGACCTCCACATACCGACCACGCTATCAACCAAACCCACCACCATCTTGAGGACCGCGTCCCCAAGCCGGTGCCGAACTCAAATCATTCCCACGTCCCCCTTTTGTATATAAAGGTATTATTATATATATATATATTATATCATGTCAGATTGTGTGTATATATATATGTGCTTTACAGCTTGTAGTAATTTGTTTATCTGAAAAATAAATAAATATAAAATATTAAAGTAATGTGGGTGTGTATATATTAGCTTATATATATATATAAGTATTCTGTTGAGTTTTATTTTAGTATAATAGTACAGTGCTATATATTGGTTATAGTTATTACATATATACAATGTTTATATGCCTAGTTGTGAGTTATATAAAATCTGTTATACATATATAGTTATATTTTTTGCATTATTATTTTTCATAGGTGAGGTAAAAATATTTAAAATGATATATAAGTTGCACCCGATCATGACTGCACTACCAGAGAAAGGGCTGTTTCCAACGGCGGAAGGCCATTGGAGGCCGTTGGAAAGCCGTTGCTCGCCGTTGGAAATGCCGTTGGTATACGATTCAACGGCTTCCAACGGCCTCTAACGGCACCAACGGGGTTATACCAACGGCCTCCAACGGCAAGTTTGCCAACGTGGCAAATCCTGTTGACCAAATTGCTGTTGAAATGCCGTTGGAAGGCGTTGGAATTTGTCGTTGGTCGCCATTGGAGGCCGTTGGAAGTAAGTGACCATTTAGCCGTTGCTCGCCGTTGGAAATCTGGGTATATTTTTTTGCATCCAACCAGCAGTGCTTGTTTCCAGCCACACACAACCACAATTATATCAAAACAGCTCCATTTCGAGCATATATATATAACAACTATACCAAAACATTTCCAAACATATAGATATAACCAAATCATGCATATTATTCAACATCAACCAATATCCAAACATAACCAACATCAAAAAATCCACACCAACATCTACAAGCAAACCATCAGAATGTATCAACTCCAAATATACACAGAAACCATCAGAATGTATCAAATTCTCACCAACTCCAAAATATACATGACAATAACAGAACATACCTAAATCACTCCGCACCAGAACCACCAGATGAAGGAGGATGTCCATACTGTGCGATGAACTCCGCCATACGCCAGTTCATCTTTTCCGTCCTTGCTTCATGCTGCAAATTGCGTTCCCGCATCTCGGCAAGCTCGGCTCGTAGCTGCGCAATCTCATCCTTATCTTGAGCTTTTTGATATTCTCTTTGCGCTGTCTGAGCCTGTAAACAAATTTAAATTATCAACTACACTAAAAAAATTAGTATTAAAATAATTTCAAATTAACTAATCTATATATATTCACTAACAAATTGATAAAACAAACTACGGATATGGAAGCGTCTGCCGCGGGTATAAGGATAGTTCAAAATATGAATGGAATACACTAGTATAAGGATATTTACTAACTTAAAACTTAACTTAAAATTACCGATTGGCTTCCATATCCGTAGTGTTTGCCGCAGGTCACTGGATCCATGATAGACTCAAAAATGGCGTCCTCCTCATCGGGGGTCAAGTGAACTCGTCCCGTATCCTCAAGTAAAGCTGTCCGCGCTTCCTGGAACTTTTGCTGTCATGCAAAATAAAATTGAATTTAGTTAACGTTATTTCAATTAACTTGTAAGTTTTAGTTACTTATGTTATACTTACATAGGCAGCACGCGCTTTGTCATCATGGTCCCAAGAGTAAGAAACTGCGCCGAAATCATCAACCTGAGTCAAGGCATGTGTATGGGTAAACACATCCCAATAACTAACAGCCCCCCCGTTGTCTCTCCTGAAATATGCACATATAAATATACATTATTTATATTTTAACAAATTAAAACTTAAAATAATTAATTATTTATCTTATTTAATAATTATACCAAATCTTCCCGGTGATGCTGGAAAGACTTGGAACCACCGCGATGTGTAACGGGGTTCCTGCTCCTGTTTGCAGAATTCCTCTCGGACTGCCTCTGCAAATTTAAATTGAAAACAAAAATTGGTTTGATAGTTTTAATTATTTATATATTATTTGCCTCAAACAATTTAAATTAAATATATGATAGATTTACCACAAAATCTATCATATATGGAGTTTTCATACACATCCAAGGAGGTAAATTATAAGGTGTGACAATTATAGGCCATTACGAATATTTCGAACCAAATTGAGAGAATGGGGAAAATCCATCCGTACATAAACCAAGTCTAACATTACGAATTTCGGATGCAAAATCAGGATATTTCTGGTCAAAATGCTTCCATGCTTCCCCATCAGCTGGATGTGTTAACGTACCTTCTTCCTGTGTTCTCACACCGTGCCATCTCATATGTTGCGCAGTTACAGAAGATGCATATAACCTTTGAAGTCTAGGAGTAATTGGTAAATAATGCATATGCTTATATGGGACTTCCTTTCCCTTTTTCTTTCTTGGTTTGTATCTTTCCTGATTACATATTTTACAATTTCTAAGGTTGATATCTTCTTTCCAAAACAACATGTAACCCTTTAGACATGTATCTATTTTTTGATACGGTAAACCGAAAGCCGACATCAGTTTTTTTACTTCGTAATGATTTTCTCACATTAGATTATTAGGAGGCATATGTCGTTTCACAGCTTGTACAACAGCCGTAAATCCAGATTCTGTGAGGTTGTATTTGGATTTCATCGCAATGTATTCAGCAGTTACTGATAATTGGGTTCCGCTTGTGCAGCCTTCCCAAAGGGGTTTTTTCACGGCATCTAACAAATCATATATTTTTTTGCCCCAATATTTGGTTCTTCTTCAACATTACCATCGTCATCAGTTAATTGCGGAACATGAAACATTGAACGTGCAACATCTTCAACCATATGTTCTACAATATTTGTCGTACCAATTTCATTACTCACCACCTCCTCATCTTGTACGGGATTAGATGCTAACTGTTCCCCTTGACGATCCCAAATTAAATAGTTCGACACGAAACCGTACTGACGCAAATGAACTCTAACCATTTGAGGTATCAGATGCTTTAACAGTTTGCATTTACTACATGGACAATGGATTTCTTTGTAGTTTCCGTTATTACGTAAAGCAACATCCATAAATACGCTAACACCATTATTAAAATGTTCGCTTGTTGAGCCTTCAGTATCGACCCTTCATTTTTTGTACATCCAGCTCCGATCAGTAAAATAATTGTCCATTTACCTACGTATATAATTAAAAAGTACGATATAAATTTGCATTGACATTTTTTATTAAAACAATTTTATAAACAGTCTTCTTGTTTGTGTTATATCTTTTAAAATAATACTTAAAGCTTATTTTGAAATGAACATTATATTCTATTTAAATAATTTTATTAGCGAATTTGATATTAATTGATCATTGACACTTTGTTGATGGGTCATCCTACCTCCCATTACAAATACAATAACGTAATTAAATCGCATAAATCATTTCAATTTAAACGATTCAACAAAATTTCGACAGCACTTCGCTTTAGTTCCCTGAACAGTACACAATTGCGTGTACACAGGGAACATAAAGAGAAGCGCTGCCGAAATTTTGCGAACCGTTTAAACTGAAATGATTTACGAGATTTAATTATGTTATTGTTTTTGTAACTTGTCCAATACAGGGACAAATCCAACAAATACTGTACACGATGAATATAGATGTCCGTTCTGTTAAAAAAACGAATATCCACACAACAATTGTATACAATACTTATCAGACAGGGCCAAAAACAATCTGATGCAGCGCGATCTACCAATTTAGGTCGCTCACGACCTAGTGGGTTTTTAGGTCGCTCACGACCTATGGAAGGTCGGCTACGACCTAACGGTATCAACGCTCAGGCATGTAGACGACCTAGCAAGGTAGCAGAACTACGCAGTGATGAGGTGGTCCAATATGGTGAAGTGTTAGGTCGCGAACGACCTAACGAATCTCTTAAGTCGCTCCAACGACTTAGTGAAGACGTACGAGCTAACGAAGAAGGCGCGCAAAATTGTTCAAGAAGAGTTTTAGGTCGCTCACGACCTAAGTTAAGTCATTCAACGACCTACGACCTAGTTAGGTCGCACGAAGATACTGGGTCCTTAGGTCGTGTGGCCTTAGGTTGGTCAATATTAGGTCGCAGAGAGATGTGGGAGGATAAGTCGTGAAGGCTTAGGCCGCGAAGTTTCTGAAGCCGCTTATTTGTTTAGGTCACTGATGAGGGATGCCGTTCATTCTTAGGTCGCGAAGCTCCGGATGTCGTTCATTTGTTAAGTCGTTTATCTGTTGTAACTGTTGGTTTAAGTCGGAGGTCTTGATAGGTCGTGTACGACCTAAGTGTTGTAAAGACGTTATGTTTTGTAATATGGTTGTGTTGTAATGAAGTCTGTTAGGTCGTTGACGACCTATACTAAGTCGCTGGGATTTAGGTCGTACTATGTTAGGTCGTAGGTCGTTCACGACCTAAGAGTTGTGTTGAAATTTTGATTCTATTTTGGCGTGTGAGTTGTAGCCTATAAATAGGCAAGTGTGGTCATTTGTAAAAGTTTAGTTGATTTGAAATAAAACTCTTGTTTTGTTAGCTTTGTGCTTTCACCAAATTGGTAGTCGAGTGTAATCTCCTATCTCCTCTTTCGGATAATCGAGTGCGCTCGATTCAACGACTGCAGAAGCCGATTCACGGATTCTAGTGCGCTAGATCAATATGTGAAGAATCGTAGATCTTTGAACCCGGTATCGTGTGCGATCAACGAGTTCGGGATAGCTAGAATTCGGTATCTTCGGATCAACGAATTCGGGCATTTCAGTATCTTCCAATCCATCGATTGCTACTCTCAACGATCGACATTGTTTTTGATTAATCCGCTGCATCAGTTTTGTTATCGGAGCTTGTTTAGCCAATCATAGCTAAATCGAGTCTTGGAGCCAATCATCTTGAAGAAGTTTGAATCGAAGTGAAGATTTGAGGTTATTAATCACGGCCGAGAGCAAGAGGGGAAGTTGTTCGACTTTGTATTGAAGTTTGGAGGACGGATCTATCTTGTTTGGAAGTTTGGTTGTTCATCGTGTTCATCGCAATTTGCAACAAGTGTGAAGATTTCGATCCATTTCATTTTGGATCAAAGTCCGAAAGGTGTTTGAATTTTGAAGTGTTGACGAGTTTTGTGAAGTTTTCAAGTATGCCGCCGAGAAGAGCTAATCGTCACCAAAACCTAGAAGCTTTGTATCGAAGAGAAGAAGCTGATGAGATGGAGCAAAGAATCAATGAAAATTTTAGTGAAAAGCTTAACGAAGGAATTGGACGATTAGAGAAGATGATGTTAGAGATGAATAAGAATCGGAGAAGGGTATCACCTGAATCTAACCATGGAGGAAGTAGAGTCTCACCACAATCCAATCGAGAAAGAAGTGTTGATGATGATCAAAGACGTGGGAGGAATGTGAATGATCGAGAACGGAGGAATGTTGATAGAAGGGATGATGGTGGAAGACGCGAAGGGAGTAGAGATGTTGGTGGTCAGGATCGACATCGATATACGTCTGATTTTGAAGAGGAGTATGATTGTGGTAGTGTTCGAGGACAAGGACGAGGACAAGGAAGAAATCACTCTGAGTATGATCACAAGTGGGAGTCGGGGATGAAGACTAAAATTCCTGAATTCAAAGGTGGTATGCAAGCAGAGGAGTTTTTAGATTGGGTGGCTAATGTTGAAGAGATTTTTGACTTCAAAGAAGTTCCAGAACATCGTAGAGTAAAGTTGGTTGCTACGAGGTTGAGGGGTAGAGCTTTGGCATGGTGGCAGCAAACCAAACTTACACGTGAACGGATGGGAAAGTCAAAAGTTGAATCTTGGGAGAAGATGAAGAAATTGATGAAAGCAACGTTCTTACCTTACAATTATCAATCTTTGATGTATCAACGTTTGCAGAATTTGAGGCAGGGCACAAAGAATGTTAATGATTACGCGGATGAGTTTTATCAGCTTATTGCGAGGAATGATATTATGGAAACGGAAGAACAATTGATGTCTAGATTTGTTGGAGGGTTGCAAATGCAGATTCAGGATATGGTTAATATGTTTGATCCTAGATCTGTAGCGGAAGCACACCAGAAAGCGTTAGCCTGGGAGAAACAGGGAAGACGAGAAGGTGGTATGTTTACAAATTCCAACAATCAAGTGAAGGGTGTTAGTGGAAGTTCTAATGTTTCAAAAGCTGTTACGAAACCAGTTGTGAATGAGGTTGGAAAGATGAAAGTCAGTAATGGTTTCAAGTGTTATAATTGCCAAGAAATGGGCCACAAAAGTAGCGAATGTCCAAAGCCGAAGAAGAGAGCTATGATAGCGGAGGTTGAGGATGAAGAAGCTGAATGTTCCAATTCACCACCTGATGAGGAGGAAGAAGAAGTGTCGGGAGACGAAGGTTATAATCTAATGATGAAGAGGTCCTGTTTAACACCAAAGCAAGGGGAGGATTGTAGTTGGTTAAGGAGCAATATTTTTCAGTCAACATGTACCATTCTGGGGAAGGTTTGCAAATTTGTTATTGATGCTGGAAGCTGTGATAATATAATTTCTTCAAAAGCTGTGAGGAAGTTGGCGTTGAAGACTGAGAAACATCCAAAACCATACAAGCTAGCTTGGTTGAGGAAAGGCGGGGAGGTGAAGGTTGGACGAAGGGCTTGTGTGAAGTTTTCAATTGGAAAGAAATACAAGGATGAAATCTGGTGCGATGTGGTAGATATGGATGTCTGTCATTTGTTGCTGGGGAGACCGTGGCAGTATGATAGGGCGGTGCAACATGATGGGCGTACCAACAGTTACAGTTTCATGTTTGAAGGCACAAAGATTACTCTAGTTCCAAAGAAACGACAACAGGAGGAAAACAAGTTGGAGGAGATTGAAGAGCTTAAAACTTTGTTATCTTTGAAGGAGTTTGTGAAGGAAGTAGAGGAGGAGCCTGAAGTGTTTTTATTGATTGGGCGAGAGAGCAGTGAGGAGGTTGAAATTCCGGAAGAAGCGAAGGCAGTTTTGAAAGAATTTGACGATGTATTTCCAAAGGAGTTACCAACGGAGTTGCCACCGTTGAGGGATATACAACATCAGATAGATCTTGTTCCAGGTGCTGTGTTGCCACACAGACCACATTATCGAATGAGTCCAAAGGAACATGAAGAATTGAGGAGGCAAGTGGAAGAATTGCTTGAACAGGGGCGTGTGCAGGAGAGTTTAAGTCCTTGTGCTGTACCGGCTTTATTGGTACCCAAAAAGGATGGAACATGGAGGATGTGCATAGATAGTAGAGCATTGAATAAGATCACAGTCAGACACAGATTTCCGATGCCGAGGCTTGATGATTTATTGGATCAAATCAGTGGGTCCGTAATCTTTTCTAAGATTGACTTGAAGAGCGGTTATCATCAGATTCGCATTAGACCAGGGGACGAATGGAAGACAACATTCAAGACTAGGGAAGGATTGTATGAATGGCTGGTAATGCCGTTTGGTCTATCAAATGCACCGAGTACATTCATGAGGGTGGTGAACCAAATTTTCAGGCCATACATTGGGAAATTTGTGGTGGTGTATTTCGATGATATTCTGATATATAGTGGAAGTGCAGAGGAACACTTGCAACACCTGAGAGAAGTGTTGATGGTACTGCGACAAGAACAATTTTATGCTGCAACGAAGAAACGCGCGTTCATGACGCATAGTGTTTTATTTCTGGGGTATACTGTATCGGAGGAAGGAATACAGGTTGACCAGAGTAAAGTCGAAGCGATTAGAAATTGGCCACAGCCCAAGACGATAACGGAAGTTCGTAGTTTTCACGGGTTGGCTTCATTCTATCGAAGGTTCATTCCACACTTTAGTAGTGTGATGGCACCTGTTACAGATTGTATGAAGGGTGAACAGTTTTCATGGTCAGAGGAAGCAGGGGATGCTTTTGGGAAGATCAAGGAGTTGCTGACATCTGCACCAATTCTAGTATTACCAGATTTTCAGTTGTTGTTTGAACTACACACTGATGCATCAAAGGTTGGAATTGGAGGGGTGTTGAGTCAGAGGGGACGTCCTATTGCATACTTTAGTGAGAAGTTATCAGGAGCGAAGATGAAATATAGTACATATGATGTGGAATTTTATGCTGTTGTACAAGCTATTAAACACTGGAGACACTATCTAGTTCAGAAAGAGTTTGTTCTTTACACTGATCATGAGGCGTTAAAGCATTTACAAGGGCAAGACAAGATTTTAGCGAGACATGCATCGTGGATTGCATATCTGCAACAGTTTACTTTTGTTGTTAAACACAAGTCAGGGGTGACGAATCGTGTGGCTGATGCTTTGAGTAGGAGGAGTCATTTGTTGACTACATTGAAAGTTGAGGTGACAGGGTTTAATGTGTTGCCAGAATTATTTGTCGATGATCCTTACTTTGCGAAGTATATTGATAAAGTCAAGGAGGGAAAGACGGATGAGTTTATGATGGTAGACGGTTTTCTATTCAAAGGAAATCGATTGTGCATACCTGATTGTAGTTTGAGAATGAAGATTGTAAAAGAGTTACATGAAGAAGGACGTGTTGGGAGAGACCGTACATTACAGTTGATTTCACAGTCTTACTTTTGGCCATCGATGAGGAAAGAGGTGGAGAGGTTTGTGGAGCGATGCATATCTGTCAGGTTTCGAAAGGAACTGCAACTAATGCTGGGTTATATATGCCGTTACCTGTACCAACTAAGCCTTGGGTTGATGTGAGTATGGACTTTGTGTTGCGGTTGCCGAGAACACAGCGTGGTAATGATTCCATTTATGTGGTGGTTGACCGATTCTCGAAAATGGCACATTTTATTGCTTGTAAGAAGACGGCGGATGCTGTTCATGTTGCTCAGTTGTTTTTCAAAGAGATATATCGACTTCACGGATTGCCAGAATCGATTGTGTCGGATAGGGATACTCGTTTCTAAGTCATTTTTGGCTAAGTTTGTGGAAGATGGTGGGAACGAAGTTGAACTTTAGCAGCGCTTATCATCCACAAACGGATGGACAGACCGAGGTTGTGAATAGATCATTGGGAAATTTGTTGAGGTGTCTTGTGCAAGACAATCTGAAGAGTTGGGATGTGAAGTTATGCCAGGCAGAGTTTGCTCATAATCATGCAGTGAATCGTAGTACGGGGTTCAGTCCATTTCAGATTGTATATTCTAGTTTGCCAAAGAGGCCGTTGGAGTTAACAGTCATATCACAACCAAAGAAGACAGTCAAACGAGCTGTAGATTTTGTTGAAGGATTGACCGAGTGTCATAGAATCGTTCAAGAACTATTGGAAAAGGCGAATGAGAAGTACAAACGTGCTGCAGATCTGAAGCGAAGGAGTGTTGAATTTAATGAAGGTGATTGGGTTTATGCAGTGTTAACAAAGGATCGTTTTCCGGTGGGAACATACAACAAATTGAAAGCACGGAAAATTGGACCAGTAGAAATTTTGAAGAAAATCAATGAGAACGCATATCGGTTGAAATTACCGGATGATGTTCATACTTCCGATGTGTTCAATGTCAAGTATTTGATTCCATATCATGGAGAGGAGCTTGTAGTGCAAGAGGAAGGTGCAAATTCGAGGTCGAATTTTTGTCAACCAGGAGAGGATGATGCAGCGCGATCTACCAATTTAGGTCGCTCATGACCTAGTGGGTTTTTAGGTCGCTCACGACCTTTGGAAGGTCGGCTACGGCCTAACGGTATCAATGCTCAGGCATGCAGACGACCTAGCGAGGTAGCAGAGCTACGCAGTGATGAGGTGGTCCAATATGGTGAAGTGTTAGGTCGCGAACGACCTAACGAATCTCTTAAGTCGCTCCAACGACTTAGTGAAGACGTACGAGCTAACGAAGAAGGCGCGCAAAATTTTTCAGGAAGAGTTTTAGGTCGCTCACGACCTAAGTTAAGTCATTCAACGACCTACGACCTAGTTAGGTCGCACGAAGATACTGGGTCCTTAGGTCGCATGGCCTTAGGTTGGTCAATATTAGGTCGCAGAGAGATGTGGGAGGATAAGTCATGAAGGCTTAGGTCGCGAAGTTTCTGAAGCCGCTTATTTGTTTAGGTCGCTGATGAGGGATGCCGTTCATTCTTAGGTCGCGAAGCTCCGGATGCCGTTCATTTGTTAAGTCGTTTATCTGTTGTAACTGTTGGTTTAAGTCGGAGGTCTTGATAGGTTGTGTACGACCTAAGTGTTGTAAAGACGTTATGTTTTGTAATATGGTTGTGTTGTAATGAAGTCTGTTAGGTCGTTGACGACCTATACTAAGTCGCTGGGATTTAGGTCGTACTATGTTAGGTCGTAGGTCGTTCACGACCTAAGAGTTGTGTTGAAATTTTGATTCTATTTTGGCGTGTGAGTTGTAGCCTATAAATAGGCAAGTGTGGTCATTTGTAAAAGTTTAGTTGATTTGAAATAAAACTCTTGTTTTGTTAGCTTTGTGCTTTCACCAAATTGGTAGTCGAGTGTAATCTCCTATCTCCTCTTTCGGATAATCGAGTGCGCTCGATTCAACGACTGCAGAAGCCGATTCATGGAATCTAGTCCGCTAGATCAACGTGTGAAGAATCGTAGATCTTTGAACCCGGTATCATGCGCGATCAACGAGTTCGGGATAGCTAGAATTCGGTATCTTCGGATCAACGAATTCGGGCATTTCAATATCTTCCAATCCATCGATTGCTACTCTCAACGATCGACATTGTTTTTTATTAATCCGCTGCGTCACAATCTAAGGGTTTAAATTTTAAAATTAGCGATACAAAAGTTTAAATTTTATTTTCATAAAATTTAAACTTTTATATATCAATAAACAATATGTTGAATCAACGCATATATAATGATTTTTTCCTAAAACAAAAAAAATCCAGTGTGTGCGTGCAACGTATAAAATAAACAAACAATGTTATACATATAATCGCATCACAAATCACATCCAGTCATGCACAAAATGTATCACGTATATATTGTATCATAACATGTCAAAAGTGAACAATTTATAGGTCAATATCATCACTTTCTACGTACGATTTTACGCAATTAAATCGCTAATATAATAACAAGTGAGGTTCATGCTTAGGTTAGTAACAATTATTAAGTTTGACACTAATTTAATAATAAACCTAATTTAACAAATCATAGTTAAACATGCAATAATTAGTTTAGTAACAATAATTAAGGTCCAATACACTACACTACGCAATCAATAGCACAATACATACACAAAAATTATCAATTTAACCTAAATTAAAAATTTACCAAAATTAGGGTTTTAGCAAATAATACCTGATTTTGGAGGTTGTGGAGCTTGCAAACGAAGATGGGGATGCTAGAACGTGTAGAAGGGGATAAAATGGGGTTGGAAATGTTTGAGGTGGGGGAAATGGGGAAAAAATTGGAAATTTTCGTGTATAAGTGAAATGAGGAAGAAGAAGTTTGGGTTGCAGGTTAGTCTCGGCTTTCCAACGGTAATATTCCAACGGCTTCCAACGGCATGTGTTTTTTGTTATTAAAAAATTTCGGGAAACAGCTTGCCGTTGCTCGCCGTTGGAAACCGTTGGTCAATGGCCGTTGGAGGCCGTTGCTCCCCCCGTTGCTATATACAGTAATTCTTGTAGTGCTGTAAGCTTGGATTTGAAAGTATATATATGTATTATATGCGAGTTTTACAAGATCTGTTGTATAAAATGTCATTTGAGTTTAGTTTATATTATTATATAATATATTTGTTTATAAGAAGCTGATGTATTATATATTGAGATATATGTATAACGCGCCTGTAAGTGTGGAAGCAATATATGTGGTAACACATATATATAGTCTATATTATTATATTTGGTAGCTTATATATATATATATTCGAATATATGTAGTTTATTAGATAATGGTCTACTTGTATGTATATGTGGAAATTTATGTGAGTTATATGTTAGCTCGGCCTATTTAAATATTAGTTTAAATAAGTATAGTTATGTTTGGTTTCAAATAATTTTTTTTATATATACCTTGAAAGAATTATCTGTTCAATATATATAAATGATCTATAGTTATAAAGTTTATGCAGTTATAAAGGGTAGTTTTATAGATTGTTAGTTATTCAGTACGTTGTTATGTATATATATACTCTGTTGCACTAGTTTATATAAAGTGGAACTATTTATAAATGTAAGTGTTATGCATAGACTCTCGACTGGCTGATCGTATGCATATATGTCTATGAGTGTACGTTTATTTAAGAAATAAAATCTATTTGATTTATATACAGATTTATGTATGTTATATTAGAAATTCATAAATATATATTAATTTATATGAATGTAGTTGTGAACTTAGTGTTTCAAATATATATATATATATATATATATCTTATTTAAAATGTGTGTTTTAAAATTTGGGTTTTAGAGAAAAACTTATAATATATATTTTGTTTCAGTTATAGCAAGATGGTTCTGATTCATTTTATCAATTCTTATCTATCAGCTTTGTCAAATTCGTGCCAATCTAGCTTTGCTTTGGAATTCGTAGCTTGTTGTGTTCTCTATCTTCTCTAGCCTCCAAAGGTGAGCAATCACTCACGATTAATGTTCTTATATTCATTAAATTTGATTTGAATTGAAACATCAATTGAAATATGCTGCTGTTAGTTATTTACATCGTTCTATATGCCATTATCTGTATAAGTTCACCTGTGACATCTGACACCATTATATGTTATTTGTATTGATGTTATACGCCTGTTATATTATTATCATATCTGTTATCACTCTGCAAGTTCCCTGTTAGTATAGAATTCACTATGGGTTGAAATGATACATACCCGAACGATCTGTAGAATAGGAGAAAATCGTTATGGGTTGAAATGATAAACCCAAGCGATTTTCATTTGAATTGAATTTGGGATTGCGGGTTAAAAAGATATATACCCGTATATATTTAAATTGCGGATTGAAATGATAAATATCTGTATCACTTGACCATAGGATAGAAAATTATATGCAGACACCGTTGGTCTATATATATATATAAATACTTTGAAAATGATTTCTATGGTTTTGAAAAGAAAAAAAATATGATTTTAATAAATGTTTATTTTAAAGATTTAAAGTTGATTTAATATTGATATATAATATGTTTAAGTATTTATTTAATATCTATGTTTTTAAATATAGAGTTTATAATGATTCAGGTTGGAAAGATAAATTTGAAATTGATTTGAAATTATATTTATTTGAGAATTATACTTAAATAAGTTTGATTTGGAATTTATTAAATCTGAAATTTTAAAGATATGTTTTATAACTTGAATTTGATTAAAAGTGACTTAAATGAATATTTCAAACTTATACCAATTTAAATGGGATATTTTGTTTATTTAAATTTGTAAACTGAAGTTGTATTTAGATGTTATTGAAATGATTAAGTAAATATTTCAAAACTAGATAATAGTAAAGTGAATTTGATATATATATGGAATTATCGAATTTAGTTTTGAAATGTTGAATATTTAAAGCTTTGAAATATATTGAATGAAAAGGTTTATTTTTGTGGTTCAAATCTGTATTTGAAATCGATAATTTGAAATGGTTTATTGAGAAGCTGAATCGAGTTTAAATTGATGATTTGAGATTTGATTAAATTTTAATTTTGGAATCCGAGTTGATTTGAATCGATTTGTGAAATTTGAGGAAGCTATTTTTATATAAAGTATTTTTAAACTATATCTAAAACTATTTATATTTTACTTTATATATTATTTTAATATAAACTATTTTAATATAAATCATTTTCAATATAAATTATTTTATTATAAACTATTTTAACTTATAACTATTTTATATAAACTATTTTATTTTATAAACTATTTTATTATATACACTAATTTTAATATCTAAACAGTTTAAGAGGAAAGTGTTATGAACTCCAATATGCTATGATTTTGAAGTGTTATGATTTCCAAAGTTATGAATTTCAAAGTATTATGATTTGCAAAGTATTATTATTTAAAATTGCTTGGTTTCGAAATTATTATAACTTTGAAATGCTATGATTTTGGAAGTATATATTTTAAATGGAAATGATATTGTATTGATTTGGTTTTGAAATGAAATTGATATTTTAGTTTTGAAGTATAAACTACTTTGAAATGACCACGGTGTTATAATAACGATTGATTGGCAAAGAGACCGGGATCAGATATGGGCATACTCTCTGTCGATACGAAAACCACTTTGATAACCGTGTACGCGATGGAGATTCCAGAATGAAGTAGGATGGTGGCGACGATTCCTATTGAGGTATATACGTGGACCCGACTTCCGTGAGTTGGCATAAGGTGGCTAAAATTGGAGCGATTGACGGGCCAATGAGGTAGCACCTATGATCGGACGCATTCCATCGTATACTATTCTATTACTTTGTGATTGATTTGATGGCCATCCTCGATTTTTGATTCGGGAGTGTGTTCCGAGATGGGCGGTAGTGGCTGCTATGCGTTTCCACCAGCCCGGATGCGTATTTGGTATATCTACCCTGGCATTGCCTAGTTGTGCCATGTCACCTACCATATCGAGCTTTACTACGAGTTTGGATTTGTGTCGTAGCCTGTGGAGTATTGAGGGTAGCTCCCGATCTAGGGGTATGCTGATACTGGATAGACTACTGGGACTATTATGTGTTAAGGTGGAAAATGTAAAGCCTTAATGCTACTTAAAAGTAAGTTTATTTTACTATTAGACATTATTATAATAACGTATATTACT
This sequence comes from Allium fistulosum, assembly GCA_030737815.1. Classification (NCBI taxonomy): domain Eukaryota; kingdom Viridiplantae; phylum Streptophyta; class Magnoliopsida; order Asparagales; family Amaryllidaceae; genus Allium; species Allium fistulosum. The sequence goes on along the minus strand of CM060906.1, from coordinate 718,728,297 downwards.
ACATACTAGATAGTTTAACGGATCCTTAGAGGATGGTTATCCCAAACATCTTTTGAGTTACTTGTATTTCAGTTGATATTTCACTTGAGTTGGATTTATTGATATAAGAATGTTAATCCTGACTCGAGTGTTTTGTGTTTTGCTTTACGCTCGGGTCAGACTGAGTGATACAGTATTTGGGACTCACCTTTGGAGTTGGAGCTTCGCTTGGAGATCCAGCTATCTATCCAGCTTTCAGTTATTTAGTTGATTCCAGTGATGTATTCAGATTTTATATTTGACTCTTGTATTGAGACATCTATGTATTCGAGACTCCTGATGTATCTTGCTTAACTCTGTTATATATATGGTAGCTTCATGAACTACTATTCTTTTGTTTCCGCTGCATTATTTTATATTACTCTGTGTCTGTGATTCTGTGATTATTTATTATTTACTATATATGCTGAGTTTTGCCAAATTTAAATTAACAATCTGATATTTTGAGCAATTCAAATCTGACATGTATGGATGCGAATGGTTGAAAATTTCAGGACATTACAGGTATAATGTGTACCCATGAAGAAAGGAAGTAATTTAATCACAAGAAAAATAACCATGAAAGAATTATGATGAAAAACTTAAAGCAATATTGTGAATTGGATGCTTAAGAGTAATTCAAGTTTGAGATAAAAAGAATTGTAAATTAGTGAATTGAATCTTTGAAATGGATTGCTTTATATAGATGACCAGTAGGTGCAATTGTTAGAGGAATGATTGCAACCATTAATGAAGAGGAATAACTCTTCATAGAGAAGCGCACCTCTTTAGAAAATTTGACAATATGGCTGTTACGACGTTCAGTCGACTAAAGGAAATAAACTAGTCGGCTGTATTTGAGTAGAGATAGACGTTTCAAAAAACGAAAGTAAACAATTTAAAAACAAGTAGTTTTATTCGACTGAAAACATGTTTAGTCGACTATCTTAAGATTTCAGTCGTCTTAAACTATTAAATAATTTTATGTTTAATTCCTTTGGGTTAGTCGACTGACAGAGGTGTTTCAGTCGACTGACTGATGTATATTTTGACTTATTTGATTTTCGAAATTAATTTGTGATCCTTTGTGCTTTTATATACCACTATTTAACAATTATATAACTCTAGACTAAGACACTATGACTGATACTATATAATTGTGCCATCATGGTCTTCTTTTTGTCGAGTACATCTCTATCTTTGATTGATCTTTTCCTGTGCAAGTGGTTAGTATACGCAATATAATGATGTATAGTTATCACTATCAAAATACAAGGTTCCAACATTCTCCTCTTTTTTGATGATTATAATTATATATTTTAAATTAATCGATATAGATTGTTCTCCCTTAAGTTTATCCTCCCTTATTGATATGGGGTAGTTATTCTCCCCATTTGTCATCGACAAAAACGAAATGGATATTTGTAAAATAAAATTTGGATAAGTAATACTTCAGGATAAGAATATTTTTAAAGACAAAGAACGATCATAATGCAGATATGACAAAACATTTCACAAGGGAACACAAATGTCACAATGACTATAAAAAAACCAAGACAATAAAGTGTCATGAATAACAACAAAAAAATTGCATAATTGTCACGATCACAATCACATAACATCAACACAAATTGTCACAAATCAATAAAAGACTTAAGTTTCATAGAAATAAAATAGAAACAGGATGCATAAGTAATAAAGAATTAAAGAAAGATACCATCTTACCAAACTTCAGTAGTCATGACTTCCGCTTGTTTCTCCATGCTCAACCGAGCCTTCTCCTTCTTCCTGTTTGGATGATGTCCAAGTTAAATGCTCAGGATATTGAGGAACTTCTTTGGATGTTGTATATGTAGAGGAGGATGAAGGGCATGACATTTTATCCTAAATTTAGTTCAAGAATCCTTTAATTCGATCAAGCTTGTTATCCATCCTAGTAAAAGTGTGCTTAACATAGGAAAGACGTCGATCAAGCTTACTCTGATTGCAGGAGAGAGTGACGTAGGCTTGACGTGATTGATGTTCCAAAGATATTTCTTTTATGTAATCCTCATCATGTTGAGGTTGATGGGGGGTGGAGGAGCTTGAGAGGAGGAAGTCGCAATAGGATTGGTAGGTTGGGGATCGCCGGCTTCTCTATTTTCTTACCATTGCTCGAAGGATATAATATTGTGGTGTTCGACTCTTTGTGGAAGTTTCATGAGACTAAGAGTTTTGGAGTCTAAACAACCAACTGTAGTAAAATCGAAATTTTAAAGAGGTACTTGAAAGATCATTAAGATAAGCATGATATATTCTCCATAATGGATCGTTTTGGCTTTACAGTTATGAAATGTTTCAAATTCATCCATAATTATCTTTGCCCAATTAACATTCGATGACCATATATGGCACAAAGAGCTTGGAAGTTGTGTTTATAAACCACTTCATAGTACTGGTCCGTGGTTGTATAGATTGAGTAAGTACTCTCTGTAATATTTTAGCTTTTAGATGCAAGAATTTTGCTTTCAACACTTCTAAGTTATCAGCTAAAAACAGACGATTAATTTCATCACGATTGTTCAAATCTACTTCAATGTCAATTAAGTCTTCTCCTTCCAAAAGGTAATTTATAATAGATCCTAATCTTGCGATAGATAGATAAAATTTTACACCACAAACAAGGGTCCATATACAATTTTCTCTATTGTGTGGATTGATGAAATCTAAGTTCAAGTTAGCATAAAACAATTTTACCAATAATGGATAAATCTTGAGATTGTTGGCTTCAAAGTTGATTAGACGATTAATGTGGTTTGCTTGAACGAATTCTCGAGTAGCATTGCCTCCAAAATCTCTAAACCGGATGAATGAACCTTTGAAAATCCTTATGTTATTGAACCTTTCGACAGCAGCATCATTGTATATCTATCCTCTGATTTGAGATTCAGACGGTCCAGTGGGTGTAGATAATTCTTTTGAACATTTTAGAGGCATTGTAATTGAGTGATGAGGAAACAATTTGATTTTGTTTCTCTTTGGAGAAGGAGATGAAAGGGTAAAGTCAGAAAATATGAGGGATTAATAGAGGTTAGGGTTTTGAATTGGTAGATGTCTCAAAAGACGTGAAGTTGGATAGGCATTGATTTAAAAAAAACCTGAAAAATACACGTTCAGTTGATTAAGAGGACAATTTAGTCGATTGAAAACTGCTTTAGGAATATTTTTTACTACAGGTTTAGTCGATTGAACTGGCACTCAATCGACTGACTTAGGTTGATAGTTTGGAACCAAATTTTCTTGTCTGCAGAGTCGACTGAAATAAATTTTCAGACGACTGAAATTGGAATAGTATGTTTTATTTTTATTTAACCAGTCGACTAAATGTCGAAGTCAGTCGACTGACAAGAATGTTAAGTCCGGGTAAACATATTTTTTCTTTATAGAGTCGACTGAATAATAATTCAGTCGATTGAATTCTATGCTGTATTATTTTTATTTCTTCTCATTTAGTCAACTAAACTAGGATGTTTGGTCGACTGAACTTGTTGTCTATTTCAAAAATTCAGATATTTGAAATTTTTTTCTTCTAGGTATTGTTTTAGACTTTCGAATATATTTGTTTATGATATATTTTACTTATGTCAACAGAAAAAAATACAAGTTTTATTTAAATATTAAAACAATAATCAACTTAATATATATATATATACATATGTATGTATATATATATGTATACACACACACTTCAAAATTTATTTATTTTCACTCGGCTCGGATTCTTCTTCGAAAAAGCGTTCTCATGAGCTAGGTTCAAACTTCGTTTTCTCATTCAAAGGCTTAAGAGGAGACCAAATATTTGTTCGAATCAGAGTGTGATTCCAATATTTGTTTGATGGTCCTTGTTCCCAAGAATTTCTTGGAGGAGAGTCATATTTATTGAACGGTGTTTCCATTAATCGAGGAAAATTCTTTCGCATATTGTTTTTCATTGATGAATGTCCGCAAATGGCCAGAACACATCTTTCCAAAAAAATTAGATGTGCTCCTTGTCTTCTTTGCTCATAATACATCTCCTTCTGTACTCCCATCATTTCTTGATGATAGTGAAAAATCTCATTAATTTTGATATTGGAAGATGACGATTCAAGGTTGATTGACCGTTTGACTTTCTTACCCTTTGGAGAGTAACCAGTGTGATATATAGGTGACCGAATGATATTTACTGAAGATTATTATTTTGATGGTGGAGTTGTTTTGTTTAGAGATAAATAACTTTTAGAGGAAGGAGAGCTATAGTCGACAGACGAATAAGATGAATCATGGTTGGATGACACTGGTTGAACTAAAGTTGAGTTTAATATATATTTGAGTTTGGATATAGAAAAGAAAACTGTTGTTTATATACACTATATATTATTAAAAGTAGATTTTAGTTTCAGTGGTCGAAAATATATTTGATCTTAGAGCCTGTCATTCCCCTTTATTAATTTTATTATTTCCTAAGGTTTAGTAGTTATTCTTTGTTTTTAATGGATGGTATTAGCTGAGTTTATGGCCTTACAAATTTTTAGTGTATTGGTTTACTTTATGATCTGTTAGTTTTCAGAAAGTTTTTATGGACATAAAACATGTATCCACAACAACTTTTGGTGTTAAATATTTATTTCTTTGTGACCAAGTTATAAAGAATTTTGTTATGTAGAGTAATTATTGTAGTTCATGTAGTGATAAAATTCCAAGTTCACATCTCAACTTAATAAATGAATTTTCATTTACTGATTTTGTGAAGATGTCCGTGATTTGATATGGTATGTATCATTTCAACCCATAGGGAATTCCATACTACCAGGGAACTTGCAGAGTGATAACAGATATAATAATAATAACATGCATATATCATCAGTAACAATAAAATATGATATAAGCAACAGGATATGGTGTCATATCCCATAGGTGAACAGTTTCAGATAATAGCATACATAACAATTTGAATAACTATAGCAGCATATTTCAATTGCCATTTCAATTGAAATCAAATTTAATAAATATAAGAACATTAATCGTGAGTGATTGCTGACCTTTCAAGGTTAGAGATGAACGAGAACGAGATGAGTTACGGATCCTAGCACGAATTTCAAAGCAAAGCTGAATTGGCACGAATTCGACGAACAAGGCTGGTAACATGAAATTTATAAAACGAATCAGAACAATCTTGATATAACTGAAATAGATATATGTTATAACTTCTCTCTAAATCAATTTTCAAACATACATTCAAAATAAGGTATATATATATTACATTTATTTTCAAATCAAAATAAATTTAAACACAAATTAAATTAAAAATATATATATTTTAATAAAACATGTAAACAAGAGTATATATACTTTTGTACATAGGATATATATTTCAATCATTAAAATAACCATATATGTGAGCAGTTTAAATCAATAGTTAATAAATAAATGTGCTATGCAACCTAATAATATAACCAAACAAAATAGATGAACAAAAATGCACTCATTCAAATAAAAGCATGCACTGGAAAGTATACAGAATGTATAACTTTAAATAAAATTTACGTAATATATATATATATATATATATATCAGTTGCTAAGTCAAATTAAAATATTAATATAAATTTGCATACACTCAAAACATACTATTTTATGGTAAGACAGTATGGCTTCAGCCATAAACCCACACATGTATATGTATAAAATAAAAGGAAAAATCAATACTTACTAAAACAAATACAATACTTTCAAAATATCATATACACACCTCGTATATACCTATATACTTATACAAATAAACAGACTAAATACATATAAAAATTGCAAACAAATATGCTTATATAATATAATATAAAAATGATAAGCTCACAGCAATTAAAATTATATGCAATGCATATCACCTAGGTGGAAATCCTTTCAAGGGTATCGAGTCTATCATTGAAGTACAAGTTTGGCTATGGTCATGTGAGAAGATTTTCAAAGGTTTGGACATTTTTGATTATTAGGAATGGTTCTTGGCATCATGACAATTGCAAGAGGGTGTAGCTACATGGTGGAATTCTGTCACCGCAAATGTTCTAGAAGATGAGTACTCATGGGATAGATTCAAATAAGTATTCGAAGACCAATTCATGCTAGCTACGGGAAAAAGATGGACTCCTATCTATGCAAACTATCTTTTTTATTATTTTATTTTTTATTTTTGCATGTATAGTATGGTATGTTATACCCCTAGTGTGTTTACTACTTAATGCTATGCTAATAAAATAATGAATAAAGACTCCATAATTACTACAACTCGATTATATAGAAGTTTCATGGATCTCAAGCAGGGGACCTGTCGGTGGCTGAATATGAGACGAAGTTTAATGAGTTATCTTGTTTCGGTCTTGGACTTATTTACCCCGCTAAAGAAGAATGAGATGTTCATATTCGGTATGAAAGAAGAGTTCCACGAAAAGATGACCGCTCATATAAAGGAATCGTTTGTGGATCTAGTAGACATGGCCTTGAGATATGAAGTGCATTTGAAGAAGAAGCCATCAGCAGCAGCAACACCCAATGGTCGTACTATTAATCCAAATAAAAGGAAGTTTAACCCAAACTGGAAATAGAAGCAGGGTTGGGGAAAACCGGCAGGAGGAGATCAGGGAAACAAATATAAAGATGTTGTTTGTTTCAATTTTAATAAAAAGGGGCATATTTCAACACATTATCAGCAGGCAAAGGCAATCTCTCCAATAGTCCGAAAGACGCTTTGCTATAATTGCCATCAACCTGGACACATGGTTAAGGACTACCCACTATTGAAGAAGGGTCGGTAGATTAAGGTCTCCGCTATTAAGGACGAGCCTTCAACCTCTGAAGATGTTAAATGGAAGGGAGTCTTGGAAGGTACTTTACTTATTAATAGCATTTTTGTTAGAGCTTTGTTCGATACTAGAGCTTCTCATAGTTTCATCTTTAAAGAATTAGTAGATAGATTAGAACTTACACCGGAATTTGTAGAAACCCCTATCTATGTGTTAAATCCCATTGGACCAGTCTATGTTTAATTTGTGAGAATGTACGAATTTCCTACCTTACCCATCGTTTTCCATGGAACAGGTTTGTGCTTGATTTTAAAGGTTTTGATGTTTTGCTTGGAATGGATTGGCTAGTTAAGTATAATACTTTCCTTGACTTCCTTAGTCGGAGTGTAGTGTTGAAAGCTAAGATTGGAAGGGTATTAGAAAGAATATCATGTGAGGTCCCAGATAATCATATGAATACTTTTCTTTTTTCCTTAGATCATCCCAAAAAGAGCTAAAGTATATATTAGTCGTTAAAGATTTCCCAGATATTTTTGAGCCAGTTAGCAGTTTGCCTCCCCATCGATAAATCGAATTTCGTATTGATCTAGTTCCCGGTGCAAAACCTGTTATTCAACCCTTACATAGAATGGCCCCAAGAGAGAAGCAGGAGCTAATAAGTCAAACCAATGGTTTGTTAAGAAGAGGGCTGATTAGACCAAGTCGTTCGAGTTAGGGATCGGCAATTGTTTTTGTGGCTAAATCCGATTGTTCTTTAAGATTATGTGTGGACTATAGGAGTTGAATAAGCAGACCATTTTGGAATAAGTATCTATTACCACGAATAGATGATATGTTTGACCAACTTAATCGGGCTAGAGTATTTTCATAATTGGACCTTGCTATAGGTTTCCATAAGTTAAGGGTAGCGGAGGATAGTATATCCTTAATTGCTTTTAGAGGGCAGACCATTTCTGCAAGTGGTTGGTTATGTCTTTTGGGCTAACTAATGCACCTGCATTTTTCGTTAATCTTATGAATCGAGTTTTAAGGGATGTTCTAAATAAGTTCATATTAGTTTTCATTAATGACATCCTTATTTATTTCAGGACTAAAGAAGAGCATAAACTCCATTTGGAACTAGTGTTAAAAACGTTATGGAAAACCATTTTAAAGGCTAGTTTTCTAAGTGCCACTTTTGGCAGTCAGAAGTGAGATACCTAGGTCATGTTGTATCGGGAGATGGCATTTCAGTTGACTCGGTTAAGGTAGCTGTTGTGCAAGACTTCAAAAGACCTTAAACTACCATAGAAGTGAAGCTTTTTAGGGATGGCATGTTATTATAGGAAGTTCATAAAGGATTACTATAAGATCGCCTCTCATCTAACAAAGATGACGAAAAAGGATGTTAAATCTGAACGGAGTCCAAAGTGTGAAGAAGCATTCCTTAAGTTAAAAGAAAGGTTGACTAGTGCCCCGGTTTTAGCTATTATAGATAGAGGAGAGGTGTTGACTGTTTATACTGATGCTAGTAGATTTGGGTTGGGTGCAGTGGTGATGTACATGGGAAGGTTATAGCCTATGCAAGTTGATAGTTAAAGCCTCACAAGAAGAATTATGCAATGCATGACTTGGAACTGTTAGCCGTGGTATTTGCGTTGAAGATGTGGAGGCACTACTAGCTGGGTAAGAATTCTTCTATTCCTCTTTAGTTTACTACAATCTTTAAGGATCCTAGTAGTAATTTCCTTCTTTAAATAGGTGAAAAGTTCGAGCTCTTCACAGATCACAAGTTCCCGAAGTACCTTTTCACTCAGAAGGACCTAAACTTGAGGCAGCAGCGATGGCTAGAACTCCTGGAGGCTTACGACTTGGATATTCTCTATACGTCGAGGAAAGCAAATATAGTGGCTGACACTATAAGTAGGAATGCAATTTTGGATCTCTTGGAAGTCACTCCGGCTCTCTTTGAAAGGATTGCGAGCAAACAAAGGGGAGATAGTCTTCTATTGGAATTTATTCAAGGCATTGAGAAAGGCCAAAGTTCTAGTTTCGAGATTGATAACCATGGTACTTTAAGGATGAATGAAAGATTATGCATTCCAGATATAGATGATCTTAGAACGGCAGCCTAGAGTTAGGTTATTAGTTGTTCTGGAGCGAAGTCAGAAAAGTATGTTGTGGAGATCAGGAGGCGAGCTGGATGGCGAGACGTACTTCCGTATATTATTATCATTCCGTTGTGTATTCAATCATATGGGCAGGTTATAATAACTGCCAATGTTGTGTATTGTTGTAAACTCTGATGATGTATTGTATGAACTGATATAGTTCTTTTGTTTAAAGATTATTCATTTATCTATTATATATTGTTCTGCTGCGAATGTGAGATTCTGTTATTGTTTCTGTTTCTTCTTCTATCTTCTTCTTCTTTAACCCTAATGGTTCGGTTTTCCGGCATTTGATTGTTCAGCATTTGATACAGTGGACGTATTGATGTCGATTTTCGGAAGTTGAAAAATCGGGTCATTATATGTAAATTAACAAGTACAGCTTTTCTTTGTATAAATTCTATTATTTGATATTATATTTTGATCCGCTGCGAATGTGAGATTCTGTGTTTTGTTTTCTATTTCTACTTCTACCTCTTTTCTTCTTTACCCTAACAATCTGAAATTTCTGGCCTTCGATTGCTCGACATTTCTACAGTGAACGTATTAATGTCGAATTTTCGGGGTCGAAAATTTCGAGTCGTTACAGGAAGTTTTAAAGGAATTCCATAGATCTAAGTTAAGTATACACCTTAAGCAAGGGTTTTGGTGGCCCAGGATGAAGATAGATATTTCAATCTATGTCAGCCGATGTCCGATCTATTAGCAGATAAAAGGCGGTCACCATAAGATGGTCGGTTTACTTCAACCCTTGGAAATCACAAATTGGAAATAGGAAATGATATTAATGGATTTTATCGATGGTTTACCGAGAACCAGAAATGGTTATGAAGGTGTGTGGCTCATTGTTGATTAGCTAACGAAGAGTGCTTATTTTATTCTAGTAAATTCGACTAGAACTGTAGCTTCTTTGGTAGAAATTTATATAAGGGAGATAGTCAGATTGCATAGAGTCCCAATAATTAGTAAGTGATCGAGATCCTATCTTTACTAGTCAGTTTTAGGAGGCATTGCAAGTAGCTTTAGGAATAAAGCTAAGCTTGAGCACACCATATCACCCATAAACAGATGGACAAACGGAGAGAGTGAATCAGGTTCTAGAAGGTCTTTTGAGGGCGTGTATTTTGGATTTTGTAGGATCATGGGAAGATCATCTTCATTTAGTGGAATTCTCTTACAATAATAGCTATCAAGCAAGCATTAGCATGGCACTCGCCGAAGCTCTCTATGGACATCCTTGTAAGTCACCGACATGTTAGGTTGAGACTGGAGATCGGCTGGTACTTGGGCCAAACATGATTCGAGAAGCTACTGAAAAGGTTATGATGATAAAGAGAAGGATGAAGGAAGCCCATGATCGCCAAAAGAGTTTTGCTGATAAAAGGAGAAGTGATTTGGAATTCGAAGTCAGAGATTTTGTATTTGTAAAGATCACCCCAATTAGAGGAGTTGTTCGATTTGGAAGGGCTGGGAAGTTTACACCAAGTATATTGGACCTTTTAAGGTTATTGAAAGGATTGGACCGCTCATCTATAAGGTTGAATTACTAGAAAGGTTGTCGGGGGTCCACAATGTTTTCCACGTGTCTCATTTGAGAAAGTATGTTCATGACCCATCATTAATTGTGGAGCCGTCGGTTCAAAAGGATATGGAGATAGAACTGATCTTAATGGTGATCAGGCTTTCAATTTATATTATAGATCTGGATAAGAAGAGGTTGCACAATAAGGTGGTGAAGTTAGTAAAGATTCAGTGGAGTGAGGATCTCCGAGATTGTACTTGGGAGACGGTGGATCACATGAGGGAAGCCTATCTAGAATTGATGTCAGGATAGTCATTGTTTGTACATATAGTGTATGCATTATTGTGTTATGGATGCTTAGTGTATGTCCATTGTATGGATTTCATGATATATAATATATAACCTTTTGGGTTATTTTGTTTGCTAATTTCGGGGCGAAATTCTTTTAAGGAGGGAGAGTGTAACAACTTAGGATTTAATCACTTTAATTATGGATATTTAAATATATATTTTTATAATTAATTAATTGAGTTTATAACTCAAATTAAAACTCTTTTAAATAATAACTAATGAAGCTCAAATAGTTTTTAAAATTTGTTTACAAAAATAATTAGTTCAAAACAAAATAGAAAATGTGACCGAAAATCATTTTTTGAATTTTCAACTTTTAGGTGTCGAAATGTTGTCAAGAAACGTTGTGCACATTTGTGTAACATATACACACATTTATATACTAGTTAGAATACATTTTAGGATATAAATATATATACACTTTAATTAATTAAAGTGTGTAATGACATTTTATGAAAGATAAATAAGTTTAAAAGGTAAAAAGGAAAATTGTCATAACATGTCATGTCTTTAAAAACATAAGTACCATATTAAATAAATGTATGTTGGCTTTGAAATGAAAGGGAGGGGATAAGAAAATGACGTGGCAAAAATCTGGTGGAGGGTATGTACTCTTAAGCTATTTCAGTAATTTAACTTTTGCACTAGTATATAAACCCTTTTCCTACCATTTTCCTCATTTTCTAAATTCATTTCTACTTTCTAAATTCTCTTCCAAGCTTTCATATACAATTTAATGGCTTCCTAAATATTTCTAAAGGCTTAAAAAGTTTAGTTCATCCACTTTTAAACTTCTAAATTCTTGTTTAAAGATTTCTTTCCTCATTTCAACACCTCTCCTCTACAAAACAAGAACATACCCTTAACCACCTTAGGCCGAGCCCATATACTACTAATCCGAACCCTTTTGTTTACTTGAACCCTCCAAAAATCTCGTTTTTCCAAATTAAAGCGAAGACTTAGTTCACATACAAGTTCTAGAGGAAGTTGCCTTGATTTATTCAACTTTTTGTGAGAAAAGTTCATGCCTTTTTACTAAGATTTTAAAACATATATTATTGCTTAATTTGTTGTAAATATGATGTGTGTTTGGGTGAAAATAATTGTTGGTTTGTATGAATGTATAATTGCTTGAATTATAGTGATGTTTGGTTATGATTTATATGTGCTTTTGTGCCATGATTTGAAATTAGACTTGAAATGAAGTCTAATGTTTATATTAGTTAGAAAGTTGAGATCTTGGCTTATGTTAGTGGTTGTGACGAGAATATAAATGTTATGGTTTTGAATACATGATGTGTGCTTAGAAAGTTAGCACATTTGCTTGTTTAAGCGACATGTAATCCCTTGTGTAAAAGCTTTGAACTTGGGTTTAAATTTAAAATATTTTTAAGTTAAACTTGTTTGATTTCAAAAACACACCTTTATGATTTAAAAAGTGGTAAAGTTTTCAAGAGTTAAAGTTTAAAAGATTTAGAGAAACCATACTTCAAGTTTTGAAATTACGGGTTGTATAGCTATAGGCGCTATGAAAGCGGTTTGTAAAACGAACTAGTTTTTCAAATCTATATGTGTTTTACTTAAGTATATTTTATAAAAGTATTTTATAACTTATGTTAAAGTAATTCGAAAGGTATTTATTATTTAATTAATTATATATTTAATAACTGATTAATTAATTAAGGTAATCAGTACTTAACCATTAATTAACAAAGGTAATTAGTACTTAAGTGTTAATTAAGTAAGTTAATTATAATTAGTTAACTAATTATAAGTTAACTATTATTTAATTATTAATTAGAGATTTATTTATTATTTATTTAAGATTAACTAATTATTTATTTAAAAGAGGTTTTAATTATTAATTAATTACTGATTAAGTTAAATTTAGTTAAAACTTAATTAAGATTTACTTTTTATTTAATAAGGGTTTAATTTATTATTTAATTAATGAATAGGGGTTTTAAATCCCTTTGTTTCTAAAATATAGTTTTTGTTTGAAACTGTGTTTCTTTTTCGAAAATGTTTTAAATCAAGAGATTTCTTTGTCGATTACCCTTAAGTAACCTTAGACAAATATGAAACCAAAGTTAATGTGGTTACAAATTTATGGGAAGTAAGTGATCCCATAGTTAGCACTAAAAGCCGATGAGTAGGCTGATCCTCTATCTGTGAGATCTACAGTTTATTTCTAGGCGAGGGATAGAGTGAGGTCGAAATATCGGAAACGTGATAGATATGGGAGGGTTAATTCCTATCAATGTGTCGTGTTTAAACTAAGTAAATGGTTACCCATATGCGAACCCTGTATAATTACCCTAAGTAGCGGATAATACGCTATTTATAACTTGACCTATTTTAACTCCGGAAGTATGTTGTGTATATTAGAGTTCCTCGATGAGGACTCGAATACTGGTTACATATTTCCAAAGAACCAAAATTGAGTTATCCAAGAACTATCGCTTAGTTTGGAGACACCAGTTTTGGATAAATATAATTTATCTGAACCATTCCAAACTAATAATGTTCGCGATGGATCGTTATGAAGTATGCTATGGAGATTTACTATTCTTCCTAAGGGTGATTCCAAAATGGAATATAGTAAATGTTGAATGTTTGTTCAATCTCGGAACAACTTTTATGGACTGCTAAAAGGAAAGGTAATCATAATGTAACGACCCAAAATTCAGTCATTTGAATTTGGAATATTTAATTGATTTTAAATATTGAAAAGTTAACTTTATAAGTTAAATAACTTGAATTTCAAATATAATGGTTATTTGAATATTTGGAATTGTTTAAAAAATTAAATCTTGAACTTAATATGAACGAAAATGATTTCGAAAGTTGATTTAAAATTCTATTTAAATAAGAGTGAAAATAGTAGACTGTTGAATTTGAATTAAAAATGAATAAACTAGTTATAATTAACGTGTGAAAATTGCTTTTTGGGGCACAGTCTCGGATTTCAATGAAACCAGTTTCATTAGATATGTAATAGTGAATTATTATATCTTGTTGAATTTCGTGGCGATCAGACATATCGTTTGGTCGTGCAAGCTCGAAACGCGTAGAAATTAATTAAAGGACTTTAATTTAACATAATCCGATTTAGAAAAGTTAACTTTTGTATATGATGGAATTGGTTCTCGATACTAGATCCATTGTATTTGGAATAGGGGTATTGCACATGGAATGCCAAACGGCACGCCTCGTTTAATGCCGTGAAATTTTCTGTAAAAGGACTTGGAGAATTCTCTTTTGCAAACCGTAGCTCTCTAAAGCTTTAGCCGCCACTATGTTTTTCATGGCGGAAATCATTCCTTTCTCCTCCTCAACTCCTTATCAACCACTCAAAGAAACGTCGGGGCGCATGAAGGAAAGTCAAAGAGCTCGACGAACTCTACATAATGTACGGTTGGATCGTCGAAGCACTGACAATTGGAGCCTGATTGTTTCTCCATTCGGGGCCAACGTTTGGGCTCGGCAGCGCGGTTTCTAGAGATCAGAGGGGGCAACGTTTTGGCCACAGATGGAGGTGGGAAGGGACTGCATGGTGGCAATGTTGGATTAGGAGATAGTGGAGCGTGGGTGGCACGGTGGATGGTAAAAGAAGGCGTGGTTGGGTTCGAGTTTGGTTGCGTGGGAACGAACGTGATTTTGAGGGGGGAAGGTAATTGAACACTACACTAAAACAGTCATTTGGCAACACTTTTTTTTTCATTTGGCGACACTTATATGGGTTGTATTTTAGTCTCGCTAATAAGTATCTCTATCCAATATAAGTGTTACTGAAAATAAAAATTTACACTTTCAAATACGGCGACACTTATTTTCATTGTAAGTCTTGGTTTAATTGGAGTTAATTGAAATATACTAGGGCAAAATTGTAATTGAATACCATATCACGCTTAACCCTAGCCACGCTTATCCCTAGCCGCATTTTCCCCAAATCGTTTCCACTCTCTGACGTTCATTCTCCAATTCTCTAATTCGCATTTTCCCCAAATCGTGTATGCTAAAACAGGTGATTCCCAACGATCATTTCATTAAGCCTGCATATTCTTCAAAGTCTGAAAGCCTGCATCATTTCAGGTGATCTCCAATTCTCACGTAAGCCTGCATCTTCTTCAAAGTCTGAAAGCAAGCAAACCTGAGATTTATTTAAAAAGCAAGATCATTTTAGTACAAGCTAAAACATCTCGGCAACAAAAGATTTCAAGTCTTCAATCAAAGAAGCAAAGGCAATTCAAGTTTAAAATCAAGTAACATTTTCCAGATTTCAAGTACCTATTTCAGGCTCTGTTCATTTTCAAATCTGGTGAGTAACACCTTTTCTAAAAGCTTAAGTATTCTAAAATCTGGTTGCATGTTAAATTTCTGGAAATAAATATGTTCTGTGTGATTTTATATAAGTAGATTATCTGTATATATGGATGTATATATGTGTGTATGCTGATGTATATGTGTATCTCTGTTCTCAGTTTTAAGTTTAAACTTATGATCAAAATTCATTTCCTCTTTATCTAATCTCTGTTAGGACTTAGGCTTTAAACAAAAATTGTTTGTTTCATCTTAAATTAATGTTTAAAATTATAGTTAAGTTAAAATAAAACTTGCATGTCTTTAAAAACTTAAAGGAACAGAGCTATAGGATAAGTGAAATTTCAAGCATAATAATTCAATGTTACAGGCATATAATCTGAAACCCTATCCTGAAACATGAATTTTAAAAATGAAATCATAATTTTTAGCATCGAATTGAAAGAGCAATTCCTGTTTGATAAATTTAGGAGTTCTGGGTAATTTCTGATGATCTAGTTGATCGGAGAAGTCGTAATCTTCTCTGGTGGTAGAGGAGTAATAAGGGATGTCAGGAAAAATGGCTGTTGGATGGTCAAAGCACTGTGGCGATGGGGGTTGATCGGGAAAGTCTGTAGACCTAGTTTTGGTGATGGTCAGGTAATGATTCACCATGGCGTCTCTGGTGGATCGAGTGACACCAGTCAGTGGGAGATGATAGCTGGGGTGTTGACGAAGCTGTGGTTGGAAGCGCAGGCGTTCTGGTGATCGGAGGAGCAAATACGAAGTGGTTACAGGTTTTGCTTTTGGTTCCAGGTGGTGCTGAACTAGTCGATTTCGAATACGAGTTATTGTCGAAGTTCTGATGGTCGTATTCTGGTTAGTGGTTGATCATCGACTTGAGGAAGTTGTCGTAGATGATCGGAGAAGGTTGGTTGATCGGTGCATGTGCACGGCATTGTTTTGGTATCAGTGTTTTAGTTTGGGTTAAAACAGAGGGAAGGTCTCGAGTTTTTCTCGAGTTTCTCGCGCGTAAGGCTTGGGCAATTGGGGTTTTGACTCGGGGTTTCAAAGGGTAGGCTCGGGTAGATTTTTGGTTACAGTTTTAAAACCTGACAGTGTTTTTAAAATTTAAAAATGAGTTTAAAAAGTTTGAAACAGGATTTAAACCAAGTTTTAAATCAAGTTTTCATATGGGTGTGGTCAGATTTTAAGAACAGAGATACAGTGGTCAGATTTTCCAAACAAAGTGGCTGTTCAATTGAATGATACTCATCCTACACTTGCCCAGCTAGTATTTATGTCTAAGTAAATGGAGTTGCCCAGCTGCACAGTGAAATCTTAAAATCCGAATTGTTTGCAGATTATGTCTCTATTTGGCCTACCAAATTTCAAAATAAAACAAATGGGATCCCACCTAGGAAATGGCTTAGATTTTGCAACCCCGAATTAAGTGGGAATAATAAGCAAGTGGCCGAAGACAGACAAATGGATAACTAATCTTGACCTCATGGGCTCTGTCAAGTATGCAAACGTGTTTGATAACGGTTCATAACTTTAATTTTGTTTTCATTTTGCTTTTTGCTCCTACTTATTAATGTAAACTATAAAAATATTTCTTCATTAGTTTGCTGACAATGAGGGGTTGCATGCTGAATGGGCATCAACAAAATTGTCTAGCAAATGCCATCTAGCAGAATATGTATTGAATGTGACTGGTGTGAAAATTGATCCCAATAGCCTATTTTACATTCAAGTTAAGCGGATTCATGAATACAAGAGACAACTTCTCAACGTTTTGGGGGTTGTATATCCATACAAGAAACTGAAGGTGTTTTCAGATTCTTACCAGCTTCTGCAATTTCGTTGTAACATGCATATGTAATATCTTCTCAGTCGTATAAATTGCCATATAATATGTATAAACTGGTTTCATATGTTCTTACAAGCAAATATTGTACCAAAAATAAAAGTAAAAATATACACATCTAACAGATACAATATTTTATGTTGATTTAGAAAGTAATGTATGCAGGAAATGAGCATCGAGGAGAGCAAGAAAACAACACCAATTAGGACTATAATGATAGGAGGTAAAGCATTTGCAACATACGCTAATGCCAAAAGAATAGTCAAGTTAGTTAATGATTTTGGAGCAGTAGTCAATAATGATCCTGATGTCCATGAATATTTGAAGGTATGTTATTCTACCATCAAAGTGTACCACCGGTTATTTCACTTCTATGTAAATTCTGATTATTTTGTACTATTTAACATTATGTTCAACGAAATAATCTTTATATGCTTCAATATATGTCGTCATCTTTAGGTTGTCATTATGCCAAATTACAATGTATCGGTTGCTGAAATGCTCATTCCTGGCAGTGAGCTGTCAGAACATATAAGTACTGCTGGGATGGAGGCAAGTGGAACAAGTAACATGAAATTCTCCTTGAATGGATGCATCATAATTGGAACTTTGGATGGTGCCAATGTTGAGATCAGAGAAGAAATAGGGGAAGACAATTTCTTTCTTCTTGATGCTGAAGCACACGAGGTTCCAAGGCTTCGGAAAGAAAGAGAAGCTGGACTTGTTATGAAGTCAAGTAGCTAATCAAGTTATGAAGTAGTTGATTATGATAACCTAAAGATAGAAAGGCAAGTAGCTAATCAAGTTAATAATGCCATCAATTCCAATTTGACATTGTTATGAAGTAGTTGATTATGTATTGAATTAACCAACTTAATTATGTATTGTACTTGTTATGAAGTAGTTGACATTGTTATGAAGTAGTTGACTATGAAATTTATGTTGTTATTTGATCATGAATATTGTAAATTTTGGGTTCCTATTGAATGTAGTATAATAATGCATATCATGTTAGTTATTAATTGTTTATTAATGTTAAAATAATTGACTATATTGAGAATGAAAATATTTCAGCGTTATAAGCGTTGGCAATTAAAATTTACCAACGCTTATAAGCGTCAGCATAGAAAATTAAACAATGTTGGATGGTTAATTTGCCAACGTTTATAAGCGTTGCTAAATAATATACACCAACATTTATAAGCGTTGGCGAATACAACCTTCCAACGCTTATTAGCGTTGGGAAACTAAACTCCCCAACGCTTATAAGCATTGGCAATAAATTGCGACGCCCATATAGCGACGCTAATAAGCGTTGTAGAAACTGTTTGCGACAGTTATACTCGTTGGGAATCACCTGTTTTGGTGTAGTGGAAGTTTAAAAGTTAATTACTGTATGTTAATTATAATTTAAATAATGTCAACATTCATTAATTCATATTAAATTCATACGAGGTCCAAATTGAACGCAACAAGTTGCATTGCGATCGAATTGGCGAAATCTACATTATAGAATTGAATTTGATGGATTTGGAGATAGTAGGAATTTGGATTAAAATTGAACGTCTATTCGATTTTAATTCAAACCGGAGCATTTTGGCGATAACTGGAATCAAAGTGAGTTAACTCACCTCTCTGGCCTACTTATATTTTTATATAAGTGTGGATAATTTTATTGTTGATCGTTTGTTGACTGTTTGAATGATTTACTATTTTATTTGTTGATTTGGATATATTCCCGCCCCTGGAGCGGATGAGACCCTATTACGTTCCTGTGTAAGAGTGTATGAACCTTTGCATACGATCCTGCCTCGAAGTGGTTGATTTATATTATTTGATTTTATATACTATATATGATGCAGGGGGACAGGTTGGAGGGATCCAAATGGATTCCTCACATTTGTTATTTTACTTTTCATATATTTTGATATATGATGTATTGGATGCTATATTTGATGAGATGGATGATTTTTCCCTATTTAGTGCTATAGTAGCACTGGGCCATATTTTAGTATTTCAAAATACTATAAAGTGAAGATTTAGTTTTTAAAGGATTTTTAAGTGATTTCAAAAATTATATATTTTAATAATTATTCTTGAATTACTAAAAGAAGAAATTAATTTTGAATTAAATAAAAAGTATGATTTTTAGATATTATAAATTAATTGTTTTATAAAATATTTTAAATAGAGATTTTTGAACTGTAAAATAAATATTTTTAAAATCTTAAAAATAAGTCTGTCTTTTATAATAAAGGAATACAGATAGAGATATTTTGGTATAAATATTTATTAACCATTTTATATAAAGTGACACACACAGACACACACACACACACACATATATATATATATATAAAGATTTATTTATAAATGTGGATATTTATAAATGTGATAATGTATAAAAGTGACATTTTACAAATAAAGTGAGGTTTTGTAAAAATCATATTTTATTAATAAAAGGATAGATTTATAAGCGGCGTTTTATAAATTAAAGGGAAACTTTTATCATTGAATAAATTGGGAAAAATAAATCACAATTGTGAATTTATAATAATATGTGGAATATTGTTTTAGAAATAGTTGATTCTATTTTGGAAATTGAAGGTGAGGGTAAATTTGAAGATGTTAAACGATATTTTATAATTAGAAAGAATTTATAAAAGAAATTTACATTTATGGAGGCAACATTAAAAAACGGATTGTAATTGATGTTTTAAATGGAATTTTATGAATAAGTGAAATTTATAAAGGATTAGAGTTGTAACGACCCAGAATTTTAATCATTTGAATTTGGAATATTTAATTTAATTTAAATATTGAAAAGTTAATTTTATAAGTTAAATAACTTGAACTTCAAATATAGTGATTTATTTGATAATTAAATTGTTGGATTTAATAATTGGAATGGTTTGAATGGCTGAATCTTGAATTTAATGTGAATGAAAATGATTTCAAAAGTTGATTTAAATTTTATTTAAACAAGAATGGAATTGTTAACTTTTAAATTTGAAATTAAAAGTGATTTAATCGATTTTGGGAATTTCTAGTTTTAATTAACGTGTAAAAATAGTCTTTTTGGTCACAGTCTCAGATTTTGACGAAACTAGTTCCTTTGGATCCATAATAGTATATTATAGTACGCCGTCAAATTTCATGGCGATCAAACGAATATTTGATCATGCGAGATCGTAATGTATAGAAATTAAATTTAGAAATTAATGTAAATAACTGGGTCTAAAAACCTATCTTCTACAAACGATCGAATTAGGTTTTGGAACAAGTTCCATTGTGTTCGGAATAGGGGTATAACATATAGAATGCCAAGTGGCACGCTTCATTTGGAGTTCGAGAATTTCAGACGTTTAAAAATCTAGACATTTTCTAATTAAAATACTATATATATATATATACCATCACCAGCATTCGTACTCAAAACGCACACCTATTCGTTTCTTTGTCTGCCTCCATGTCTCCTTCCTGTACTAGAAGTTGGCTGCTTTAAATATTTTGATGGCTTAACGATAATTTTTCGACTTTAAAATTTATAAAAAAAAAAGATAACGAAACACATATATAACTTTCTTTTTCAATTACTCGATATTCCCTCCTTATCTCCAGTATCATCGTGCATGGCCGTTTGATAAAAAATTCCAGAATCAATTCAAAAACAAAATTAGAAAACAAAACGAATTCTTTGAACTTGTTTGAGGGTAATCTACAAGATTATGTGTGTTTGTGTAACAACCCAAAATTTAACCCATAATAATTAATTAGTTATTTAATGAAATAATAAAATAACTTTGTGAAATTATCAGAATTGAGCCACGGGAGTTGCACCATTGTGTCTGTGGCAATTTTCTTGTCAATTTCCGAATATAAAACGTCAGAATCTGAGTTAATATGAGCGAGATACAAAGCAAACAAGAATCAATGAAAAAAAGAGGAAAAAAATATATGTTGGGAGGTCGACCGGCCGGTCGACCTGGCTTTAAGGACGATCGACCTATGGTCGACCCGCCTACGTATTGGAAGCGAAGAAACATTTCTACGTTCCAGTTGTTCCAGTAAGCCTTGTACGCGTTGTTTCACATTCTTTTGCTCCACTTGGTTCTTCTGTGCTACCATCCGACGACTCCCATTCATCCTATGACGTGGTTGCATCCTATTCAATCTCCAAATCCAACGGTCTGAGATCCACTTCTACCTCTATAAATAAGACTCTAGGCCTAACACTTTTTCTCATTCTAGATTTTCTCCGCTTGGGTTCACCTTTTCAGGATGGACCCTAAAAAGGAATAATTTTCCAGGGAGAGAATCTTTTTAATAAAAATATTTTAATACCCTCAAGTGGATCCGGGAAGACCAAAAGGGAAGAGCTTAGGACCACAGGTGAGTGATTGTAATTATTTAGATTTTTAAGCAATCTAAAATAATAGGGTTTCCAATAGTTGTAGTTTTTTTACGATTTTGGAAATACCTTTTTATCAGTTATTTTCAGTTTTAGATTTATTTTCAGTCTATTTCTTTTTAGCTATTCTTTTCGGTTATTTGTATCTAATTTCTGTTAATTATAGCTTTTCCGTTTAATTACAGTTGTTTACAGTATTTTAAATTTATTTACTGTTATTTATGCGTTATTTACATCTTTTTCATATGCTTTGGATTTTCTTCTATTTTCAGTTTTCTTTTGTTTCTCCTTCTTCTTCGCGTATGGATTAGAATGGATTAAACGCAAATATGGATTAAAATTATAAGAATACTGAAATAACAGAAGATAAGATGTAAAATGAAACGACTGTAATAAGAAATGGAATTGGACTGAAATTGTGATGTAAATATAAAAATTGGACTAAATTAAAGAAATTGGCCTAGTTATAACTTAGAATTATAACTAAAAAGAGTAAAAGATGAAAGAAGCTTATTTTCACACTTAAACCTTGGGTTAAGTAATAAGCATGATTATAACATAGGTTATAATAAGAAAATAGAACATAATGAGGCTTATTTTAAGACTTAGGATAAATCAATAAGCACAGATATTAAGAACAATAATTTGAATAATTTATCTAAGTTAATAAGCAAAGAAGTAAAGTAGGACCTATACCAAATATCATTCCCCCATTATTTCTATAGACACGGTATTTCACATAATCCTGAAGGGAGATGAGGGGCACGCTTATGCTAATAATGGTAGTAATTGGTCAATAAGTAGAAGTCCAAATCATGGGGATTTGGGCAAAGGGGCGCAACTAGATATTGCTTGGATGACGGGCCAATACCAACAGCATTTCCCCTATTATTTCTATGGACACGGTGTTTCACATAATCCTGAAGTGAGACGAGGGGCACCCTTATGCTGGAGCTTGAGTTAATAAGAAGACCCAATATGTGGAACAACAGGTAACGCGAGCTTAGTGGTGGTCACGCATGCGACTTCCAGTGATGGCTCATAAATCGTTATGAGTTCCAAGTGCTTAAGTATGTGCGCCTTGCCTTATGTGTAGGGAGCTATATAACGTCTAGTCCACAGTAGATACTTTATGCGTCTTTCGTAGACACTATTGTACTTTGTACATCTTTCGCAGATGCCATTACCTTATGTTAGGGAGTTATATAGCGTTTAGTCCGTAGTAAGGTCTATGAAGTAGCAAGCCAATTAAAGGGTAGAATTAGGATTTCAGCCTAATTATAGGATTAGGAATTCAGCCTAATCAAAGCAGCTAACAAAGACAAGTGCAAACAATCAAAGTTAATCAATTGCGTTAATTTACTTAATTCGTATTTATTTCCAGCTTATTCCTTCTTCTATTTCCTTTGTTTCTTTTTATATACTAAAACTGTTGTAAAGCCTATTACCTTTACTTTACTTAAAGATTCTAGTAATTACTATCATTCACCAGACTTTTAGTCTGACCCACTCCTCTATTTTCCCCCTTTTCCCCCTATAGGCAATCAAGGAAGAGGACAGTAGGTTGCAGTTGCTTGGAGGTTTCTTTGAAGGAGATTCCACTATGTACTTCCACTTCTTTCATTTCAGCTTTTTGTTATTTACTTGTACTGGCACATGCTAAAGAATAGTTGTACTCTGATTTTTGAGACTATGGTTTTCATTGATTTCATAAGACATATATGTATGGTATTTTGACACGTGATGTATTTGATATTTGGTGACTTATTTGGTTTTCAAAGCAATTATGAAGTTCTGTTCTAAATAAGTTATTATTTAAATTGTTTCCGCTGTTTTTACCTATTTCTATCTTGTGAATCTTAGTCTCTGCTAGTTTTAGTTTATACCTGCAATGAACCACGCCTTCTAGTGTGTCCTTTTGGGTATACTAAGGGGTGTGGGGTGTTTCACTTGGTATCAGTGCCTGTTACATGATTCCTAAAAATTTATTTTAAAGGTAAAGTATTTTTCAAAATAACTTGTTTTAAAAGTAGTTTTCAAAAAATAACTCTTAGAAATAGTTTTTAAGTATAAAAGTGTTTTTATAAATATCCCCTCAAAAGTCTTGTTCAATCTCCCTTCGACTCTTTCCTAAAAACTCTCTTTTTCTTTGCGTAGAATGGCGGATGCCTGTAATGACCCGTATTTTTAACACTTTAAAAATTCGAATTAAAATAAAAATTTTGGATAAAAATCCGAAGGAAATAAAATTTTGTGTTGATTAAATGTGAATTACAAGTTAAAATACAAAACTGAATTCTGAAATAACTTATTTGTAAATTAAATATGGATGTTAACTTGTATTGAATGTAAATAATGAATTGAATTTGATTGTAAACCAAATTGGTTATAATTGTAAACAAAGAATAAATAAAATGGTAGATTTAATAGTGGAAGTTTATGTTATTGAAACTAATATAAATAAATGTAACTTAATATTACAGTTGTTTGAAATCAGATAATAACTGAAACTGTAATTTGATAAAGATGTTAACTTGTAATTGAACGTAAGTAAAGATTTAAATTTGAATGTAACAAGTAATTGAATCGAATCGAATTTGATTGTAAACAACGAAATAAATAAAATGTACATTTAATATTGAAGTTAGAATATGAAAATCAACGTAAATGAATGTAATTTAATATTACTGTGAATTTAAATAAGATGATAGCTGAAGAAAATGAAAGTAAATGAATTATAAACTATTGATAATAATGTATAAGTAAATGGTTGATTCAATAATGAAAGTGTAAATCGAAATAAAAGAATTCAATTGGAATTAAATAACTTGAATTTGAATTACAATATAATTGAACGCTGAATCTAATATAATCTTTTATACTGGATTTATAATGGAAAACCGCATTGTAAAAGATTGTTAATTACTATGAAATTAAAAATGAAATTTGTGAACAATTGAAATTTGATTTAAAAGTTAATAATTTAAAATTGGGAATTTTATATTGAAATTAGACTGTAGAAATAGCCATTTTTACAACTGTCTCGGATTTCGACGAAACCAGTTTCATCGGATCCGTAACAATGAATTATTGTAAGGTTTCAATTTTCGTAGCAATCGGACTTGTCGTTTGGTCGTGCGAGCTTGAAACGCGTAGAAATTTAACGTCGTTAATTAAAATAATCGACTTCAAAAAGCTATCTTCCACATACGATTGAATTAGGCCTTGGGACTAGTTCCATTGCATTCGGAATGGGGGTAAAACCTTATAAACGCCTGGCGGCACGTCTCGATTGGAGTTCGGACGACTTTGGACCTACCTATATAAATACACACACAAACCAAGACAGTTTTACTGTCATTTTAATCCAGAAACCCTAATTCTATCTCATGGCCGCCACCTATTCAATGGTCAGAATCGCTCGAACTTCTTTCCTTAATATCTCTCAATCCGTTCAACGAAATCAAAAAATTCCAAAAGCAAAGTTGTAAATCTTGGAGAGCTCTTCAAATCCATACGGTTGATCTATGCTTTTACGTCACGGATTCGCCCAGATCTGACTTGGAAGCGTGTACTGTTTTTCTTGGTTTGCGTGCAAACGGTGGCGAATGGGGTGGCGAAACTTGGCGTGGAGGTGGAGCAAGGAGAGGCGCACGCGATGGCATCCCCTGATCAACGTCTGGTCGCTCCTAGTTGCGTGCGTACGGAAGAATGTGGCACGGTTGATCGAACGTGAGTGTTGTTCCATGCGTGCTCGGTTTCTTTTCGTGCATGGGGAGATAGAGTTCGCATGCGTTCCTGTAGCTTGCGTTAGTGCTGTGCTGGGAAGAAAAAATGTGGAGATGACGTGGCAGTGGGTGAGATAAAAGTGTTCTTCTTTTGTTTATTTTTAATATTGAAATTCAAGCACATTTATCGCTATATCTTTTGCATACGATATCCAATTCACGCGTGGTTTCTTTTATTAGGATCGTATTGACATTCCGGACATCTTGACTCTGGTTTGGCTGCATTCTGAGACTGTTCAAATTTGGGCCTTTATTTGGGTTTTAAATCGTCGATAAATCAAAGGTGAGTGTTTATACGCTCACAATTGACTAAAATAACTTTTGTTAGTTAAATTTATATTCTGAAGTGATATGAAATTGATTGGCTGTTGTTTGGTAGGTTTAATTATCATCTGTATTGATATATGAATTAATTGATAGTATTTAAATTGACCGTTAAAATAAATTTAAATTTAAATTGGCAGTATATTACTCGATATTGATAATTATAAAATTTTTGGTGAATGTTATCGGCTTTATGGTTGATTGGTTGTGATGGATGCTATTGGTCGATGTTGGTTGTTTATTTATTTTGATATATCATGCTATCATCATGTATATTGTTTATTGCATATAAAACTGTAAACTGAATCATTTCGAATAAATTAAGGAATAGATTGAAATGATATACCTATGACATCTATTTGGATTGAAATGATATATATCCATCCTTGAATTTAAAATTGAAATAATTATCCACTTGGCCATAGGTTAGAAAATTATACACGGACACCGGGTTGGTTAAATTAAATGATTTTAAAAAGTTGTTTTGAAATTATTTAAATGAATTGATTTTAAGAAAAAATCCAATTTATGGAAATTGAATTATTTTGAATTGAAGCTCGAGATGTTGGAATTTAAACTTGGTAAATGAAATTGTTTAATTATTTGAAGTTTAGATTTTAAGTAAAAATTTTGAAATACGGCGTAAATTTTCGAAAGTTGATTTGTTTTAAAAGATTGGACTTTTAATCGAACTCTGAATATTTCTAAGAAAATCTATATGAATGACATTTCAAGTTTGAGTTTCGAATTGAAAATTAATTTGAAATTGAGATTTAATTAATTTGGAATTTAATTGAAATTCAAAGAAATATGTGAATTGGACTAAATTGAAACTATTGAATTAAATTTGAAGATAAAATTGATTTGAATAGGAGTTGAACTGAAATTGATTTGGAATGTAATACTTAAATGAATTCTTGAAATCCGAATGTTAATCTATGTTTATTGAATTGGAATTGTTCCAGAAATTAAGTAAACTACTTAATACGGATGTTTAATTTGAAGTATATTCTAATTTGAATACGAAATGGTTTTAAAGCGAATCTTATATTCTTATATAAATATATGAGCTGTTTTGAAATGTGAAATATTTAAAGTTTCGAAATATATTGAAAGTGAAATTGTTTATTTTGTGGTTCAAATATGTATTTGAAATTGATAATTTGAAATGGTTTATTGAGAAGCGGAATCGAGTTGAAATTGGATTAATTTTTAAATTTTGGAATTCGAGTTTATGTGAATCGTTTTGTGAGATATTGAGGCGAAAAATGATTTTGAAATCGAAATGAGATATTGAGGCGAAAAATGATTTTGAAATCGAAATGAGATATTGAGGCAAAAAATGATTTTGAAACGGAATCTTACATCTTGAATAGATATGATGATATTTGAAATGGATTTGATTTCGAAGCGAATATGATATTTTGATATCAATTATGAATCGATTTGAAATGTAAAAGGGCCACCGGTGTAATAATACGTAGTTATTAAAGAGACCGGGATCGGATATGGACATACTCTCTGTCGATACCGAAAACCACTTTAATAACTAATATACGCGGAGTGTTGATCCAGAACGAAGTGGATGGTTTTGGTGAACGCATTGACTGAAGAAAGAGAACGATTTTGGATGACCCGTGACATGACTAAAACAGGAGCCGCGCCGGACCATTGAGGATCGCCATCTCTAGTGGACACACTCCTTCGTTACCATATCTATTGCTGTTGTGATTCGATTTGGGTGCACCCCTCGATTTTGGGAGTGTTGTTTCGCGGTGTTGGGGTAGTAGCTGCTATGCCCAACATCAGTCTGGATCACGCAACTACTAGTATCCTAGTTGGTATTGCCTCATGTACCTTGTCATACTGATTATCCTATTCGTGACCACTACGATTTTGGTTTGTACCTTTAGTATATGGATTGCCCTCTGGTGACTTCCGGTTTTGGGGAAACTACAGTCTTGTATATACTCTTGGGAATAAAAATGTGTTAAGGGTGGAATGGGCCATGGCTTAACGCTAGTTTGATATTTTACTTTATGATAGACATTATTGTATATAGCGTATTCTATTATATAGTAGATAGTTTAACGGATCCTTAGGGGATGGAAATCCCGAACATCTCTTAAGTTAATGCACGCACGTTAAACACTGGATAGGAGGTGTCTAAAACCGGTAAACATCTCCGACGCCGTCACACTCATATTTACTTTTACGATTTAACTTACATGAGATATTTTAGTCCTGACTCGAGTGTTTTGTCTTTTCATTACGCTCGGGTCAGCCTGAGCATTTCAGATAAGGTTGAAGATCTATTTTGGAGGACGAAGACGGAGTTTGGTATTACATCATTGTATTCTATGGATGCCCCTAATCTTCCCGAGGGCATTCCAGTCCCAGCCTAGTTTCATAGGTATCTACAAGCCACGACTCCAGAGGTGCAAGGGCAAGCGCCCGATCCTGCACCAGCGGGTGGGAATCCCTTCAACTTACTTGCAGCCATCAGTTTCTCTAGGCTTTGTAAGGATTTTACAAATTTGGGTGGAAAGACTATTTCTGGTACAGAGACTTTTGTGGTGGCGAGGGCTTGACTAAGGAACACAGAGGATATTCGGGCTATTGGGATTGGATGAACAGCAGCAAATTCAACTAGCATCTTGGCAGCTGAAAGAGGAGGCTTCTTATTGGTGGGAAGTTATGAGTTGGAAGGAAGAGATGTTACTTGGAATGGATTTCGGGGGCGATTTGTTAGTAAGTTTTAATCTCAAGCAAAAAAGTGGGTTCAGTTGGAGCGATTCATTAATTTGAAGCAAGGGAGTTTGTCTGTGAAGGAGTAAATCAATCAATTTTAATGAGTTGTCGCGGTTTGGAATTGAGTTGGTAAATACACCACACAATAAGGCTGTGAACTTCACGAAGGGATTAAATCAGCCCCTTCAAGGGTTGTTGTTGAATTACATACCGATGGGAGCTACCTATGAGTCACTATTAGGGATGGCACTTATGTTTGATGTAGCTAAGGAGGGGGAGCCTAAAGAAGCCGTTAAGTCGGAAGATTCTAAGAGGAAAGAAGAAGGACCTCAGAAGCGGATCAAGAAAAGCGGGAAATGTCATAGTTGAGGATTGGTTGGGCATTTCACAAAGAACTATAAGAAAAAAATGATGAAGGGGAGGAGTTTCAACTATGGGTAGCCTGATCATCTTAGTAGAGCTGGTCCTTTGAGGATGAGGCAGAGAGCAGGTGCACCTACAATGCAAGTACAGGCTTTGGATGCAGCACCTTATAGTAGTGGACCGGATCGAGGTAGGAAAGTCTCTGTAGAACGTTTTGATAACTATTTTGATTTTTCCCATTTAGGCTCTTTTTCGATTATGGAGCATCTCACTCTCTCATCTCTAGTTCCCTAGTAGATTGTTTGCACTTAGACATCTCTTTAGTAGTAGACCCCATTGTTGTTTCAAACCCCATAGATGGATCGACACACTTGTCTATGGTTTTTAAGGGTTTGAAAGTTTTTTTTATCCTAGGCGCAGAATTTGAATGCGACGCCTATGTTTTGGGATTTTCGGGGTATGGGATGATTTTGGGAATGGATTAGCTATCCCCATATGGAGTTATATTAGAATGCGAGAGGAGAGTCGTTAGGCTAGAGACATGCAGCGGTAGGACTCTCAAGGTTTCTTGTGACCCGCAAGGGTTAATTATGTTGAGCTTCCTTTATTCCCTCGATTCATCATCATCAGAGTTAGATTCGGTTCCTGTCGTCAGAGATTTTTTAGTCATCTTCGCTACTAAGGCAGATGATTCCGTTGATTATAGCAAATTAAATAGCTCACAAAGAAGAACCGATATACACTCCCTAGGATTGATGATCATTTTGACCAGTTAGTTGGCTCTTCGATATTCTCCCAACTTGATTTAGCTACAGGATTTCATCAGCTTAGGGTTGTTGATGATAGCATTAATAAAACCACATTTAGGACACCCGACGGATTCTTTGAGAGGTTGGTTAGGCCTTTTGGGCTAACCAATGCCCCAGCCTATTTTGTTGATTTGATGAGCTGTGTTTTTAGAGGCGTCCTAAATAAGTTGTGGTGGTATTCATGGATGACATTTTGGTGATTTCCAAGAGTATGAAGGAGCATGCTATTCATCTGGAGGAAGATCTTCGTACACTTCGCATTCTTCAGTAGAAAGCAAAGTTCTTGAAGTATCACTTTTAGCATAAGGAAGTGTGTTTCTTGGGGCATAGAGAAGGTCTATACATGGAACGAGTTTGATAAACGGTTTTGTACATTTAGGCTCGGATTGTGAAAATCCAAAGAGTGGTAGGCAAAGATTGGGGATGTACAACGGAAAAGGAGGTAAGCCACGTGTAGATAATTGAGAAATTATAATTGTTTCATATAAGTGAATTTACCTTAGAAAAGGATGTACCTTAGAATATGAGTATAGGAGCAAAAGACTTTAAGTAAAGAAATGAGATTTCCAAGGTTTAGGAAGGATACTCCTAGGGTAGTAAGTAGGAAAATCCACTTTATGTCTAACCCAATAAAATGAAGTTATTAGAATTGAAAAGAAGAATTGTCAATATTTTTAAAAGTGAATACTAGGTTTTTGGGAATATGGTAAGAAATATAAATTGGTTTTTATATGATATAAATTTTGTTAAAAGTGAAATTATTTTTGAAGAATTACACAACGCATATAGTTCACTAGTTTCTTTGTAAGTAAACAAAAATTTAAAATATAAAAACCTAAAATGTATTAAGTATCGGAAACGTAAACTACAACATTTATTGTTGTAATAGATGTTTTCGTGAAAATAAAGGGAGCATAGACTATAACTCTATCGTTATAGTAGGTAACTCCCAAAGGAAATGTTTTTACTAAATATGTGAGGTTTATTAGTATTTATTTTTAATTAAATTCATACACTAGTATTTTTTGGGTTGTAGTAACGGTGTTTTACGCAACATCTGTTTTGAACCCAAATAAAAATGTATTTTTAGAAGATAATTTCTAAGAATAGAAATAAATATGATTTGTGAATACACTTATTATTTAAGTAAGTATAAGAAAATATTTTCTGGTTATGGATATATTAAAACTGTCTTGAAAGTGAGTTTTTCTAGAAAAAAAAGAGTAAGTTAGATATTAGAAAATTTCTATCGTAAGAGAATATAAATTAAACACACTTTAATCTATTAGAATGAAAAGAATAATGGTATAATTTTCTATGAAACCAATCAAAATGGTTTGTGTAAGTTATAAGGAATACGTGAAAGAGATGTACAAGGTATGGGAAGCACCATATTTTGTATAGCCTGTTTCGAAAAATATAAAATAAGTTTCTTGTAATTTAACATAAACATGAAGTCCTCTTTTAAACGGTTCATAGAAGATTTTAGCGTTAATAATTTCTCATAGGAGAAAGTAGTTCCAATAAATTAAGGTATGAGACCATTAGGTGTAATAAGAAGATGTTTTGAAAACACATAAGGATATCTTAAAGATATTCTAAAAGAAAATAGTTTGGTGAAAAAGTAAATAAGTGTTTGGAAAACTTAATAAAAGTAAATTATGAAAATTCAAATTTTTGTAGAAAACTAAAAAGGTCTTTAAAAGAAAACGAGGAATAAGTTTTGGACTTTGAATTTGAAAGTTTTTCCCTCTAGGTTTAGGAAAATAATGTGAATTCAAAAAGTTGTGAAGATGTAAGGCTAGAAGGATAAGGTTTTAAGTAACCTAGTATTTTTGAATTTAATAGAAACTTAAAGATAACACTTTTAAAGACAAAGGTTTTGGGATTTGATGTTTTAAAAATTTAGAAACCTTAATTTTTAAAATGGAACTATAAACACCGAACAAAACTCCTAAATGTGAAGTAGATAGGAATCATTTCCTAGGTGTAACGGAAAAGGTGTAAGGCTACAAAGGAGGTAGCAGTAATTACTTTTCGAAGTAATAATAGAGTTTCCATAAAGTATATAGGATGCTAGTGAGTACCTAGGAATGTTGATTCATGTAAGCAGGCTAAAGAAGAACATTAAAGTGAAATTAGTAAGATCGTAAGGCACACATGGTTGAGGACGTGTATTTTTGATTTTGAGGAAACTTGGGAAAAGCATCTTCCTTTAATGGAATTCTCACATGATAGTAGTTTTCAAGCTAGCATTATAGTGGCACCTTTCGAAGCTTTTTATGGAAGACCGCGCAAGTCGCTTTCGTGTTGGATAGAGTCTACAGAGGTTAAAAAGACTTCGGAGAAGACTAAATTTGATTTGGAGAAAATTCGTATCTCATATCCGCATTTCTTTGATAGTAAATTTTCAAATTTCCTATTTTCCATCTTTAGTTTTGAATAGGTTCTTTCCTTTGTTATCCATTGGGAGGGTAGAACTTAAGAGTTAACCTATGGATGGTAGGATTTGATGTAAACATGTTATTAGAACATGTTATGGATGATGTATGCAAGTGGTTGCAAGTGTTTGCTAGTGGATGCTAATGGACACATATACTTACACTAGGCACTATTATCTCTTAGGGATCGGCCTAACTAGGACCTAGAGCATATGCACATGGATGTGTGCACATTTGCATTTTTATTTTCATGGTTGCAATAGATGGATGTTTATCACATGGTTGTTGCATTTGGATGATGATTGAAGCACGCGTATAGAACTATCAGTTATCATTAGGAATTTTTGCATTCATTTGGATACATAGCACGAACATGATTGCATAAAAGGAGGTCAACTAAATGAGTGGACTGCCTTATCTTTTGCATTAGTTAGGGACATTAACACTACACTAATCGCATAAGTATCATAAATTGCATTAGAAAAACTTAAGGACAATGGATGAATGGATGATGGTTGAGTAGTTGGTCGTAGAACTTGGATGAAAACATTAGTACATTCTTTTATCCATAGAGATTTCGGGGATGAAATCCCTTAAGGAGGGGAGAATGTAACAACCCGAAAATTAACCTAAAATAATTAATTAGTTAATTAATGAAATAATAAAATAACTTTGTGAAATTATCAGAATTGAGCCACGGGAGTTGCACCATTGTGTCCGTGGTAATTTTCTGGTCAATTTCCATATATGAACGTCAGAATCCAAGTTAATATGAGCAAGATACAAAGAAAACAAGAATCAACGGAAAAAAATATATAGGGAGGTCGACCATCCCAAGGCCTAGGTCGACCGACTGGTTGACCTAGCTTCAAGGACGGTCGACCTGTAGGTCGACCCGCCTACGTATTGGAAGCGAAGAAACATTTCTTCATCCAGTTGTTCCAGTAAGCTTTGTATGCGTTGTTTCACATTCTTTTGCTCCATCTGGTCCTTCCGTGCTACCATCCAATGGCTCCCATTCAGCCTATGACGTGGTTGCATCCTATTCAATCTCCAAATCCGACGGTCTAAGATCCACTTCTACCCCTATAAATAAGACCCTAGGCCTAACATTTTTTCTCATTCTAGATTTTCTCCCTTGGGTTCACCTTTTAAGGAAGGACCCTAAAAAGGAATAATTTTCCAAGGAGAGAATCTTTTTAACAAAAATATTTTAATACCCTCAAGTGGATCCGGGAAGACCAAAAGGGAAGAGCTTAGGACCACAGGTGAGTGATTGTAATTATTTAGATTTTTAAGCAATTTACAATAATAGGGTTTCCAATAGTTGTAGTTTTATTACAATTTTGGAAATACCTTTTTATCAATTATTTTTAGTTTTAGATTTATTTTCAGTCTATTTCTTTTTAGCTATTCTTTTCAGTTATTTGTAGCTAATTTCTGTTAATTATAGCTTTTCCGTTTAATTGTAGTTATTTACAGTATTTTAAATTTATTTACTGTTATTTATGCGTTATTTACATCTTTTTCATATGCTTTGGATTTTCTTCTATTTTCAGTTTTCTTTTGTTTCTCCTTCTTCTTCGTGTATGGATTAGAATGGGATTAAATGCAAATATGGATTAAAATTATAAGAATACTGAAATAACGGAAGATAAGATGTAAAATGAAACGATTGTAATAAGAAATGGAATTGGACTGAAATTGTGATGTAAATATTAGAATTGGACTAAAATTAAAGAAATTGGCCTAGTTATAACTTAGAATTGTAACTAAAAAGAGT
Organism: Allium fistulosum; assembly: GCA_030737815.1. NCBI lineage: Eukaryota > Viridiplantae > Streptophyta > Magnoliopsida > Asparagales > Amaryllidaceae > Allium > Allium fistulosum. Next base: position 718,694,600 of record CM060906.1, on the reverse strand, counting down.
AAAATACGAAAGAAGCTTATTTTCACACTTAAACCTTGGGTTAAGTAATAAGCATGATTAAAACATAGGTTATAATAAGAAAACAGAACAGAATAAGGCTTATTTTAAGACTTAGGATAAATCAATAAGCACAGATATTAAGAACAATAATTTGAATAATTTATCTAAGTTAATAAGCAAAGAAGTAAAGTAGGACCTGTACCAAATATCATTCCCCCATTATTTCTATAGACACGGTATTTCACATAATCCTGAAGGGAGATGAGGGGCACGCTTATGCTAATAATGGTAGTAATTGGTCAATAAGTAGAAGTCCAAATCATGGGGATTTGGGCAAAGGGGCGCAACTAGATATTGTTTGGATGATGGGCCAGTACCAACATCATTTCCCCTATTATTTCTATGGACACGTTGTTTCACCTAATCCTGAAGTGAGACGAGGGGCACGCTTATGCTGGAGCTTGAGGTAATAAGAAGACCCAATAGGTGGAACAACAGGTAACACGAGCTTAGTGGTGGTCACGCGTGCGACTTCCAGTGATGGCTCATAAATCGTTATGAGTTCTAAACGCTTAAGCATGTGTGTCTTTCATAGGCACCATTGCCTTCTGTGTAGGGAGCTATATAACGTCTAGTCCACAGTAGATACTTTGTGCGTCTTTCATAGAAACCATTGTACATTGTGCGTCTTTCATAGATGCCATTACCTTATGTGTAGGGAGTTATATAGCGTCTAGTCCACAGTAAGGTCTATGAAGTAGCAGGCTGATCAAAGGGTAGAATTAGGATTTCAGCCTAATTATAGGATTAGAAATCAGCTTAATCAAAGTAGCTAACAAAGACAAGTGCAAACAATCAAAGTTAGTCAATTGCGTTAATTTACTTAATTCGTATTTATTTCCAGCTTATTCCTTCTTCTATTTCCTTTGTTTCTTTTTATATACTAGAACTGTTGTAAAGCCTATTACCTTTACTTTACTTAAAGATTCTAGTAATTACTATCATTCACTAGACTTTTAGTCTGACCCACTCCTCTACTTTCCCACTTTCCCCCATAGGTAATCGAGGAAGAGGACAGTAGGTTGCAGTTGCTTGGAGGTTTCTTTGAAGGAGATTCCACTATGTACTTCCACTTCTTTTATTTCAGCTTTTTATTCTTTACTTGTACTGCCACATGTTGGGGAATAGTTATACTTTGATTTTTGAGACTATGGTTTTCTTTGATTTCATAAGGCATATATGTATGGTATTTTGACACGTGATGTATTTGGTATTTGGTGACTTTTTTGGTTTTTAAAGCAATTATGAAATTCTGTTCTAAATAAGTTATTATTTAAATTGTTTCCGCTGTTTTTACCTATTTCTATCTTGTGAATCTTAGTCTCTGCTAGTTTTAGTTTATACCTACAATGCACCACGCCTTCTAGTGTGTCCTTTTGGGTATACTAAGGGGTGTGGGGTGTTTTAGTTTGGATGGGACATATTGGGGTATAGAGATTCGACAGTGGGTTATCAAGACTAGGGTTCGTTTTTTCATTCGATTGGTGTGTCGATTTGGAAATTGGAGTGTGGGAACGTCTTCGTCAAGGCTAGGAGCATCTATCGTTGGAGTTTGGGGTGGTGTGGCTCTACACAGGGGTTCACGATCTCGCTGGGCGGAGTGGAGCAGGCGACGAAGTCGCGTTTCATTTTAGGGCGTTGGCCGTTCGGTGGTGGTGCACACCAATATGTGGGAGCGAAGAGATTAGTTTGGGTGATGGCGGCATCGATGATCGTGGGTCGTGGTGGTGTGTCAGTGCACAAACGTACGCGGAAATGAAGCTCAGCATGGATAGTTGGGGAAGAAGGAGTTTTAGGGTAATTTAAAAGTTAAGTTAAAAATTTATTTTAATTTATTTATTTAATTAATTTGAAATCTTATAAAATATATAACTCTTTCATACGAGATCCAATCGAACGCGGTCAGTTGCGTTAGGTTCGAATCGACGAATGTTGTGCTTTGGAATGGGACTGAACAAATTCAGAGCAAATTGGAATTTTGGATTAAAATTGGACACTCGTTCAATTTTAATTCAAAAACAAAACGTTTTGGCGACTACTAAAATCAATGTGAGTTAATCTCACCTTTTTGGCTAATCGAAAAATCTATATAGTCAATACATATTATTCATTGGATGTCTGGATATTTATTTCTGATCGTTATTGATTGTTTAGATAATGTACTAAATTATATTGTTAGTTGAATATATTCTCGCCCCTGGAGTGGCTGAGACCCTATTACGTTCCCGTGTAAGAGCGGATGACCCTTTGTTTACGAATCCCGCCTTGAATAAGTTGATTTATATTTTGATGATTATATACTATATGTGATCTAGGGGGACAGGATGGAGGGATCCAACGGATTCCTCACACTGATGATTTTAATTTTCATACATATTGGAATATATGATATGTTGGATGTTATTGGATGACATGAATATATTTTTTTATTTAGTGCTTTGGTAATACGGGCCTTGTTCTTGATATTTTAAAGTAAAATAATGATTTGACCTAAAATTGGATTTTAAAGTGATATTGGAAATTTTGGATGTTTAATAATTTTCCTAAGTAAAAGTATGTGTTTTAGATATTATAAGTTAACTATTTCATGAAATATTTTAAATGGAGATTTTTAATGTGTAAAATAAAAGATTTTTAAAATCTTAAAAATAGTCTGACTTTTATAATTAAGGGTTATGTTTAAAGGAGAAATAAAAATATTTTTATAAATATTTGTTAACCATTTAATATAAAGTAATAAATATATTTATAGCGGTATATATTTTATAATAGAATTTGTAAATGTGGTAAGTTATATAAGTGAGATTATACAAAATAAGTAAAGATTGGAAAATCATATTTTTGTTAGTAAAAGTATGGAATTATACACGGTGTTTATAAATATAGGGAAGCTATTATCCTGGGATAGATTGGGAAAAATAAATCTAACTGTGGATTTATTATATATGGAATGATAATTTAGAAAATAGTTGATTCTATTTTGGAAATTTAAGGTGAGGGTAAATTTGGGATTGCTAAACGATATTTTATAAATTGAAAGAAATTTATAAAAGAAAAGTCATATCTATGGAAGCAAGGTTAAAACAGGTTAAATGATGTTTTGTGTAATATCCCGGAAATTTGGGGCAATATCAATTTAATAATCTGTTTAAATAATTAAATTGATTGATAATTTTTGATAATAAATATTTGAATTGGTTTAATAATCTAATTGAATAAATATTTAATTAATGAATTTATCTTTTAAAAACTAATAAAATGATTTCTATTTATAATATATATATATAATTGTATATATTGTAGATAGATAAGCTTGGGTTTGTAATTTAAATAATAAATAAAATCTTGTTTTTAATTTCTAATATATATTTTGATAATTGGGAAATTATGATTTATTTGATATAAGCTTTTCAAAGCTATTTAAACTAAATAACTATATGGTTTTAAATAAGATTTATAATAAGGATTATTTTATTTTCTTATTTAATATGATTTAAAAGTGAATATATATATAAGTTTAAAATACAATTTACATATGATATGTTAATTCATTTAATAATAGTAGTAATTTATAATCTCTTTATAAATTATTTAAAATTGACAAATGTGTTATTTTCAAACAATATTATTAATTTATTGTTTTTGTATATATGGATATAAATAGACTTTAATTGTTATTTCAAATTGAATATGTTTTTATAAATTGACTTTAAATTGGGTCAATTTGAATTTGAATGTAAATTAATTTTGGAATTCAAAAGAGATAATGTTTTAAAATATTTGGATTAAAAATACATGTATAAGCCTTTATTTATACATATACAATTGATTTTATTTTCTTTTAAAAAATTTATAAATAGAAAAGTATTTAAGTAAATAAAGAAAAAGCTTTTATTTACATTTAAAATAAATATAAATTTATCATAAGGACATGTGTAAATCTATAAAAGCTTGTTATAACAAATGTAAACAAATTAACACATATAAAGACAAGTGTCATTTTGTTTTTAATTTTTCTTTTATTTTTAAATAAACCATTTATATTTATAAAAAGATGTTTTCCTCCTTCTCATCTCTTTTGCAAATCTTCATTTTCAAAAGCAAAGAAACTTTCAGCCTGTAAACAAAATTTCTCAAACAAAATCAGTAATCAAATTCCTCAATCTCAAATCAAAGATCTGTAATTCATTTTAAAAATCAAATGAAAGCCTGTAACTAAGAATCTTCAAACCAGTAGTTCATCATTTCTCTGCAATCTGGAACCAAACCTGTATTTCTTCAAAACTGGAAATCAATACTTCCAAACCAGAAATCAAACTCAAACAAAAATGCAACTAAATCAAAGCCTGCATCTTTTTTTCAAAACCCTGGAAACAAAGGCCTGTTTCCTTATTCAAATCTGGAGCATGCAAAACAATTTCAAAAATAAGATCAAAGCCTGCAAATTTTCTTCTGTCTGAAATCAAAAGCAAGTAAATCTGGAAACCAAAGCATGCATGCAAGTTTTCTAGCAAACAAACCAGTTTTCAAAAGGGCAATTCAAGTTAAAAGATTTTAAAGTTCAAAGACACTTCAGTTTTAAAAATAAAACCTGGGAAGCTCTGTTCTTCATCTGGTGAGTAACGTTTATTTTAAAAATTTAAGTATATGATATCTGTTGCATGTTATAAATTCTTGAATCTATGATATAATATGCCTGCATGTTGTTTAATATGTTTGGTATGTATGTATATTTTGTATATATGGATGTAAATTGGTGTGCATGTCTGTTATCTATGTTTCCAGTTTTTAAATTTAAGTTTTGATTGAAAATTCTGTATCTCTTAACTTAGTTAATATTATGATTTAAGTTATAAACAAATATTGTTTGTTTTATCATATATTAGAGTTTAGAATTTAATTTAAGTTAAAACAAAACTTGAGTGGCCAGGAAAAATCAAAAGAACAGAACTAGTTTAATATAAGTGGAAATTCAAATATGTTAATTTAACAATTCAGGATTATAAACTGAAGCTCTAGACTAAGTTATGATTTTTAGAAGAGAAATCACAATTTTAAAGTTTATAATTAATGAGATATTCTAGTATGAATAAAAATTGGGTTTCTGTAAATTTCTGGCAATCAAATGGATTATGGATTTCGGGGTTGAGGCTAGAGCACGCTGGTAGGTCAGTGATCATCGGAAAAATGGTCAGGGGTTTTTTTATCCATCGTGGTGGCGCAGCGAGGTAGAAGTAGGGTTTAAGAATTGGTTTTGGTCGACGTGAGTTTCCAGTCGATTTCGTCGTCGTCAAAACACCGGAGGTGACCGGTATGGGCTGAATCGATGCATCATGATGTGGCGCAGCTTTGGACTTGGTGGCGCAAGTTCAGATGAACGGAGTTGGCCATGCGAGATGGATTTGGATGATCAAGTTGGGTTCCAGGTTGTATCGAGTTGTTCGATTTTGAGTTCGCAATCGATTCGAGGTTCTCGGTGATCGAAACGTTAGGGGAGGAGGTCGCTGACTTGTCGATGGGCAGAGTATGGATCGGAGATGACCAGAACGGTTGTGCACGTGCACAAGGTATCGATAATGGTTGGTTTTGAGTTAGAGGAAGAAGAAGCGTACTCGAGTAAATTGATGAGATGACTCGAAGTCATTCTCGAGAAAACAAGGTGCTGGCTCGGGTTAGTTCAGGGGAAACTCGTATGGGTTATAACAGTTTTTAGAAAATAAAATGGAAGGAAAAACTCGAAGGAGTACTCGGGTATTTTGATGTTTTGCTCGGGTATTTTGGATGTTGGGCTCGGGTCATTGACCTGGTACAGTCTTTTTTTAAATCTGTTGTTTTAAATTTTTAAAACTATTTTTAAAAATTTGAAAACAGAAATTTAAACAAGGTTTAAATTAAAATTTTAAAGTATGGATTCAAATTAAACTTGAATCCCAGTTGTAAAAATAAATAAGTTTTTATTTTAATATATAAACATCTTTAAATGTTCAAAGTATAGTTTAAAAGAATTTTTAAATTAAATAAATTGGTTTAAAAATCTTGTAAATTTCTTTTATGAATGTTAAGTGTTCTTAACATTTGATTTAAAAAGATTTTGTATATTTGATTTAAATATTGGTTAAAATTAAATTGTAATCTATTTTAAATCTTTAATTTAAAATAAATTAAAAGAAAGATTTTAAAGTTAAATCTTTTAAAGTCTTTGTTAGTAATAATTAAAGTAGTTAAAGGTTAATACTTTAATTTAGAAAGTGATTAAGGTTTAATGATAAAGGAGTCATTAAATTAATAAGGTAATTAAAGGATAATTTGGTAATTTAATTAATTAATGATTTAGTGTTAATTAATTAAATAATTAGGATTATAAGTTAATAAATTAAGGTTAATTAATTTGGGATTAATCATTTATTTAAATAAGTATAGATTTTTAATAAATGATAAATCTTTTATGAATTGGTTAAGTATAATTACTTAATGAAAGTAATTAAAGGAATTAATTACTTAAGGTAATTAATTAAATAAATTTGATGAGTTAAATTAATTAATTTAATTAATTTAAGATAATCATTTGGTGATTTGAATAAGTATAATTACTTAAATGTAATTAGTGAAGTGTAATTACTTAGGAAAGTAATTAAAGGTAATTACTGGATGTAATTAACTAAAGATGATTTAATAATAAAAGTAATTTTAGTTTAATTACTTTTGTATAATTAATCAAGGGATTAATTAAAGGATAATTAATTTTGGAGAAATTAATTTATGGAAGAGTAATTAAGGGTAGTTAATTACTAAATGTTATTAATCAAAGGTGATTAATAAATGTGACTAATTAATTATTAATTTAAATAAGATAATTAATTAAGAATAATTAAGGATCATTAATTAATATAATTAATGATGTAATTAAGAATTGATTAATTAAGATTAATTAATAAATAATAAGTGATTAAAGTAATTAATTAATTGTAATTAATTAAGGATTAATGTAATTAAGTATGGTTAATTAATTAATGAAGTAATTTAAGATTAATTACTGAAATGGTTTAAGATAATTAATTTGTGAAATTAATTAGTGATTAATTACTTAAAGTAATTAAAGTATAATTAATCAGGAATGATTAATTAAGATGGATATTTAGAGTAATGATTAATTAATTGGTTTAATTAATAATTAAGTAAGCAGGATTTATAGAATGAAGTAATTAGTTTAATTCACTTTAAATTAATTAGATGATATAAATCATTGCTTAAGGATGGATGAATGAGATTGAATGTATTTCATTGTTTGATATTTCTGATGAGATATGATTGATATATGATATGGATGTTTGGTTGAATTATAATGATAATGTGAATTATCTGTTTGGGATGATAATGTAGATTATCTATTGAATTATCTATCTTTGTGTATATAGATAAGAATTGAATTGTTTTAACCTTAAAACAACTTGGCCCTTAAAAGATACGTTTTGGATTTCGATGAGACCGGGATCGGGTTTGCTACATTACAGCGTGATAGGGGGTTCTCGCTTTGCGTTAGGTGGCGAACGGGAGACTCTTACCCCTACATGTCCCCGGGGGTAGTATAAGGCCTTTTGGGGTTGGTTGCGACTCGAGAGGGTGGCCGTAAAAGCAAACCCGAGGTATCACTGTGAGCCACAGCGGGGCTGGGATGGTTGAAAAGCCTACCGGTCGTGAACCGTTGCTGAAGGTTGAAAAGCCTAGGACGTTACAGTTGGTATCAGAGCATAGGTTGAGCGAATGCCTAAGCTTTTGGTTAAGTGAATATCAAAACACTAGGTTGAGTGAATACCTAGGTTCGGAAGGGTTGTTCATTGGAGATAGGATCTGTAGCAACCTGTTTGAGTGTATATATATATACGAGAGCGCGTATTTATTAGTTATATAAAATGATTTTATATTGTGTTAATTGATCGGTTGGGTGGTATATGGATTCTGGTCAATACGAGTAGCTAACGTTATTGATAGGGATCTCTAAACACTTGGACCAGGCCAACAGACACAATATTGTTTTAAAAAGGTAGATGAAATAATTTTACCCAGATATAATTTCTATATAAAAAAAGTATCATTTTAAATGTATATGGTATTTGTAATGATTGGTTGAGATGATAATAATTTATCATCTAGGATTAGGAGTCTGAGTGTTGAGGTTGGAAGAGTATCTGTCGAGACTGTAAACCTAATACCGTCTCGAGTGAACTTTACAGTTGTGTAAGGATTTCACAATCTCTGAAGAAAACCTGTTAAGGTTCGGAGTTCATCTTTGAAGTTTGGATGAGTAGAGTTGGATCTGTCGGTTGGGCAGAAGCGAGTGATAGTATCTTGGTATCTTCTAGAAGAAGTAGCTGTGTGATGAGATGCAGTGACTATGGATGTTCCCGAAGATGTTTTCTTTGGAACAAGTTAATGAAGTGTGTCTGCTTCGGTGTTGTGGTTGAGTACAGCATGGTGTTTCTATTTGGTTTGGGTTCGAGTTTCTCGAAGAGCTTTGGAAAAGAAAGTCTTTGGCATTTGTGGCAGCAGTGCAGCTTGGAGTATTCTGTGCATTGGCAGGAAGTTTTCTGGCTGAGTAGTTTTTCTGAAGGTAGAGTTCAGAAACAGTAGAGTGGATCCATTTCTTCGATAGATTGGATAGTTAAGTATGAGCTGTTCTGATTGGTTAAAGGGAGAACAGTTTCTTTGGAATTAGGCTGGGTTGATTGCAAAAGTGACTTGCGATAGATTGAGTATTCTCTTGAGTTATCTGAGATTTTCTGGGATGTGTTGTCCAGTTTGTGCTTGTGTTCTTCATCAGCATTTTCATTCTACTCCAGATCAGAATGGTGCAGCGGAAGTAGTTTGGCGAGTGCATCTGTTTGTCTTTTCCAGATAGGAGAAGTTAGTTCGGTCTTCTGATGTTGTGAGTAGATTTGTGTTTTGGATTATGGGTAGATTTTGAGAGGATCATTTTGTTGGGTTATTTTTGGTCTAGTTTGTTTCTAGAAGCATCGGCGAAGGTTGAGCTGATCAGAAAGGATTTGTAGGAAGCCGAGATCGTCTGAAGATTTTGTGGATAAGAGACGAAGGAATTTGAAATTCGAAGTTGGAGACTTCATTGTTGTGAAGTTTTTCTCTGATTAAAGGGAGCTATAAGATTGGGTAAGTCTCGAAAGTCAGCTCCGAGTTGTTTTGGATCTTTTCTATGTTCTGATTTGGATAAGAGTTTGATCTACTGGATTGAATTGTCAGTTTGGATAACTGGAATTCAATGTATTTTACGTATCTCTGAGGGAGTACGTGTTTGATCTATCTCTGGTTTAGGAATCAGCAGTTCTGGAGGATTTGGTTGTTGAGTCAGACTCGTCTATAGTCTGATATCTTGTTTAGTTCTATAGATCTAGATAAGTAAGAACTCTATAGCTTAGTATTGTTGATTGTTTGGATTTTGTAGAGCGAGTATCCCGGTATATATATACTTGGGGAAACTCGAGGAAATTCTATTCAGAATTTTCGCTGGATAGTTAGAATTGTTTGTTTGGATGATTGGTTGCTATGATTGTTAGCATATGGATGATAATACATCCTTGTGATTTAAAAAGATTATTAAATTACCTTTGTTTTAAATTTCGAGGACGAAATTATTTTAAGGGGGGAGGAATGTAATATCCCGGAAATTTGGGGCAATATCAATTTAATAATCTGTTTAAATAATTAAATTGATTGATAATTTTTTATAATAAATATTTGAATTGGTTTAATAATCTAATTGAATAAATATTTAATTAATGAATTTATCTTTTAAAAACTAATAAAATGATTTCTATTTATAATATATATATATAATTGTATATATTGTAGATAGATAAGCTTGGGTTTGTAATTTAAATAATAAATAAAATCTTGTTTTTAATTTCTAATATATATATTTTGATAATTGGGAAATTATGATTTATTTGATATAAGCTTTTCAAAGCTATTTAAACTAAATAACTATATGGTTTTAAATAAGATTTATAATAAGGATTATTTTATTTTCTTATTTAATATGATTTAAAAGTGAATATATATATATATAAGTTTAAAATACAATTTACATATGATATGTTAATTCATTTAATAATAGTAGTAATTTATAATCTCTTTATAAATTATTTAAAATTGACAAATGTGTTATTTTCAAACAATATTATTAATTTATTGTTTTTGTATATATGGATATAAATAGACTTTAATTGTTATTTCAAATTGAATATGTTTTTATAAATTGACTTTAAATTGGGTCAATTTGAATTTGAATGTAAATTAATTTTGGAATTCAAAAGAGATAATGTTTTAAAATATTTGGATTAAAAATACATGTATAAGCCTTTATTTATACATATACAATTGATTTTATTTTCTTTTAAAAATTTATAAATAGAAAAGTATTTAAGTAAATAAAGAAAAAGCTTTTATTTACATTTAAAATAAATATAAATTTATCATAAGGACATGTGTAAATCTATAAAAGCTTGTTATAACAAATGTAAACAAATTAACACATATAAAGACAAGTGTCATTTTGTTTTTAATTTTTCTTTTATTTTTAAATAAACCATTTATATTTATAAAAAGATGTTTTCCTCCTTCTCATCTCTTTTGCAAATCTTCATTTTCAAAAGCAAAGAAACTTTCAGCCTGTAAACAAAATTTCTCAAACAAAATCAGTAATCAAATTCCTCAATCTCAAATCAAAGATCTGTAATTCATTTTAAAAATCAAATGAAAGCCTGTAACTAAGAATCTTCAAACCAGTAGTTCATCATTTCTCTGCAATCTGGAACCAAACCTGTATTTCTTCAAAACTGGAAATCAATACTTCCAAACCAGAAATCAAACTCAAACCAAAATGCAACTAAATCAAAGCCTGCATCTTTTTTTCAAAACCCTGGAAACAAAGGCCTGTTTCCTTATTCAAATCTGGAGCATGCAAAACAATTTCAAAAATAAGATCAAAGCCTGCAAATTTTCTTCTGTCTGAAATCAAAAGCAAGTAAATCTGGAAACCAAAGCATGCATGCAAGTTTTCTAGCAAACAAACCAGTTTTCAAAAGGGCAATTCAAGTTAAAAGATTTTAAAGTTCAAAGACACTTCAGTTTTAAAAATAAAACCTGGGAAGCTCTGTTCTTCATCTGGTGAGTAACGTTTATTTTAAAAATTTAAGTATATGATATCTGTTGCATGTTATAAATTCTTGAATCTATGATATAATATGCCTGCATGTTGTTTAATATGTTTGGTATGTATGTATATTTTGTATATATGGATGTAAATTGGTGTGCATGTCTGTTATCTCTGTTTCCAGTTTTTAAATTTAAGTTTTGATTGAAAATTCTGTATCTCTTAACTTAGTTAATATTATGATTTAAGTTATAAACAAATATTGTTTGTTTTATCATATATTAGAGTTTAGAATTTAATTTAAGTTAAAACAAAACTTGAGTGGCCAGGAAAAATCAAAAGAACAGAACTAGTTTAATATAAGTGGAAATTCAAATATGTTAATTTAACAATTCAGGATTATAAACTGAAGCTCTAGACTAAGTTATGATTTTTAGAAGAGAAATCACAATTTTAAAGTTTATAATTAATGAGATATTCTAGTATGAATAAAAATTGGGTTTCTGTAAATTTCTGGCAATCAAATGGATTATGGATTTCGGGGTTGAGGCTAGAGCACGCTGGTAGGTCAGTGATCATCGGAAAAATGGTCAGGGGTTTTTTTATCCATCGTGGTGGCGCAGCGAGGTAGAAGTAGGGTTTAAGAATTGGTTTTGGTCGACGTGAGTTTCCAGTCGATTTCGTCGTCGTCAAAACACCGGAGGTGACCGGTATGGGCTGAATCGATGCATCATGATGTGGCGCAGCTTTGGACTTGGTGGCGCAAGTTCAGATGAACGGAGTTGGCCATGCGAGATGGATTTGGATGATCAAGTTGGGTTCCAGGTTGTATCGAGTTGTTCGATTTTGAGTTCGCAATCGATTCGAGGTTCTCGGTGATCGAAACGTTAGGGGAGGAGGTCGCTGACTTGTCGATGGGCAGAGTATGGATCGGAGATGACCAGAACGGTTGTGCACGTGCACAAGGTATCGGCAATGGTTGGTTTTGAGTTAGAGGAAGAAGAAGCGTACTCGAGTAAATTGATGAGATGACTCGAAGTCATTCTCGAGAAAACAAGGTGCTGGCTCGGGTTAGTTCAGGGGAAACTCGTATGGGTTATAACAGTTTTTAGAAAATAAAATGGAAGGAAAAACTCGAAGGAGTACTCGGGTATTTTGATGTTTTTCTCGGGTATTTTGGATGTTGGGCTCGGGTCATTGACCTGGTACAGTCTTTTTTTAAATCTGTTGTTTTAAATTTTTAAAACTATTTTTAAAAATTTGAAAACAGAAATTTAAACAAGGTTTAAATTAAAATTTTAAAGTATGGATTCAAATTAAACTTGAATCCCAGTTGTAAAAATAAATAAGTTTTTATTTTAATATATAAACATCTTTAAATGTTCAAAGTATAGTTTAAAAGAATTTTTAAATTAAATAAATTGGTTTAAAAATCTTGTAAATTTCTTTTATGAATGTTAAGTGTTCTTAACATTTGATTTAAAAAGATTTTGTATATTTGATTTAAATATTGGTTAAAATTAAATTGTAATCTATTTTAAATCTTTAATTTAAAATAAATTAAAAGAAAGATTTTAAAGTTAAATCTTTTAAAGTCTTTGTTAGTAATAATTAAAGTAGTTAAAGGTTAATACTTTAATTTAGAAAGTGATTAAGGTTTAATGATAAAGGAGTCATTAAATTAATAAGGTAATTAAAGGATAATTTGGTAATTTAATTAATTAATGATTTAGTGTTAATTAATTAAATAATTAGGATTATAAGTTAATAAATTAAGGTTAATTAATTTGGGATTAATCATTTATTTAAATAAGTATAGATTTTTAATAAATGATAAATCTTTTATGAATTGGTTAAGTATAATTACTTAATGAAAGTAATTAAAGGAATTAATTACTTAAGGTAATTAATTAAATAAATTTGATGAGTTAAATTAATTAATTTAATTAATTTAAGATAATCATTTGGTGATTTGAATAAGTATAATTACTTAAATGTAATTAGTGAAGTGTAATTACTTAGGAAAGTAATTAAAGGTAATTACTGGATGTAATTAACTAAAGATGATTTAATAATAAAAGTAATTTTAGTTTAATTACTTTTGTATAATTAATCAAGGGATTAATTAAAGGATAATTAATTTTGGAGAAATTAATTTATGGAAGAGTAATTAAGGGTAGTTAATTACTAAATGTTATTAATCAAAGGTGATTAATAAATGTGACTAATTAATTATTAATTTAAATAAGATAATTAATTAAGAATAATTAAGGATCATTAATTAATATAATTAATGATGTAATTAAGAATTGATTAATTAAGATTAATTAATAAATAATAAGTGATTAAAGTAATTAATTAATTGTAATTAATTAAGGATTAATGTAATTAAGTATGGTTAATTAATTAATGAAGTAATTTAAGATTAATTACTGAAATGGTTTAAGATAATTAATTTGTGAAATTAATTAGTGATTAATTACTTAAAGTAATTAAAGTATAATTAATCAGGAATGATTAATTAAGATGGATATTTAGAGTAATGATTAATTAATTGGTTTAATTAATAATTAAGTAAGCAGGATTTATAGAATGAAGTAATTAGTTTAATTCACTTTAAATTAATTAGATGATATAAATCATTGCTTAAGGATGGATGAATGAGATTGAATGTATTTCATTGTTTGATATTTCTGATGAGATATGATTGATATATGATATGGATGTTTGGTTGAATTATAATGATAATGTGAATTATCTGTTTGGGATGATAATGTAGATTATCTATTGAATTATCTATCTTTGTGTATATAGATAAGAATTGAATTGTTTTAACCTTAAAACAACTTGGCCCTTAAAAGATACGTTTTGGATTTCGATGAGACCGGGATCGGGTTTTCGTATACCGGAATTCCAGGTCTGGAGACCCGAATACCACATCGATCCAAATTTACGATAGGTCGTGAATCTCAAGTGAAGATGAAGATTCAGAGTGCAAGGGTTATTGTGATATCCCGGAAATTTTGGGCAATATCAATTTGATAATCTGTTTAAAAATCAAATTGATTTAATAATCTTTGTTAATAAAGATTTAAATTGGTTTAATAAACTTCTTTTAATAAATATATGATTGGTAAATATTTATCTTTTAAAAGCTAATTAAATTGTTTTCTATTTATAATGAATATATATAATTGTATATATTAAATAGGAAAGCTTTGGATTGAATTTAACAAATAAAAACATAATTTTCAAATTCTAATATATATTGGTAATTTAGGAATTTTGATTAAATTTAATATAAAGCTTTTCAAAGTTATTTAATAAATAAATTATATGGTTTTTAAAATACTCAAGATAAATGTTAATTGTTTAAATTTATTTTAGCTTTAGTTTAAAATACAAACTAATTAACAAAAAGGTTTGTGTTACTTTATTTTTTGAATATAGCTTGATAAATATAATTTGAATAATATATATATATATATAAGTTTAAAATACAATTTTACAAATGAAACATTAATTCATTTGGTAAGATAAGTAAAATAAGTAATTTATATTAAGGGATAATTTCTTTTATAAATTATTTAAGATTTGATAAATTGTTATTTCTAATTGAATTTGTGTAGTTATATGTGTATATATATAACTTGATTTTTTTTTTAGATTTTCAATTTTTATTTGAATATGAGTTTGGATTTATAATGTAAATTCAAAAGATAAGATTTAATAAAGGTTTTAATTTGTTTTCTTTTAAAAAGTAATTAAACTAAAATGGTTTAAAATAAGCTTTTTTTTTTAAATATCTTTTGAACTAAATATAGTTTGTTTTACTCTATTTCTTTACAAAGAATTATTATTTATATAAATTTGAATAAGTATATAGTTATTAGGAATTTATTAATAAAAGCTTTATTCACTTTTATAAATTATTTTGCATGTAAAGTTACAAATGTAAGCTAATAATCAATCTAAGCATATGTGTTAATTAATGAACAAAGGTATATGACAAGTGTTCATCTTTAAAACAAGTGGCATTTTTTTTAGATTTAATTTTCTTTTATTTTTATTAAATGATTTTCAGCCTAAATACATATACTTTTCTTTATCTATTTCTTTTTCAAATTCAAAGGAAGAAACTAAAACCCTGTACAAATTTCTCAACAAAATCAGTAATTAATCCTCCCACAATCTGAAATCAATTTCCTCAAACCAGATCAAAGCCTATTCATTCATTTTCTAAAAGCAAGTCAATAAGTTTGCAAACCAGAATCTATACATTTTCAAAATAAAAATCAAGGCCTGCATTCTTCTTCAACCTGAGACAATCAAAGCAAGTTCAAAACAAAAACCTGGCATTTCTTCAACCAGAGATCATGTTCAAATCAAACCTTGAACATCTGCATTTTTCAAAATTAAAGCAAGAACCAAAATCCTGAACTTCATTTCAAATCTGAGATTTTCAAATGGCCCGCAAGCATTTTCTTCAACTTTAAATCAAAACAGTCTCATTTCTTCATCATGTCTCAGTAACAAGAATTCAAGTTTTCAAAGCAAAACTCAAGCATTCAAGTTTAAAGTTTCAACAGAAATGGCAATACAAGTTCCCAGTTTTAAACAATTCCAGATTTAAAAGTTGTTCTCTGTTTTAACAGGTGAGTAAATTTTATTTTTTAAAAACAGTTTAATCTGGTTTTAACTAAAATGCATGTGATGATATTGGTTGGTATTGAGGTTCTTCAACTCGAATTTATCTGGATTTGTATATATATGTATGTGAGTATGTCTGTTTATACATATATCCTGTTCTCTACTTTTAGAAAGGGTGAGTAAACCTTAATTTTAAAACAGTTAAAAATCTGTGAGCATATCTAGATGTTTGTGATGGATTGTATTAGGAATATGGATGCTTATATATATGAATGCATGTATGTATATATATAGGATGTGTTGTGTGTATAGCTGGATGCATGCCTGTAAAAGGATGTTCATTTTTCTGTTTTGATTAACAGGCTAGAAACAAGTTCAAAAACAAATACCTTTCTTCTCAATCCTTATCTGGCTATGAACATAAAATAGGAAATGATTTTACAATGCAAAATTTTTATAAAAAAATAGTTTTCGGAAAAATTATTAAGTCTTTAGTTTGAAAATTTGTTTTTTTCAGTAGAAATCAATTTAACCAAAAAAATCAAACATCTTAATTCCCTGATTTGAATTTACAATCTGATTTATTATTGCCAATAATGAATTTAGAGATAAAAATCTTGATTTTTAGATAAGAGATTGTGGAGATAATCTGAGATGAGCGATTTTGGGATATAGACAATTGCCGACGATCTGTGTCGTGAGGGAGCTTAGGGTTGATGTCGAGGGTGGCTGAAGGGTTGTCGATCACTGGAAAATTGATCGGAGATTTTGTAGTGTGTTGTAGAGGCCAGGGAAAGAGGATCTAGTGTTCGAAGACCTGCTTGAACGATGGTATATATGGAGTTCGTGTGATGTCGTTGGACCATCGGAGATGATCGCGAATGATGGGATAGTTGCAGGGATCAATGACGATGCTGTGGTCGGAATGACGTGGGTTCCAGTCATCTCAATCGTCAGCGGCGAGTGGATTTCTTCGATGTTGTTTTGTTCTAATTTTCGATCGTGAAGCTCGATTGTGTTTTGATGGAGGAATTGATGATTTGGGTGGTCGGAGGAATTGGTGAGATGGTCGTCGACTGGGGAAGGGTCGCGACGTTGATTGGTGATGGCCGGAGTGATCGTGCATGTGCACGTGTGCACGTTTGTTTCAGGCGAAACGTTGAATCTGGGGAAGAAGCAGTTGAACTCGGGTTGGTCTCGAGAATTCGTGAGTGCGACTCGAAGAGAAGAAGGTACGAGAGATATTTGTGAGTTGCTCGGGAATTTTGGTGAAAGACTCGAGTAGGAACTTGAGTGGAACGTGAGTGTTAACCGTTATGATTTTTAACAGTTTTGAAAAGCAAAGTTTTGAAATTTTAAAATGAATTTGTTTTAAACTCTTCTTAAATAAACTTCTTTCCATACAAATTTATTCTTTATCATTGATTAAAAGTTATATGATGGTTTTAATTTAAATATGTAAGTAAGTTTTTAGTTATTTTAAAGTATATTCTAAATTAAGTTATAGAAGAAATGTTTTAAAAATAATATGATTAGGAAATAAATAAAGGAAGTGTTTTATCTTAGGACAATTAAAGTTTTAATAATTTGAGATTAATAAAGTAAATAAAGTAATTTAAGTATAATTAAATAAATTAATTTATTAATGATTAAGGAGTAATTAATTTATTAATTAAAGATTTTAATTTATTATAAATAGTAATTAAGATTTGATTAATTAATAATTAGAGATGAATTAATCAAGTGATTAAGATTTATTAATTAATGATTAAGAGATTAATTAATTTAGTAATTAGAAATTAATTAATTAATAATTGGAGGTAAATAAATTAGTAATTAAGAAGTACTTAATTTGTAATTAAGTTTTATAAATTAATAATTAGGTTTTATTAATTATTAATTAAGGGGTGATTAATTTTGGATTAATCAATGGTAATTAAGGGTAATTAATTACTGATTGAAGATTAATCAAGGTGATTAATAAATGTTGTTTAAAGATTAATTACTTAATGTAATTAATTTAATTGAGTAAGTAATAATTAAGTTGTAATTAAGGATCATTAATTAATATAATTAATGATGTAATTAAGATTGCTTAATTAAGTAATAATTAATAAATGAAGTAATTAATCAATGTAATTAATTAAGGATTAATGTAATTAATTATAGTTGATTAAGTTAATTAATTTTAGTAAATTAATTAATGAAGTAATTAAAGGTTAATTACTATAAGTGGTTAAGGATAATTAATTTAAATAATTAATTAAAGATAAATTACTTGGATGTAATTAAAAGATAATTAATCAAGATGATTAATTAAAATGAATTATTAAAGGATAATTAATTAATTTTTAATGGTTAAGTAAGCAGGATTTATAGAATAAAGTAATTAATTTAATTCACTTTAAATTAATTAGAGATGATATAAATCATTACTTATGAATGGGTGATAATATTGAATACTTGGCATTGATTGATATCTTTGATGAGATATATGCTGTATGATATGGATGTTAGTTGAATTATATGGATTATCTGATAATGTTAATTATCTGTTGTGAATTATCTTTCTTTGTGTATAAAGATAATGAATTGAAATTGTTTTAACCTTTAAAACAACTTGGCCTTAAAAGATACGCTTTGGATTTCGATGAGACCGGGATCGGGTTTCCGTATACCGGAATTCCAGGTCTGGAGACCCGAATACCACATCGATCCAAATTAACGATAGGTCGTGAATCTCAAGTGAAGATGAAGATTCAGAGTGCAAGGGTTATTGTCGTTAACTCTGAGGGTGATTCCAAAACGAGTGTAACGAGATAATGCCTTCGGTTTCGTTCGAACCCGGAACGAACTTGTATGGATTGAATGCTTTCAGCACATCGTCAGGCGGACGATGAGCATTCTAAGTGATATGTTCTAATTAAAGGTAATCGTAACCTCAAGCCTCATCAACCGGGAATGGCTAAAACAGGGGAGGTGCAGCAAGGCTTCGTGGGTAGCACCCACTGAGAGCAAGATAGATCCCTGTCTAGAGGTCCCTTTTCTTTTATTCGGCTTAGTGTGTGGTTGGTCGCGCCAACTACGGGATTATCTTGTTCGGGATTATCCAGTAAGGGATGGTTCCGGCTTTGTGTTGCAGGGGATTGGGAGTGATCCTCGGTACGGTGATCTAGGCCACGTACTGTGACGGGCGGTACCCCAGTAGCCCTGCCATTGTATGGAATCCAAACTCCAATAAGTGCCGTACGTATTAGTTGTGCCCAACTATGTTGGAATGTGAGATGTAAGCATTTCAGCTATTTCTGTATTTTACTTGAAAACCCTAGACCCTATTATAATATAACTGGATTTCCTATCAAATGTTTTGGTTAGCGTAAGGTAAAAACTTTTCCATGTTTATGTGTGGGAAGTCTTACGTGATACCTTTGTTTTCAAAAGGTTTTGAAGTTAAACAATTTTAACCCGTTTACTCACACCAGACCCATGTCTGACCCAAGTGTTTATTTTCTGTTTTATTAAACTCTTGGGTACTCAAATTTTTACGAGTAGCCAAGGGATTCAGGTTTAGTTTTGACGAATATTCTGGAGGAGCAATGGAGCAGGAGGCTTCGGCGTTCGTAGATATAGTATTCCGCTGTGTTGATATCTGTGATAGTGTCTTGTCTTGTATTTGAGTTGTAATGTCTAGACAGATGTTTATAACTGTCTAGTAAGTGATGTATAAGTTGTGTACTCTGATTATGTAAAGACTATGTATTAGTTATGTGATATATTATAATTTGTTCCGTTTCCGCTGTGAGATTCTGATGTGTTGTTTCTTTCTTTCTCTTCTTTTCTATTTTCTACCCCTTTCTTTCTTCATAATGATGCGACTTTCTGGGCATAGAAAGTCGGGTCGTTACAGTTATTGTCGTTAACTCTGAGGGTGATTCCAAAACGAGTGTAACGAGATAATGCCTTCGGTTTCGTTCGAACCCGGAACGAACTTGTATGGATTGAATGCTTTCAGCACATCGTCAGGCGGACGATGAGCATTCTAAGTGATATGTTCTGATTAAAGGTAATCGTAACCTCAAGCCTCATCAACCGGGAATGGCTAAAACAGGGGAGGTGCAGCAAGGCTTCGTGGGTAGCACCCACTGAGAGCAAGATATATCCCTGTCTAGAGGTCCCTTTTCTTTTTATTCGGCTTAGTGTGTGGTTGGTCGCGCCAACTACGGGGTTATCTTGTTCGGAATTATCCAGTAAGGGATGGTTCCGGCTTTGTGTTGCAGGGGAGCGGGCGTACTCCTCGGTACGGTGATCTAGGCCACGTACTGTGACGGGCGGTACCCCAGTAGCCCTGCCATTGTATGGAAACCCATTCTTCCTACGTGCCCTTACGGTTTTGATTGTATAACCCACTTTGTGGCTAGTATGCTGGAATTTAATAATGTAACAATTTCAGCTATTTCATATTTATTTGAAAACCCTAGACCCTATTATAATATAACTGGATTTCCTATCAAATGTTTTGGTTAGCGTAAGGTAAAAACTTACCCATGTTTATTTGTGGGGAGTCTTACGTGATACCTTTTCTTTCTAAAGGTTTTGAAGTTAAGCAAGTTTAACCTGTTACTCACACCAGACCCATGTCTGACCCAAGTTGTTTATTTCTGTTTTATAAACTCTTGGGTACTCAAATTTTTACGAGTAGCCAAGGGATTCAGGTTTAGCTTTGACGAATTGTGGAGGAACAATGGAGCAGGAGGCTTCAGCGTTGTAGATATATATAGTAGTTCCGCTGTGTCTGTATCTCTGTAGTGTATTGAGTTGTAATGTCTAGACAGATGTTATAACTGTCTAGTAAGTGATGTATATGCTGTGTAACTCTGTAAAGTGTTGTATACTATGTAATAGTATATGTTATTAATATAATTTATTCGTTCCGCTGTGAGATCGTTGTTGTTGTTTCTTTCTTTCTTCTCTTCTTTTCTATTTTCTACCCCTTTCTTTCTTATTAATGATACGACTTTCTATGGAGAAAAAGCCGGGTCGTTACATTTTGAATGGGACTTTATGGATAAGTCGGATATATAATGGAATGGAGTTATAAATGAAGTTAAAAAATAAATGGATTTTATGAAAAGGAGTTTCATAAAATAGAGGAGATATAAAAATATAGTTATAAATATGGAAATAGTCAGGTTAGAAATCAAGTATGGATTTTTATCATGGAAAAATAATTATGTTTTTAAAAGTTGTTAATTTATGTTAGTATCGTTTTAAAGGTGGTTTATCAATATTTTAATATTTTGAAAAGTTAACTATTTAAATTTTTTTAGTATGATTTGAAATTAAATATAATTATTTGTAAATAAAGTTTGAAAATTTATTATTAGTGTTTATAAAAAGTTAAAGATAAATTATTATTGTTATTTAAGAAAGTTTTGAAATTATTAATTATTTTAAAATGTTTTAAATTTAGTATTTATTTATAATGTTTATTATATATAATAGTGTTTTAAAGTAAAAAGCTATAATTTATTTAAAATTGTTTCCAAGATTTAGAAATGGAGTTTCATAAACAGACAGGGTTTTGTAAGAGGAATCTTATAACATGTTTTGGAAGATATAAAGGAAGATTGCTTAAAAGGGTAAAAGCATTTATAAGTGATTTAGATATTTATAAAGGAATTTTAGAAAAGGGTTTATACATTTATGAAAGGAGTTTTATAAATGGTTTTGTGAATTATAATAGGGTTTATAAATGGTTTTTGAGTTGAATAAAAAGGGAAATCTTCCCAACTGTTGGTGGATATACTTATATCATTGAGATAAGTATATGGATAATTTTCAAGTATTGAAAATATAAGGGTGGTGAATGAATCTTTCTAAAGGTATTTGGTTCAAGGATTTACTAAGTAATTTGAGTTAATGGAAGGATTTGTTAAAGAAGGCCTAGTGTTGCTTTGTGCTTAACAAATGTTGGTTTTTCGCTATGGAATTATATCCCCGATTTGAATGTTTGTTATTCGATAGTTAAATAACCGACTATCGGAATTGGACCTAAAATGTAACTTTTGAAATCTCTAAGGGAAACACGTGAGTTATATGGCACAGTCATCTTCGATGATGTTGTACTATGCGTATAAATCTTGTTTCATTCTCCTAGGACAATGATAAGGAAATCCATCCACTAACGGTTAGGAGGTGATCTCCAATCTTATCTTTGACTGTTTATTTCCTAAAGAACTGGGGTTGAGTTTACCAGGAAATTATCGAAAGTTGTTTCGAAGAGATCGGGATCTGATATGTTATCCGAAAACCACTTCAATCCAATAAATGCATTTCAAAGTGAAGACATCTTGAAGATGATGGAATTGGAGACGGAACTCTTAAGTGTTTCGTTCAGTCCCAGAACGGACTTGTATGGATGAATGTCGGTATTGCATTGTTGCCTGGAGGACATTATTAGCATTCCAAGTGGGAAGAGGTATATAAAAGATAAAACGTAGCCTCAAGCCTCATCAACCGGAAATGACTAAAACATGGGAGATGCAGCAGGGCTAAGTGGGTTACCCCCAAGTAGGGTATGATCATCCCTATCTAGAGTCACTATTATCTCTCATTTGTATGCTTCGGGGCCCATTAACGGAGGGGTGATCATATTCAGTACTATCCAGTAAGCGGTAGGCTAGTCCTGTGTTGGCAGGGGATCCAAGCGAGGTCCTCGGTGTTATTTTATCTAGAGATGCACCGTGATGGGCAGTAGCCCAGTAGCCCAGTCATTGTATGGAATCCATTTTATAATACGAGCCTTTACGGTTTTAGTTGTATACCTATTATGCTGGAATTTAAATAAAGTAACAATTTCATCTAAGACTAATAAGTACTTGTATTTAGACACTATTATAATATCAGAGAATTTCATATAAAATGTTTTGGTTATCGTAAGGTAACCCATTCGTGTTAATTTGCGGTGTGGTCTTACGAGATACTTTTGATTTCAAATGATTTTATAACTTTATAATCCAGTTGGGTGTGTTTTCTCATGTTGGTTTTCTAGACTGACTAGGGAGCTTTTTTATTATAATGCTCAGGTCAGACCGAGCATAATTACAGATTGCTTTGGATGCATTGGAGCTCAGGAGATGAGTTGGAGGTCTTTAAGTCGTACTCTCGTATATGTTTATTTTCCGCTGCTTTATTAATGAAATTATCAGCAATTGTGAGGACAGGTTGTTATAATTGTCCAGGTTGATAATTGTGGTTGTTATTATACTCTGATGGATGTACGTATATAACAGTTTCTCTTTTGTAAAAATCATTGATAGTATATTGTATGTTGTTCCACTTCGATTGTGAGATTCTGTGTTATTTTTAGTTTTTTCCTCTTCTTCTTTCTTCTTTCTTCCCCATAACTATCCGTCTTTCTGTTCGATTTGGGTTGGACATGTGTAGTTTATTGTCAGCTTGAATGGTACAGTAAAGTGGGTCGTTACAAGAGTTATAAATGGGGTTTTATAAATAAAGGGATTTTTTTAAAAAGAAGTTTTATAAAATAAAAATAGATTTATATATATATTTTTTAAATATGGAGGTGATTATGTTGAAATTTAAGTATGGATTTTTATCAAGGAAATGAATTTATGTTTTTAAAGTTAAAACAATCTTTTAAAGGAATATTTTGAAAGTGATACTTTCAAATGGAGTTTAATGGCTTTAAAAGTGATTTAAAATGTGCTAAGTGGTAGGAAGACATGGATTTCAACATTTTGTTGTAATAATTGTTTTCAAGAAAGTGAGGAGGACATTGACTATAACACTATTGTTATAGTAGATGATTTCCAGAAGAAGATATTTTTATATAGTATACGGGATTTATATCTATATTTGATATTAAGGTTAGAGGTGTGTGACATACATCCATTTTGAAGTTAAGAATGTTGTCCATTCAAGGTCTGAGACGTAATGGTATCTAACTTGTTTGGCTTCATTTGTAACTAATAAATAGTTTGAGTTTGACATCAAAAATTAATATTAAATTTGACTAATTGGATCTCTATACTAGTGTTTTCGGTTATCGTAACGATGTGTTTTGGGTTGTCGTAATGATGTTTTACACAACATTCGTTTTGACCCAATAAAGTGTATTTTGGGAAGTAAGAAGTTTTCTTCAAAAGTTCTAAATACACTTATTATGGATTTAAGTATGTTGGGGAATCGTCTAAACGTTTAAAATGAAATGGTTTTTGAATATACTTATACCGTTAAGATAAGTATATGGAAATGTTTTCCAAATATTGAAGATTAAAGGTGGTTTGAGAATATATCTTCGATAAGATATTTTGAGATAAATATTTGGGAAATGTTTTAATTAATGAAAAGCTTAATTAAAGAGGCTTAGTGTTGCTTGGTGCTTAACCAGTGTTGCTTCCTTTGGAAATTTGATCTCTGGTTGGATTATTTGTTTATGTGATAGTAAAATAACCGACTATCAAATGTTGGCCATTTTATAAACTAATGCTGTTAGTTCGGAGAGACCGGAATTGGATATGTTATCCGAAAACAACTTTGAACCCGCATAAGCGTTTTGAATTGGAATAACTTGAAGATAATCGAAATGGAGCTTTTTGAACAGCAAGGGCTACTTGCTACTAATTCTGAGGATGATTCCAAAATGGATGAAGTAGAAGTGGTGCCTTCGGTTTTGTTCATTCTCAAAATGAACTCGTATGGATGAATGCTGGCATTGCATTGTTGCTTGGAGGGCAGTGTTGGCATTCCAAGTGGAAAGTGCTATATAAAGAAAACATAGCCTCAAGCCTTATCAATGAAGAAATGACAAAAATCGGGCATGCAGAAGGGCTAAGTGGGTCGCTCCTATAAGGATATGGTCATCCTAAAATCTAGATCGATTACTATCTACTCATTTATGCTTCGGGCTCTATTAACAAAAGGATTGATCATATTCGGCACTACTAGTCAGGCGGTAGGCCAGTCCTGTGTGTTAGGGGTACAAAATGTCCTTGTCACGCCCTAGTGCATTTTATCTAGAGATGTACCATCAGAAGGTAATTCCTTACCTTGTCATAGCATGGAACCCAATCTCCAATACATGCCTTTACGGTTTTGATTGTAGAACTTAGTATGCTGAAATTTAATTAATGTAACAATTTCAAATATGATTAATAAGTATTTGTACTCTAGATACTATAATATCAATGGATTTTCTATAGAAAATGTTTTGGTTATCGTATTTGAAAACCAGTCTGTGTTTATGTGCGGCGTGGTCTTACGAGATACCTTTGGTTTGAAAAGTTTTTGGATAAACATTAAAATCCAACTGGGTATATTTTCTTACACTGGTTTACCAGATTGACTTGGGTGTTATTTTATTATAATGCTCGGGTTTGACTAAGCATATTTGTGAATTTCTTTTGGATGCGTTGGAGCTCAGGAGATGAGCTGGAGGTCTTCATGACGTATTCATGTATTTGTTTATTTTTTCGCTACATTGTTGTTGAAATTATCGGTATTTATAAGGACACGTTGTTATAACTATCCAGGCCGATGATTGTGATTTATTTTTGTAATTTGTTGGATGTATGTATATTACAGTTTCTCTTTTGTAAAGATCATTGATATTATATTTTATGTTGTTCCACTACATTATGAGATTCCGTGTTGTTTTAGTTTCTTTTCCTCTTCTTCTTCTCTCTTCTTCTTCTTTCTTCTTTCTTTCTCATAACTATTCGTCTTTCCGTTCAATTTGGGTTGGACATGTGTGGTTTATTGTCAGCTTGAATTGTGCGGATTTGGGGGTCGTTACAGCTGGTATCAAAGCTTAGGTTAGTGAACTCCTAGGCTTTGGTGGGGTACTCATTATAAATAGGGTCAGTAGCACCCTGGAATGAGATTAAGTGTATTATATACATATACATATACATGCACACACACACACAAATATATATATATATATATATATATGAGCATGTGTTTGTTAGTGATTATAAAAATGTTTTATATTTTGTCAATTTATCTGTTGAGTGGCTTATGAACTCTAGTTGGTATGTGGGATGCCACGATATCGATAGGGGTTTCTAAACACTTAAACTAGGCAAACCAACGCAGTATTGTTTTGAGAATTGGTAAATAAAATAATTTTACCTAAATTATATTTTATATATAAAAGAAAAAAAACTCAAAAATTATTATAGTTATATATGGTGTGTTTGATTGTTAGTGAAAGATAATATTTGATTAATATCATTTGTTGTTTGTTGTTTTAATAAAAGTTGTTATTATTATAATCTAAACAAAGATAAACATTTGTAAAATGAGTTATATAAGAAAGTGAATTTGTAAATATGAATTATATATTATTGATCATAATTAAAATAATCAACATTTGTGAAATGATATTACATAAGAAGTGAGATTATATAAATATTATTTGTAAATAAAAATGGATTTAAAACAAGAAATTTAAGAATTTAAGACGCACTAATTTTGGAAATTGTTTTTCGAAGGTTTTGGAAGAATAATAATAATATAATTTTGAAATTTTTTGATTAGAAATATTTTAAATGGAATTTAAAGGTGTTAAGAAAGCACTGAACTTATTTCAGCCATTGGAAAATAATTTTGGTGATGACTGCAGCATCATCGGCGTTCATTTTCGAGTTTCTAAGTAATGGATTGCTACCATTGGAGTTTTGTTTTGGTAAAACTAGTTTTTATTTAAAATTCAAAAGTATGATTTGAAATACAAATAAATTGTTTATGGTATTGTTTCAAAATGATTTGAAATAAGAACCGGGTGTTTAAATTCCTGAAAATTTTCATTTAAGCACCTTGTGAAAATATGAGAAATAAGTTTATAACTTATAAATTTTGAGAATTAGTAAGTTAAAACAAATTTTTAAAATTTGTTGAATATAAATGTTAAGAAAGGCAAATTTGCAATTGAACTATGAAATGAAATTTAACTTAAGTTAAATAAAATGAATTTTGACAAGAAATTTGACTCAAGTAAAGGTAAATAAAGTGAATTAATGAAATGAGTTAAATGAAATTGCATTTGATTGTAATGAATTAATGAAATGATCTAATTAAATAAATTAGTGAATTGAATATGGTTTAGAATGTTGTTTGATAGAATTGAATATTGAAATTGAACAATGAAATGGGTCAAGTGAAATTGAATTTGATTTGAAATAGATATGAACTTAAGTTGTAAAGTGAAAATAAAAATGAGAAGTGGTTGTATAAAATGTTTATGATAAACTTAAGTAAAAGTTGATGGAATGGTTCTTAAGTGATATTAGTATTGAAAGAAATATACTAAGCAATAAATGAATGTGAATAAAGGAATGTGAATAATGAAAATGAAATGACTTTAACTAAAAGAATCTGAATAATGAGAAACCAATTGAAATAAATACGTAAGTTGTATGTATATTATTTATTCGCATAACTGTTTGATCCTGATTCGAGTACATGATATCGAGATGATTTACATTGGTCCGAGTTAGAATTTTTCACTCAATTCTCAACGGCGAACGCTGGATATGGATTTTCGGATTGATTCTAGAATTCTCTATCACAGTATATGACAATGCAAGGAAAATGGCGGATTCTATTCAAGAAACCAGTTCTGAGTCTGTACTAGAGCGGTCGTGTGAGCGATACTATTTCGGAAGTGAAATTGTGTGATCGAGCAAGTGATCAGATTTGATATTGTGTATGGATGATATATGTACATCGTATGGGCTTTAAGTAAATTAAATGTTGACATTGGAAAATATAAATTGATATGGTTATATATTAATTGGATGGATATTATTTGTTGGATGGTTTCTCTTGTTACATTTGCATATGATTATTGTATTAGTACATGTTATATATTGATATTACTTTCCCTATACTTGTTTTCATTGGTTGTTGAGTGATTAGTAGGTGCGGATGGCATATGCTTTGCATTTGGAGCTCGCTTTCGCATTATATTGGTTGTATATGCTTACTAATACTAAAAAAAGGTACACATCTCGGATTACATATCGTATTTTTATATTTTCCCCTACATGGTGCCTCATGCTTGAAGATGAGATGTATATTTGTGATTCCATATATATTGTAAATTTTTCCGATCGAGCCTCGCAAAGGAGACGCTGGCGAAATTTTCCATAAACTTAAGGTGTTAGAAAGTTTTTGAGAATTTTGGAAAATTTTTGATAACTAAAAATTGATATTTATGTTATAACTTGGAATGGTATTGGTTAGTATCTATGAATGAATTTAGAGACTTAGAAAAGGTGATAACATAGTTTCAACAAATTGATTTTGGAAAGTTAAAGGCTTAAAAGAATTTGATAACCTATTTCAACTAATTGATTTTGAAAGGTTAATGGGTTTTGGGGCATTTTCTAACTTCCTAATTTTGGGGACGAAATTCTTTTAAGGGGGGGGGGAGAATGTAACGACCCGGAAGTTCAGTCATTTGAATTTGGAATATTTTATTGATTTTAAATCTTGAAAAGTTAACTTTATAAGTTAAATAATGTGAATTTCAAATATAATGGTTATTTGAATATTTGGGATTGTTTAAATAATTAAATCTTGAATTTAATATGAATGAAAATGATTTCGAAAGTTGATTTAAAATTCTATTTAAATAAGAATGAAGATAGTAAACTTTTGAATTTGAATTAAAAATGAATAGACTAGTTTTAATAATAATTTGTTTTAATTAACATGTGAAAATAGCATTTTAGGGCACTGTCCCGGATTTCGACGAAACCAGTTTCATTGGATCCGTAATAGTGAATTATTATATGCCATCGAATTTCGTGGCGATCGGACATATCGTTTGGTCGTGCGAGCTTGAAACGCGTAGAAATTAATAAAGAAATATAATTTTATATAATTCGATTTTGAAAAGTTAACTTTTGTATATGATAGAACTGGTTCTCGATACTAGTTCCATTATTTTCAGAATAGAGGTATAACATATAGAACGCCAAGCGGCACGCCTCATTTGGAGTTCGAAATTTTAACATGTGAATGGTGCCGTGAAATTTCTATAAAAGGACTTGGAGAATTCTCTTTTGCAAACTCTAGCTCTTTAAAGCTTCAGCCAACACTAAGTTTTTAATGGCCGAAATCATTCCTTATTCATCCCTCAATTCCTCATCAACCACTCAATGAAACATCGCATCGCGTGAAGGAAAGTCGTAAAGCTTGACGAGCTCTACGTAACATACGGTTGGATCGTCGAATTGTTAACGATTGGAGTCGGATTTTTGCTCCATTCGTGGCTGACAATTGGGCTCGGCAGCGTGGATTCTGGTGATCGGAGGGGGCCGCGTTTTGGCTGTGGATGGAGAGGAGGAGAGGGGCAACATGGTGGCAATGTCGGATCAGGAGATAGTAAAGCGTGGGCGGCGCGGTGGATGGCCAAAGAAGGCGTGGTTGGGTTCGAGTTTGGTTGTGTGGGAACGAATGTGAGTTTGAGGGGGAAAGGTAATTAAATTTTGAAAGTTAATTAATATATGTTAATTATAATAAATAATCTCAACGTTCATTAATTCATATTAAATTCATACGAGGTCCAAATTGAACGCGACAAGTTGCGTTGGGATCAAATCGGCAAATCTACGTTATAGAGTTGGATTTGATGGATTTGGAGCTAGTAGGAATTTGGGTTAAAATTGAATGCCTGTTCGATTTTAGTTCAAACCAGAGCCTTTGGCGATAACTGGAATCAAAGTGAGTTAACCCACCTCTCTGGCCAACTTATATTTTTATACAAGTGTGGATAATTTTATTGCTGATTGTTTGTTGACTGTTTGGACGATTTACTATTTTATTTGTTGGTTTGGATATATTCCCGCCCCTGGAGCGGATGAGACCCTATTATGTTCCCGTGCAAGAGCGGATGACCCTTTGTATACGAACTCACCTCGAAGTGGTTGATTTATATTATTTGACTTTATATACTGTATATGATGCAGGGGGATAGGTTGGGATGATCCAACTAGACTCCTCACACTATTGATTTTACTTTTCATATATATTGATATATGATGTGTTAGATGCCATATTTGATGACATGGATGATTTTTCCCTATTTAGTGCTATAGTAGCACTGGGCCATATTTTTAGTATTTCGAAATACTATAAAGTGAAGATTTAGTTTTTAAAATGATTTTAAGTGATTTTGAAAAATTATATATTTTAATAATTATTCTTGAATTACTAAGAGAAGGAATTTATACTAAATTCAATAAAAAGTATGATTTTTTGATATTATAAATTAATAGTTTTATAAAATATTTTAAATAGAGATCTTGGAACTATAAAATAAAGATTTCTAAAATCTTAAAATAAGTTTATCTTTTATAATAAAGGAATACGGTTTAAAAAAGAAGATAGGGATATTTTGGTATAAATATTTATTAACCATTTTATATAAAGTGATATACATATACACACACATATATTAAGATTTATTTATGAATATGGATATTTATAAATGTGATAATTTATAAAGGTGACATTTTACAAATAGAGGATTTGTAAAATCGTATTTTATTAATAAATTGATAGATTTATAAATGGCATTTTTTAAATTAAAGGAAAACTTTTATCATTGGATAAATTAGAAAAAATAAATCACAACTGTAAATTTATAATAATATGTGGAATGTTGTTTTAGAAAAATAGTTGATTCTATTTTGGGAATTGAAGATGAGGGTAAATTTGGGAATGTTAAACGATATGTTATAAATAAAAGAAATTTATACATATGGAGGCAACGTAAAAAAACAGATTGTAATTGATGTTTTAAATGAAATTTTATAAATAATTTAGATTTATAATGGATTAGAGTTATAAATGGGGTTTTAGAAATAAATGGATTTTTATAAAAAGAAGTTTTATAAAATAAAAGGAGATTTATAAATATAGTTTTTAAATATGAAAATGATTATGTTGAAATTTGAGTACGGATTTTTATCAAGGAAATATATTTATGTTTTTAAAGTTAAAACAATCTTTTAAAAAAATGTTTTGAAAGTGATACTTTCAAATGGAGTTTAATGGTTTTAAAAGTTATTTAAATGTGTTAAGTGGTAGAAGGACATGGATTTCAACATTTTGCTGTAATAAATGTTTTCGAGAAAGTGAGGAAGACATAGACTATAACACTGTTGTTATAGTAGATTATTTCCAAAAGAAAACGTTTTTTATAGTATACGAATTCATATCTATATCCTATATTTGATGTTAAGTTTTGAGGTGTGTAGCTTGCATCCATTTTGATGTTAAGAATGTTGTTAATTCAAGGTCTGAGAGGAAATGGTACCTCTTGATCGGCTTAGATGTTAACTAATAAATAGTTTGAGTTCGACATCGAAAATTAATATTAAATATGACTAATTGATTCTCTATACTAGTGTTTTGGGTTATCGTAACCATGTGTTTTGGGTTTTCGTAACGATGTTTTACACAACAATCGTTTTGACCCAATGAAGTGTGTTTTGGGAAATAAGAAGTTTTCCTCAAAAGTTGTATATATACTTATTACAAATTTAAGTATGTAGGGGCATCGTCTAAACGTTTAAAATGAAATGATTTGTGTATATACTTATACATTTGAGATTAGTATATGAAAATGTTTTCCAAATATTGAAGATTAAAGGTAAATTGAGAATATATCTTTGTAAAGATATTTTGAGATAAATATTTGGAAAGTGTTTTAATTAATGAAAAGATTAATTAAAGAGGCTTAGTGTTGTTTGGTGCTTGACCAGTGTTGCTTCATTTGGAAAATTGATCACTGACTGGATTATTTGTTTATGTGATAGCTAAATAACCGACTATCAAATGTTGGCCAGTTTATAAACTAACGTTGTCGGTTCGGAGAGACCAGGATCAGATATGTTATCCGAAAACCACTTCAAACCCGCATAAGCATTTCGAAATGGAATATCTTAAAGATAATCGAAACAGAGCTTGTTGAAGAGCAAGGTCTACTTGCTACTAATCCTGAGGATGATTCCAAAATGGATGTAGTAGAAGTGTTGCCTTTGGTTTCGTTCAGTCCAGAACGAACTTGTATGGATGAATACTGGCATTGCATTATTGCTGGAGGCAGTGTTAGCATTCCAAGTGGAAAGTGCTATATTAAGGTAAACATAGCCTCAAGCCTCATTAACCGGGAAATGGCAAAAATCGGGCATGTAGCAGGGCCAAATGGGTCGCTCCCATTAGGGTATGGTCATCCCAAAATCTAAATCAATTACTATCTACTCATGTATGCTTCGGTGCCCATTAACGAAAGGGGTGATCATATTCGGTACTTCTAGTCAAGTGGTAGGCTAGTCCTATGTAGCAGGGGTACAATATGTTCTTGTCAGACCCCGGTGCATTTTATCTAGAGATGTACCATTTGAAGGTAGTTTCTTACCTTGTCATAATATGGAATCCAATCTCCAATACGTGCCTTTACGGTTTTGTTTGTAGAACTTAGTATGCTGGAATTTAATTAATGTAACAATTTCGGCTATGATTAATAAGTATTTGTACTCTAGACACTATTATAATATCGATGGATTTCTATAGAAAATGTTTTGGTTATCGTAAGGTTCCGTGTTTATATGCGGCGTGGTTTTACGAGATACCTTTGGTTTGAAAGGTTTTTGGATAAACTTTAAAATCCAACTGGTTGTGTTTTCTCACGTTGGTTTATCAGACTGACTCGGGTGTTATTTTATTGTAATGCTCGGGTCAGGCCGAGCATATGTGTAGATTTATTTTGGATGCGTTGGAGCTCAAGAGACGAGTTGGAGGTCTTCGTGATGTATTCGCGTATTAGTTTATTTTTTTGCTGCATTGTTGTTGAAATTATCGGTATTTGTGAGGACATGTAGTTATAACTATCCAGGCTAATGATTGTGATTTGTTTTTGTACTCTAATGGATGTATGTATATTACAGTTTTTCTTTTGTAAAGATTATTGATATTATATTATATGTTGTTCCGCTGCGTTTTGAGATTCCGTGTTGTTTTAGTTGCTTTTCCTCCTCTTCTTCTATCCTCTTCTTCTTTCTTTCCTATAACTATTCATCTTTTCATTCAATTTGGGTTGGACATGAGTGGTTTATTGTCAGCTTGAATTATGCGGATTCACGGGCCGTTACACATAACCTCAAGCCTCCCAATCGGGAATGACTAAAATCAGTGGATATGCTTCAAGGCTATATGGTTCGCTACCATTAGGGTATGATCGTCACCTAACCTAGATCGATATTATAGATTATGTATGCCCGAGGCCCATTTAGGTTGTTGATCCCAACCAGGGTAATGACATATTCAGCGCTATCTAATAAGAGGTAGGGCCGGTCTTGACTTGTAGAGAGTCCATGTGAGGCTCTTGGTGTATTTTATCTAGAGACGCACTGTGGTAGGTGGTACCCCGGTGCCTTGTCATTGTTGGAATCCATTTCCAATACGTGCCTTTACGGATTTAGTTGTGCCCAATTACTGAAATGGAGATGGAAGCATTTCAGCTATGTTAAATATTTATTTTAAACTTAGACATTATGATAATATCAAATTATTTTATATAGAAATGTTTTGGTTATCGTAATGCTAAAACTCATCCGCGTTTATGTACGGCATGGTCTTATGAGATATTTTTGGTTTGATGGTTTTTTGTGATGACCCGGCATTTCGTGCCATTCGCATCCGTACATGTCGAACTTGAATTGCTCAAAATATCAGATTGTTAATTTATATTTGGTATAACTCAGCATATACAGTAAATGAAATCAATTACAGAATCACAGACACAGAGTATTACAATAAAAAAACAGCGGAGTAGATAAATAGTTGTTCATAAAGCTACTATAAAACATCAGAGTCTGGAATAAAATACAATAGAATATCTCAAATACAATGTAGTCTCGAATACAACATATGACAAGTCTGAACAAAACAACTGGATAGCTGAAAGCTGAATAGATACAGATGGATCTCCAAGTGAAGCTCCAACTCCAAAGGTAAGTCTCAAATATTGTGACACTCAGTCTGACCCGAGCGTAAAGCAAAACACAGAACACTCGAGTCAGGATTAACATTCTTATATCAATAAATCCAACTCAAGTGAAATATCAACTGAAATAGAAGTAACTTAAAGGATGTTTGGGATTTCCATCTTCTAAGGATCCATGGAACTATCTTATAATATGTCTATAGTAAAGTAAACTATTAAAATAGCGTTAAGGAGTTACCCATATCCCCTTTAACACATTTTTATAATGCCATAGTCTATATAGATACTGTATACTCCACCCGCAGGTGGGCTATCAGGGAGCACTCCATAGGTATGAAACAAAACAAACTCATAGAAGGCGCGATAGGGCGTGTGACATGACACTCGAGGCAATGCCAGAGTAGATATACCATTTGCACTTCCGGACTGGTGGTAACGCATAGTAGCTACTGCCACCCACCTCGTGACACACTCCCAAATCAAAGGGTGCACCTAATCAAATCACAAAAGCAATAGAATGGTATCGAAGAAATGTGCCCGATAGGAGGAATGACCTCACATGGCCCGGTATAGCTCCTGTTTTAGCCACATCAAGCTGACTCACGGGAGTCAGGGCTACGTAAATACCATATAGAATCGTCACCAAACCATCCTACTTCATTCTGGAATCTCCACCACGTGCACAATTGTTAAAGTGGTTTTCGGTATTGACAGAGAGTATGACAATATCCAATCCCGGTCTCTTTAACAACCAAACGCTTATTTCACACCGTGGTCATTTTATTTCAAATAATTCGTACTTAAAATCAAAATACCATATTCATTTCAAAACCATATCAAATTCGATATCATTATTCACTTTTAATAATATTCATTTCTGAAACCGTAACACTTTCAAAATTATAACACTTCCGAAATCATAGAACTTTTTGAAACCATAACACTTTTGAAATCATAACACTTTGAAATCATAACACTTTGAAATCATCACTTTGAAATCATAACACTTCCGACTTAAACAGTTTAGATATTGAAAATAGTGTATATATATATATTAAAATAGTTATAAATTAAAATAATTTATATATTAAAAAAGTTTATACATTAAAATACTTTATATAATAAAATAGTTTTCCCCAATTTCACATATCGATTCAAATCAGCTTAAATCCCAAGATTCAATTTAAATCAATTACAGTTTAGCCATTTCAGATTTAAAGTTCAAGGATTCAAGTTTATGTATTCAAACATTTACAATATAAATTTCATTTATATGTCAACATTTAACTTTAATTTATTTCAAATTGGAAAATATTCACTTAATCATTTTTAATAACAATTTATTAAAATACCAATTTATAAATTTAAATCAATATTAAATATTCAATCTCTATTTTAGTTAAAATTGAGAATATTCATTTAATCACTTTTATCAAATCAAGTTATAAATCAAGTTATAATCATATCTTTTTCAAAATCTCAAAACTAATAAGCTTAAATCAATTCTTTCTTAAATTCAATTATTAACCAATTTAAATTCTAAGTTAACATTAATTTATCCTCCCAACCTTTATTATTAAAGTTATAAATCTATTTTAAAATATTAATATAAATTTTTAAATAAATATTTTAAAACATATTATATACTAATTAAATTAAATTTATTAAATTAAATCTTATTATTTAATTTATTTATGTAAAATCTTATTTTACATTAAATCGATTTATATATATTAAAATAGTAAAATTATAAGTAAAATCTTAAAAATTATATTTTCAAAACTAACTTATAAATTTAAAATTTCCAAACATAAAATTTAAAAATAAAAAATTTAAACCTTTATAAAATTAACATTCATACATATATATTATTTTAAAAATCAATATTTATTTAAAACCATATATTTCCTTTCAAAACTTTGGAAATCATTTCAATATATATATATATACCAACAGTGTTTGTATATAATTTTCTATCCTATGGTTAAGTGATACAGATATTTATCATTTCAATCCGCAATTTAATTATCTACGGGTATATATCATTTCAACCCGCAATCCCAAATTCAATGTCAATGAAAATCGCTTGGGTTTATCATTTCAACCCATAACGATTTCCTCCTATTTTACAAGATCGTTCGGTTGTGTATCATTTCAACCCATAGGGAATTCTAAACTAACAGGGAACTTGCAGAGTGAGAACAAATATGATAATAATATAACTTATCAATAACAGGCATATATCATCTGTAATAAATAAAATAAAATATAAACAATAGGATATGGTGTCATATCTAACAAGTAAATAGATACAGATAATGGCATATCATATACAACAATTATATAATTAACAGTTCAATTTAGCAGCATATTTCAATTGTCGCTTCAGATGAAATCAAATTTAATAAATATAAGAACGTTAATCGTGAGTGATTTCTCATCTTTCGAGGCTAGAGAGATTCGGCAATGAAATGGGTTACGAATCCAAGCACGAATTTCCAAAGCAAAGCAAGTTTGGCACGAATTCGACGAATAGAGCTGATAAGAGGAATCGATGAGAACAAATTAAATCAGTTTGATATATACAGAAAATATATATATATTATTGTTTTTTTCCATATTTCAATTTAAGACAAATATTAAAATAAAACATATATAAAAATTAAAAATCATTTTCCTTAAAACACATATATAATAAAATCAAAAATCCCTTTTTTAAACACATCAAATCATTATTTTCTTAAACACATCAAATTAAAATATATATATATATATATATTTTATGTTTCAAAATCTATACACTTTAAAATCTATTATCTATTTATATATAGTACATAATATATAATGAAACACATATATATCAATAAAACAATACTTACATATATATGAAGTAACTGTAAACTAATATATATATATAAGACCAAAATCAAAGATATACACAAGTTTAATATATATACATTATACTGTTTCACAGCAAAACGAAGACATATATTAACTAATATATATATATACCAACTTATATAATATAACACTTTAAACAAAACAAATACATATATGCCGTGAGCCTAGGAACAGGAAACACAATTTATTACTAAAATATGTCGCAATACACAACACCTTTATATACAACAGGTAACCCATATATATACTAACATAATACATAAAATATATATTATTATATACTTATATAAATAAACTAATATAAAATCATGTATATATAATCAAACATTTATATAAATCGGATATAGGCTGACATAACCTTTACAACAATTTATATTATAGCATCAAAACATATTATAAGATTATATAACATATACACACACACACACACACACTGAGGTAAACATATATACTGCATATATATATATATATATTAAACATACAAACTCTACAGAATATGTATAAACTAGTATATGGAAATCTTGTATATTTAACAACATTACTTAGCATAACTCATATATATATAATTGATATAAACTAACCTATAACTTCAAATATATATTCAATACATGCTGACATTCATATAATCCTCTCTGACCAAAATTATATATAACTTATACCATCCAAAACTAATATATAAACTATAGCTGGAAACAATACATGAATATATATATATACCTTTAAATAAGAAAGAAGGAGAGACGGTCACACATGCAAGCTAAAGGAACAAGCTACAGGCAGGCTACAGCTGCATATATATATATGAATGCTTATACATATTGTTTCTCTGTCTTTACTTTATTATATATATATATATATTTATTATACATGGCAAGGGTTGGTGGGTTGAAGGCCGGATGCCTGGGCGAGTGGGCTTGGCGATATGACAGAGAGGAAGAAAGTTAGGGGAAAGGTGAAGTGCTGACGTGGTGCTCAGTTGCATGGGCTTTAGGGTGGCGACAGTTTGGTTGCAAAATCTGGAGAGGGTGGAAGCAAAAGATGGCGAAGATGATCGGCAAATTTGCATGGTGGAGGAGATCTGGGAATGGCGGTCATAGGTTGAAGGTTGTGGATCGGTTGAAGATGTGGGTTCACGGTGGAGGGAAAGTAGTTGCGGAGCAGATCTCAAAGAAGAAGGAGAAATGAGGAGGAGAGGAGATGGCAAGAATATATAGGCAAAAGTAAAGTGACAGGCAATGCTTTTATATAACTTTATATATAATAAAAAATTTCTTTTCAAAAGCAACGGTCCAGACGAAGTGAAAAAAATGAATGGACCAAAAATAAATATTTTTAAAAGCTATAGGATAGTGAAGGCCAGCTATCAATTTCAGGTAACACCATTAAAGCAATTTATTAGATTGCTTGGGCTGCACGTTCAAATTTGAAAGGCAAAGGAAAGCTAACGGTCACAATTTATGGTACCGATACGACGTATCGTTTTATCGTTTCGGTCGCATACCGGACCTCAAAATACAGAAATAAATATACTACGGAGATCAGCATGACGAGCCAAATAGAACGGTACACAGATATCAGTGGTACGACCATCCTACCAAAAGTCAATATCTGGTATCGAAAATGCTGCTAAAATGCCGAAAATAAGATAAACGGAGCAATAGCAGTCCAAATTAGATGAAACGGAAGATGATGTCTCACTCAGAAGATGATTTACAAATTTATTATATAAAAATATTTAGGTTCGAGAAATATTTTATTATCATCTAATATTAACTGATTTAAATTAAAATTGAAATTACACAACGGAATTAACTTACATATTTTCCAATAAAAATTTACCAGTTGCTATGTTGAGACAGACGTATTTCAAACATCAAATTTTTTATTTTCAAATTCAATTATCTAAAATTTCACAAAATTTCAGTTAATTACGTTATTAAAACCGTTAAAATTTTACTTGTCGTTACATTTTTATATAGTTAAAAACTTATGCTTTACTGAAACCAAATTCATGTCTAACCCGGAGTTTTATTTCTTTCACTAAAACTATTGGGTACTCAAATTTGTATGAGTAACCAAGCGATTCAGGTTTCTCACGGATGCATTTTGGAGGAGCTTAGAGCAGGTGGCATAACCAATAGCTAGCTATTATCTTATTCCACTATGTATGTATATATGTACTTTGTATCGGTTATGTTGGGATAGACAGTTATAACTATCCTAGTTTAGAATTTGTACTGTATGACTCTGATGTAATATTATTTTTGTAATGGCTCTGTATGATCTTATGTTGATTATTGTATATTATTCCGTTGCGTTATGAGATTCTGTGTTATTTAGTTTCTCCTTGTCTTTCTTTTCTCTACCTCAATGGCTCGTCTTTCGAAGTAGGAAAGGCGGATCGTTACAATTGCACTAGGCAATCTAAATGGACGGTGAGTGAGATCGACTTATACAACATGGCACGAAAAGTCTAGTGTGATTAGGTACGAAAACGAATTGCAACAAGTGTACGTAAAAGGTTGGCGTACTTGGGGTACCTATAGGGAGGAGTTGCATATTTATCGAGCTCGTCATCGGTCTCTTGCGGCAACGGGAAGGACAGGGTTACACCTAACTGATCTCTTCCGCCTATCAAGATTGGTTCAATTAGGTTATGTAATGCCACTGTTGTTTATTAGTTTGGTTGATAGGGCAAGGCTAGTTAACCCATACAAAGGTACCTTCAAAACATAGATGTGGTGGTGGTGCGAGGAGTCTAAAATCCACGATAAGAAGCAGACAAGGGAACACA
Organism: Allium fistulosum; assembly: GCA_030737815.1. NCBI lineage: Eukaryota > Viridiplantae > Streptophyta > Magnoliopsida > Asparagales > Amaryllidaceae > Allium > Allium fistulosum. The sequence continues at coordinate 718,654,988 of CM060906.1, read as the reverse complement.
AAAGGCTGGCATACATGATGAAAAATCCTGAAGCATTAGGACCTTATGGACTGGAAGTCGTTAGTGCGCACAGTAGGATTTCCTCAGTGATACGATGGTGATGGATCTTTACGAGGTGCTAAGCGATTAATACTAGTTGGGATAGTATCTAGGTCCAATAGTGGACTTGGGGTGTATATATATTTATCTATATAGACATAGATCATCAGGGTGTAGATGGGTACGATTCATACGTAGCAATGGAGTCGTAGTGTAACGACCTGGAATTTTTGTCCTCTTGAGTTTTGAATATTTATTTTTAATATTCAATAATATGGTATTTTAATCAAAATAAATTCCGTTAAATGATAATTGGTAATAATAAGTTATCTAAACCAAGATAATATTTTGAATTTCCAGATTTATTTATAAAATAGAAAATTGATTTAATTTGAATTTCTTATATATGTATGTATAACAATAGAATTTATATATATAAATTGAAAACAAATTCATAGCAAATAAAAATGATTAAAAAGAAAATATTAAAAATAGAAATGAATATGGCTTATGAACAATATTGTTGTATAAATAGAAAGAGTTTTAAAATTTGGATTTTTCTTATGTATGTGTAAACTAAAAACTAACTCATAATATAAATAAGCAAATGAGGAGAATGTATATATGTGTGTGTGTGTGTGTGTGTCTAAGTCCAAAAGAAAATCATGGTACTTATTAACAAATAAATATGGTATATTAAAAATAATATATATATATATATATATTGAAAAATGAATAAGAAGAATTATATATGAAAGTATTATATTGTAGAAATGAGAAGATTTAACAAAATTATTAAAACATTTTTTTATGGAAATCTTATATAAGTAGTGTTACCAAAAATGTTATTATCATGCATAACAAACTTTTATTTATTTAAGTTATTTTTAAATTTAAAAAAATGTATGAATAAGAAAGAAAGAAAGAAAATATATACATATATATACAACCAAAAGTAAACTTTCTAGTTAGAAAAAGTAAAACATAAAAATCATACAAGTATATGAATATGAAGATTTAATTTTTTTTTTATTTATAACACTTTACAAATTGCTTTCAATGTATATATGAAAGCATGTATAGGATCAATGGAAGTAAAAAGAAATGTAAAACATAAAAAAAATTACAAGCAAAAATGGGAACAAAGTAAAAATTGAAGAAGAAGGAGAATATACATTGTCTGGTCTAAAAAGAGAAAGACTAAAAACATTTATTTTAACCTCTTTTCAAACTCAAACTTCATGTCAAAGCCAAATCATTTCAATCCATCACCAAACCTTGTACGTACATCATTCCATTTTATATGAGCATGTATGTCTTCAGTTTGGTTAAGCCTGTAACAAAGATAATAACCAAACCTATAAACAAAAATATAAAAGCTCTACAAACAAAAAGGAAGAAAGGAGAAGTACCCATTCTTCCAAATTCAAAGGCCAAGCAAACAAGTTTTTTCAAGATTTCAGATCCTAAACTAAAGATCAACTAGAAGATTTCAAAAGCTTTCAACATGTTTAAGGTGAGAGTTTAATTAGAAAATACCTGGAAGTGTTTTAAAGGCTACTCTATTATGTTAATAGTGAAAAATTTTATACATGCCTGATTTTCAAAAATCGTTATATCTAAATCCAATTCGAATTAGCTAATGACGTAAAATGTTTGGTTTTAAGTATAGATTGCACTAAAAATAGTTTGGGTTTGATTCATGTTCTAGATTATGTAACGACCCACTATTTTAGACCATTCCAATCGACAATAAATCCACACATGTCAGACTTGAATAATTCAAAACAATTGATTGTAAATTTAAATTTTGCAAAACTCAGCATATACAGTAAATAAATCAATCACAGAATCACAGACACAGAGTAATATAATAATAATGCAGCGGAATAGATAAATAGTAGTTCATGAAGCTACTATATAAACATCAGAGTTAGAAATAAAATACAACAGAATATCACAAATACAGTGAAGTCTCCAGTACAAACAGATGACCTCTCTGAACAAATCAACTGGAAAGCTGAAAGCGGAATCGATTGTTGGATCTCCAACCGAAGCTCCAATCTCCAAAGGTGAGTCTCAAATGCTGTATCACTCAGTCTGACCCGAGCGTAAAGCAAAACACAAAACACTCGAGTCAGGATTAACATTCTTATATAAATAAATCCAACTCAAGTGAAATATCAACTGAAATACAAGTAACTTAAAGGATGTTTGGGATAACCATCCTCTAAGGATCCGTAGAACTATCTACAATGTAGAAATATACACTATAACACCATGGTCATTCCAAATTAATTTATACTTCAAACCAAAATATCATTTTATTTCAAATATATCTATTTTCCAAAATAGTATATATAGGTTAAATAATTTAAAAAGTAAAGTATTTATAATTTCCTCAAGTCTCACAAATCGATTCAAATCAACTTCAAATTCCAAATTCAAATTTATTCAAAGCTCAATTCATCAATTCAATTCAGTTCTAAATATATCATTTTAATTTTCAATATATTTCAAAGCTTTAATATTCAACATTTTCAAAGTTAAATTTAACAGTTTCATATAGCTCTTGATTTAACTTCATTATTATTTAATCAGGAAATATTCACTTAATAAATTCAATATCATTTAACTAGCCTTAAATTACATTTTTACTAAATATTTCCTTAAATTTATTTAAACAAGAAATATTCATTAAATTACTTAAACCAAACCCAAGTTATAAATCATATCTTAAATCTCAATTTCAATAAGTTTCAAATCGGTTTAATTAAATAAAATTATCTTCCCAACCTTGACTTATTCAAACTATTACCAAAATCTATTTTGAAATATAAATTTAAATACTTAACCATATTATATGTATTAACTCAATCTTAATTAAATTAAATATTATTATTAAATCTATATACATCATTACCATTTATATATAATTATTTAAGAATCAACATTTATTAAAACCATATATTTCTTTCCAAAACCATAGAAATTATTTTCAAAATATATATATATGGACCAACGGTGTCCGTGTAAAATTTCATATCCTATGGTCAATTGATACAGATATTTATCATTTCAATCCGTAATTTAAGTATATACGGGTAGATATCATTTCGACCCACAATCCCAGATTCAATTCAATGAAAATCGCTTGGGTTTATCATTTCAACCCATACTGATTTCCTCCTATTCTAAAGTCCATTCGGGTATGTATCATTTCAACCCTAGTGAATTCTGTACTTACATGGAACTTGCAGAGTGATAACAGATATTAAAATAATAACAACAGGCATATATCATCAATAACAATATAATATATAAACAACGGGATATGGAGTCATATCCCACAGGTGAACAATTACAGATAATAGCATATATAGTAATTTAAATAACTACAACAACATATTTCAATTGTCGTTTCAATTGAAATCAAATTTAATAAATATAAGAACGTTAAATCGTGAGTGATTACTCACCTTCCGAGGCAAGAGAGAACAGACAATGAAACGAGTTACGGATCCAAGCACGAATTCCGAATCAAAGTAAGATGGCACGAATCGACGATCAAGGCTGATAAATAGGAATGGACAAAATCAATCAAAACTGGATTAATGAAGATAAAGGTATAATTGAATAAATAAATATAACTAAATATGACCCATTATTTGGATTAAGACATATATATATAGGAAATCAAAAAAAAAATATAACTTTGAAATAAATACATAACTTTGAAAAAAAAATATTATATAACTTTAAAAATTAAATATAGGTTATTACTAAATCATATACAGCTTATAAATTTAAAATAAACAAATAACTTTCAACCTATATAGATACACATAACATAACAACAATTGCAACCTCAGACTTATCCAAACATATGAACTAACATAATATGTATACTTAACTAATACAAATCACATAACTTTATACAAATAGCCAGACTTATGTATGCATGTTAATAGTACATCTATGCAGACTCACTATACAACCATAATTAAATATACTATGCAACCTATATATATACACTCTTTACTGTATAATCTCATAACCAATTATATAAAATCTAAAATGAACAGTTAAGTACAGCTATGTATATATGTATAATTTTATGTAAACTTTTCAAAATCATAAAATACCATACCTATAATATATAGAAACATACAGTGTATAACTTTGTATTGTACTATCAAATCAATTATAATAATGGATATGCCGACACTATTATAAATAAAACATCGCCATATATGCATATAAACTTTCAAGTCGAATATATACTTAAAACAGCTTTAGATATATATTCACGTAAACTAACGGTAAACGGAAGCTTATAAATTCCAAGATGAGTTTCATATTCGAAAGTCTATGCACCTATATAACTGTTCATGCAAATTAATAAGTATATAAACATTTATATTATACTATATATAAGTTTTACAGACTATATAGATAATACCTACTATATAATATATACACTATCTAATATATTATATAATATATATAATAAAACTAAACAATATATTCAAACTCACGAGGCAACAGGCAATATAAGCATTTGAAAAACAAAAACAAAAAGTCATATGATATGGTACAATATAAACTAATATAATATAGTGTAGAATAATGTAATCTCTACTATACACTTTCGAAAACACAAATATGACTGACAATAAAATAACTTAGATATAGACTTGATATATATATACGAACAACAGACTAACATATAATATATATAATAGTGGACTAACCTTATACAAATATATATAAAAATAGGCTCACCTTATACAAACAAGGCTTAAAACAAAATATACATATATGCGCTTACTACCGAGGAGAGGAGAAACACTAGAAGCTGAGACAAGGAAGAATGTGGTGGAGCTGATGGGTTCCGGCCTGGGCAAGTTGAAGGTGAAAGGCGGAGGTGCGGGCTGTGTTAGGTGCGAGCTTCGGCCATAGTTAGGTGAAGGTGATGGATGGGTTTAAGGCGGAGCTGCGGGTTGATGGAAGGGTGTATGCTCTCGGTTGCTTGGCGGGAGAGTGGCTGAGATCGGCGAGTAGGAAGAAGTGGGGTGCGTGCTGTCTGGAGGAAGGAGGAAGGGAAACGATGGTTGCAAAATTTCGAAGAGAAGGAAGTGAGAACTAGAGGGGAAGAGAAGAGTCAGAAGAATATAAATGTAAACTTTGTATAACGTGTGATAAATGAAACGTCAAAGAATTTTGAACGAACAAAAATGAATGCAATGTCAACGGTCACCCTATGATACAACTAGAATAATTTATGGCTTGATTGGACATCACGTTTCAATTTTGAAAAGGCAAGATAAGTTAAAAGTCACAATTACTGTACCGATACGACACACAGTTTTATTGTTTTCGTCGCGTACCGGATCTCAAAATACAGAAATAAATATACCGCAAAGATCAGCACGACGAGACGATCAAAACGGTATACAGATATCAGTGGTACGATCATCCGATCAAAAGTCGATAATCGGTACCAATATACATTGCTATTCCGTACGGAAAAATCCAAACGGAGCTAGAAACATCCGAATTTCGCGAAACAAATTTCGCAGTCAGATTCAGAGTGCTCTAAATAAATTTTCTCATGTTGACATATTTAAGTTTCGGAATACTTTTAAATTCAACCATTATTAACTGATATAAATTAAAATAAAATTCCACAAGAAAATAAGCTTCAATATTATCATATGAAAATTTACCAGTTGCTATATTAAAATAGACGTATTCCAAATAAGAAATTTATATTTTCAAATTTTATTGTTTAAAATTTCATAAAATTTCAATTAATTTAATAAATAAAATCACTAAAATTTATGGGTCGTTACACTCTCCCCTACTCAAAAGTTTTCGTCCTCGAAAAGGAAGGAGGTAGGGGAATAGAACAACTAGAAATAAAAGTAGATTGAAGTCAAGATTAAACAATTAATTTAAAACTATACAAATTTTCTTGAAATATTCATTTGAAAACTTCATTTGCAATTCAATTATCTTTAATATTTCGATTTTTTTCAAAAACCATTTGTAAAATTTCTTACTTCCTTTATTAATACCATTCATATGTTTAAATAACATCTTTATAAATATATGAAACTATTTGAAAACAATTATTTACATAATTACTTATATTTACAAAGAAGCTATTTGAAAACATTAAATCTATAATTCATAAATTTATAAATTCATCTCAAGATACTTTTCAAATATTATTAATAAATTAATAATCATTTTCTTTAAATATGTTGTATTTAATTAATAACTTCTAAAATATTCATAACACTAAAATTTTCTATTAAACCATGTAGTATATAAATAAACAATATTAAAAAAAATTATAATCAACAAGGAAAAGAAGAGAGATTCGAAAAAACATATGATGGGTGAATGAATAAAGCTGAGCAGATAAGGTAGATTCAAAAGAATAGTATCGGGCATGAATAATTAATTTATAACCATAAGAATTTCAATTTTAAATATTAATACAAAATTTCTTTGTTGAAAAATACTTTTAAAATAAAATCTTTTATATCATAACAAATTGTTCTTTCGAAAATACTTTTATAACTCGATGTTTCAACAAGTTTATCCTCGTTCCTGCAGACTCTGGTAGTGCGTTGATCAGGCGCAAAGCTAGAATTCTCGAGGTACTTAGTAGACTTGTTTCAACACCCAGTGAAAATACTGGAAAACTTAAAAAAACAGATATGGAAAGTACAATCCAAACAAAAAACAAACAAAACCTTTGTCTAACCATGGATCGCAAATACACAAAGGTTACGCCTGGATCCCCCAGGAAACATCCGTATCCGTAAGCTTTCTCAGCCCTACGAATTACGCCATGATGACTAGTAGACCGCAGATACACAAAGGTTACGCATGGATCCCCCAGGAAACATCCGTATCCGTAAGCTTTCTCAGCCCTGCGGATTTCGCTACTTATACGACCTACATAGATCACAAGATACACAATGGTTACGCCTGAATCCCCCAGGAAACATCTGTACCCCTGGGCCATCCAACTAGGTGAATTACGCTATGCAGTCGCGCTCGTGAGACCATGGGTAACGCCATGGAATTCGATGGAAACTCGAGTATCATATCCGGAAAACCAAAAATCAGAGAAATATCGATAGAATGAATCCACAATGTGGCCACAAAGCGGATATCAAGCAGAAGGCACTTTCCATATCTTTACTTCGAAAATATGTATCATATAGTACCTTTTCAAATCATTTTCAAATATCATACTTATATAAAGTCCATTATATATAAGATTTCATTTTCAAATCAAATACTTTCCAAAATCAATAGTATATCAAATCACACTTATATAGACTTCAATTATATAAGATTTCACTTTTCAAATTGAGTACCTTTTCAAATCCATAGTTTTCGAATCTACATCATACTTATACAAACCAAATTTTTTTATATAAGTTCGATAACTCCCAAATCAAGTATTTAGTAACACAAGGTTCTCAAATTTCAATTTGTTTCAATATCAGTTCAGTTTCAAAATCATATACAATCCCACCAAAGTATTTCTTCTCAAATTAAATATCTTCAGTTTCAAAGTTTCCAAAATAATGGGGTTGGAGAATAGTCCAAGTTTCCAAATCAATATAATTTAAGTCAAATTTATTTCCAACATCAATGGTTTTCAACATCATCTTATATTTACATAAAGTCCATCTTATATAAGGATCAAAATTTTCAAAAAAAAATAAATTTCGCTGCATGAAGAGCCATATGTTATTGAACATCTTTGCTTTATAAAAGATTTTTAATTTAGAATAGTTTTGTATATAAAATAGTTTGTAAAATAGTTTGTATGTAAAATAGAATAAAACAGTTTGTTTAAGAAGAATAAAAGAAAAATAGTTTTGAAAAATGGTTTTAAATTGATAGTAGTTTGTCATAAAAGAAAAATTCCAATTAAATTACAAAGATATCCAACCCAACAACTTCCCATTTCAGCGCCAAGTATATCAATGATATTAGGATATAAGATGTACATATGTCATCATTTCGCAAAATCACATTCGATCGCTCGCTCGATCACACAAGTTTGTTTTCGAACTAGTATTGTCCATTCGACTTCTCTAATGCGGATTTCGATATGGTTTCTCGACTAGAAGCCATCAGTCTCCTTGCATAGCCATATACTATGATAGAGAATTCTAGAAACAAGCCCAAAATCCATACCGAATATTCGCCATCAAGAATCGAATGAAAAATCCTAACACGAAATGGTGTAATTCACCTCGAACTTGTGTACTCAAACTTGGATCAAATTAATTATGCGAATAAAACAGCATACGTACAACTTATGTATCTATTCCAACTTGTTAAATATATAGTTTTATAAAGATGTTACCCAGTTAAAACATTTAACTAAATTTTATTCAAAATATATTGAAGACCAAATTCTTTTCAAAACATTTCAAATCTAAATTTCATATTAGAAAAATTCAAAATAGCCTTATTCATTTACTTAACAAAACAGTTTCAACTTATTTAAATCATATTATTACATACCTTAACATACATACCAAACTTATATACTTTATACTTTTCAAAATTTCTTAGCTTTGAAAAGTTAACCTTGATTTGGGAGTGCTCGAACCTTCAAAATAGTTGAAGAAATCATTTTCAAATTCAAGAGTTGGAAATCAACAACAAATCAGTAAATCAATTTCAAAAGATAGGGTTATATCAAATCAGATCCAAAACTCAAGGACTGAACACCGGCTTACTTCAAATCATTTCAAATATATATATTCATATATCTTTCGAATATCAAATCTTACTTCGGAATTTGAAATCAAAATTGGTTTCACAAAATCACTCGCATAGCAAAGCTACTTAAGTAGCCTCTCCCCCACTCTGAAACTAGAAAATCAATGTCGATGATGTGTGCACTCATCACCGAAATTATTCTCCAGCGACATAAGTGAGTTCTGGATTTCTATTTTCTTAAAAACTTCTTTGAAATTTCTTTGAAATCATTGGAACTCATTTGAAGTCATTTGAAACATTTCTTATTCGGAAAATATTTTCAAATCGTATTATTATATATTTACAAATCCTTAAAACTAATTTTCAAAATTACCGGAGTTTAATTCCTCAAATTTCCAATTTGAAAACCTTCAGTTACAAATCATTTTTATAGAAATCAATTTCTTATATAACTTTCAAAATTTCAAATCCTTTCAAAACTTCAAATTCTCATTTTTAAAAGGTATATATAATCCTTATCGAAAACATTTTCACTTTTATATATAGAATAAAATCATATTTATCCAGATAATAATTTCGATATATCAAACAATTTCTAAAGTACAAACAAGCCCGATTTTCCAAAGGATGATTCAAGAATGGATTCCAAGACAAAGATAGAGATTCAGATTAGAGGGACTCTAATCAAATAAAATTCTGATTCGAAGATAGGCTCAATCGACGATTAGGTAATTAAATTACAAAAATAGAAGATGGATATACCTATATAAATCGGGGCGACCTTAACCGGTTAACCGTGATTTCAAAATAAGATCGGTGCAGAATTCTAAGGCAAATCGACATTCGATCGCCAGATATAGAATTCGACATAACAAGAGATAGCAACATCTAAACCGATGATACAGAAATCTTCGGTGAATCGATGCCCATAGTAAAGGAGTTTCACCCCTTTACAAATCATTCAGTGGAGTTATGGGATACTCCAGGATCAAAGAATACAAATAGGGGAGACAAGAATAGATTTCGGAACTGAGGGACGTTCCAAAATTCAAAGGAATTTTCAATCAAGAAAAGGAATTTAAGCTCGAACAAAAGTGATTCTGTAATTAAATTTACCATACATGCTAAGGTTTGCCTAGAGCCATAGCTCTAATACCGACTGTAACGACCCACTATTTTGGACCATTCAAATCGACAATAAATCCACACATGTCGGACTTGAATAATTCAAAACAATAGATTGTAAATTTAAATTTTGCAAAACTCACCATATACAATAAATAAATCAATCACAGAATCATAGACACAGAGTAATATAATAATAACGCAGCGGAATAGATAAATAGTAGTTCATGAAGCTACTATATAAACATCAGAGTTAGAAATAAAATACAACAGAATATCTCAAATACAGTGAAGTCTCTAGTACAAACAGATGACCTCTCTGAACAAATCAACTGGAAAGCTGAAAGCTGAATAGATAGTTGGATCTCCAACCGAAGCTCCAAACTCCAAAGGTGAGTCTCAAATGCTGTATCACTCAGTCTGACCCGAGCGTAAAGCAAAACACAAAACACTCGAGTCAGGATTAACATTCTTATATAAATAAATCCAACTCAATTGAAATATCAACTGAAATACAAGTAACTTAAAGGATGTTTGGGATAACCATCCTCTAAGGATCCGTAGAACTATCTACAATGTAGAAATATACACTATAACACCATGGTCATTCCAAATTAATTTATACTTCAAACCAAAATATCATTTCATTTCAAATATATCTATTTTCAAAAATAGTATATATAGGTTAAATAATTTAAAAAGTAAAGTATTTATAATTTCCTCAAGTCTCACAAATCGATTCAAATCAACTTCAAATTCCAAATTCAAATTTATTCAAAGCTCAATTCATCAATTCAATTCAGTTCTAAATATATCATTTAAATTTTCAATATATTTCAAAGCTTTAATATTCAACATTTTCAAAGTTAAATTTAACAGTTTCATATAGCTCTTGATTTAACTTCATTATTATTTAATCAGGAAATATTCACTTAATAAATTCAATATCATTTAACTAGCCTTAAATTACATTTTTACTAAATATTTCCTTAAATTTATTTAAACAAGAAATATTCATTAAATTACTTAAACCATACCCAAGTTATAAATCATATCTTAAATCTCAATTTCAATAAGTTTCAAATCGGTTTAATTAAATAAAATTATCTTCCCAACCTTGACTTATTCAAACTATTACCAGAATCTATTTTGAAATATAAATTTAAATACTTAACCATATTATATGTATTAACTCAATCTTAATTAAATTAAATATTATTATTAAATAGATATACATCATTACCATTTATATATAATTATTTAAGAATCAACATTTATTAAAACCATATATTTCTTTCCAAAACCATAGAAATTATTTTCAAAATATATATATGGACCAACAGTGTCCGTGTAAAATTTCATATCATATGGTCAATTGATACAGATATTTATCATTTCAATCCGTAATTTAAGTATATACGGGTAGATATCATTTCAACCCACAATCCCAGATTCAATTCAATGAAAATCGCTTGGGTTTATCATTTCAACCCATAACGATTTCCTCCTATTCTAAAGTCCGTTCGGGTATGTATCATTTCAACCCATAGTGAATTCTATACTTACAAGGAACTTTCAGAGTGATAACAGATATGAAAATAATAACAACAGGCATATATCATCAATAACAATATAATATATAAACAACAGGATATGGTGTCATATCCCACAGGTGAACAATTACAGATAATAGCATATATAGCAATTTAAATAACTACAGCAGCATATTTCATTGTCGTTTCAATTGAAATCAAATTTAATAAATATAAGAACGTTAAATCGTGAGTGATTACTCACCTTCTGAGGCAAGGGAGAATAGACAATGAAACGAGTTACGGATCCAAGCACGAATTCCGAATCAAAGTAAGATGGCACGAATCGACGATCAAGGCTGATAAATAGGAATGGACAAAATCAATCAAAACTGGATTAATGAAGATAAAGGTATAATTGAATAAATATATATAACTAAATATGACCCGTTGTTTGAATTAAGACATATATATAGGAAATCAAAAAAAATTATATAACTTTGAAATAAATACATAACTTTGAAAAAAAAATTATATAACTTTAAAAATTATATATAGGTTATTACTAAATCATATACAACTTATAAATTTAAAATAAAAAATAACTTTCTACCTATATAGATACACATAACATAACAGCAATTGCAACCTCACACTTATCCAAACATATGAACTAACATAATATGTATACTTAACTAATACAAATTACATAACTTTATACAAGTAGCCAGACTTATGCATGTTAATAGTACATGTATGCAGACTCACTATACAACCATAATTAAATATACTATGCAACCTATATATATACACTCTTTACTGTATAATCTCATAACCAATTATATAAAATCTAAAATAAACAATTAAGTACAGCTATGTATATATGTATAATTTTATGTAAACTTTTCAAAATCATAAAATACCATACCTATAATATATAGAAACATACAGTGTATAACTTTGTATTGTACTATCAAATCAATTATAATAATGGATATGCCGACACTATTATAAATAAAACATAGCCATATATGCATATAAACTTTCAAGTCAAATATATACTTAAAACAGCTTTAGATATATATTCACGTAAACTAACGGTAAACAGAAGCTTATAAATTCCAAGATGAGTTTCATATTCGAAAGTCTATGCACCTATATAACTGTTCATGCAAATTAATAAGTATATAAACATTTATATTATACTATATAAGTTTTACAAACTATATAGATAATACCTACTATATAATATATACACTATCTAATATATTATATAATATATATAATAAAACTTAACAATATATTCAAACTCACGAGGCAACAGGCAATATAAGCATTTGAAAAACAAAAACAAAAAGTCATATGATATGGTACAATATAAACTAATATAATATAGTGTAGAATAATGTAATCTCTACTATACACTTTTGAAAACACAAATATGACCGACAATAAAATAACTTATATATAGACTTGATATATATATACGAACATCAGACTAACATATAAAATATAAATAACAGTGAACTAACCTTATACAAATATATATAACAATAGGCTCACCTTATACAGACAAGGCTTAAAACCAAATATACATATATGCGCCTACTACTGAAGAGAGGAGAAACACTAGAAGCTGAGACAAGGAAGAAGGTGGTGGAGCTGATGGGTTCCGGCCTGGGCAAGTTGAAGGTGAAAGGCGGAGGTGCGGGCTGTGTTAGGTGCGAGCTTCGGCCATAGTTAGGTGAAGGTGATGGATGGGTTTAAGGCAGAGCTGCGGGTTGATGGAAGGGTGTATGCTCTCGGTTGCTTGGCGGGAGAGTGGCTGAGATCGGCGAGTGGGAAGAAATGGGGTGCGTGCTGTCTGGAGGAAGGAGGAAGGGAAATGATGGCTGCAAAATTTCGAAGAGAAGGAAGTGAGAACTAGAGGGGAAGAGAAGAGTCAGAAGAATATAAATGTAAACTTTGTATAACGTGTGATGAAATGAAACGTCAAAGAATTTTGAATGAACAAAAATGAATGCAATATCAACGGTCACCCTATGATACAGCTAGAATAATTTATGGCTTGATTGGACATCACGTTTCAATTTTGAAAAGGCAAGATAAGTTAAAAGTCACAATTACTGTACCGATAAGACACACAGTTTTATTGTTTTCGTCGCGTACCGGACATCAAAATATAGAAATAAATATACCGCAGAGATCAGCACGATGAGACAATCAAAATGGTATACATATATTAGTGGTACGATCATCCGATCAAAAGGCGATAATCGGTACCGATATACGTTGTTATTCCGTACGGAAAAATCCAAACGAAGCTAGAAACGTCCAAATTTCGTGAAACGAATTTCGCAGTCAGATTCAGAGTGCTCTAAATAAATTTTCTCATGTTGACATATTTAAGTTTCGGAATACTTTTAAACTCAACCGTTATTAACTGATATAAATTAAAATAAAATTCCACAAGAAAATAAACTTCAATATTATCAGATGAAAATTTACCAGTTGCTATATTAAAATAGACGTATTCCAAATAAGAAATTTATATTTTCAAATTTTATTGTTTAAAATTTCACAAAATTTCAATTAATTTAATAAATAAAATCACTAAAATTTATGGGTCGTTACAGATTATGTGAAATTGTGAAAATACAGTAAACAACTTAATTTTTGATGGAAACCAACATATTTAAAACATTGAATCGGGATTACAACCATGATGGTATGATCAAAACATGAATTTTAGTGTTAAAATCGTAATTTTTAAGTTATTAGATTGAGAGAATTTTGGGTTTGATCGTTTTCCACTTAAAAATATAATTTTTGGCTATGGCAACTTCGAGGGGGTATGCAGCTTGGTCGAGGAGTAGTGTGATGGCAAGGGGAAGAGGTTCACCGTGGCAGAATTGTGAATTGGGCATTGATTTGGGTTGGCGAGGCATTTTTAGGGTTTAAGGGTATGTTGAAGTGGGTTTCGGTCATCAGGATGCCACGTGGGTTTGGGGTCATCGGAGTCGACCGGTGGCTACTAGAAGGTGGTGTGGAGGTAGGCAGTTCCATCGGTGGTGGCGGCCTGTTCTTAAAGTTGGTATTGCGTTGGAGCGAGGTTGATTTTGGTGTTAATTCGAAAAACTATGCTCGGCTCTTATGTCGATTTTGGCTTGAGGTGAACGGTGGTGGAACATTGGGTTGGAGATTGTCGAGTGTGGGAGGGCGTGCATGGGAGTGGGTCTAGTGGGTGGAATGGTGGCCTTGGTAGTTGTGTATGTGCACGCATGCACTTCGGCGTACACGTTTGTTTGGAATGTAGAGTGTGAAAATGTAAGAGGAAGAAGGGGAGAAGAAACAAGGGGAACGGGTTCTCTCTCTTGAGAAATGGATTGGGCTTCGACCATGTATAAAAAAAGAAAAAAAAGAAAAAAAAGTGAAAAGATGTGTGAGCTGGGCTTCGGCCTAGAGAATAATGAAGAGGGTTTTAAGATTAAAAATGTTTTTAATTTTATATACATATATAGGAGATTTCGAAATGATGTAACTGATACATACAAAACCCGATTGATGCGATACTTGTTGTGTTAGGTTCATATCGACGAACACTACGTCGTCATGCAATATGTTGTCGAGATTAAGCAAGTGAAAATTTTAAGCAATTTAAAATGAACAGATTTTAATTACTGATTTAAAACATATATCGTCGTTTAAATTTATATGACCCGTCTATTGAAGTGTTTTGCCCAGGAAAAAATAACTATGGGTTAATTTAAGTTAATTACGATGTTTGACATCTATTTAGCGGAATAAAACACTGTTCCACTAATTGTATTAGTTGGACCCCTGTTGGCAAAATAAATCATCGTTCTTCCATCATTACTGAATATGTGTGTTTTTGGACATTGACTAGTAGAAATAAAACCCTGTTCTGCTATTATATTGGTATGGACATCTATTTACTATCCTGATAATTATATTGGGCAATATGATGTTGAATTAACTGTTAAAAATAGATTGATGTGAATATTTGTATCTGTTATTCTGGATTGTGATAGAATGAATGGTAACTTGATTAAGTACCACTGAAATTAATAAGCCTGTTTTCTGATTTGGAAGTTGACCTTTGAACCAAAATTGTTTTAAGGATGATTGTTATTTATTAATGATATTTTAAAGCTAATTAATAATTATTTGATAATGATTTAAAGTTAGTTATTTTATTACTCTTAAAAATTATTTAATAAGTATTTAATTATTATTTCAAAGCAATTTGATTATTTAAATTATTTAAAGTATATTTAATTATTAAATAAAGTTATTTTATAGTGATTTGTTTAAAGTTAATTATTACTTAAGGATTGATTGGTATTAAAGTATTTTACTTCAAGATAAATTGTTCAAATATTAATAATGTTTTAAAAATAATATATTATATAGTAAACTTTATAAAAGAGTATTCTCCTAAATTAAACTTGGAAAATTTATATAGAAACTTTATAAGTATTATTTTGAGATAATTATTAAATATAGTTTTCGGAAAGTAATGGTATACGTTCATGGCGAAAATCGGGAGGTAGAGGTTGCCCACAGTTAAGTTTGGATTTCTCTGGGGTAGTGACGAAACCATTGAGCTGTGAATCCATGGTTGATACCGCATGGCATATTTATTTTAAAAAGTTTTCAAATATTTTTGAAGGGAATGGTTTGTGAGTATACTTATTCCGGTGAGATAAGTATATACCATTTTGATTAAGAGATTTAATTTATTAAAATTTAAATTAATTAAGGCTTAGTGATTTCAGTGGGAAATGAAATCTTTGATTGAATGATTGTTTATTTGATAGTTAAATAACTGACTATCAAATCTAAACCCAAAACATAACTTTGGAAATATCTAGGAGAAACACAGGAATTATATGGTGTAGTTATCGTTGGAAGGTGCTATACTGTACGTATAAACTCGTTTCGTTCTTCTAGGACGATGATAAGGGAATCCGTCCACTAACGGTTAGGAGATGATCTCTGATCTTATTTTCGTCTGTTTATTTCCTAAAGAACCGAGGTTGAGTTTACCGAAAAAATCGAGTGTTGTTTCGAAGAGACCGGGATTGGATAAGTTATTCGGAAACCACTTCGATCCAACGAATACATTTTCGAGTTGAAGAAAAGAGCATGGAATCAAAGACGGAGTATTGAAGTGCAAGGGCTAGTCGCTACCAATCCTGAGGATGATTCCAAAATGGATGTAGTAGGAACAGTGCCTTCGGTTTCGTTTAGACCCAGAACGGACTTGTATGGATGAATGCTTTCAGCACATTGTCATTGGAGAACAATGAGCATTCTAAGTATAAATTCCTAAAAAGGTAATCGTAGCCTCAAGCCTCATCAACCGGAATGACTGAAAATCAGGGGAGATGCAGCAAGGCTAAGTGGGTCGCACCCAATTAGGTTATGTTTATCACCTTTCTAGATACCCTCAGATATTATAAATACGATGCATGGGAAGGAGCTCGATAAGGGTGGGAACACCCGGGGTGATATCATATTCGGTACTATCCAGGTTAGAGGTTGGTCGGTCTTGTGTTGTAAGAGATCCCGGCGAGGTCCTCGGTACATTTTTCTAGAGGTGTACTGTGATAGGTGGTACCCCAGTGCCTAGTCATTGTATGGAATCCATTCTCCAATAAGCGTCGTACGGTTTTGATTGTGCCTAAATATGTTGAA
The DNA here is from genome assembly GCA_030737815.1 of Allium fistulosum. Taxonomy (NCBI): domain Eukaryota; kingdom Viridiplantae; phylum Streptophyta; class Magnoliopsida; order Asparagales; family Amaryllidaceae; genus Allium; species Allium fistulosum. The sequence continues at coordinate 718,637,805 of CM060906.1, read as the reverse complement.
ATGTGAGATGCAAACATTTCAGCTATTTCTATATTTTACTTTGACCTCCAGACATTATTATAATATCACTGGATTTTCCATCAAACGGTTTTTGGTTATCGTAAGGAAAAAACCCATCATGTTTATGTGTGACGTGGTCTTACGTGATACCTTTGATTTTAAAAGGATTTTTGAAAGTTATAATGCATAAAATTCCTTGTGATTTAAATTCTCACGTTTGTTTTACCAGACTGACCTGAGCGTGGTTTTTCCTATATGCTCGGGTCAGACCGAGCATATTTCCAGGTTTAGATGGATAATTGGACAGGAGAGGAGCTGGAGGTCCAGAGACGTATTCACGTAGATGATTATATTTTCCGTTGCATTTTACTTATGTTTATCAGCAGTTGTGAGGATAGGTTGTTATAAATGTCTGTGTTGTATAGGTTGGTATACTCTGATTGTTATATGTACTATAAACATTACAGTTTTGTTTTATGTAAAAATTTGTTCTATATTATAGATTATTCGTTTTGGCTATGAGATTCTGTGTTATTTGGTTTTCTTTCTATCTTCTTTCTACTTTCTTTTTCTTACTATCCGCCTTTCTGTTCAATTTGGACTGGACATGTGTGGTAAATTTTCAGTTCGAACTGTACGGAAAAGTGGGTCATGACGTTGTGGTTTCAGAGCTTGGGTTAAGCGAATACCTAGGCTTTGGTGGGATTACTCATTAGAGATAGGGTCAGTAGTACCCTAGAATGAGTTTGACTGTATACATATATACGAGAGTGCGTATTTATTAGTGATATAAAATGTTTTATATTGTGTTAATTGATCTATTGAGTGGCATATGGATTCTGGTCAATACGAGTAGCTAGCATTATTGACAAGTATCTCTAAACACTTGAACAAGGCCAACGGACACAATATTGTTTTAAGTGGGTGAATGAAATAATTTTACCCAAGATATATTTGATATATAAAAGGTAATGAGTTTCAAAATATATAGTATTTTGAGGTGTTGTTTGATAAGTGATGATAATATTTTATCATTATCATCTAGGGTTTGATTGGCTATAACCATCTAGTTTTGAGTATCCTCTATTGCCTGTCCTTCTGATTTGAGTATCCCTTTAGAATCTGGGTCTTGTAGAAAGGAACATGGGAAAATTTGATCTTTGGGTAAATTTTGTTTACTAAAAGGGATTTAAAATATTTTAAGATAAATATTTTAGGAAGATTTTACATATATAAAAGCAAATTTTATAATAATTGATTTATAAAAAGGGTTATTTGAGAATTTAAAACTCCAGTGATTTCGGGAAATTGTTTTAAACAAATTTTTGAAGGGAAATGATTTTGGTATTACTTAAGTAAAGTTTTTAAATAATAGTAATTTAAAAGGTGGAGTTGTTTAAAGTATGTACCTATATGTACCCTTTAGCATATGGAATTCCTAAAACCTTAGGATCTCATTCTTCCGTTCTTGTTAATTGATTTTAGAGAACTCCCATTGTGATTAGAGGAGCACTTATGAAGGATAGGAGGCTTGGCGATCGGGACTAAATTAATCGGATTCTGGGGAATCTTTTCCATCCATCGCTAGAGGAAGAAGTCGAGGGAGAGGAGGGGTTAGAAGAGGAAATGTAACCTATTGAGAAGCCATCGCTTTATGAAGAAGAGTCTGAGGCAGAAAAAGAAGAGGAATATGAGATAGAAGAGAAGCCCGAATCAGAAAACGATGATTCTATTATATGGGAAATGGGCGAGATTATTAGTGAGCCACTGCAGACCGGGATAACCTTCTGAGGGATGACTTATGGCCTATGGCAGAGATGATAGTGCCTAGGGAACCAAGCCCAGAGATTGTATGGATTCCAGATAGGGATGTTGAAACTAGGGAAATGAAAGGACCAAAAGTGGAGGACTCGGATGGAGAGAGTCCACTATGAGAGTTAGCTTGGGTTGGGCAGTTCTCTTAGTAATGTGTACCCTATTAGTATATATTAGTAGCCATAGACATCATGGATGTGTGTTTGATTGTAGCTTAATGAAGTATCTTAGGGGATGTTTTAGTATGGTATATGTGTATAACTGGCTATTGGTTATAGATATCTACTGGATAGGGGTATATGTATATGGTGCCTGTAGTAGTAAAAGTATCTTAGTGATACTCTGTATGACTGATATTTCAAAATATAAATATATACGATTGAACTTGTGTGATATGGTTGTTTATTAATTCATTAATAAATTAAAATTCGGTTAGTTTTGTTTACTAGACTGGTTACGGCAATTTCGGGGACAAAATTCTTTTAAGGGGGAGGAATGTAACGACCCAGAATATTTGTCGTCTTGAGTTTTGAATATTTATTTTTAATATTCAATAATACGGTATTTTAATCAAAATAAATTCCCGTTAAATGATAATTGTTAATAATAAGTTGTTTAAAACCAAGATAATATTTTGAATTTCCAGATTTTATTTATAAAATAGAAAATTGATTTAACTTGAATTTCTTATATATGTATGTATAACAATAGAATTTATATATATAAATTGAAAAAAAATTCATAGCAAATAAAAATGAATAAAAAGAAAATATTAAAAATAGAAATGAATATGGCTTATGAACAATATTGTTATATAAATAGAAAGTGTAACATCCCGGAAATTCGTTAAATAATTTAACGAATAATTTTTAATTTATGAAATTTTTAGAGAAATAAATAATTTTGTAGTTAAGATTTAAATAATTTTTAATAATAAGAGAAAACAAACATTCATCAACAAGGAATTGTTTAAAATAACATAATAAAATATGTACAAATTTAATAGTTAAAACCTTTAATATAACTAAAAACAATATTGTAATAAAATCACATATTATCAAAAGAAAAACAACACTTAACAAAAGATAAAGCAACCCTTATACTAGAATAAAACAAAATAAAAATAAACACTAGTTAAGTAAAGTAAGAACATTTATATACAAACAACTCTTCATAAAGCAAAGAAACAAAACAGTACTTTGCTGTAACCAAACGAAATATAAAAGCAAAACAACAAAGAAAACAAAGTTACCAAAATAAAGTATATAAGCCTCAATATAAGGAAAATGAAAACCAAGGCAGCCTACATAAGATATTTCAACTTAATAACATGTGCTGAAGTGTACAAAGCAAATCGAATAGCATGCTTTCAATTAATGCAGCCGTGAATACATGCTTGCATTTAATGTTTTCAAGCCTGCCCATCACTACAAAGTACAAGCCTATAACATTATACAACACAAAGATATCAGTACCTCACCTAAAAGCCTGCCCACCTCTTTCTATACACATGTATAAACCTTTAGGTTATTTTCGTTCAAACACCATAGTCTCTGCCTAAATTCGTTTAAACCAAACTGAGAAAAGAACAAAAATTTAAAGGAGAGAAGAACATCACTTTATTTCAAAACTAGGAAGCAGTTTACAGAAGAGGGGAAGAAGATCAAGAAATATCAAAACTGCAGTTTTTAAAACCAGAGTCTCTGTTTCAAAATTCTCAGGTGAGTAAACATGATGTTATAAAGGATATAGAGTTTATTTAAAATAGGTTAAACTTCAATTATCACTGCTTTGTTCATATTCCAGTTTATAACACCCCAGTGATGCTCTGTACCCCTCTTACAGGGATTTCCATTGTTTTAAAATTGAAGTCTAATTGTTTTGATCACTGAAGCTTGGGTTTTCAAATAAATCAAGTTGTTTTAATCCTCGAACATGATCTTGTAAAGTTATTTGAACCTGCAGCATATAAATTTCCACTGAAACATGTTTTACAGGTTCAAGTTGAAATTTGATAAAAATAAATTGTTGTAAAATATTGATTCAATATTATAATCTGAATCTACACTTCAGATTATGATTTTTAAACCTTGAATGAAGAATTTTAGTTGGCAATTCAAAGAGCAGTTCACAAAAGAACTGGAAATGCATTTTTGTCGATTTCCGATCATCGACAAACTTTCAAATGCTAAAACTTAGTGTGAAGCTGGGTTGAACGCGTTCGATTCTAGGAAAATTGTTGAAAAAAATCTCTATTGCATGGATTGGGAGTTCGAGATCGAAGTAGGGTTTAAGCTCAAAACGTATAAAGTCTGGAAAACGAGTTCGCCGTTCCGTCTATGGGCCATCGGACTTCGAGACTCCGGTGGGGATAGGGGCGTTAGGTCGAGACGAAGCTCCGGTCGAAATTTTATGGCCTCTGATGGCCAGAGGAGGTGGCACGAGATCGATTACCGGCGATGTATAAATGGGTTCTTTTGAACCAGGTGACTCGATTTCGCTCTCGAGTTTAATTCGAGAATCGGGGTGTTCGAATCAATTTGGGGGATGGTAGGCGACTTGCTGGAGGTCACGATCGCCACTGGAGCGGAGGCGCGGTGGTGTACACGTGCACGAAGTGATTCGCGTGTCAGTGGGATGGGTTGGGAAAGACGAGGGAAGACTCGAAGTTATACCCGAGAATTCGAAAGGAAAACTCGAAGCTGAGTCGAGTGGTTTTAGCTACACATCAGGTCATTTAAAACTAAAATTTTGAAAAGTATGACGCTCGGGTTGAATTTCTGAGAAACCCGAAGAAAAGGCCAATTTCCCTCGCGCGTGACTCGAAGCAAGTCTCGAGCCTGGGAATTAAACAGTTCTATTGTGAAATCTTTTTCGAATTTTAAACACTTGTAAAAACATGGTTTTAAAAGGTGATGTGATCAAAGTCCTAATTTAAATCTGGTATTTAGGAAAAATGATTTTTTTTAAAGTAATTAAATTTTTAACTTATTTAGTCCTTGATATATCTTTTTATAAAATCACTTACATTAAAAAATGAAATCTAAAGAGAAATTAAAATGGAATGTATTTTAAGTGATTACTTAAATTATTACGTAATATTGAGACTTATGAATTTTCGTAAATAAGTTAATTAAGTTTTAATTTATTATTAAGAAATTAAGGAGTAATTAATAGATAACAGTAATCAAGATTTAATTAGTTAATAAATTGAGATTAATTGATCCATTAAAACAATAAATTAAGAAGTGATAAATTAAATGAGAATAATTAAGTAAAATTAATCATTTATTTTAAAAATGATTAGTAAAAAAAATATTTATGTAGTTAATTCAGGTTAGATCAAATTACTTGAATCGACTATGACTGACCATTACCAAATATTCTGATTGTATTGATATTCCTGTTATGATACCGTGATTGTTTTGTATTGCACTGTGATCTGTGAATTTGTTCTGTATTGATGTAAAAAACCCTGTTTGTCCGTAAAACGACATTTAAACCTCGATGCGACAGGGAATCGGATTTCAGTTTGTTATCCGAAGCCCACATCGAATCTATGAATTGTTGTGAATAACATATCCACATGTTTTTGAAATTAACGCTCACTATTCAGGTTACCCGTTCCGATATAGTGATACGTCGTATATGGATGACATTTGAAGACCGGTGTTGAAGACCGGATATTTTCGAAAATGAAAGGACAACCCGTCGAATGTCTCTGCACCGAGTTGCTCCGGTATAGAGATTTATATCACTCTTTTGTGACGGGAAGTTCGGACGTGATTAGAAAATTATCCGGATTGCAAGGACTTCTTTGGAAGTGCCTTCGGTTCTGTTCGAACCCGGAACAGACTTGTATGGATACATGTCTGACATTACACTTTGAGATATAAAGCCGATTTCTTTCAAATACATTTCTGTTGGTGGCGGAGAATTTATTCTCTTAGCTTAACACCCTTCTCTGAGACGTACGAGCTCAGAGGTTATGTAATTGAAATTTATCAGCGATATATCCCAATTTGGTAATGTGACATGCTGAGTGTTGCTGTGTGATGATCAGTGTTTGATCATTTGTGATATGATCATTTGTTTGATCATTTATCTTTGTGGTCATAGGTTGATCATCTGTTGACCCAAAGCATGGCTTTGTGACAAAGCGTAGCTTTGTGGACGAGACTTCGTCGAGCCTCACACCCCGGAATGGTCAAAACAGGAAAGATGCAGCAAGGTTATAGGGAGTAGCGCCCCTTAGTGTATGTTCATTTCCTTCTGGATAGAAGTGGTATCATGGTATGGAGCCCAGATACTTTACTTATGTGGATATCGCAGATATACATTTATTATCTTTGTGATTTGTTGCTCGGGGCCCCGGTTAAAGGTTGGTTACAACCGGGAGATGGCATACTCGTGTCAGTAGTTACCTATTTTTGCAGAGGTAACCCGGCCTTGTGTTGGCAGAGATCTAACCGTAATGTTAGGTTATTTCTCGGGACGTCCTTCCAGAGGCGTTTCCATGTGGCAATGGGAAGTTCCTTGGCCTGACCATTTGTTGGAAATCCAAAGAAACAATACGAGCCCTGTACGGTTTTAGTTGTAAAACCTGCCATGCAGCGTGGCGGTAACCTGCCACAAACCATGGTAGCTATAGTAGACATACGATAATGGTCGTATGTTGGCTAAGATTAATATTCTATTTTCGAAATGCTTTATACACTATGCACTAGTAATAATACCAAAGAAATTTCCTCGTATCAAGCATATTTAACTATCATAAGAAGAAATCTCCTCCAATTCTGCGTTTGCATTGTGTGTGTGGTGGGAGGTCTTATGGTAGTTCCATTTTCAAAAGCATACCGAAAATTCTTTTAGAAAATCTAGTTTATGTAAATACAACTGTTTTGTTTACTCACACCAGTCCCATGACTGACCCGGAGTTTATTGTTTTCTTTTCTAAACTCTGGGTGCCCATTATTTCCACACGGGCAGCCTAGTAGCAGGTTTTCCGTATTTTGGAGTTAGCTGTATTTTGGAGCTCTTATCTTGGAGATATTCTTAGGAGCTTTTTGGAGATCTCAGGTGTTTAGCTTTAGAGAGTCCGTTATCACTTCTTTCATCTGAGACTTTTGGATATATGATTACTGTTGTATTATCATGATGTTGTATTTGGAGTTGTAGTATCTGTATTAAATACTCTGATGTAGTATGGATTATATATATCTATGTTGTATCTGTGATGATATTTATGATATTGATTCTGTTCCGCTGTTTTATATTCATCTAATTGTTGTTATAAGCTCCATCCGAACTGAAATTTGACGTTTGAATTTTGGTAGTCGAATACAAGTTAAGTATTTGATGTCTATTTTCGAATGAAGAATTTTGGGTCGTGACAAATTGGTATCAGAGCTTTTGGTTGAGTAAGAACTTAAGCTACGGAGTATAACACATTAGATGGCTCATTAGAGATAGGGTGAAGTATACCCTAGAATGAGTATAACCAAGACTGATAACTTTAAAATTTCTTAGTCTGTTTCTTTTACTGCTGATATTCCTTAAGATATTCATCCGTATATCTAAATCAATTTTCTTACTAATTTCAGATAAGTAAGAATGAGCGGACGCCGAGGAAGACCAAGGGGTCAAGTAAATGCCCCAGCACAAAACCAAGGTCCTCCAGCAGTAGTGGCAGCAATGGATATCCAGCAGCAGCCTGATCTGGCTGATTTGAATAAGAAATTCGAAAGGCTGGGTGGCAAACCATTCACTGGCAAAGAGTCAATTATTGAGGCTCAAGCTTGGGTCAGATTATGTGAGAAAATTTTTAAAGGGCTTAAGCTGCAAGACGAGCAGAAGAGACTTATAGCTTCTTGGCAACTCCAAGAGGAAGCTTCAGCCTGGTGGGAAACAGTTATTGTTGATGAACCCGAGGAAGAATTTACTTGGGATCGTTTTAAGGAGGTGTTCGAAAAGCGTTATATGCCTTCGGCGGGAATTTCCAGAATGTATCAAGAATTTTTGGATTTAAAACAAGGAAGCCTGACTTTTGAAGAATACTTAAACAAGTTCAACGAACTATCCCGTTTTGGTCCAGAATTGTTAAGCACACCTCTTAAGAAGAATGAAAGGTTTATCCGGGGAATGAACCAGAAATATCACGAAAGGATGACAGCGCACGTCAAGGAATCTTTTTCAGATCTTATTGATATGGGATACAGGTATGCCACATTGGATATGCAGGAGATTCCAAAGGAAGGAGGAAATTCAAATAATCAGAACTGGAAGAAAAGAAAGTTTGGGGGCAAGAAGCCACATCAAGGCAATGATAAAAAGAGCAATCAAGGAAATTCGACTAGCAACATAACTTGTTACAACTGCCAAGAGAAGGGCCATTATTCAAGCAGCTGCACAAAACCAAAGAAGCAAGTTAACAAAGAACAACCTGTGAAGAATGAGCAATATAAGCCCAGGAAATGTTACGCCTGTCAGGGAGAGGGACATGTTATTAACAACTGCCCAATGATGAAGCAAGCACAGGTGGCAAATGTTTACGCGATAAAGAAGGACCCTTCAACTTCGAAAGCTGATAAAGGAAAAGGTGTTCTGGAAGGTAACCTTACTATTAATGGTAGAACTATTAGAGTTTTATTTGACTCGGGAGCTTCACATAGTTTTATCTCCCAACAAACCGTAAAAGAATTAGGACTTAAAGCTAGATTTTCTGCCGATCCTATTTGCGTGAAAAATCCGGTTGGAGGTCCCGCAAATCTTTGTTTATATTGTAAGAAAGTTCCTATTTCATATGATAGTTATCGATTTCCTATCAACCTTTATATCCTCGAATTTAATGAATTTGAAATCATACTCGGAATGAATTGGTTATCGAAATACGAAGCTATATTGGAGTGTAATGATCGGACCGCTTTGGTCAAAACGAACCTTGGAAATTTTATTGAAATCTCTTGTGAGAATCCGAGTCCAAGAAGAGATGGATTGATGTATACTTTGGGATATCCTGAACCCACTTTGCAGTCTATACCTGTTGTTCGGGAATTTTCCGACGTATTTGAAGAAGTAAATTCCTTACCTCCGCACAGAGAAATAGCATTCCGAATTGACTTAATACCCAATGCTCGTCCTGTTGTTCACGCAAGTCGCAGGATGGCACCTAAGGAGAAAATTGAATTAGTCAATCAAACTCGAGATCTGCTGAAGAAAGGATTGATTCGCCCTAGTGTTTCCGAATGGGGTTCAGCCGTCGTATTTGTAGCTAAATCAGACGGATCTTTGAGATTGTGTGTAGATTACCGTGATCTCAATAAACAAACTCTCAAGAACAAATTCCCTTTACCTAGAATTGACGATCTATTTGATCAACTTCATGGCGCTCGATTCTTTTCTAAGATGGATCTAGCTCAGGGATTCCATCAACTGCGAATAGCTGAGGATTGTGTTCATTTTACTGCTTTTAGAGGTCCAGACATGTTCTACGAGTGGTTAGTTATGCCTTTCGGACTGACCAACGCTCCTGCGTACTTCGTGGATTTAATGACCCGAGTATTTCGAGAAGTGTTGAACAAATTTGTCCTTGTATTTATTGATGATATCTTAATTTTCTCCAAAACTGAAGAGGAGCATTCTGAACATCTCAGAATCGTTTTGGAAATATTGAAGACGAATGTCTTATTCGCTAAATTTTCTAAGTGTCACTTTTGGGTCAAAGAGGTTAAATTTCTCGGTCATATTATTAATGAAGAAGGGATTTCTGTTGATCCAAGCAAGATTTCTGCAATTATGGACTGGAAGCAACCCACTACTCCTAGAGAAGTTCGAAGTTTTCTCGGTTTAGCGGGATATTATAGGAAGTTTGTACAGGATTTTTCTAAGTTGGCTAGCCCATTGACTAAGCTGACAATGAAGAATGCTAAATTTGATTGGACTTCAAGATGTGATGAAGTTTTCCAGGAATTGAAAAAGAGATTGACTACTGCTCCTGTTCTCGTTATTATTAATGGGAACCAAGGCTTATCTGTCTATACCGATGCGTGTGGTGACGGGGTAGGTGCAGTATTAATGCAAAATGGAAAGGTAGTTGCCTACGCGAGTAGACAATTACGTCCGCATGAGAAAAACTACCCGACACATGATTTGGAGCTTTTGGCTATTGTTTTCGCTTTAAAAATCTGGCGACACTATCTTCTGGGTAAGAATCTTTTCAGCTTCTTAACAATTTACGAAATTAACTAAATAAATATACTTAATAAACTCTTCTTGTTTTAGGTGAAAAATTCGAATTATTCACCGACCATAAATCTTTGAAATATCTTTTCACCCAGAAGGATCTGAATCTGCGACAGCAGCGTTGGTTGGAATTTCTGGCATCCTATGACTTAGATATTCAGTATACGCCCGGAAAAGCCAATGTAGTTGCCGATGCTCTAAGTAGGAGGCATGCTGTTCTTGCATATTTAACTGTAACTCCTACTCTCCTTGAAGAGATTGCCACCAGACAGACTGAAGACAAGTTTCTTCGAGAAATTCGTAGAAAAATATGTCGAGGTGAAGATACTAGTTTTGAGATAGATAATAGGGAAGTTATAAGATTGAAAGGCAGGATTTGTGTTCCAGACTCCCCTGATCTAAAGCGTGAAGTATTGGACGAATGCCACAAGTCCAAATTCAGTATCCATCCAGGAATCAACAAAATGTATCGAGACATTAAAAGAACATTCTGGTGGAAGACGATGAAGAGAGACATATCGATATATGTGAGTCGCTGTGCTACTTGTCAGCAAATCAAAAGCGATCAAAGGAAAGTGGCCGGTTTACTTCAACCTTTGGAAGTACCGAAATGGAAGTGGGATCAGGTATCGATGGATTTCATCGACGGATTGCCGCGAACCAAGAAGGGAAATGAAGCGATTTGGGTTATAGTGGATCGTCTAACCAAAACTGCTCACTTTATTCCAGTGAAATCCACTCGGACTGCAGAAAGTTTAGCAGGTATATACGTAAAAGAAATTGTTCGCCTCCATGGTATTCCCAGTAGTATAGTGAGTGATCGTGACCCGATCTTCACTAGTAGATTTTGGGAGGCATTTCAGGATGCTTTGGGAACGAAATTAAATTTCAGTACTGCTTATCACCCGCAAACAGATGGACAGACTGAAAGGGTCAATCGAATTCTAGAAGACTTATTACGTTCTTGTGTTCATGATTTTGGTGGTTCATGGGAGGACCATTTACATTTGGTTGAATTCTCATATAATAACAGCTATCAGGCCAGTCTGGAAATGGCTCCTTTCGAAGTTTTATATGGTCGTCCGTGTCGATCACCTATATGCTGGATAGAATCAGGTGACAGACTTGTCTTAGGACCGGATATGATCAAAGAAGCCACTGAGAAGGTTGACTTTATTCGCAAGAAGTTATTAACTGCCCAAAGCCGTCATAAGAGCTATTATGACCGCCGAAGAAGATTTTTGGAATTTCAAGTTGGAGATTCTGTATTTCTGAAAGTATCTCCGATGCGGGGTGTATTAAGATTCGGGAAAACTGGAAAGCTAGCACCGCGTTACATTGGTCCTTTTCCTATTCTGGAAAGGATTGGTCCTCTAGCATATCGAGTACAGCTACCCGACTGGTTGTCTGGCGTGCATAATGTGTTTCACATTTCTAATCTTCGGAAGTATGTGCACGACCCAGATGATATTATTGAAGAAGCTGCTCAACAGGATCTGGAAATCACCCCTAATTTGGCAGTACAGAGGGAACCGATAAAAATTGTTGATCGTGAGGAGAAGCGATTGCGAAACAAAGTTGTGAAGCTAGTCAAAGTTCAATGGAGTGGCAATCCAAAGGACTGTACTTGGGAGACTGAAGATAATATGAAGAAATCATATCCCAACTGCAGAATAGACATCTCGACTTAAACTGTAAGTCATTTCCTTATTTCGAATTCGTATATTCTTCGTTTACGTTTCTCTTTCTTTCAATTTCGAGGACGAAATTTCCTTAAGTAGGGGATATTGTAACATCCCGGAAATTCGTTAAATAATTTAACGAATAATTTTTAATTTATGAAATTTTTAGAGAAATAAATAATTTTGTAGTTAAGATTTAAATAATTTTTAATAATAAGAGAAAACAAACATTCATCAACAAGGAATTGTTTAAAATAACATAATAAAATATGTACAAATTTAATAGTTAAAACCTTTAATATAACTAAAAACAATATTGTAATAAAATCACATATTATCAAAAGAAAAACAACACTTAACAAAAGATAAAGCAACCCTTATACTAGAATAAAACAAAATAAAAATAAACACTAGTTAAGTAAAGTAAGAACATTTATATACAAACAACTCTTCATAAAGCAAAGAAACAAAACAGTACTTTGCTGTAACCAAACGAAATATAAAAGCAAAACAACAAAGAAAACAAAGTTACCAAAATAAAGTATATAAGCCTCAATATAAGGAAAATGAAAACCAAGGCAGCCTACATAAGATATTTCAACTTAATAACATGTGCTGAAGTGTACAAAGCAAATCGAATAGCATGCTTTCAATTAATGCAGCCGTGAATACATGCTTGCATTTAATGTTTTCAAGCCTGCCCATCACTACAAAGTACAAGCCTATAACATTATACAACACAAAGATATCAGTACCTCACCTAAAAGCCTGCCCACCTCTTTCTATACACATGTATAAACCTTTAGGTTATTTTCGTTCAAACACCATAGTCTCTGCCTAAATTCGTTTAAACCAAACTGAGAAAAGAACAAAAATTTAAAGGAGAGAAGAACATCACTTTATTTCAAAACTAGGAAGCAGTTTACAGAAGAGGGGAAGAAGATCAAGAAATATCAAAACTGCAGTTTTTAAAACCAGAGTCTCTGTTTCAAAATTCTCAGGTGAGTAAACATGATGTTATAAAGGATATAGAGTTTATTTAAAATAGGTTAAACTTCAATTATCACTGCTTTGTTCATATTCCAGTTTATAACACCCCAGTGATGCTCTGTACCCCTCTTACAGGGATTTCCATTGTTTTAAAATTGAAGTCTAATTGTTTTGATCACTGAAGCTTGGGTTTTCAAATAAATCAAGTTGTTTTAATCCTCGAACATGATCTTGTAAAGTTATTTGAACCTGCAGCATATAAATTTCCACTGAAACATGTTTTACAGGTTCAAGTTGAAATTTGATAAAAATAAATTGTTGTAAAATATTGATTCAATATTATAATCTGAATCTACACTTCAGATTATGATTTTTAAACCTTGAATGAAGAATTTTAGTTGGCAATTCAAAGAGCAGTTCACAAAAGAACTGGAAATGCATTTTTGTCGATTTCCGATCATCGACAAACTTTCAAATGCTAAAACTTAGTGTGAAGCTGGGTTGAACGCGTTCGATTCTAGGAAAATTGTTGAAAAAAATCTCTATTGCATGGATTGGGAGTTCGAGATCGAAGTAGGGTTTAAGCTCAAAACGTATAAAGTCTGGAAAACGAGTTCGCCGTTCCGTCTATGGGCCATCGGACTTCGAGACTCCGGTGGGGATAGGGGCGTTAGGTCGAGACGAAGCTCCGGTCGAAATTTTATGGCCTCTGATGGCCAGAGGAGGTGGCACGAGATCGATTACCGGCGATGTATAAATGGGTTCTTTTGAACCAGGTGACTCGATTTCGCTCTCGAGTTTAATTCGAGAATCGGGGTGTTCGAATCAATTTGGGGGATGGTAGGCGACTTGCTGGAGGTCACGATCGCCACTGGAGCGGAGGCGCGGTGGTGTACACGTGCACGAAGTGATTCGCGTGTCAGTGGGATGGGTTGGGAAAGACGAGGGAAGACTCGAAGTTATACCCGAGAATTCGAAAGGAAAACTCGAAGCTGAGTCGAGTGGTTTTAGCTACACATCAGGTCATTTAAAACTAAAATTTTGAAAAGTATGACGCTCGGGTTGAATTTCTGAGAAACCCGAAGAAAAGGCCAATTTCCCTCGCGCGTGACTCGAAGCAAGTCTCGAGCCTGGGAATTAAACAGTTCTATTGTGAAATCTTTTTCGAATTTTAAACACTTGTAAAAACATGGTTTTAAAAGGTGATGTGATCAAAGTCCTAATTTAAATCTGGTATTTAGGAAAAATGATTTTTTTTAAAGTAATTAAATTTTTAACTTATTTAGTCCTTGATATATCTTTTTATAAAATCACTTACATTAAAAAATGAAATCTAAAGAGAAATTAAAATGGAATGTATTTTAAGTGATTACTTAAATTATTACGTAATATTGAGACTTATGAATTTTCGTAAATAAGTTAATTAAGTTTTAATTTATTATTAAGAAATTAAGGAGTAATTAATAGATAACAGTAATCAAGATTTAATTAGTTAATAAATTGAGATTAATTGATCCATTAAAACAATAAATTAAGAAGTGATAAATTAAATGAGAATAATTAAGTAAAATTAATCATTTATTTTAAAAATGATTAGTAAAAAATATATTTATGTAGTTAATTCAGGTTAGATCAAATTACTTGAATCGACTATGACTGACCATTACCAAATATTCTGATTGTATTGATATTCCTGTTATGATACCGTGATTGTTTTGTATTGCACTGTGATCTGTGAATTTGTTCTGTATTGATGTAAAAAACCCTGTTTGTCCGTAAAACGACATTTAAACCTCGATGCGACAGGGAATCGGATTTCAGTTTGTTATCCGAAGCCCACATCGAATCTATGAATTGTTGTGAATAACATATCCACATGTTTTTGAAATTAACGCTCACTATTCGGGTTACCCGTTCCGATATAGTGATACGTCGTATATGGATGACATTTGAAGACCGGTGTTGAAGACCGGATATTTTCGAAAATGAAAGGACAACCCGTCGAATGTCTCTGCACCGAGTTGCTCCGGTATAGAGATTTATATCACTCTTTTGTGACGGGAAGTTCGGACGTGATTAGAAAATTATCCGGATTGCAAGGACTTCTTTGGAAGTGCCTTCGGTTCTGTTCGAACCCGGAACAGACTTGTATGGATACATGTCTGACATTACACTTTGAGATATAAAGCCGATTTCTTTCAAATACATTTCTGTTGGTGGCGGAGAATTTATTCTCTTAGCTTAACACCCTTCTCTGAGACGTACGAGCTCAGAGGTTATGTAATTGAAATTTATCAGCGATATATCCCAATTTGGTAATGTGACATGCTGAGTGTTGCTGTGTGATGATCAGTGTTTGATCATTTGTGATATGATCATTTGTTTGATCATTTATCTTTGTGGTCATAGGTTGATCATCTGTTGACCCAAAGCATGGCTTTGTGACAAAGCGTAGCTTTGTGGACGAGACTTCGTCGAGCCTCACACCCCGGAATGGTCAAAACAGGAAAGATGCAGCAAGGTTATAGGGAGTAGCGCCCCTTAGTGTATGTTCATTTCCTTCTGGATAGAAGTGGTATCATGGTATGGAGCCCAGATACTTTACTTATGTGGATATCGCAGATATACATTTATTATCTTTGTGATTTGTTGCTCGGGGCCCCGGTTAAAGGTTGGTTACAACCGGGAGATGGCATACTCGTGTCAGTAGTTACCTATTTTTGCAGAGGTAACCCGGCCTTGTGTTGGCAGAGATCTAACCGTAATGTTAGGTTATTTCTCGGGACGTCCTTCCAGAGGCGTTTCCATGTGGCAATGGGAAGTTCCTTGGCCTGACCATTTGTTGGAAATCCAAAGAAACAATACGAGCCCTGTACGGTTTTAGTTGTAAAACCTGCCATGCAGCGTGGCGGTAACCTGCCACAAACCATGGTAGCTATAGTAGACATACGATAATGGTCGTATGTTGGCTAAGATTAATATTCTATTTTCGAAATGCTTTATACACTATGCACTAGTAATAATACCAAAGAAATTTCCTCGTATCAAGCATATTTAACTATCATAAGAAGAAATCTCCTCCAATTCTGCGTTTGCATTGTGTGTGTGGTGGGAGGTCTTATGGTAGTTCCATTTTCAAAAGCATACCGAAAATTCTTTTAGAAAATCTAGTTTATGTAAATACAACTGTTTTGTTTACTCACACCAGTCCCATGACTGACCCGGAGTTTATTGTTTTCTTTTCTAAACTCTGGGTGCCCATTATTTCCACACGGGCAGCCTAGTAGCAGGTTTTCCGTATTTTGGAGTTAGCTGTATTTTGGAGCTCTTATCTTGGAGATATTCTTAGGAGCTTTTTGGAGATCTCAGGTGTTTAGCTTTAGAGAGTCCGTTATCACTTCTTTCATCTGAGACTTTTGGATATATGATTACTGTTGTATTATCATGATGTTGTATTTGGAGTTGTAGTATCTGTATTAAATACTCTGATGTAGTATGGATTATATATATCTATGTTGTATCTGTGATGATATTTATGATATTGATTCTGTTCCGCTGTTTTATATTCATCTAATTGTTGTTATAAGCTCCATCCGAACTGAAATTTGACGTTTGAATTTTGGTAGTCGAATACAAGTTAAGTATTTGATGTCTATTTTCGAATGAAGAATTTTGGGTCGTGACAGAAAGAGTTTTAAAATTTGGATTTTTCTTATGTATGTGTAAACTAAAAACTAATTCAAAATATAAATAAGAAAATGAGGAGAATGTATATATGTGTATATATATATAAGTCCAAAAGAAAAACATGGTACTTATTAACAAATATATATGGTATATTAAAAATAATATATATATTGAAAAATGAATAAGGAGAATTATATATGAGAATATTATATTGTAGAAATGAGAAGATTTAACAAAATTATTAAAACCATTTTTTATGGAAATCTTTTATAAGTGGTGTTAACAAAAATGTTATTTTCATACATAGCAAACTTTTATTTATTTAAGTTATTTTTAAATTTATAAAAATGTATGAATAAGAAAGAAAGAAAGAATATATATAATATATATATATATATAATATATACACAACCAAAAGTAAACTTTCCAGTTAGAAAAAGTAAAACATAAAAATTATACAAGTATATGATTATGAAGATTTAAAATTTGTTTTATTTAATAACACTTTACAAATGGCTTTCAATGTACATATGAAAGCATGTATGGGATCAATGGAAGTATAAAGAAAGGTAAAACATTAAAAAAAAATTACAAGCAAAAATGGGAACAAAGTAAAAATTGAAGAAGAAGGAGAATATACATTGTCTGGGTCTAAAAAGATAAAGACTAAAAATATTTATTTTAACCTCTTTTCAAACTCAAACTTCATGTCAAAGCCAGATCATTTCAATCCATCACCAAACCTTGTACGTACATCATTCCATTTTACATGAGCATGTATTTATAAGCTTGTCTTCAGTTTGGTTAAGCCTATATCAAAGATAATAACAAAGCCTGTAAACAAAAATATAAAAGCTCTGCAAACAAAAAGGAAGAAAAGAGAAGCACCTGTTCTTCCAAATTCAAAGGCCAAGCAAACAAGTTTTTTCAAGATTTCAGATCCTAAACTAAAGATCAACTAGAAGATTTCAAAAGCTTTTAACATGTTTAAGGTGAGAGTTTAATTAGAAAATACCTGGAAGTGTTTTAAAGGCTACAATGTTATGTTAACAGTGAAAATTTTTATACATGCCTGATTTTCAAAAATCGTTATATCTCAATCCAATTCGAATCAGCTAATGACGTAAACTGATAAAGTGTTTGGTTTTGAGTATAGATTGCACTAAAAATAGTTTGGGATTGATTCATGTTCTATATTATGTGAAATTGTGAAAATACAGTAAACAACTTAATTTTTGATGGAAACCAACATATTTAAAACATTGAATCGGGATTACAACCATAATGGCATGATCAAAACATGAATTTTAGTGGTAAAATCATGATTTTTAAGCTATTAGATTGAGATAATTTTGGGTTTGATCGTTTTCCACTTAAAAAAATAATTTTTGGTTATGGCGTCGTCGAGGGGGGGTGCGGCTTGGTCAAGGAGTAGCGTGATGGCGAGGGGAAGATGTTCACCATGGCAAAATTGTGAATTGGGCATTGATTTGGGTTGGCGAGGCATTTTTATGGTTTAAGGGTATGTTGAAGTGGGTTTCTGTCACCAGGTTGCCGCATGGGTTTGGTGTCATCGGAGTCGACCGGTGGCTACTGGAAGGTGGTGTGGAGGTAGGCGGTTCCATCGGTGGTGGCGGCATGTTCTAAAAGTTGGTATTGCGTTGGGGCGAGGTTGATTTTGGCGTTGATTCGAAAAACTGTGCTCGGCTCTTATGTCGATTTTGGCTAGAGGTGATCGGTGGTGGAACTTTGGGTTGGAGACGGTCGAGTGTGGGAGGATGTGCATGCGAGTGGGTCTGGGGGGTGGAATAGTGGACCTGGCAGTTGTGTACGTGCACGCGTGCACTTCGGTGTACACATTTGTTTGGAACCTGGAGTGTGAAAATGAGAGAGGAAGAAGGGGGGAAGAAAGAAGGGGAATGGGTTCTTTCTCTTGGGAAATGGATTTTTCTTCGGCCATGTATAAAAATATTAAAAAAAGAGAAAAGAGGTGTGAGTTGGACTTCGGCCCAAAGAATAACGAAGAGGGTTTTAAGATTAAAAATGTTTTTAATTTTATATACATATATAGGAGATTTCAAAATGGTTACGTACGAAACCCGATTGACGCGAAAGTTGTTGCATTGGGTTCGTATCGACGAACACTACGTCGTCATGCGATTTGTTGTCGAGATTAAGCAAGTGAAAATTTTAAGCAATTTAAAACGAACAGATTGTAATTACCGATTTAAAACATATATCATCATTTAAATTTATATGACCCGTCTATTGAAGTGTTTTGCCCAGATAAAAATAACTATGGGTTAATTTAAGTTAATTACGATATTTGACATCTGTTTAGCGGAATAAAACACCGTTTCGCTAATTGTATTGAATTGGACCCCTGTTGGCAGAATAAATCACCGTTCTGCCATCATTACTGAATATGTGTGTTTTTGGACATTGACTAGCAGAAATATAACCCTGTTCTGCTATTATATTTGTACGGACATCTATTTACTATCCTGATAATTATATTGGGCAATATGATGTTAAATTAACTGTTAAAAATAGATTGATGCGAATATCTATATCTGTTATTCTTGATTGTTATGGAATGAATGGTAACTTGATTAAGTACCATTGAAATTAATAAGCCCCTTTTCCGATTTAGAAGTTAACCTTTGAACCAAAATTGTTTTAAGGATGATTATTATTTATTAATGATATTTTAAAGTTAATTAATAATTATTTGATATTGATTTAAAGTTAATTATTTTATTACTCTTAAAAATTATTTAGAAGTATTTAATTATTGTTTCAAAACTATTTAATTATTTAAAGTATATATAATTATTAAATAAAGTTATTTTATAGTGATTTGTTAAAAGTTAATTATTATTTAAGGATTGATTAGTATTAAAATATTTTATTTCAAGATAAAATTTTCAAATATTAATAATGTTTTAAAAATAATATATTATATAGTAAACTTTATAAAAGAGTATTTTCCTAAATTAAACTTGGAAAATTTATATAGAAACTTTATAAATATTATTTTGAGATAATTATTAAATATAGTTTTCGAAAAGTAATGGTATACTTTCATGGCGGAAATCGGGAGGCAGAGAGTGCCTACTGTTAAGTTTGGATTTCTCTAGGATAGAGACGAAATCATTGAGCTGCGAATCCATGGTTGTACCGCATGGCATATTTATTTTAAAAAGTTTTCAAATATTTTTAAAGGGAATGGTTTGTGAGTATACTTATTCCGGTGAGATAAGTATATATCTTTTTGATTAAGAGATTTAATTTATTAACATTTAAATTAATTAAGGCTTAATGATTTCAGTGGGAAATGAAATCTTTGATTGAATGATTGTTTATTTGATAGTTAAATAACCGACTATCAAATCTGGACCCAAAACATAACTTTGGAAATATCTAGGAGAAACACTAGAATTATATGGTACAGTTACCGTCGGAAGGTGCTATACTATACGTATAAACTCGTTTCGTTCTTCTAGGACGATGATAAGGGAATCCGTCCACTAATAATTAGGAGATGATCGTTGATCTTATTTTCGTCTGTTTATTTGCTTAAGAACCGAGGTTGAGTTTATTGGAAATATCGAGTGTTGTTTCGAAGAGACCGGGATCGGATAAATTATCTGAAAACCACTACGATCCAACGAATATGTTTTCGAGTTGAAGACAAGAGCATGGAATCAAAGACGGAGTATTGAAGTGCAAGGGCTAGTCGCTACTAATCTTGAGGATGATTCCAAAGTGGATGTAGTAGGAATAGTGCCTTCGGTTTCGTTCAGACCCAGAACGAACTTGTATGGATAATCGCGTTCAGCACATTGTCATTGGAGGAAAATGAGCATTCTAAGTATAAATTCCTAAAAAGGTAATAGTAGCCTCAAGCCTCATCAACCGGAATGACTGAAAATTAGGGGAGATGCAGCAAGGCTAAGTGGGTCGCACCCAATTAGGGTACGTTTATCACCTTTCTAGATACCCTAGAATATTATAAATACGATGCATGGGAAGGAGCTCGATAAGGGTGGGAACAACCGGGGTGATAGCATATTCGGTACTATCCATGCTAGGGGGTAGGTTGGTCTTGTGTTGTAAGGGATCCCTGCGAGGTCCTCGGTACATATGTTTAAAGGTGTACTTTGATAGGTGGTACCCAGTGCCTAGTCATTGTATGGAATCCATTCTCTAATAAGCGCCGTACGGTTTTGATTGTGCCCAAATATGTTAAAATGTGAGATGCAAGCATTTCAGCTATTTTTATATTTTACTTTGACCTCTAAACATTATTATAATATCACTAGATTTTCTATAAAAAGGGTTTTGGTTATCGTAAGGGAAAAACCCGTCGTGTTTATGTGTGACGTGGTCTTACGAGATACCTTTGATTTGATAAGGATTTTTGAAAGTTATAATGAATAAAATTCCTTGTGATTTAAATTATCACGCTGGTTTTACCGGACTGACCCAGGCGTAGTTTTTCCTAAATGCTCGGGTCAGACCGAGCATATTTCCAGGTTTAGATGGATAATTGGAGCTTCAAGAGAGGAGCTGGAGGTCTAGAGATGTATTCAAGTAGATGATTATATTTTCCGTTGCATTTTAGTTGTGTTTATCAGCAGTTGTGAGGACAGGTTGTTATAACTGTCCGTGCTGTATAAGTTGGTATACTCTGATTGTTATATGTACTATAAACATTACTGTTTTGTTTTATGTAAAGATTTGTTCTATATTATAGATTATTCGTTTCCGCTGTGAGATTTTGTGTTGTTTGGTTCTCTTTCTATCTTCTTTCTATCTTCTTTCTATCTTCTTTCTATCTTCTTTCTACTTTTTTTTTCTTGCTATCCATCTTTCTGTTCAATTTGGACTGGACATGTGTGGTAAATTGTCACTTCAAAATGTATGGAAAAGTGGGTCGTGACACATAGCAACTAATAATAAAATCTAACATAACATGAAATAGTGAACAATCGACATATTCTAGTGTTATGATAAGATGTATAATTTACCAGTCAACAGAAACGTCTCCTCATTAACACCCATAGGATTTAGAAGGGCAGTTACTGGTGTTGATTTGGAGATGCTGTGAAACACCCCACACCCCTTAGTATACCCAAAAAGTCATAATAAAAGATGTTGTGCGTTGTAGGTATAGCTAAAACTTACTGAGACTAAGATTCATAAGACAAAATAAATAAAATAGCGGAAACATTTAAACAATAACATATTTAAAAATCAAACTTCATAAAATGGGTCATAACCAAAATAAATCTCAAAATACCAAATACAAATGTCTAATGGAAAACACCATCTCAATCACAATATCAAAGTACATACATAAAATCATCCCTCTCAACAAGTACCAGTACATGAAAATAAAAACTAAAAAGAAGAAGAGGAATACAAGAAGAAAAACTCTACAGCTAAATCTCCAAGAAAATCTGAAATCTACTGTCCCTGCCTCTGCTGGCCTATGGGGGAAAAGGGAGGAATAGAGGAGTGGGTCAAACTAAAAGTCTGGCGAGTGGAAGTAATTACTAGAATTTTTAAGCAAGATAGTGATAATAGACTTAGCAACATTTATAGTACGAAAGGAAATAAATGAAAAGATAAAGCTGGAACAAAATAATGTTTAACTGTTTGCTCTGCTTAGATGGTTCTGATTATTTTCAATTGTTTACACTTTTCTTAGATTGTTGTGATTAGGCTAAAATCCTAATCCTACTTTAATTAGGCTAAATTCCTAATTCTACCCTTTTGATCGGCCTTCTATCTCTGTCGTGCCACTATGAGCTAGTCCAATCCTGTGGCTCCCACAACAAAATACATATGTTTAGCGCTTTGAAACTCAATAGCGACTTATATCCCTACACCGAGGCCGCATGCTCGACCACCGTTAGGCTCGCACTATCTGTTGCTCCCTCTTTTTGACCTCTTATTTACCTTTGGAACTCAATAGCGACTTATATCCCTGCACTGAGGCCGCATGCTCGACCACCGTTAGACTCGCACTATGTGTTGCTCCCTCTTTTCTACTCTAAACAACATAAGTGTGTCCCAGCCCCACCTAATCTATTATGAGACCATCAGTTCCTGACTGAAGGGGAAATGCTGCCAGTACGGGTCCTATTTCTATCTTTGCTTATTAACTTAGTATAAGTCTTTTAAATAAAATATTTTAATTAAAAAGATCTTCTCTTTGGAAAAATATTCCTTTTAGGGTCCAGCCTCAGGCAATGAACCCAGATGGAGAAAATCTGAATGAGAAAAATAGCTAGGCCTAGGGTCTTATTTATATTGTCACTTGTGGAACTCAGACCGTTGGATTTGGAGATTAAATCTGGTGCAACCACATCATAGGCTCGATAGGAACCGTCGGATGGAAGCACGGACACACAGGATTGGATAAAATTTGCAAAATGACGTGTTCAAATCAACTAGATGAAGCCACATACAAGAATGCACGCGGGTCGACCTTGGTGTCGACCTTCCACTAGCTAGGGTTGACCTATTAGCTAGGGTCGACCTAGCAATGGTAAGGGTCGATTTAGCCTTTTTTTTTTCTTTTTCTCGTTTCTTCATTAACTCATATCTTCTTCATACTAGCTCGGATTTTGACGATCTATATATGGAAATTGACCAGAAAATTACCACGGACACAATGGTGCAATTTTCGTGGCTCAATTCTGATAATTTCACAAATTATTTTATTATTTAATTAATTCATTAATTAATTATTATAGCTTAAATTTCGGGTTATTACATTCTCCCCTCCTTAAGGGATTTCATCCCCGAAATCTCTAAGGATAGAAGAATGAAATAAATGTTTTCATCCAAGTTTTACAACCAACTACTCAACCATCATCCATTACATCCATTGTCCTTAAGTTTTTCTAATGCAATTTATGATACATATGTAATTAGTGTAGTGTCAATGTTCCTAACTAATGCGAAAGATTAGGTGGTCTACTGATTCAGTCGACCTCCTTTTATGCAATCATTTCCGTGCCATGTATCCAAATGAATGCAATTTCCTAATGTTAACTGATAGTTCTATATGCGTGCTACAATCATCCTCCAAATGCAACAATCATGTGATAATCATCCATTTATAGCAACCATGGAATAAAACAAAAATAAAAATGCAAATGCGCACACATCCATGTGCATATGCTCTAGTGTCCTAGTTAAGCCGACCCCTAAGAGATAATAGTGCCTAGTGTAAGTATATATGTCCATTAGCATCCAATAGCAACCACTTGCAACCACTAGTATCCATCATACATAACATGTTCTAATAACATGTTTACATCAAATCCTACCATCCATAGGTTAGATCCTAAGTTCTACCCTCCTAAAGGATAATAAAGGAAAGAACCTATTCAAAACTAAAGATGGAAATAGGAAATTCAAAATTTGTTATTAAAGAGATGTGGATAAGTGGTACTTATTCTTTCCTAATCAAATCAATCTTCTCCGAAGTCTCTCTAACCATGTCGGGACCAAGTACAATATCTCTGTAGACTCTAACCAACACGAAGGCGACTCACACGGTCTTCCATAAAGAGCTTCGAAAGGTGCCATTCCAATGCTAATATGAAAGCTATTATTATAAGCGAACTTTACTAAGGGAAGATTGAAACACCCAACACCCCTTAGTATACCCAAAAAGGCACACTAAAGAATATGGTGCGTTATAGGTATAGCTAAAAACTTACATATAGTAAGATTCACAAGACAAAATAATTAAAACAACGAAAACATTTAAAACAATAATTATTTAAAAATCAAAACTTCATAAAATAAGTCATAACCAAAATAGGTCTCAAAATACCAAATACATATGTCTTATGAAAACATCATCTCAGTCACAATATCAGAGTACATACATAAAACCAACCCTCTCAAAAAGTGCTAGTACATGAGAATAAAACTGAAAAGAAGAAGAAGAATACATGAAGAAAAACTCCGCAGTTGAATCTCCAAGGAAATCTGAAATCTACTGTCCCTGCCTCCGTTTGGGGAAAGGGGAAAATAGAGGAGTGGGTCAGAATAAAAGTCTGGTGAGTGGAAGTAACTACTAGTATTCTTAAGCAATGTAAAGATAATAGACTTTGCAACGGTTCTAGTATAAAAGGAAATAAAGGAAAAGATAAAGCTGGAATAAAATATGGTTTAACTGTTTGCTTTGCTTGGATAGTTTTGATTATCTAGATTGTTTGCACTTTTCTAAAACTGCTTTGATTAGGCTAAGATCCCGATCCTAGTTTAATTAGGCTGAATTCCTAATTCTACCCTTTGATCGGCCTTCTATCTCTGTTGTGCCTACTACGGGCTAGTCCCATCCTATGGGTCCCACAGCAAAAGACACCTACTAAGTGCTTGGAACTCAATAGCAACTTATCTCCCTGCACTGAGGCCGCACGCTCAACCACCATTAGGCTCGCACTATCTGTTGCTCCCTTTTTGGACCTCTTATCTATCCTAAACAGCATAAGCAGGCCCAGCCTCACCTAAGTGTGTTGTGAGACCACCAGTTTCTGAATGAAGGGGAATGCTGCTGATACTGGTCCTAACAAACAAAATCTAGTTGCGCCCCTTGCCCAAATCCCCCGATTTAAGCTTCTAATTATTGACCACTTATCTACCCTAAAAAACATTAGGGGAATGCTGCCGGTACGGGTCCTACTTCTTAATTACTGACCACTTATCTACCCTAAACAGTATAAGGGGAATGCTGACGGTACGTGTCCTACTTCTTAATTACTGACCACTTATCTACCCTAAACAACATAAGAGGAATGCTGCCAGTACGGGTCCTACTTCTTAATTACTGACCACTTATCTACCCTAGATAGCATAAGGGGAATGCTGCCGGTACAGGTCTCACTTCTATCTTTGCTTATTAACTTAGTATAAGTCTTTTTAAATAAGCCTCTTTTGTTATCTTTGTTATATTTGCTTATTAACTTATTCTAAGTCTTAAAATAAGCCTTTTACTGTTTGCCTCTAATTATAACCTGTGTGTTATAACTTTACTTATTAACTTAACCCAGTGTCTAAGTATAAAACTAAGCTTCTTCTACTATTTCTTCTATTTTCTCTTTTTAGTTATAATTACATGTTATAACTATGCTTGCAAATATCTTAAATTTGCCTATTTCAGTCTAAGTCCAATTTATTACAGTTCTTCTCATTTTACATCCCATTTTCTGTAAATTCAGTGTTCTTATATTTTTGTCCATATTAGCGAATTATTCTCTTCTATTTATTCTGTTATCCCGCCTTTTGGCAAGGCCAGGACAACAAGGAATTGGTCGAATTCCAAATATCGCTTGTCATGGATATCGCTGAATTTCATCCGAATCCGGATCGAGCTACAATTGATAAGACATGACTAGGAAAGTAAAGTGAACCAACATTCCAAGTTTCAAGTCAATCCGAGTTCGTATGCTCAAGCTATGATGGATACAAGTTGGAGGAAAAAGCATGTTTTCGTATCCATCCGATATGTTCATTTCGCATCCATCAGGGGACTTCGTTTCGTATCGATGGAGGTAGCCATGTTTCGAATCCAATGAGTTCGTATCGATCAGGATCGTGTCCATCGATAGTTAGTGCAATTCATATCGGTTGGCCAAGTGTCTGTTCCGTATCCATCCAGCCCGTGTCCATCATCTGCTTCGCATCGGCACGATTCCACGATTTCGTATCGATCGAGTTGGCAATATTTCGTACCCATCGAGTTCGTATCAATCAGGTTCGTGTCCCTCAACAGATGACGTGCCTTGCAACCATCAGTCAATGTCTACTTTGTATCCATCGAGGCACTACTCTTCGAATCCATGCCCAGTGACTTATTCGTATCTAACGAGTCAACCGACTAGGGTGACGTGTCGTCCATCGAAGCAAACAAGGCGAGGTACATGGAGTCGAAACGGTCAATACGGAGTGAAGGCCGGATCGAAGCGAACAGCGCGCGCCACATCATCTCGAGAACACGTGCGGTCATCGACACGAAGTGATGAAGTCGAAGCCATGGAGACGAACCAAGCAGCCTTCGAGAAATCTCAGTTCGTATCGACCATATCTCGTGATCCACTGATCCAAATCCAATGATATTTTCAGGGAAGCTTGCATACGGTCTAAAGAATGTCCCTGCCAAATTTCAGATGAATTGGACATCATCTTGATCGATACGAAATGGATTCGTATCGATCGCAGATCGAGGCGAAACTTTCTGGAAATGGTCGCGTGGGTCCCCTCACATGCCAGACCAAGTCTCCCGAAGTTTGAGTGGAATCTCAGCCTCCTACACCTATAAATAGAGCCCCAAGGCATACAGAAAAAAGGATCTTTTTGATTCTGAAGCGTCCAGACTCTGGCGGATCAAGACTTGTATCATACCTTTGCTGTCAATTTCGAATTCTAATCTGTAATCCGCTATTATCTGCTGTAATCGCTTGTAATCATTGAAAGAGAATCAATAAAATCATCAAAACTTCATAGTGGACGTATGCATTACGCCGAACCACTCTAAATTGCTTGTCTTTGCATTTTATATTTCTGTTTGCTGGAGTTTTTGTTAGATAATCTCTGTTTTACATTTACGTTCTTCATTTTATCTCTTCAAATAACTCCCGAAGGGTGTTGTGCCCATTTTTGGTACAAACACTTTGGTGCTTTCACTGAGAAAACTAGTTTTTTCTCCTGCTCTTTGGATCTGCTGTCGATACCGGATTGCATAAATCCAAGAGGAAGATCCAGATATCGGATCCGGAATCCTTCCATTCTATTCAGATTTGCTCAAAGTCTAGGAAAGGACTCCACCACCGAAAATGGTTAGCACGAGAACTGCCGCAACCGCCGCTGATCAAGAAGGCCGTGATAGACAAAATCCTACACAGCAGCCTTCTTCCAATCAAGACAATACTGCTCACTCAGATCCATCAGGACTGGTCACCCGACAAGAGTTCCAAGTGTTGCTCCAGGAACTGACCCAAAGCCGGCAACAGTTGGCCGAACAGTTGCGCGCCAACGTCGAACTGACCAACCAGCTAAACCGCCAGGGCCACAGAAGGTCCAGGAGGGATGATGTCTCTCGGGCATCTACTGAAAGCTCAGCTTCGTCTGACTATCACCACAGGTCTACCCATCCCCGGCTAGAGGAGAGTCGCGCTCAAACTACTGGATATCAACCCGCCTTGACCGTTGGGCAATTGAGGACAGGACCGTCGACCACCTTCCAAAAGGGACCCTCGACACGAGGAGGCACTGCTCCACAGTACACTATGGATAACCGCGCCACAACCGCCGCGGCAGAAACAAGGGTTGATACCCGGAATTTGTCAGAGCCGAACAATCGACAGCGTGGACATACTCCTGAACTGTATGTCCCAGAAGACGCTGAGCCAAGGAGGCGAAATACGGACCGTCGACAGCGCCCGGTCCAAACTCGCACTGTGGAACCCGACCACACCTTAGCTCAGCATGCCCAGAATATGCCAGTGTTAGATATCTCGACCATGATACGTCAGATGATACGCGAGAGTCAAGGGCTCACTAATGATGATTGGGGAATCTCCCGTAGCCATACCCCTTTCACATACGCGATATTATACGCTGAACCCCCTCGACGATTCAGAATGCCAACTCTCCCAATGTATGAAGGAAATAGTGACCCCCAATCAACATATTTTGAAATATGAATGGTCCATGAGTGCTGCAAGGGCTGACGATGCAGTAAAGTGTCGAAGTTTCCCCATCTCTCTGGGGGGAATCGCGACAATGTGGTTTACACGCCTACCACCTAGATCTATTTCTTCGTTCGATCAACTGGCCAAGAGGTTTGTAGAACAGTTTCGTATGCATGTTGCTAGGCCTAAAGACGTTAACACCCTGTCTAGTGTTACCCAAGTACGTGGAGAGACGCTCAGGCGTTATTTGGAGAGGTTCCACGCAGCATGTGTTGAAATTAGTAATCCCAACGATAACTCGATCTTGATGGCATTAACCAAAGGGATCGATCCCGATTCTGAATTTGGAAATTGGTTAGCTGGTAAACCGCCCGCGTCGTTGGACCGTTTCTACTCCAAAGCCGCTCAATTCTTACGGCAAGAGGACGCGAAACAGTCTAGGAAGCAGGACGATGTGAGGCCAAGTATTGAGGGAATACAGAGTAATGTAGCCGTCAAACAGTCCGATGAGAGTTTCGGGAAAGTTCAACTGAATATACAGAATAAGCAAACCTAGCCGAGAGGAAACAATGGCCAGGACAAGAAAAGAGATCAAAACCGAGGTCCACGACGTAGGGCTCAAATGTTTGACAATTACACACCGTTAAACACGTCATCGGAAAACGTATACTTACAGACTTGCAACACTGTACAATATAAGAAGCCTGATCCGAAACCCTCATCGGAGAGGCAGGTTCAAATAGGGAAATTCTGTAGATTCCATGAAAGCTACGGCCACAATACCAATGAGTGTCGACATTTGCAGGATCTCATCGACAAGTTGATCAGAGAAAGGAAGTTAGATCAGTTTGTGCGGGCACCGCAGTCTGGTGGAGCGGGCCCTTCGAATCAGAATCGTTCACAAAATCAGGAAAGATAGGAAGAACACGCCCGTGCGGGCAGAAGACTGGTTATCAACACAAATAAGTGGTGGTCCCCATCCAGCAGACAGAAGCTGGGGGGAAATGGAGTCGTATGCTAGTTCTATCAGGCATGCGGACTTCGAGTGTTGTAGTAATTGTGAAGACGGAGCTCTGGTTAAACAACAAAAGATAATATCTGATGATATCGTGTTCAGGAGCTGAGACGCTGATAAGGTCGAAGCCCCTACAATCGACCCACTAGTCATATCTGCCCAGGTAGGTCCTGCTTGGATGAAGAGGATCCTGGTTGACAGTGGAAGCTCTGTGAATATCTTGATTAAATGGGCTTACGACTTAATGAAAATGGAGGCGAAGGATTTGAAACCCTGCCTGTCCCGAATCCACGGTTTTAACAGGAGTGCCACGATACCCATTGGAGTAACTGAACTACCGGTTGAGTTGGGGGTTGGAGAACGCCGGAGAGTCCGGATGTTACAATTTGTTGTCTTAGAGATTGATTCACCTTATAATGCTATTTTGGGCCGACCGGCCCTAGCTGAGGTCAGGGCGGCCATCGCCCCATGGTGTTTGACTCTGAAGTTCCCCACCGATCGTGGGATTGGAGTCGTTCAAGGAGATCAGGCCACGGGGAGGGCTTGTTATGTTGCTGAGCTGCGCGGGGCGCAGCGTAAAGAAAAGAGAAAGGGCGTAGAGGAATCTCTCTGCGTCCGCTCTATTGATAATTGACAATTGATGCCTGGGCCTCGGCCCGGGCACCACAACCAATTCCTGAAAGAACTTGACCCTAGGGACAATGAGGATAAAGACGAATCTAAGGAGAGTCAAGCTTCTTCGGCCGAACTGACTGTGGACGTCCCAATCAGTGAGGATGATGATTCAAGGATGCTAAAAGTTGGGTCTCAACTGAGCAAGCAGACACAACAGGAATTGGTTGAATTTCTCCGGGCGAATCTCGACGTCTTCGCCTGGACACACTCTGACATGTGCGGGATCTCGCCAAACATTGCAAGTCACTCCCTGAATATAGATCCGCGATATGTCCCGGTCAAGCAGAAAAAGCGCGGTATGGATCCAGAGAGATCTGCCGCCCTTAAGGAGGAGGTTGACAAGTTACAATTGAATGGGTTTATTCGAGATGCCTTATATCCAGAATGGGTGTCCAACCCCATCCTGGTTCGAAAACCGAACAGAAAATGGAGAACTTGCGTCGATTACTCTGACCTAAACAAGGCTTGTCCGAAAGATAGTTTCCCACTTCCCCGAATTGATCAGCTCGTAGATTCGACAGCCGGACATGAGTTACTATCTTTTATGGATGCTTATTCTAGCTACAATCAAATACCCATGCATTTACCTGATCAGGAACATACCAGCTTCGTAACCGATCTGGGACTTTACTGCTACAAAGTCATGCCATTTGGTCTAAAGAACGCCGGGGCAACATACCAACGCTTGGTCAACCGGATGTTCGCCAACCAGATCGGGAAGACCATGGAAGTTTACGTGGATGACATGCTAGTGAAATCTCAATTCTCCACAGATCACGTCAAAGATTTAAGTTCAATGTTTTGCATCCTCCGGGAATATGGAATGAAGCTCAACCCGCTCAAGTGTCACTTCGGCGTCGCGTCTGGAAAATTCCTTGGGTTTATTGTCAATGCTCGAGGGATAGAAGCAAATCCTGAGAAGATCTGGGCAATAAGAAATTTGAAAACCCCTAGAACCATAAAGCAAGTCCAGAGTCTCAACGGAAAGGTCGTAGCATTGAGCAAGTTCATTTCAAAGTCCACCGATAAATGCATTCCTTTCTTCGATCTGATCGGGAAGGGAAAACAAAACTTTGAATGGACCACGGAGTGTGAAGGCGCATTCCGATCACTAGTTCAACATCTTTCCACACCTCCGATCTTGTCAAAACCAGTTGACCACGAGCAATTGTACCTCTACCTGGCAGTATCAAAACATGCGATCAGTGCTGCTCTAGTTCGGGAAGAAGACAAAGTGCAGAAACCGGTCTACTATGTTAGTAAGCGGCTAACAGGAGTTGAAAGAAATTATCCGAGACTGGAGAAACTGGCCTATTGCTTGGTCATTGCCTCAAGAAAGCTCCGCCCTTACTTCCAAGCTCAACCTCTTACTGTGTACACCGATTAGCCGTTACGACAGGTCCTCACGCGGCCTGAGACGTCTGGTAGGTTACTCAAGTGGAACATTGAGCTAAGCCAATTTGATATCACATACGCTCCGTGGAGAGCCATTCAAGGACAAGTCCTGGCAGATTTCATAGCTGAATTTACCGTTCCAGAAGACTTGCCCGAGACCAGTGAGTCCCCCGAATAAATCTGGAAGCTATATACTGACGGTGCTTCAAACGACCGATGTTCGGGCGCTGGGGTTGTACTTGAGACTCCGGAAGGCCGATCTATATGTTACGCTTTGAAGTTCGATTTTCGTGCAACTAATAATGAGGCTGAATATGAGGCACTCTTGACTGGACTAAAATTTGCCAGAGATTTGAGGATTATCGCTGTGGAAATTTATTGTGATTCACAGTTAGTGTCAAGTACGGGGAGAGTATCAAGCAAGAGATCGGAGGTTGGCTGCTTACTTGGCCCGAGTTCAGGAAGTACTGGACCAGTTCGACTATTACGCCATTTATTATATACCTCGAGAACGCAATCAAAAAGTTAATTCATTAGCGAAGTTAGCCAGCACAGGTGAAGCACAACACATGGGACTTGTCCCCGTCGAAACTCTGTCCTGTCCAAGCATTGATCAAATAGAGACGAATTTCGTATTTGAAACCGCTCCCAGTAGAGAATCGTGGATGACTCCGTATCGAGAATACATCGAAAATGGGACGTTGCCTGAGCATAGAAACGAGAGAAGATGAATTCTATGAAAAGCTTCACGATTTGTCATTCAGAACGGAGTCATGTACAAAAGAGGTTATTCTGTTCCTCTCCTCCGATGTATCGCGCACGATGAAATCAAACGAGTGTTACATGATGTACACGAAGGAGCATGTGGCGATCACACCGGGGGGCAAGCTCTCGCTAAGAAGGTACTCCAATATGGATACTACTGGCCGACAGTGAACCGAGATGCAGCAAACTATGCTAGAAAGTGCGATAGGTGCCAGAAACACGCCCGAATTCCAAGAGCCCCGCCTACCGAGATAACTCAAATGGTCAGTCCTTGGCCATTCGCAATGTGGGGCATTGGTATCATCGGCGCTTTACCTCTGGCAAAAGGTGGTGGGAAATATGCCATCGTCGCCATTGACTACTTTACAAAGTGGGCTGAGGCTGAAGCCCTCGCAACCATTACGACAAAGAAAGTGATAAACTTCGTGGTTCGCAACATCATCTGTCGATTTGGACTCCCGCATACCGTCATTACCGATAACGGAGCCCAATTCGAGAGTGCGGAATTCAAAAATTTCTGTCAACGGTTTCATATCCATAAAAAGTTTTCGGCTGTCGCACATCCCCAGGCAAATGGACAGGTTGAAGCCATCAATAAAGTTATAAAATCCACCCTAAAGAAACGACTGGAAAAGGCCGAGGGCAAATGGGTTGATGAACTTCCTATGGCATTATGGGCCTATCGAACGACTCACAAAACCGCAACCGGACACACCCCGTTTTCCCTATCTTATGGCTCAGAGGCCGTTATTCCGGTCGAGACGGAAGTGTTTTCCCATCGCGTGACTTACTACGATCCGAAAACGAACGCTATACTGCTGGCCGAATCTTTGGATCTATTGGATGAAAAACGGGAAGAGGCTGATTTGAGAACAGCCGCATATCGAAGTCGGGTCGCCCGATTGTACAATACCAAAGTTCGACCTCGAACCTTTGAACTCGGTGACCTCGTTCTCAAGAGAATCTATCCAGTTCCTTCACACATGAAGCTAAACTGGGAAGGACCATATGTGATTACGCGAAGACTTGGAGATGGCACATTCAAATTATCGACCGTTGACAGTCTTGATTTGCCAAGGACCTGGAACAGCGAGAGTCTCCGTCGCTATTACACATGACAAGCTTTATTTATTTCATTATACCTTTTCGTTTAACAATTTGTTTCCGCATTTCGAAATTTGAATTCTGTAATAAGGCAGCTGACTTTGCCGCATTTTCTTATTTCAGCAATAAAATGTCGTCTCTTCGAGTTAGAGCTGTGATTCATTAAATACAATGTACAACATCACGATGCACGGAGAGCTAAATTCCATCACGCAATGGAATTTATTCAAGTAGGGAGTGGCCATGATACGATCGGCCACTCGCTAAATGGAACCCGAGCTCAGGGGCAAGCCATCACGTCGGGCTAAAAATGGGTTGATACACGACAACCCTTCACTTAACTCCGTACTCCCAGAGTGCGACACGGAGTATAAACATTACTTAACTCCGTACTCCCAGAGTGCGAGACGAAGTAAAAACATTACTCAACTCCGTATTCCCATAGTGCGAAGCGGAGTATAAACATTAAACTGCGTATTCCCAGAGTGCGAAACGGAGTATAAACATTCAACTCCGTATTCCCAGAGTGCGAAATGAAGTATCAACATTCAACTTCGTATTCCCAGAGTGCGAAGCGGAGTATAAACAATCAACTCCGTATTCTCAAAGTGCGAAACGGAGTATAAACATTCAACTCCGTATTCCCAGAGTGCGAAACAGAGTATAAACATTCAACTCGGTATTCCCAGAGTGCGAAGTGGAGTATAAACAATCAACTCCGTATTCCCAGAGTGCGAAGCGGAGTATAAACAATCAACTCCGTATCCCCAGAGTGCGGAGCGGAATATGTCATGTCAACTCCAAGCTCCCGGAGTGCGAGCCAGAGTATGAACACTAACTCCAAACTCCCAGGATATTGGTTGGAGTACCAACAGCAATCTCAAGTTCCCAAAGTGTGAACAACTGCTTGCGAGATGACTTATATCCCCGGAGTGTGGATGAAACGATTCATAAGGAAACAAGTGTAGTTCGACCGCTCGGTTTTCACTTAGTGCGATCACAAGCTGATCATCATAACTTAACCCCGAAACTGGGGGCATGTACAAGTGTTAATCACTACCCGAAACTTATGATGTTCAGCTCTGATTCAATCTCCGATCACAACTCAAGTTCAAGATTTCCAGGCTTGGCAGACAAAACAAGCTATGCTTAAACGTTAAAGTAATGCAAGTACACCGGACTGAAGTTCGAACACTGCAACATTTAAGCATAGAGGGAATTTAAGTTGAAACAAAAAGACAAAATTTTATTTCAACTAATCAAAAGCAATGGTTCATACACGAACCTTTCCAAAAATTCCTACTAGCAGGGGCCGAACCCGCATCTAAACACGGCCTACAAAGAGAAAAAGATAACAAAATTCCTGACTACAAAAGGAAAAAGCATGCCTAAAAAAGATCTATCTAATCTTTCTGCTTCCTCAGCTTCTTCTTCCTCGAGGAACCACTGGAACCACCAGTGATCTTTCGTTTGGAGCCTTTCTCCTTAGACGGGTTTCCCTCGGACGAAGGCATGATGTCAACATCATCCTCCGAGCTAGAGCCTATGGGGATACTTCCCGCGGGTGGAGTTGGAGGAACATGGTCTACAGCAGGGGGCGGGACTGGTGCACTGACATCAACGAGCGTGCCAACGGGAGATACAATCATAAGGGGAGTAGGGCCCTGCGCTACTGCTCCGCCATCTAAGCGGCCACCGTTCGCCGTCGTCGCCATCTCGGCGTTGATCTCAGCCAACATCATTGCATCTCTTTGTGCTCGGGCCTCACTATGCGCCGCAGTGGTCTGAGTTGAAATATCAGAAGTAGACAAGAATCCGCCCAGGCTGAATGGTAGGTCTGCAAAGGGATCACTCTGTCGGCCAAGGAGCTCATTTATCATTTGTTCATCGAAAGAGAGTGAGCTCCCATGCGTTACTTCCACCGGCACTGTTGTCACAACGGAGGTCGCCTCAGAGATGATGGCCTCCGGCACTTGGCATGATTCCTGGGCTACGGAAGGCGCAGCTGGTGCCGCTTCAGTCACTGATCAAAGAGATAGAATCATTTTGTTAGTATACACTTCTATACAAGCTCTTCAATCCAACTATACAAGAGATTAGTTCAGAGTACCTTCCTTGGGTTGGCTCGAGGTCGTCTGAACGATTTCGGAAGGATGCTCCTTAATAGGAGATAGATGTGGTCGGTCAAGATCATATGCCGGTATAGGTTGGGAATCGATCCTCGAAGTTGGCTCAGGCTGAGATGACACGACAATCTCAGAACTCGAAATATGGTGCTCAGCACCAGAGCTTTCTCCAACTTCCTGAGACTGGGCACCAAGCCTCTCCTTCTCGTGAGAAATCATGGATCCATGGAGAACTTTCTTTTCGTCATCATTGAGTACGTGGTTCTCTAGCTCGAATTCATCGATGGCTTCTTCAGGGTGCCCAGATTTCTCCTCCTCCACCAGTAGGTTCCAAGCGTTGTAGAGATGTGTTGGGTAATCATCGAGCCATGTCAAATCTCGGTGCCTTAGCACATTGGCATTGTAGGTGACAAGTAGCTCTTCTACTTCAGCCTCAATCCTGGCCTCCGCCTGTCGTACCTTCTCATCAACCCCAGCTTCAGCTTCGCGGACTTTTTCCATAGCCGCTTCCTTCTCCTTCCGGAGCTCCACCGCCTGATCACAGGCCTCCTGAGCAGAGACATTGGCCGCATCCTTCTCCCTCGCCATATCGGAGAATTTTAATTTCAGCTCATTAAGCTCTTTAAGA
Organism: Allium fistulosum; assembly: GCA_030737815.1. Taxonomy (NCBI): domain Eukaryota; kingdom Viridiplantae; phylum Streptophyta; class Magnoliopsida; order Asparagales; family Amaryllidaceae; genus Allium; species Allium fistulosum. The sequence goes on along the minus strand of CM060906.1, from coordinate 718,601,962 downwards.
GCGGCATCCCTCTCGGCGGTAATGGTGGTGTTCCTGTGACCCATGTCTTCAATTGCGGTATAGTGCTCTTGCTTCATCCTGGTCATGGCCGAGTTTACCTCATCGACCTTTTTCAGAGCTTCCATTTCAGACTTACGAGAAGACTCGGCCTCACTGTTGAGCACTTTCATAATTCGGTCTTTTTGACCCAACTCTTTCTCAAGCTTTTCAATGGCAACGGCCCGATCAAATGCTATTTTGGACGCTTTCCTTACGGCCCTTGCCCACTCCTTATTCTAGAAAAATATGTCCGCAACATAATCATGGATAGTGTTTTCAGCTGATGGCGGAATCCTCTTCAGATGTGGAGGAAAGACGTAACCGTCAAAACAGATATCGGGTAATTCCTTCCTCATCTGTGCCAATTTAAGTGCTCCTTCCCCAGTCGGATCAGTCGCGACCGGTGCAGTAGTTGAAGAGGTGGCTATTTCAGTCCCGCGTGGAGGATCGGGCCTCAGAGCTTGAGAAGACGGCTTAGGCCGTGAAGTTTCAAGAGGACGGGCTACTACTACCATGGGCGGTATGGAAGTCCTGGGAGGAGGAGAGCGAGATCGGGATCGGTGCACGTATCCCCTGTCTCTGTCGGGCCTCTCCTGGCCAGAGTGTCCTGAATCGTAATCCCTGTCTCCCTCTCTCCTACGTGGCTCATAATAACGGCGCTTGTTGCGCAAACTGCCCAGCACAGAACCTCGTCCAGACATCGTACCTGAAAAATAAAATACGGAATATCAGAAACCGTTTATGTTATAATGTTTACAGTTAGAGAACTGTGTTGTGCCATGAAGAGTGTATGGATGTGTAACCCCCTGAACCAACCAGAAGTATCGATCGCGCTGGTAGGAAGAGACTCGCTAACGTCGAGGGTATGCTGTAATTCATCCAATTCACAATCTTGTTGTGCGGACGCAAGGTCCGAAATTGGGAGGTCAGCGAGCCCTTCGAATTGATTGTCAGCTTGCAAGGAGGACGCCTTCGAGATTTTAATTCCTGAAGAAGGGCGGTTTAAGACCACAGACTTCCGTCTCCCGGATTTAGCTTGCTTAAAAGCCGTTGCCTTGCCTTTTCTTTTTTCATCAGAATCCTGGGTCCCGTTGGTAGGTTCAACCAAAGGCTCCTCATCAGTATGAGTTCTCTCGGAGTCAGGTTCCTCGATTACTACGACTTTGGGTTTCTTCCGCTTGACCTTTTCTCTGGAGACAGTCTTTAATGCGTCATCAAGCCTTATGCTCTGCCTCCGCCCAATCAACCCAAGAATTCTGAGATTCCGATCTGTCAACAGCAATTCAATATTCCTTTCTTCACCCGGAATTTCTTGAAGGACCCGGACTATCTCTTTGTAATAACCGCCTTCGGGTCGCTGGATTATTGCTGGAAGAAAAGAAATAGAAAATATGAGTTCAATTGCATTCATGAATTGCCTTGTCAACTACTTGGGAAAGAGACGGTACTCACGTCTGAACAGCCATCTTCTGGCAAACCCCGGAGGACATCGGACGTAGAACCACTCCGACTTGAAGTAGCTCAACCTAGTCCACGACCCCGTAACCACATGGCAGTTTCTTACAGACTCCAAGAATGTGAAAGATGGGCTGTCGGTTCGGCTTTTGAAGTTGAACAGGTATCTTATGTCGGTCATACGGGGAGGACGATGGAGGTACTCCCTAAATGCAATAAACAAGCTGTTGAGCGAAGCATATCCATTCGGGTGTAGCTGAGACGGGGCGATCCCCAAATAAGCCAACACTCCCCTTATATAGTCGTTGAACGGGGGAAGCATCCCGGCTGCACACGCATGACGATTGAATGTGGTATATCCTTCCGGGGGATTATGTGGTCTATCATCTGGCCCCGGCAACAACACGTCATCCATCGACAGATGATGCCGTAAGCATATCCTCCCTAACATATCTTCGGAAACATTTGACGGGACCGAGTCAGGTGGACTATTGATGAAGGACGCGTCAGGCAACTCGTCCGTAGCTGGACCGATGACTTCGGCCTCGATGTCCGGGATCTCAAGTCTGGGAGTTTCTTGTTGCTGTGAACTTGACGGTTCCATGACTAGCTAACTCACGAGAAACCATCGTTAGACGATAAAAAGCCCGTGCATTCCCCAGTGTAAAGTATATGAATGAGTTGTGCAGTGCAAGTGTTGTGCATGACTTGAGCAAAATTCTGTAGAATTAAAGGAAATATGCAAAAGACGAAACGTTGAAAGTTAGATCAGAAGTGACCGTCATTGCTGACCGTCGCAACCGCGCCATCCGAATACTAACGATCGATTCAAGTTAAAGTTCATCATACTTCTATTTTTTGTTAGATAGCAGTTCCATCGACGAGCTTCGAAAGTCAGTCAAATATGTAGTTCTGTGACCAAGTTCAATTATGCAAGGCAGAAGCTCGTCGGAGTCAAGTGTTCAAGTATTCAAAATTTCCCTAAGTTCATCAAAATTTAGGTTAGGAATCAATCGCTGCACTTTGTTTTCGTATCAAGTCAGGGGGATCACGCTACGCAGCCTGGCCGCGTTCGAATCGATCGTCTTGGAATGGAGATGTTTCATATCGATCAGGCTGGTGTAAGAATGCTTCGTATCGATCAGGTTCGAATTGATACGTTCGTATCAATCAAGTTGGAGTGAGAGCGCTTCATATTGATCAGATTCGAATCGATACATGTCGTATCGATCAAAGGCAAGCCAATTCGCATCGATCCGGTTCGCCGATTTTGCATCGATCTGAGAACAATGGCTTCACATCCATCGCCGCTCTCGTCTCCACACCGATACGAACGTATGTCGTCTAGATCGATTCGAATACTCCCAGTTCAAGTCGATACGAAATAAGGTTAGAGTGATTTCCTCCGTCTCTCCCTCTTCCCCAAAGGACCTCAACTCCATGGCCACGCTCCGTCCCCCAATCTTGTCTTCCATCGTCCAGATCTCAAGTTCATCAAAACTCATCGTAGAAGCAAAGAGAATGATGGGGATCTCGAGTTTCATCATTATTAACAAGATTCTATCCATTAATTACCTGATTTTAGCGATTAACACTCAGAGGATCGAAGGTTTGGTTCGATTCGAAGACAGTTATATCTCTCAGTCTATCGATACGAAGGTAAAAAAGAGAACAGAGAGTAACAGTAAAAATAGAAGGTAAAAAGGTGAAAAATAATGAAGTCCCAGGTATTTATATGGAGCCTAGGGTAGAACCGAGTCGATTCGACTCCCAGTCAACCTGACCGGTCGCAACCAGTCAAACAGCGCATCGAAACGAAGGCTCGTTTCGAACCCACCAGACTTCATCGATTCGAAGTGCACAGAGAAGCCACCTGAAGACGATGGACTCCATCGATTCGAAGCATCCGTTTTATGAGCCATCGATTCACAACGGAACAGGTCCATCGATAAAAACACGATATTCGTATCTATCAGAATCTATCGATACGAATAATTATTTCGTATCCATCAAAGATCATCGATGCGAATCAGAATCCAACCCAAATTTGGACCCTCGGTGCGAATGAACATTTCGTATCCATCTATTCCGCCCGCATCGATACAAAGAAATACTTTCCAACTTTTTACATCGATTCACGAGAGGACCGATACAAGAGGATGGTTGAATGCGACCATCAGATGTCGTTTCAACTCGAATTTCAAATCGGTTCGGGAGAGAGTCAATGCGAAATTCAATGACGACCTAAACTAACGACGACTCGCAAACTTGCAGCTTTTCAAAGCACATCATGTTTCCACAAGACGTAGTTTGGGGGGTAAATGTTATCCCGCCTTTTGGCAAGGCCAGGACACCAAGGAATTGGTCGGATTCCAAATATCGCTTGTCATGGATATCGCTGAATTTCATCCGAATCCGGATCGAGCTACAATTGATAAGACATGACTAGGAAAGTAAAGTGAACCAACATTCCAAGTTTCAAGTCAATCCGAGTTCGTATGCTCAAGCTATGATGGATACAAGTTGGAGGAAAAAGCATGTTTTCGTATCCATCCGATATGTTCATTTCGCATCCATCAGGGGACTTCGTTTTGTATCGATGGAGGTAGCCATGTTTCGAATCCAACGAGTTCATATCGATCAGGATCGTGTCCATCGATAGTTAGTGCAATTCGTATCGGTTGGCCAAGTGTTTGTTCCGTATCCATCCAGCCCGTGTCCATCATCTGCTTCGCATCGGCACGATTCCACGATTTCGTATCGATCGAGTTGGCAATATTTCGTACCCATCGAGTTCGTATCAATCAGGTTCGTGTCCCTCAACAGATGACGTGCCTTGCAACCATCAGTCAATGTCTACTTTGTATCCATCGAGGCACTACTCTTCGAATCCATGCCCAGTGACTTATTCGTATCTAACGAGTCAACCGACTAGGGTGACGTGTCGTCCATCGAAGCAAACAAGGCGAGGTACATGGAGTCGAAACGGTCAATACGGAGTGAAGGCCGGATCGAAGCGAACAGCGCGCGCCACATCATCTCGAGAACACGTGCGGTCATCGACACGAAGTGATGAAGTCGAAGCCATGGAGACGAACCAAGCAGCCTTCGAGAAATCTCAGTTCGTATCGACCATATCTCATGATCCAAATCCAATGATATTTTCAGGGAAGCTTGCATACGGTCTAAAGAATGTCCCTGCCAAATTTCAGATGAATTGGACATCATCTTGATCGATACGAAATGGATTCGTATCGATCACAGATCGAGGCGAAACTTTCTGGAAATGGTCGCGTGGGTCCCTTCACGTGCCAGACCAAGTCTCCCGAAGTTTGAGCGGAATCTCAGCCTCCTACGCCTATAAATAGAGCCCCAGGGCATACAAAAAAAGGATCTTTTTGATTCTGAAGCGTCCAGACTCTACCGGATTAAGACTTGCATCATACCTTTGCTGTCAATTTCAAATTCTAATCTGTAATCCGCTGTTGTCTGCTATAATCGCTTGTAATCATTGAAAGAGAATCAATAAAATCATCAAAACTTCATAGTGGACGTAGGCATTACGCCGAACCACTCTAAATTGCTTGTCTTTGCATTTTATATTCCTGTTTGCTGGAGTTTTTGTTAGATAATCTCTGTTTTACATTTACGTTCTTCATTTTATCTCTTCAAATAACTCCCGAAGGGTGTTGTGCCCATTTTTGGTACAAACATATTCCATTAGTGTAAAAGGGAATTAAAAAGAAACTGACATTTACAGAAGAAATCTCAACGTAGAATAGATGTAAATAAAATGTAAATAAGAGTAAATAACTGTAATTCTGTAAATAACTGTAAATAATTGGGAAAACTGTAATTAACAATAAATAATTGCAAATAACTGAAGTAGAATAGCTAAAAGAAAATAGACCGGAAAATAAATCTAAAATTTGCTTAAAAATAAATTGTAAATAAACGTTCATAAAGGTTATCCCAAAATTGTAGAAAAACTATAATTATTGGAAACCCTATTATTTTAAATTACTTAAAAATCTAAATTAATTACTTAAACGCTCACCTTAGCTCTTTTCCTTGTCCTTCCCGGATCCACTTGTAGGGTATAAAATATTTTAATTAAAAAGATCTTCTCCTTGGAAAAATATACCTTTTAGGTTCCAGCCTCAGGTAATGAACCCAGATGGAGAAAATCTGAATGATAAAACTAGCTAGGCCTAGGGTCTTATTTATAGTGTCACTTGTGGATCTCAGACCGTTGGATCTGAGGATTAAATCTGGTGCAACCACGTCATAGGCTCGTTGGAAACCGTCGGATGGAAGCACGAACGCACATGATCGATCGAAATTGGAAAAACACGTCATTTCATCACCTGGACATAAGTTCGTCCAAGAATGCATGCGGGTTGACCGCTAGGTCAACCTTTGCACATGGTAGGTCGACCTCGCCATTGGGAGGGTCGACCCTAGGGTCAACCTGCCCTATTATATTATTATTTTTCTTGTTTATTTCGTAACTTCTTCGTTCTAGCTCGGATTCTGACAATATATATATGGAAATTGACCAGAAAATTACCTCGGACACAATGGTGCAACTCTCGTGGCTCAATTCTGATAATTTCATAAAGTTATTTTATTATTTAATTAATTCGTTAATTAATTATTATAGCTTAAAATTTAGGTTGTTACATTCTCCCCTCCTTAAGGGATTTCATCCCCGAAATATCTGAGGACAGAAGAATGAAATAAATATTTTCATCTAAATTCTACAATCAACTACTCAACCATCATCCATTACATCCATTGTCCTTAATGTAGGATCGATTTCACCCTAGAGAGGGTGGTGAATAGGGTGTTACTATTAATTATAAAAATTTAATGCGGAAATATATAAAATAATTGCAGCACCGATAATAGCAGAATAATAGCAGCACAGATAATAGCTGAATATTAAAAGCAGAAATAAAACAACACAGATTTACCCTGCTTTGGCAAAACCCTGCCTACGTGCTGCCCCCAAGGTTTCTACTAGAAATTAATTAGTAAGACGCTTACACATGTAAATTCGCGACACCCACTATCGACTAACCTAACTCTACGCTCAAAACCCTGCCACAACTCAACCATGAGTTGCGAATTCTCGAACTGCACCACCGTAGTTCGTCCCCAGTCACACGACTAGACTTTACAAAAGTTTAAAAGAGAATTACAAAATAAACAATTAAACAATAATAAAAACCCTAATTTATAATTAAAAGCCCAATATGAATTAAAAGATGTCGGCCCAAAAGATTTAAGTGATAAAAAAACCGTCCCCCCTTTTCTTTTTATTTCTTCGGCCGTATCTTCTCCTTTGTGAAAAATGGTGTCTGCTTCTTTTCTTTTGCTCGAGAACGTTTGTTCCTCTTTCTTTGAAAAATTAAGGCTTTTGTAAATTGAGGCGCCGCTTTATATTATTCGATTGCAATGATGAAGATTCTTTGATATGGCTTGCCGATTGATCCCTTCACTGATCGTTGGTTGCGGCTTCTCCACTATGTCAAGTTCGATTTGAATAAATCTGGTATGCGATTTTGCTTTGTTACTTTCGTTGATATGCTTGAACTCAATTCGATTCGAGTTACTGATTTGAAACTTTGCTCTGTGATATTGTTTGAACTCGAATGATTGTATGCCGATGATGTTAATGGTTTAAATAGAGATCGATTCCCTTTATTTTCGTTCGAATATATTATCTGAATTCGTCTGATAATTTTTGCTCGGCCGTTCGATTTTTCTTGATTGTTGGTGATGTTTTCTGACTTTTTCCATTCGTATAATTTCCTTGCTTGATTCTCACGGCTTGTTTGGTTTTTGATTTTTCGTTCATACGTGTTCTCATCTGGCTTTGATTCTGACTTGTTCGAACTTTGCTATCACCTTGGCCACCACGTCTTTGACTTTGTTATTTAAAATTTGACATGTTCAGATTAAAATTCTTGATGTGCTTTGAATTTGTTCATTTGTGTTTTAACTCAGACTGAATCCGGCCTTGACTTTGTAAAAACTTGACTTTTGTTCGAACTGCATCACTTTTATCTCTGTCTTCACTTTGTTACTGCAACTGGTATTGCAGTCTTATTCTTTACTGCATATATGTATACATTCGTATTCATGTATAGTCTGTTGAGTCTGGTTGTGTTGCTTGATTTATTGTTGTTCAATGTATCCGGACTTGTGCCTGGTCAGGTTGAGTTTAGTTGCATTTATGCAAGTAGTCTGGTTGCCATGAGTACATATATATAATGCCTTTATCTGCTTGAGTTGCATTGATGTTGTGTTCATTTGTTTGCTTGTTCTTGTGTCTGATCATATGTGTTTGTCAAACTAGTGAGTATTACTTCAAGTTTAACTACTTGCAGGCTTCAATATGCATTGTTCTGGTCTTATGTAGATTTGATCCTTCATGTTTTCACTCCTGCATATATGTATGGTGCATCAATATTGCTCTGTCCATATGACCATATACATTGCCATATTCACTGACCATATACATATGTTTTGTTGTACTGTTGCACTTGATATCTTCACTTGTATACTTGATTGCCTCCATGCCTTCACTTTTTCCTCTTGGAGTCTTCACTTGGTTGTTATATACCTTTTTTTTGTTTGCTAGTCTTCATGTATACTTGAATCTGAACACTTGAGCTGTTTGCATTGTGTTATTGACCTTCTGTTTCACTGTTGGTCTTCATACATGCCATTTCTCTGCTATGTTTATCTATTGGTTTGTACATTTTAGTCTAGTTGAAAGGTTTCTTTGCACCAGACCATATGCATATGTGTATACAGTGTTGCTCTTTGATTTTTTGGCCTAACTCGTTCAAGACTTCAATGTACTTTGTTGACTAATTTATTTTCTTGTGCATGCAACCTTCTTGTTGCCTTGAGTTTGAATGGTTGAGTTGTTTTCATGTGTACACATTGAATTTTTGGTCGAGGCTTGTTCCAGTCATTAAAACTTGACCATTCTATTTTTGTTTTTGTATTGCACCTGAGTTGAACCCAGCCTCGGCTCGGGTTTGACCTTGTGCTCACATGTCCCTGCAGTTTTGTCAAGTGTATCTCGGTGTGCACGGCCTTGTGGCATGTACAGTGATACACTATGCATGTCACAGGTTATTCGTATTTGATGAATTCAGAATTAAATGATGACAAACAACCCAAATAACTGAGGCAAATAATATTTTCAAAACACATTTTATTTTACACTGCAAAAATATTTCCTTTTCAATTTTACTACTTCAGTTGTATTGTGCAGATAACTCAGATGCTGGATTCGGGCTGGAGCAAAGTCGAAGATAAAATACAAGTGTGTAACGACCCATAAATTTTAATGGTTTTAATAACGTAATTAATTGGAAATTTGTGAAATTTTAAATAATTGAATTTTGAAATAAAAATTTGATATTTGAAATTCGTCTATATAAACATAACAAATGGTAAATTTTCATCTGATAATATGGAAGTCTATTTTATTGTGTAAATTATTTAAATTTAAATCAGTTAATATTTGATGATAATAAATTATTTTTCAAACCTGAATATTTTTATATAATAAAAATGTAAATCATCTTTTGAGTGAGACGTCATATTTCGTTTCATCAAATTTGAATTTCTTTGGCTCCATTTGTCTTATTTTCTGCGTTTTAACAGCATTTTTGGTATCGAAAATTCGAGTTTCTATAATTCGATCGTATCGCTGATATCTATGTACCGTTTTATTCGCCTCGTCGCACTGACCTCCGCAGTATATTTATTTCTGTATTTTGGGCCCTGATATGCGACGGAAAAAACAAAAACAGATGTCGTATCGGTATCGTATCCATGACCTTTTGTTTTCTATTGCCTTTCAAAATTCAAACCGTGTGATATTAGAGGCAATAAATATTGCTATAATGAGCCAGCTGAATCTATGCGTGACCGTAGCTATTACCTCAATTTTCGTATATATTAATTAGCCCTTCCGCTTTGCTCCTTTGTCATTCGAGCAGGTACGTTTTATTCATTTTTTTCCCTTCTTTTTTTTCCTTCTTCTTTCCTCCTCTCCTTTTCTTCTTTTCCTTCTCCTCTGCTGTTTCCTTTCTTCCCTCATTGCCAAGTCCTTCCTCCTCTCCCCTTACAAACTGAAAATATATATTTACGTGATTGTATATATGCTGTGCGCATATATATGCCACGTCATTGTTGTTCCTTCATATTGATAACAATTTCAGTGATATGGCCGCATATACACATTGTTAGCATGGCCGAACGCAAAAGCTCGGCCTCCCTCCCTTCTATTCTTGTTTCGTTTTTTTGGCAGTATATATTTTATGCGAAATATAAACATATTTGTTAAGCTATTGCCTGTTATAGCTTCCTTTTGTTTCGTACAAATATGTGGTCAGTAGAAGGAATATTGTTGCATGCAAAGTTTTGTTAGTTCCAGGCTTTAGGCCATATCTGTTGTATGCGCGATATTTAGCTTGCTTACTTTTATCTAAGTCTGAGATACAAGACTATTCTAAGTAGGTAAACACAGAGCTGTTTGCGCATGCTGGTTTGATCGGTAACCATATATATATATATATGTGTGTGTGTGTGTATGTATGTATGTATGTATGTTTGAAGTTATGAATACAATGTGTCCAAGGAATCTATTTAAAAATCTATGATTATATTGTAAGATTTTGAAGTAACTTATATTTACATATTATTGTAAGTTTGTTATAAGGCACTGATTTTAAATATGTGTGTTTTAAGTAATTTGTTTGTATGAGTTTATATTAGTATTATATCAGTTTATATAAAATGAATTTGGGCCAGTGCGATTTGCTGCGGTTATATATATATATATATATATATAGTAATAAAGTAAGTTTTATATATAAAGGAAGCACTATATATATTATATACATATTTCTTTGTCCAGACATGTATTTGAGTTTTCTGATATGCTTGTATATATATTACCTACATATATTGTAATGAACACTTGATGTTTTAAATACAAAAGATTACATATGTATATTTCATACATAAATTTAAGTTGATATTTAATATTTGGCTGAAGGGTATCTTTGTTAATATTTGAAAATCTTTGAAGAAAAAAAAACATATATATGGGTTATAAATTGAATATTGGGAAAAGTATATGTTTTGATTTTTGATTTAAAAGTAATATGTAGATATGTAATTTTTAAAATTGTATTTAATTTGAGTATTTGTTTTAAGGAAAATATTAATATAATATACGTTTCATTTCAATTATATCAAACCGATTCTGATTTGTTCTCATCGATTCCTAGTTATCAGGTTTGCTCGTAAAATTCGTGTTCACCTTACTGTGCTTTGGAAATCGTCGTTTAGGTCGGTCAATTTCGCGATTTAAATCATAGCATGTTGTGTTCTCTCTCTCTCTAGCCTCGAAAGGTGAGCAATCACTAACGATTAACATTCTTATATTTATTAAATTTGATTTCAGTTGAAACAACAATTGAAATATGCTGCTATTAGTTATTTAAAGTGCTATATATATGCTATTACCTGTATATGTTCACCTGTGACATCTGACACCATGATCTGTTAGTTATTTTATCACTGATGATATATGCCTATTGCTGATTGTTATATTATTATCACATATGTTATCACTCTGCAAGTTCCCTCTTAGTATAGAATTCCCTGTGGGTTGAAATGATACATACCCGAAAGATTTTGTAGAATAGGAGAAAATCGTTATGGGTTGGAATGATAAACCCAAGCGATTTTCATTGACACTGAATTAGGATTGCGGGTTGAAAAGATATATATCCGCAGATGTTTAAATTGCGGATTGAAATGATAAATATCCGTATCACTTGACCATAGGATAGAAAATTTTATTCAGACACCGTTGGTATATATATATATTTTGAAAATGATTTCCAAGAATTTTAAGAAAGAAATATATATGGTTTTATATAAATATTGATTTATATATATATATATATTATTCTATATATGATTAAATTCTTGATTTTACAAATTATATGTTTGAAAATTGTAAAATTATAAGTTAGTTTTGAAATTAAATATTTTAAGATTTTATTTATAATTTTTACTATTTTTAAAATATATATAAATTAAGTTTTAATATAAAATAAGTTAATAATAAGATTTAATGTAATAAAGTTTGATTTAATTTATATATATAATATGTTTAAGTATTTATTTAAATTTATATTTCAAATATAGATTTTAATAATAATTTTTATAAATTGAGGTTGGAAAGATTAATTTGAAATTGATTTGAAATTTGATTTAATTTGAAAATTTTAAAGATATGATTTTATAACTTGATTTTGATTTAAAGTGATTAAATGAATATTTCAAGTTTAAATAAATTGAAGGAAATATTTAGTTTATTTGTGATTTGAGGTTTTATTTAAATGATATTGGATTTTATTAAGTGAATATTTCAAAACTAATAATAATGAAGTTAAATTGAGATAAGTGAAATTATCAAATTTAGTTTGTAAATGTTTGAATATATAAAGCTTTGGAATCTATTAAAGTTGAAATGGTTCAATTTGTGGTTCAAATTTGTATTGGAAATTGATATAAATTTAATATGGATTATTGACACTTGAAATGAATTAAAATGGATAAATTGGGATTGAATTAAATTGAATTTTGGAATTTGAGTTAATTCGAATTGATTTGTGAATTTTGAGGAAACTATTTTATTATATAAAGTATTTTTTAATATGTATATAAATATTTTACTTTATAAATTATTTTAATATAAAGCTATTATTAATATACTAATTATTTTTAATATATAAACTATTTAATATAAAACTTTTTTATTATATATACTATTTTATTTTATTAACTATTTTAATTTATATAAACTATTTTATTTTGTTAACCATTTTATTATATATATATATATACTATTTTCTATATCAAACTATTTAAGTGGGAAGTATTATGATTTCCAAAGTCTTATGATTTCCAAAGTGTTATAATTTCAAAGTGTTATAATTTCAGAGTTATAATTTTGGAAAGTGTTATGATTTTGGAAATGAATATTATTTAAGTTAGAAATGATATCGTATTGATATTGTTTTGAAATGGATATGATATTTGTTTTTGAAGTATGATATTTTGAAATGACCATGGTGTTATAATAACGTTTGGTTGTTAAAGAGACCGGGATCGGATATTGTCTGTGATGCCCCACCTCTATACCCACGCTAGACAAGAACACTACGGTGTAATGCTGTCGACTAGCACGGAGAATAAGGCTGTTGAGGAGCGACCATCCGTGTAACTTCTTTGAACGAGCACCGATATGTCAGATAGTATAGAATGCACGTTTAAGGAGGAAATCCGACATACCGAATTAAACTCAAAGCTATCACACAGTGGCTATATATAATCTTCGGAAACAAACATAGAAGTAAATATAACATAAATCAGTCACAGACATCCATATCACAAAGGCGGAAAAAGATATGAATATATATATAACACATGAAAGTGTATATCAGAGTAGTGGTCGGAAAGATCCACGATAATACAAAAGAATAGCAGCACGTGCTATACAAAAGAATAAGTACACAACATAGAGTCTATATCTCAAATGTGTACATCCAAAAACTACTAATCTAAGTAGTTAGCCAAAAGTCAGAATAATCCTGAAGAGAAGTCAAGCAGAAGCACCTGTAACATCTCGGTCTGACCCGAGTATTATTTATAAGAAAATGATAAACGGACCAGTCTAGCTATAAATATCAGATGATATGGTATAAAGTAAAAGACATGCAATGAACATGTAATAACTATAATGGCATACTACTATAAGTATGTAAATGATAATCAACAAGAGATTAATCAATATCACAAGAATCTTCTCAAAGATAAAATTGGGTATCATACCCTAAACTTGTATTCAGAACAAGTCAATGACACACGAATTCACCAATGCACAAAAATGATAAACATATCAATGAAAATCATGAAAATTGGTGAAGCACAAATTCCAGAAATCAACACAAGAAATCCAGAAATCACATAAAAAGGGGGGAGGCCTATCACAAGAACGGGAGCATGAAAATTCACCAACGCGCGTAACACATGAACGAGAAGCTATCTCATGGAAGCTATCCATTAAATTTTGACACACGAACGGCCCGAAGACCATGGGGCGCTACCCCAATATGTGATGGTGAAACATCACACAAATGGGGTTTAGTCTCCCTCGTAGACAAAGAGACATCGCTCAATCGCTAGTCTAAATCACAAAAATGATCGTCATGATCATAAGAAGTGTCAATTACACTAAGCCAGTATATATATGAGTTTAGCTTCATGTTCCATAACCACTAGCTTAACTTAAATATTTACGAACAAACTGTAGATCTTCACTAGAAAATTGTCACAAAAGGGTTCAATCGAACAAGTCCAAGAGCTAACCGACGAAGTGAACGCAAGCGTTTCATACCACTCGTTTTACTAAGTCGTTTAATTCGATTTCTCGTCCGAGTGAAGTAAAGGCTTGTATATACTAATAGGTTGGAAAACGGTTTAGGAAAAAGAGCTTTGTAATAAAATAGAGTTGAAATCGCTTTGATGAAAGAGTTTTGATATTTACTACTAGTATTGAAACCTTCATATTTTAAAGTGACAAATCACAAAATGATTGTAGAAACAATCTATCACAAAAATTCACATTCGAAGACGTGAACAAAATCCAAGGAAATCAGCTCAAAATGCATCAAAGTGGAATGTTTTTCAGATAAGATCCCCTACGGAGGGGGGTCCGGGGGGTGGCAACCCCTTAGGTGGGGGTACGGGGGCAACGACCCCGCTACGGGGTTCGACCTAATGAAGGCAAGCGACCTAACTGGAGAGAGCATGGGATAGGGTCGAGCGACCTAATAGAAGCAGCGACCCTTCATAGGGTTGTATGGTTGAGCGACCTATAGGGGTATGCGACCTAAGACCTAAGGCCCGCGCGACCTAGTGATGCTGAGAGAAACAAGGTCCGGAACGACCTAAACTCGAGCGACCTATCAGTGCCAGAGCAGAGCGACCTAACGAAATAGCAGAGGCGAGCGACTTACTGTCCAACGACCTACGACTCAAGCAAGCCGAGCGACCTAGTGTAGAGGGGTCGAGCGACCTAAGGAAGGTTGCGACCTAACGAGGTCGTGCGACCTAAGTTTCAACACGCGAGCGACCTATCTTCATAAAGGCCAAACGACCTAGTTAACTCGCGAGCGACCTACGACCTAAGGCATAACACGCGAGCGACCTAACTGCATAGAGGCCAAACGACCTATAGCTTAACTCGCGAGCGACCTACGACCTAAGGCATAACACGCGAGCGACCTAACTACAGAGTGGATTTAAGGTAGGAAACGACCTAAGTGGTGCGCGACTTTTCAACGGCAGAGCGACCTAACTTGCCCAGAACGACCTAGGTGCAGAAATTTTCCAAAAACACTGAAAATTGGAGTTTTTCGCCAATCCAATTCAAACCAAAAGCAAATGTTCATACAAATGCAATAGGGAATCATTCCCAACAGTCCATTGATAGTTATAGGCAAGATGTGAGATTAAAAATCTCACCTTTGCACCAAAAACCAATGAAGATGAAGCTTGAAACAAAGCAAGAACAGCCCCAAGCTTGAATCAATGTCTTCTTCTTGAATTTGGAGTTAGATGTTGAATTTGCTAATGAACTTGAGCTTGGAATTTTAATTTCCCATTCCCTCCACCATTTTTGATAAAGCTTGAAGTGTTTGATGAAGTGATGAAGAAGAGATGGGGTTGGGACTGAGTTAACAAGTGCAGTCCAAACCAAAGCTCAAAGCAAAAAGTGACGAAAATTTCACTATCTCCAAACATATCGAAGTTTACACTCAAAAAGATCGCAAACGTCATTTTGAGCTCAATGGAAGTGGTCTCGAGTCCTAATTTGACCGTACACAAAAAGTAGCTTTTCGGACTAACATCCGACTAACGATAAAATATTTAAATAAAATATTTAAATATAAAATCGATAAATATGCGGGTTGTTACATTGTCATACTCTCTGCCAATACTGAAAACCACTTTAACAACTGTGTACATGGTGGAGATTCCAGAAATAAAGTAGGATGGTTTGACGACGATTCTATATGGTATGACGTGACCCTAACTCCCGTGAGCCAGCTTGATGCGGCTAAAACAGGAACTACGTCGGGCCAAGTGAGGTCATTCCTCCTATCGGACACATTTCTTCGATACCATTATATTGCTTTTGTGATTTGATTGGGTGCACCTTTTGATTTTGGGAGTGTGTCACGAGGTGGGCGGTAGTAGCTTCTATGCGTTCCCACCAGTCCGGATCTGCAAACGGTATATCTACCCTGGCATTGCCTCGAGTGTCGTGTCTCATGCCCTATCGCGCCTTCAACGAGTTTGTTTTGTACCATACCTATAGAGTGCCCTCTGATAGCCCTCCAGTTTACGGGGGGAGTTACGGTACTATATAGACTATGGGAATATATAAAATGTGTTAAGGGGGATATGAGTAATGCCTTAACGCTATTTTTATACTTTTACTTTACTACAGACATATTATAATAGCATATATTACTACATAGTAGATAGTTCCACGGATCCTTAGATGATGTAAATCCCAAGCATCCTTTAAGTTACTTGTATTTCAGTTGATATTTCACTTGAGTTGAATTTATTGATATAAGAATGTTAATCCTAACTCGAGTGTATTGTGTTTTGCTTTACGCTCGGGTTAGACTGAGTGTCACAACATTTGAGACTTACCTTTGGGGCTTTGGAGCTTTGCTTGAAGATCCGTCTATATCTATTCAACTTTCAGCTATCCAGTGGTTTTGTTTAGACTTGTCATCTGTTTGGTATTTGAGACTACATTGTATTCGAGAAATTCTGTTGTATTTTATTTCAAACTCTGATGTTTTATAGTAGCTTCATGAACTACTATTTATCTATTACACTGCTTATTATTGTAATACTCTGTGTCTATGATTCTGTGTTTGATTTCATTTACTGTATATGCTGAGTTTTGCCAAATATAAATTAACAATCTGTTGTTTTGAGCAATTCAAGTCCGACATGTGTGGATGCGAATGTGTCGAAATAGCGGGTCGTTATAGAGTGAATGAGTGATATGTAGTGAGGTGAACAATGTAAAGTAAAATTTGAGATGTAATCGAAATTGTATTGTAATTGAAAAATGTATATATGTAGTGAGAGCTCAAATTTGTACTATTCAAAATTGTAATAAATATTTATTTGAATAAAATATCTGTTTGAATTTAAATTCTGTGTTATTTATTTTATTCACCAAATATTTATTTAATTATGTGAAAATAAAATAGTACAATAACAAATACATTTAAAGGAATATATATGTTTATTATCATCAAACAAAAATCATATACTAGCATATTCAACAGTTAAGTTTTTCTAATGCAACTCATGATATATATATATATATATATATATATATATATATATATATATATGCAAATAGTGTAGTATTAATGCACCTAACTAATGCAAAAGATTAGGCGGTCTACTGATTCAGTCGACCTCCTTTTATGCAATCATGTCCGTGCCATGTATCCAAATGAATGCAAATTCCCTAATGATAATTGATAGTTCTATATGCATGTTACAATTATCATCCAAATGCAACAATCATATGATAATCATCCATTTATAGCAACCATGGAAATACGATAAAAATAAAATGCAAATCTGCACACATCCATATGCATATGCTCTAATGTCCTACTTAGGCCGATCCCTAAGAGATAATAGTGCATAGTGTAAGTGTATGCATCCATTATCATCCACTAGCAACCACTTGCAACCACTAGTATCCATCATACACAACATGTTCTAATAACATGTTTACATCAAATCCTACCATCCATAGGTTAAATCCTAAGTTCTACCCTCCCAAAGGATAATAAAGGAAACAACCTATTCAAAACTAAGGATGGAAATAGGAAATTCAGAATTTTCTATCAAAGAGATGCGGATAAGAGGTATGCATTTTCTCCTAATCAAATCAACCTTCTTTGAAGTCTCTCAAACCGTGTCGAGACCAAGTAGCAATCTTTCTTTAGACTCCAACTAACACGAAGGTGACTTGCACGGTCTTCCATAAAGAGCTTCGAAAGGTGTCATTCCAATGCTAGCTTGAAAACTATTATTATTATACGAGAATTCCACTAAAGGTTGATGCTCCTTCTAAGTTCCTCCAAAATCAAGAATACACATCCTCAACCACGTGCGTCTTACTATCTTACGAATATCACCTTACTATTCTTCTATAGTCTACACACATGAAGCAACAATCCTAGGTTCTCACTAGTTTCCTATACACTTCACGGAAATTTCTATTATTACTTCTAAAAGTAATCACTACTATATCCTACATAGCCTTACACTTTTTCCGTTATACCTAGGAAACGATTCATATCTACTCCACGTTTAAAAGTTTGGTTTGGTATTTATCATTTCAAAAACTAAAGCTTCTAAATTTTTAAAACATCAAATCCCAAAAAAAAATTGCCTTTCAAACTGTTATTTTCAAGTTTCTATTAAATTCAAAGGTACTTGTTTACTTAACATTTTATCCTTCTAGACTTGCATCCTTACAGCCTTTTGAATTTACATTATTCCCCAAACCTAGAGGGTAAAACTTACAAAATCAAAACTTATTCTTTTAAAGACCTTTACAACTTTTTCATAAAAATTTCGATTTTTAAATTTAACTGTTACTAAGTTTTTTTTGCTTCGAAAAACTTATTTACTTTTTCACCAAACCATTTTTCTTTAAAATATCTTTAAAATGTTCTAACATATTTTTAAAACATCTTCTTTTCATATATTTTCAATTTTTGCAAAAACTGGAGTAGATAAGAATAATTATTTCATTAAAACCCCTTAACTTTCCAATACCTAACCTTGGAGGAGTTTCTAACTACAAATCGGGACTTTCTACAAAGGCTTTTTATAATATCTCTCCTAGTTAACATTGTCTCTAATTATTATACTTAATGGCTTTATACCTTAATGTATTGGAACTACGTTCTTTTATAAGAAATCATTAACGCTAAAATCTTCTATGAATCCTTTAAAAGAGGACTTCATGTTTATATGAAATTACAAGGAACTTATTTTATATTTTTCGAAATAGGCTATACAAAATATGGTGCTTCACATACCTTGTACATCTCTTTCACGTATTCCTTATAACTTGCACAAAAATCTTTATTTGTGATTTGGTTTCATAGAAATTTTTTACCATTATTCATTTCATTCCAATAGATTATAGTATGTTTAATCTATATTCTCTTACAATAGACAATTTCTATGAAATTTATTAATTTCCTAATATGATCAACTTACACTTTTCTTTCAGAAAAACTCATTTTCAAAACTGTTTTAATATATCCATAACTACAAAACATTTTCCTTATACTAAAAAAAAGTGTACTTACAAACTATTTTATTTCCATACTTAGAAATTATTTTCGAAACACATTTTTATTTGGATCAAAACAGATGTTGCGTTAAAACACCATTACTACAACCCAAAAATACTAGTATATGTATTCAAAAATAAATACTAATAAATCTCATATACTATGTAAAAACATTATCTTTGGGAGTCACCTACTATAACAATAGTGTTATAGTCTATGCCCCTTTTATTTTCCATGAAAACATCTATTACAACAATAAATGTTTTACCCTACATTTTCGATACTTAATACACTCTAGGTTTTTATATTTAAAATCTTTGTTTATCTACAAAGAAACTAGTAAGCTACATATGCCCTATAATTCTTCAAAAAGAATTTAACTTTTAACAAAATTTGCATCATATAAAAACCAATTAAATTTCATACCCAATATTTTATTCCTCTAAAATGCTAACAATTAAAATTTTCAATTCTAACAAATTCATTTTATTGGGCTAGACATAAAGTGGGTTTTCTTCTTACTATCCTTGGAGTACCCTTCCTAAACCTTGGAAACCTCATTTCCCTGCTAGAGTCTTTTATTCCTATTCCTCTTTTATGCTTTTATTTATTCTAAGGCACTACCGTTAAATCCACTTCTAATTTTTGCAACTATCTGCACTTGGGCCTTCCTCGAATCTATTGTGCATCTCCAATCTTTGCCTATAACTCTTTGGATTTCCATAATCCGAACCTAAATGTATAAAACCGTTTTTCAAACTCCTTCCATGCGTAGACCTTCTCTATGCCCCAAGAAATGCATTTCCTTATGCCAAAAGTGACACTTTTTGCCTTCAATAGATGAATGCGAAGTGTACAAAGAACCTCCTCAAAATGTCTGGGAAATCTCTAACGACTGGAATGGAATCTAGCTCTCCTAGCGATGAATCAAGGGAATAAAGGAAGCTCAACATGACTGACCCCTGTGGGTCGCAAGAAACTTCGAGAGTCCTACCGTTGCATGTCTCTAGTCTAACGACCCTCCTCTCGCAGTCCAATATCGCTCCATAAGTGGATAACCAATTCATCCCCAAAATCATCCCATACCCCGAAAATCCCAATACATAGGCGTTATAATCAAGCACTACGCCTATTATAAAAATTTTCAAACCCCTACAAATCAAGGATAAATGTGTCGATCCTCCTATGGGGTTTGAAACAACTATGGGGTCTACTACTAAAGAGATATCTAAGTGCAAACAATCAACTAAAGAACTCGAAATGAAAGAGTGTGATGCTCTAGAATCGAAAAGAGTTTGAATGGGAAAATCAAAAAATAGAGATCAAACCTTCCACGGAGACTTTGTTACCTCTCTCTGGTCCACTGTTGGAAGGTGCTGCATCCAATGCCTGAATTTGTGCTGTAGGTGCACCCGCTGCTTGCCCTATTTTCTAAGGACAGACTTTACTAAAGTGACCAGGTTGTCCACAATTGAAACACTTTCCCTTCATCCCTGCCTTCTTACAGTCTTTTGCGTAATGACCAACCATCCCACAACTATTGCATTTCCCCCTTTTCTTAATCTGCTTCTGAGGGCCTTCTCCTTTCTTCTTATCTTTATTGTACCATTTCTTCTTAGAACCTTCTGACTTAGGGACTTCTTTAGACTCTCCTTCCTTAGTCGCATCAGACATGAGGGCCATCTCTAATGACTAATAGGTAGCTCCCATCGGTACGTGAGTCAATAACAGCCCTTGGAGGGGCTGATTCAATCCCTTCGCAAATTTCATGGCCTTTTTGTGCGGTGTATTCACTAGCTCCATCCCAAACCACGACAACTCATTAAATTAGTTGATATACTCCTTTACAGAAAGACTTCCTTGCTTCAAATTAATAAACCTTTACAACTGCATACTCTCTTCTGCTTGTGACAAAAACTTCCTCTCAAACCTCTCTCGGAATCCAAACCATCCAACGTCTCTTCCTTCCAACTGAACAACCTCCCACCAATAAGCTCCTTTCAGCTGCCAAGATGCAAGCTGAACTCTCTGTTGGTCCTCCAGTCCCAATAGCCCACATATCCTCTCTGTACTCCTTAACCAAGCTCGCGCCTCCACAAAATCTTTTGTACCAAAAAATGTCTTGCCTCCTAGATTGGCAAAGTCCTTGCATAGCTTAGAGAAATTGGCTGCCACGGGTGGATTGATGGGATTTCCACCCGCTGGTGCTGGATTGGGCGCTTGGCCTTGCACCTCTGGAGTCGTAGCTTGAAGGTATCCACGAAACCAGCCTGGGACTGGGACACCCTCTGGGAGATTAGGTGTATCCGCCATTCTATGCAAAGAAAAAGAGAACTTAGGCTCGAAAGAATCGAAGGAAGATTGAACTGGACTTTGAGGGGATTTTTATAAGAACTCTTTTATACTTGAAAACTATTTCTAAGAGCTTCTTTCTGAAAAATACTTTTAAAACAAGTTATTTTGAAAAATACTTTACTTTTTAAAAAAGTATTTTTAGGAATCATGTAACCTTAGGCTCTGATACCAGGTGAAACACCCCACACCCCTTAGTATACCCAAAAAGGCACACTAAAGAATATGGTGCGTTATAGGTATAGCTAAAAACTTACAGAGACTAAGATTCACAAGACAAAATAAATAAAACAGCGAAAACATTTAAAACAATAACTTAATTAAAAATCAGAACTTCATAAAATAAGTCATAACCAAAATAAGTCTCAAAATACCAAATATATATGTCTTATGAAAACATCATCTCAGTCACAATATCAGAGTATATACATAAAACCATCCCTCTCAACAAGTGCCAGTACATGAGAATAAAACTGAAAAGAAGAAGAAGAATACATGAAGAAAAACTCCGCAGCTGAATCTCTAAGAAAATCTGAAATCTACTGTACCGGCCTACGTTGGCCTATGGGGGGAAAAGGGGAAAATAGAGGAGTGGGTCAGACTAAAAGTCTGGTGAGTGGAAGTAACTACTAGTATTCTTAAGCAAGGTAAAGTTAATAGACTTTGCAACAGTTCTAGTATAAAAGAAAATAAAGGAAAAGATAAAGCTGGAATAAAATACGGTTTAACTGTTTGCTTTGCTTGGATAGTTTTGATTATCTTGATTGTTTGCACTTTTCTGAAACTGCTTTGATTAGGCCGAGATCCCAATCCTAGTTTAATTAGGCTGAAGTTCTAATTATACCCTTTGATCGGCCTTCTATCTCTGTTGTGCCTACTGCGGGCTAGTCCCATCCTGTGGGCCCCACAGGAAAAGACACCTACTAAGCGCTCAAAACTCAATATTGACTTATCTCCCTACACTGAGGCCGCACGCTCGACCACCATTGGGCTCGCGCTATCTGTTGCTCCCTCTTTGGACCTCTTATCTATCTTAAACAGCATAAGCATGCCCAGCCTCACCTAAGTGTGTTGTGAGACCACCAGTTCCTAACTGAAGGGGAATGCTGCTGATATGGGTCCTAACAAACAAAATCTAGTTTCGCCCCTTGCCCAAATCCCCAGATTTGAGCTTCTAATTATTGACCACTTATCTACCCTAAACAGCATAAGGGGAATGCTGCCGGTATGGGTCCTACTTCTTAATTACTGACCACTTATCTACCCTAAACAGTATAAGGGGAATGCTGACGGTACGTGTCCTACTTCTTAATTACTGACCACTTATCTACCCAAAACAACATAAGAGGAATGCTGCCGGTACGGGTCCTACTTCTTAATTACTGACCACTTATCTACCCTAACAACATAAGGGGAATGCTGCTGTTTGCGCCAAAACTGGTCACAAACACCCAATTGTCGATGAAAGCACCAATCCACAATCAAAGATTACCGATAACAAATATGTAGAGAATTAAAAATGAAGAACACTCAGAAAATTTAGATGAAAGCAATAAAGAACACAAGATTTATAGTGGTTCGGCAATCCGGCCTACGTCCACTTCGAAGTTTTATGGCTCTATTGATGTTCACTTGCCGATTACAATTGATTACAATGGATTGCAGTGAGTTACGGTTCTGAAGCTCGAGTACAGCAGCAGCTATGGATTGCAAAGTTGAATTCGGCAGAGTCTGGACGTTGGAGAACCCAAAAGATCCCTCTTCTGTTGGTCATGGGGCTCTATTTATAGGTGTAGGATGCAAATATCTCGCTCAAATCTCGGGAGACTCCTTCTGGCATATGAGTGGGCCCATGCGATCGATCTCGTGGAGTTTCGACTCGATCTGTGATCGATACAAACCAATTTCGTATCGATCAAGATTTGGTCCAATGGAGTCCAAACTTGGTGCGAACATTCTTTAGCTTGTACGTAGGCTTCTGTGAAAATTTCATAGCATTTGGACTAGTGGATTGTGAGATATGATCGATGCAACCTTGGCTTTTGCATAGGCTGTCGAGTTCGAATCCATAGCCTTCGCATCCATCTAATCGTATCGATTGTTGCACATGTCCGGGTGATGACGTGGTACGCGACTTTCAAATCGATCCATGTTTTGCGTCGAATTGACCGAGTCACTCCCACGCATACGCCTCGTTCGTATCGATCGCTCAGCACTAACTTCGTATCGTCCAATGGATGGTTCCTTCGTATCGATCATATGGCAGCTGATTTCGTATCGATGAGAAGTGTCTAGGTAGATACGAAACAGACCCCCGTGTTACCTCCGATGGGTACAAAGTGTGGTACATCTCGATGGATACGAATTGTGGCTATGTGATGGATATGAATGTATTGATGCGAATGTGGGTTTCTTAGATACGAACAAATGAGCATTGCACGGGTACGATCTCATCGATTCGAAACCATGCACAGTAGATGGATGCGAAGCTCAACCGATACGAACAAGGCCCCTCTAGATCGATTCGAATAGTGTGGCTTCGGATGGGTTCGAAGCTGATCGATTCGAACATGATCGAGTCGAACATGATCGATTCGAAGTCATACATTCCTGATCGATTCGAAATTGATGGATTCGAACAAACCAATACATGACCCTCCGATGGATACAAACGGCGTATCTTTCCTAACTTACATCGACCATATCTCCATCATACGAACTCCAGTTGACCTGAAATTTGGGATGCTGACTTTGACGGCTTTACTTGTCGTGTCTTGTCGACTGTAGCTTGATCCAGACTCGGACAAAATTCATCGATATCCATAGCGAAGCAGTGTATAACTGATCTTCGGGACGAACTATCTTTGGTTTTCGGTTAATCTTTTGGTATCACGGCCTTGCTAAAAGGCGGGATAACACTTGCCCCCCAAAACATGCCTTGCGATAGGGAGGTGTGTTTTGTAGCTTGATAAGCTGGATGTTCATATCCTGTTGATGACCTGCAAAGAAATTCTTAGTCTTATCTGACCGCGAATGACGATCGTTCGGGATCGTATGTCATTCAAAGTAGTACGTGACCATTCGGGGTAGGATGTTGTTCGCGGCGAATAGTGATCGTTCGCGATCGGGTGCCGTTCGAGGCGAATTGTGATCGTTCGCGATCGGGTGCCGTTCGAGGCGAATTGTGATCGTTCGCGATCGGGTGCCGTTCGCGGTGAAATATGTGTGCCTGGGGAGGGACTTGATATCGTTAACGTCAAATTTCACGTTCGAGTGAGTTTCTGAGTTGTTTGTGGTGGTGGCTTATCGCCATCTCAGAGCATGCCTGAGAATCGTTCGCGGTCCCGTACATGTGTAAGTATCTTAGCCGTTTTGGAATCATAGATAGTGGATATTTATTCAGAATAAGTCTTCCAACCGAAATCTCAAACAAAATCGAGTCTAAATATGAGAAACAGAAAACGAAAGCAAAACAGGGACGTCAAAGTGCAAACACCTACGTTGATGCGGTTTATAGTCATATCAGAGCATGCCTGAGGATCGTTCGTGGTCCTGTACATGTGTAAAAAGACTTAATCGCGTTGGTGTGGAGTTTTCTACTTATTCGTCATTATCCCAATCAATTGATGACAAGTTGACACCTCGATCCTGAGCCGTCCCCAGTAAGTGTAGGTGGTGGTCGCTCACGTTCCACCATTGTGGTTACCCTTCTTACATACTGCGATAGAAGACCATTCGGGATATGTCCCTCAACCTCATCCATCAAGTGTCTGCAATCATTCGTGTTATGACCATTCAGCTCGTGGAATAAGCAGTACTTGTCTGACCTTCTTTCATTGTTGGTAGGATCCCTTCTCATTGGCCTTCGATAGGGAATTTGACCCTAGTATCCTTGTAGATTCGCTCCAAAGTCTCGTTCAACTCCGTATAAGAGGTGAATCTTGGTTCCTTTCGTGGTCGCGTTTGTCCATCAGCATTATCCTCAGCCTTTCGTTTCCCTTTACCAGTTCCTGCACCTTTTTCAGGAAGATTTTCGCCCTTGACCGCATAAACATCGATTCCTTCTCCTTCCTCTCTTTCAGCATTCGCATCCTCTAACCGTAAAAATCCTTCAGCCTCATGATAAAATTCTCCTAGATCCATTGGGGGATCCCTTGTTAACGAATTCTTGAACTCTGTGCCATAAGCTGTGCCAGATACAGCTGCCATCAAAACCATGGATGGATCGGGTCGATCCACCGATGTTGCCGCTGCATTGAATCATGTCAGAAAGTTCCTCAAAGATTCCCCGGTTCTTTGCTTCAGTGCTGCCAAACTCATCACATTCTTGGGTCTTGAAATGTGAACCCTGAACTGCCTCATAAACTTCTTAGTTAGATCGGTCCATGTTCCGATGGAACCGCTCTCCAGTTGTCTAAACCATAGTGCTACAATGGCCGTAAAATACAGCCGGAAACATCGGGCCATGACCTCCTCCGATGCCCCCAACACCTCCATATGTCTCATATACCATGTCAGATGAACTGCAGGATCCATCCTCCCAGCGTACGCCTCCAGTGTTGGTAGCTTGACTTCTGGTGGATTCCTGGCTTGCCTGATCGTAGGAGCAAAGGGGCTCCTATTAACATCTTCCAGATCTCTATTCACTAGTCCGCCTCTCATGGCTCGTCTGACCATTTCCGCCAATCTGTCACTATCGCTAAGCTATAGCCCTTGTCTATTGCCTCCGATCTGCCCCCCGAGTTCACGAGGGAAGCCTGGAATCTGTTCTCTTGAACGGGCGTCCATTCCTCTCTCAATGCCATGTTTCTCGGGTCCACCTGATGCTCTCCTTGGGATTGGGTCAACATGCTCTGGGTAAGTGCCCCCTAGTTCTGGGGCAGTGCCAGATGGTCCTGCTCCATTCCGAATTCTGGTTGCTCCGTGCTCCCGATCCCTATCTCCAGCATCTCCTGGGCTGCGTTAGCTTGATTCTGCACTCTGGTTTGTCCAGTTCCTCGTAGTAAATTCTGCATCATCTCTTCTTGTCTTTTCAGAATCTCTTCATGCATAGCTCCCATCATCATCTCCATCTCATCTCTGGTGATAAAGACCGAGGCTTGGTTCACTCCTGAGGAAGCCTCCTGACTCCCTTCATGCTGACTCCTCTCCGCTCTTTTCCTTTTACTTGATTGCCTTGTCATAGCTTTTTAGATCTGAATCCTTAAGCCTTCAAATTCGACTTCCAAATAATCGAATCCACTTATTAGCCCTTCTCAGTGAAAGCACCAAAATGTTTGCACCAAAATTGGTCACAAACACCCAATTGTCGATGAAAGCACCAATCTAGAATCAAAGATTATAGATAACAAATATGTAGAGAATTAAAAACGAAGAACACTCAGAAAATTTAGATGAAAGCAATAAAGAACACAAGATTTATAGTGGTGCGGCAATCCGGCCTACGTCAACTTTGAAGTTTTATGGCTTTATTGATGTTCACTTGCTGATTACAATTGATAACAATGGATTGCAGTGAGTTACGGTTTTGAAGCTCGAGTACAACAGCAGCTATGGATTGCAAAGTTGAATTCGGAAGATTCTGGACATTGGAGAACCCAAAAGATCCCTCTTCTGTTGGTCCTGGGGCTCTATTTATAGCCGTAGGATGCAAATATCTCGCTCAAATCTTGGGAGACTCCTTCTAGCATATGAGTGGGCCCACGCGATCGATCTCGTGGATTTTCGACTCGATCTGTGATCGATACAAACCAATTTCATATCGATCAAGATTTGGTCCAATGGAGTCGAAACTTGGTGTGAACATTCTTTAGCTTGTACGTAGGCTTCTGTGAAAATTTCATAGCATTTGGACTGTTGGATTGTGAGGTATTATCGATGCAACCTTAGGTTTTGCATAGGCTGTCGAGTTTGAATCCATAGCCTTCGCATCCATCTGATCGTATCGATTGTTGCACGTGTTCGGGTGATGACGTGGTGCGCGATTTTCAAATCGATCCATGTTTTGCGCCAAATTGACCAAGTCACTCCCACGCATACGCCTCGTTCGTATCGATCGCTCAGCACTAACTTCGTATCGTCCAATGGATGGTTCCTTCGTATCGATCATTTGGCAGCTGATTTCGTATCGATGAGAAGTGTCTAGGTCGATACGAAACAGACCCCCGTGTTACCTCCGATGGGTACGAAGTGTGGTACATCTCGATGGATACGAATTGTGGCTATGTGATGGATACGAATGTATTGATGCGAACGTGGGTTTCTTGGATACGAACAGATGACCATTGCACGGGTACGATCTCATCGATTCAAAACCATGCACAGTATATGGATGCGAAGCTCAACCGATACGAACAAGGCCCCTTTAGATCGATTCGAATAGTGTGGCTTCGGATGGGTTCGAACCTGATCGATTCGAACATGATCGAGTCGAACGTGATCGATTTGAAGTCGTACATTCCTGATCGATTCAAAATTGATGGATTCGAACAAACCAATA
Source organism: Allium fistulosum (assembly GCA_030737815.1). Taxonomy (NCBI): domain Eukaryota; kingdom Viridiplantae; phylum Streptophyta; class Magnoliopsida; order Asparagales; family Amaryllidaceae; genus Allium; species Allium fistulosum. The sequence continues at coordinate 718,574,086 of CM060906.1, read as the reverse complement.
CGATGGGCCTCCGATGGATACGAACGGCGTATCTTTCCTAACTTACATCGACCATATTTCCATCATACGAACTCCGGTTGACCTGAAATTTGGGATGCTGGCTTTCACGGCTTTGCTTGTCGTGTCTTGTCGACTGTAGCTTGATCTGTACTCGGACAAAATTCATCGATATCCATAGCGATGCAGTGTATAACTGATCTTCGGGACGAACTATCTTTGGTTTTCGGTTAATATTTTGGTATCACGGCCTTGCTAAAAGGCGGGATAACAGCTGCCGGTATGGCTCCCACTTCTATCTTTGCTTATTAACTTAGTATAAGTCTTTTTAAATAAGCCTCTTTTGTTATGTTTGCTATATTTGCTTATTAACTTATTCTAAGTCTTAAAATAAGCCTTTTACTGTTTGCCTCTAATTATAACCTGTGTGTTATAACTTTACTTATTAACTTAACCCAAAGTCTAAGTATAAAAATAAGCTTCTTCTACTATTTCTTCTATTTTCTCTTTTTAGTTATAATTACATGTTATAACTATGCTTGCAAATATCTTAAATTTGCCTATTTCAGTCTAAGTCCAATTTATTATAGTTCTTCTCATTTTACATCCCATTTTCTATAAATTCAGTGTTCTTATATTTTTGTCCATATAAGCGAATTATTCTCTTCTATTTATTCCATTCACGTAAAAGGGAATTAAAAAGAAACTGACATTTACAGAAGAAATCCCAACGTAGAATAGATGTAAATAAAACGTAAATAACAGTAAATAACTGTAAATTCTGTAAATAACTGTAAATAATTGGGAAAACTGTAATTAAATATTAATTAATTGCAAATAACTGAAATAGAATAGCAAAAAGAAAATAGACTGGAAAACAAATCTAAAATTTACTTAAAAATAAACTGTAAATAAACTTGCATAAACGTTATCCCAAAATTGTAGAAAAACTACAACTATTGGAAACCTTATTATTTTAAATTACTTAAAAATCTAAAATAATTACTTAAACACTCACCTGTGGTCCTTTGCTCTTTTCCTTGGCCTTCCCGGATCTACTTGTAGAGTATAAAATATTTTAATTAAAAAGATCTTCTCCTTGGAAAAATATTCCTTTTAGGGTCCAACCTCAGGCTATGAACCCAGATGGGGAAAATCTGAATGAGAAAAATAGCTATGCCTAGGGTCTTATTTATAGTGTCACTTGTGGATCTCAGACCATTGGATTTGAGGATTAAATCTGGTGCAACCACGTCATAGGCTCGTTGGGAACCATCGAATGGAAGCACGAATGTACATGATCGATCGAAATTGGAAAAACACGTCATTTCATCACCTGGACGTAAGTACGTCCAAGAATGCATGCGGGTCGACCACTAGGTCGGCCTTTGCACATGGTAGGTCGACCTGCCCTATTTTTTTTCTTGTTTATTCCGTAACTTCTTCGTTCTAGCTCGGATTCTGACAATCTATATATGGAAATTGACCAGAAAATTACCACGGACACAATGGTGCAACTCCTGTGGCTCAATTCTTATAATTTCACAAAGTTATTTTATTATTTAGTTAATTCGTTAATTAATTATTATAGCTTAAATTATAGGTTGTTACAAAGATGCTTCTCCCAAGTTCCTCCAAAATCAAGAATATACATCCTCAACTATGTGTGTCTTACCATCTTACTAATATCACTTTACCATTCTTCTATAGTCTACACACATGAAGCAACAATCCTAGGTTCTCACTAGTCCCCCATACACTTTACGGAAACTTCTATTAATACTTCTAAAAGTAATCACTGTTACCTCCTTCATCGCCTTACACTTTTTTCGTCACACCTAGGAAATGATTCCTATCTACTCCACATTTGAAAGTTTGGTTTGGTATTTATCATTCGATTTCAAAAATTAAAGCTTCTATACTTTTAAAATATCAAATCCCAAAAAAAAATTTCTTTAAAAGTGTTATTTTAAAATTTCCATTAAATTCAAAGGTACTTGGTTACTTAACATTTTATCTTCCTAGACTTGCACCCTACAGCCTTTTTCAATTAACATTATTCTCCAAACCTAGAGGGGAAAACTTACAAATTCTAAGTACAAAACTTATTCCTCCTTTTCTTTTAAAGATCTTTACACCTTTCCATAAAAATTTGGATTTTTAAATTTAACTGTTACTAAGTTTTTCGCTTCCAAAAAATTATTTACTTTTTTACCAAACCATTTTTCCTTAAAATATCTTTAAAATGTTCTTACATGTTTTCAAAACATTTTCTTTTCATAGATTTTCAATTTTGCAAAAACTGGAGTAGATAAGAACAATTATTTTATTAAAAACTCCTTAACCTTCCAATTACTTAACCTTGGAGGAGTTCCTAACTACAAATCGGGTACTTTCTACAAAGGCCCCCTATAATATCTCTCCTATCCAACTCCGTCTCTAATTATTACACTTCTTATTACACCTAATGGTTTTATACCTTAATATATTGGAACTACCTTCTTAAGAAACTATTAACGCTAAAACCTTCTATGAATCCTTTAAAAGAGGACTTCATGTTTATGTGAAATTACAAGGAACTTATTTTTTATTTTTTTCGAAATAGGCTATACAAAATATGGTGCTTCCCATACCTTGTATATCTCTTTCACGTATTCCTTATAACTTGCAGAAAACAACTTTATTTGTGATTTGGTTTCATAGGAAAATTTATCATTATTCATTTCATTCCAATAGATTAAAGTATGTTTAATCTATATTATCATTATTAGTCTCTAATCACTTTAAAATAAGTGTAGAGTTCATAAACCACTTAAATTAGCTTATTAACATTATTCAAATCAATTCAAATGGATTAATTAATATTTTCTAACGATGTGCACGTTATTACACTATTTAATTAATCTCAAATCAAACCATAACATCATAACAATCACCCAATTTAACGCCAAATCAATTCTAGGGCTTACTAACTTTTCAAAATATAGTAATTAGGGTCTTAAACAATTAATTAGCTAAGGGAAACATGATTATAACGTGAATACAAGTCTAAAGCTTGCATAGAAATCTCGAAATCACTCCATATTACTTCATAATCACTAATTAACAAATATATGAAGTATAACATGTAAATTAATAAGAGAACCATTCCACTCACCTTAATTAAACTCAAGTCAAGCTCCAATGACCAAAAACTCAAATCTTACTTACTTTAAATTTCGAAATCAACATCTACATCCCGATTCAAGCTTCCTTCATGTGTTTTGTAGAGGATGAGTAGAGAGGAATTATGGTGATTTTTATTTGGTTTAAGGAAATTTATTTAGTGGGTTTAGGGATTGGTGATTAGAAGAGGATTAAGGAGTGATTAAGGAAGACATTAGAGAAAGTGGGGAGGAACTAACGCGAATGAGAAATGAATGAGAGGAATTAGTCACTTATAGGCTAGCGAATGGGCTTAGCCTAAATCCTCCACATATGGCACTATTCATTCCCGAAAATTCTGAACTTCAAAAATATCAAACCATATGCTCAAATAAGCTCTTAATGTCATTCTGGACCCAGTGGAAATGGTTTCATGACCCAATTCTATCTTACACAAAATTTAGCCTTTTGAATTGATTTACGAATCGAACGTGGACTACCAGCTGAAAATCCATCAGTCTAAATATATCGATGATTATACTCAAACAAATTCACAACATCGGTTCAGACTCAACAGAAATGGTCTCGAGTCCTAATTCGAACGTATATGAAAAGCCACATTTTGGATTTCCAATTCAATAACGACTTAATATTTAAATTAACTATTTAAATATATTATCGTTAAGTATGCGGGTTGTAACTTTCTCCGCTCTTTAAAGGATTTCGTCCTCTAAATTTACATGAGTACAAGAAAGTAACAGAACCGACCAAAACTTCCCAAATCACAGTTTCGAAAAATGTCAACGGTACAGTCCATTGTGTTATCACCACTATGAAACTCCCGAATTAGAATGCATCACACACTATGAAATATGCGATGATCTTCGTCATCCCACATTTCCTAAAAATTCATACGTCTTTTAAGAAAGCTTCTTACTATTTAAATGCCAATCTAAGCAAGTAAGCATTTAAAAAGCTATACATCAGCTGTCAAGTACCTAATTGTACTATACAAAGAGGATTGTGCACTAACAAAAACAAATTCAAACATGTATTACCTCAGTGTAGTAACTGGTACTACTATGCTAATACATGCAATCAATTGGAGAGTAAGCTCAAGTGAGTCAGTATCAAAATATACCACAGACTCCGAGTGACATCAAAAGGTAGTGGACTCTTATAGATCCTATCTCGCTCTACAGCAGGCATGGATGATATGGATCCATTCCAAAGAGCTAAGGAATACAAATCAATACCCACAATTACTAACGGGTGGAGTCAACAGTGGACACTTATCGCGATCCAACAATTCCAGATAAACTGGGCCAGTACACTAACGTACTCAGATATCTATCTCGTCTAATAATAGACGTGGCCACTAATTCAAAGCCAATGATCTACAAGTCCACCAATACAAGGTCAATACAATGTACGATCATTAATTGTTATCCCGCCTTTTGGCAAGGCCGTGACACCAAGGACTTGACTAGATACCGGTGACAGATCGTCTCGGAAATCGGTTATACGCAAGGATCACTATGGATATCGATGAAATTTGTTCAAGTCCGGATCGGGCTGCAATTGATAAGGCACGTCAAGCAAAGCCGTGGGAACCAACGATCCAAGTTTCAAGTCAATCCGAGTTCGTATGCTCGAAATATTGTCGACAAAAGATGGAGAAGAACGTCCTTAGTTCGAATCCATAGACGGAGCCTATGTTCGAATCCACCAGACAAGCATTTCCTCGTATCCATGAGAAAGTGGCTGGTTCGAATCGGTCAAAGGAGAATTGCTTCGACTCCATCAGGCGAAACCGATAGCTTCGAATCCATTGGAGCATTCACCGCCTTCGACTCCATCAAGCAAGTCCTCATATGCCTTAAGTTCGAATCCATCCTCGCATACACCATGGTTCGAATCTATCGAAGGAAGGATCCTTCGAATCCATGCAAGTGGAGAAGCTCCGACTCCATTGCATTCGAATCCCCAGGCCAAGACAACTTCGAATCGGTCTATAGCTACAAGTCTAGATCGATTCGAACGAGCACCATTTTCATCGATTCGAAGGAAGAGAACCTTCGAATCCAACACCTCGAATCCAAGCCATGGATTCAACCCAGTCAAACCGGAGTACAAAACGGATCGAGGCGAGAGACACGCGCCACGTCGCAGCAAGCATCGAGTCGACCGAGTCGATTCGAACTAAGATCGATTCGAAGTATCCATGTTCTCCAGAAATGCAACATTGAATCGATCACATCTCGAGTTCTACAAGTCCAAATGCCATGAAATTTTCACAGAAGCTTAAGCACATGATGAAGAATGTACACGCCAAATTTCAGCTCGATTGGATGATTTCTTGATCGATTCGAATGTTGGGTCGAATCGATCCCAAAGTGGGCCCGGATCTCCAGATTTCGGCCATGTGGGCCCCTTGACGTACCAGAACTGGTCTCCCCTCATTTTAGGCGAAATATCAGCCTCCTACACCTATAAATAGAGCCCCTGGTCATTCAGAAAAGGGGTCGGATAATTCTAAGTACTGAAGAGCGCCCAGATTCTGCCAGATTTACTCCAGAACACTGCCGCTGCTTTAGATTGAGACTTAGCATATAAATTCAGTTGTACTACAGTATAAAGAATTGTAATCTTCAAGTATCGAGCAATAAAATCATCAAACTTCATAGTGGACGTAGGCAAAACGCCGAACCACTCTAAATCGCTTGTCTTTGCAATTTACTTTCTGTTATTTGGAGTTTTTGTTAGATAATCCACAGTTTTAATTTTCATTCTTCACTTTTATCTCTTCAAAAACTTCCGAAGAGTGTTGTGCCCATTTTTGGTACAAACACTTTGGTGCTTTCACTGAGAAAAAACCAGCTTTTTTCTCCTGCTTCTTGGATCTACCATCGATACCGGATTGCACAAATCCAAGAGGAAGATCCAGATCTTTAATTCACAATCCTTCCATTCTACTCAGATTTGCATAAAATCTAGGAAAAGGATTCATCATTCAAAATGGTTAGCACGAGAACCACTTCTACAGCTGCTGGACAAGAAGGTAGGGATGGACAGAATCCTGCTCAACAGCAGCCATCCAACCAAGACAACACTGCCCACTCGGATCCGTCTTGGGCAGTCACTAGACAAGAATTTCAGGTGTTGCTTCAAGAGTTGACTCAGAGTCGGCAGCAGTTAGCCGAACAGTTGCGTGCCAATATCGAATAAACAAACCAACTGAACCGCCAGGGCCGTAGGAGGTCCAGAAGGGATGATGTTTCCCGCTCATCCACTGAAAGTTCTGCCTCATCTGACTATCATCATAGATCTACCCGTCCCCGATTAGACGCAGATCATGCTCAAACTGCTGGATATCAACCCGCCCTGACTGTCGGGCAATTGAGGGTAGGACCGTCAACCAGCTTCCAGGCTGGGCCATCAGCGCGAGGTGGTCGTACTCCACAATATACTACGGACAATCATGTCGCAGCTGCCACAGTAGAAACAAGGGTTGATACCCGACATCTTCCGGATTCGAGTAATCAACAACAGGGACGTACTTCTGAACCATACGTCCCGGAAGACGCTGAGCCAAGGAGGCAAAACTTGGACCGTCGACAGCGTCCGGTCCAAACTCGCACTGTGGAACCCGACCACACCTTAGCTCAGCATGCTCAAAATGTAGCAATGCCAGACATCTCGACTATGATACGTCAGATGATCCGCGAAAGCCAAGGTCTTACCAATGACGATTGGGGGATTTCTCGAAGCCATACTCCTTTCACGGACGAGATACTATACGCTGAACCTCCTCGGCGATTCAGAATGCCAACTCTCCCTATGTACGAAGGAAGTTCTGATCCCAATCAGCACATATTGAAATACGAATGGTCAATGAGCGCCGCAAGGGCCGACGATGCAGTAAAATGCCGAAGCTTCCCCATCTCACTGGGAGGAATTGCAACAATGTGGTTTACAAGATTACCTCCAAGATCTATCTCTTCATTTGACCAATTGGCTAAGAAATTTGTTGAACAATTCCGTATGCATGTCGCTAGACCCAAAGATGTTAACACCCTGTCCAATATTACCCAAGCTCATGGGGAAACATTAAGGCGTTACTTGGAGAGATTCCATGCGGCATGTGTGGAAATTAGTAATCCCAACGACAACTCAATTTTAATGGCATTGACAAAGGGAATTGATCCCGACTCTGAATTTGGAAATTGGTTAGCCGGAAAACCACCCGCATCGTTGGACCGTTTCTACTCCAAAGCCGCTCAATTCTTACGGCAAGAGGACGCGAAACAGTCTAGGAAGCAGGACGATGCGAAACCTGGAAATGAGGGAATACAAAGCAATGTAGCAGTTAAACAGTCCAGTGACAGTTCCGGAAAAGTTCAGTTAAACATACAGAACAAACAAACTCAGCCAAGAGGTAGTAATGGTCAAAATAAGAAGAGAGATCCGAATCCAGGCCCACGGCGTAGGGCTTCGATGTTCGAAAGTTATACACCATTGAACACTTCGCTGGAAAATGTGTACCTGCAAACTTGCAACACTGAACAGTATAAGAAACCCGCTCCGAAGCGGTCATCGGAGAGGCAGATTCAGACAGGAAAGTTTTGTAGGTTTCATGAGAGTTATGGCCACAATACTAATGACTGTCGCCATTTGCAGGATCTCATAGAAAAGTTGATCAGGGAGAGAAAGTTAGATCAATTCGTGCGGGCGCCGTAGTCTGGTGGTGCGGGCCCCTCGAACCCGAACCGTGCGCAAGACCAAGAAAGGCAAGAGGAACCCGCTCGTACAGGCGGGAGGCTAGTTATCAATACCATAAGTGGTGGTCCTCATCCAGCGGACAGGAGCTGGAGGGAAATGGAGTCGTATGCTAGCTCTATCACGCATGCGAGCTTCGAATGCTGCAGTAATTGTGAGGATGGAACCCCGGCTAAGCAACAAAAAACGATGTCTGACGATATCATATTTAGAAGCAGAGATGCTGACAAAATCGAAGCTCCAACAATTGACCCACTGGTCATATCTGCCCAAGTTGGTCCTGCTTGGATGAAGAGGATCCTGGTTGACAGTGGGAGTTCTGTAAACATTCTATTCAAACGAGCTTACGATTTAATGAAGATGGAAGCCAAAGACTTGAAACCCTGCCAATCCCGAGTTCATGGCTTCAATGGGAGTGCAACAATACCTACTGGGATAGTGGAACTACCAGTGGAACTGGGGATTGGAGAACGTAGGAGAGTCCGACTGCTGCAATTCGTTGTTCTTGACATCGCTTCACCGTACAATGCATTCCTGGGTCGACCAGCCCTTGCAGAATTCAGGGCAGCCATTGCCCCGTGGTGTTTGACTTTAAAATTCCCGACTGACCATGGTATAGGAATCGTTCAAGGAGATCAGGCAGCAGGAAGAGCCTGTTATGTTGCTGAGTTGCGTGAAGCACAGAAGAAGAAGAAAGGAAAGGGCGTAGAGGAATTTCTCTGCGTCCGTTTTACTGATAATTGACAACTAGCGCCCGGGCCCCGGCCCGGGCACCGCTACCAATTCCTTAGAGATCTTGACCCTAGAGATAACGAAGATAAAGATGAAGTAGAAGAGAATCAAGCGTCTCCAGCCGAACTGACTGTGGACGTCCCAGTTAGTGAGGATGACGACTCGAAAGTACTAAAAGTTGGATCTCAACTGGGAAAACAGATACAACAGGAATTGGTTGAATTTCTTCAAGCGAATCTCGATGTCTTTGCCTGGACGCACTCTGACATGTGCGGAATCCCACCGAACATTGCAAGTCACTCTTTGAATATTAATCCGCGACATGTTCCGGTCAAGCAAAAGAGGCGTGGTATGGATCCAGAGAGATCTGCCGCCCTTAAAGAAGAAATTGACAAGTTGCAATCAAATGGTTTCATCCGAGATGCTATATACCCAGAGTGGGTGTCAAATCCGGTAATGGTTCGAAAACCGAATGGGAAATGGAGAACATGTGTCGACTACTCCGACTTAAACAAAGCTTGTCCAAAAGATAGTTTTCCACTTCCCCGAATTGACCAACTCGTAGACTCAACTGCAGGCCACGAATTGTTATCCTTTATGGATGCTTATTCCGGTTATAATCAGATACCCATGCATCTACCCGATCAAGAACATACTAGTTTCGTGACCGATCTGGGACTCTACTGTTACAGAGTCATGCCTTTTGGTTTAAAGAATGCCGGAGCAACTTACCAACGCTTGGTTAATCGAATGTTCGCTGATCAGATCGGGAAGACCATGGAAGTCTATGTGGATGACATGTTAGTTAAGTCCCGATTTTCCACAGATCACGTCAGGGATTTAGATTCATTGTTCCGCATAAGCTTAACCCGTTAAAGTGCCACTTTGGCGTCGCATCCGAAAAGTTTCTAGGTTTCATCGTCAACGCTCGTGGGATAGAGGCAAACCCCGAAAAGATCTGGGCAATAAGGAATTTGCAAACTCCAAAGACCATAAAGCAAGTCCAAAGTCTCAACGGGAAGGTAGCAGCGCTAAGCAGGTTCATCTCAAAATCCACTGATAAATGCATTCCTTTCTTTGATCTAATCCGGAAGGGAAAACGAAACTTTGAATGGACCATGGAATGTGAAGGCGCATTCCGATCGCTGGTTCAGCATCTCTCTACGCCACCGATCTTGTCGAAACCAATTGATCACGAACAATTATACCTTTATCTGGCAGTATCAGAGCATGCGATCAGTGCTGCTCTGGTCCGGGAAGAGGATCGAGTGCAGAAACCGGTCTATTATGTTAGTAAACGACTGACCGGAGTTGAAAGAAATTACCCCAGGTTGGAGAAACTGGCTTACTGCTTGGTCATTGCCTCGAGAAAGCGTCGTCCTTATTTCCAAGCTCATCCGCTTACTGCGTATACCGATCAGCCGTTACGACAGGTCCTCACGCGGCCTGAGACGTCTGGAAGGTTACTCAAGTGGAATATCGAACTGAGTCAGTTTGACATTACTTATGCTCCGCGGAGAGCCATTCAAGGGCAAGTCCTAGCTGACTTCATAGCTGAATTTACTGTTCCAGACGACTTACCCGAAACCAGCGAGTCTCCTGAATATGTCTGGAAACTTTATACAGACGGTGCATCAAACGATCGGTGTTCGGGCGCTGGAGTTGTACTAGAGACCCCCGAAGATCGATCCATATGCTATGCTTTGAAGTTTGATTTTCACGCAACCAACAATGAAGCCGAATATGAAGCCCTGTTGACTGGGTTAAAGCTTGCCAGAGATCTGAGAATTATCGCTATAGAAGTTTATTGTGATTCACAATTGGTTGTGTGTCAGGTACGGGGAGAATATCAAGCAAGAGATCGAAGGTTAGCTGCTTATCTAGCCCGAGTTCAGGAAGCACTGGATCAGTTTGATTATTATGCTATTTACTACATACCACGAGATCGCAATCAAAAGGCCGATTCATTGGCAAAGTTGGCCAGCACAGGTGAAGCACAGCAAATGGGACTTGTCCCGGTCGAAACTTTGTCCTTCCCAAGCATCGATCAAATCAAAACGAATGATGTGTTAGAAACCTTTCCCAGTAGAGAATCATGGATGACTCCGTATCGAAATTATATTGAGAATGGGATATTGCCTGAACACCGAAATGAGAAAAGGCAAGTTCTACGAAAAGCTTCGCGGTTCATCATTCAGGACGGGATCATGTATAGGAAAGGTTATTCTGTTCCACTCCTCCGGTGTATCGCTCACGACGAAGTCAAACGAGTGTTACATGATGTGCACGAGGGAGAATGTGGCGATCACACCGGTGGACAAGTGCTTGCTAAGAAGATACTCCGATATGGATATTACTGGCCGACAGTGAACCGAGATGCAGCCAATTATGCCAGAAAGTGCGACAAGTGCCAGAAACACGCTCGAATTCCAAGAGCCCCGCCTACCGAGATAACTCAAATGGTCAGTCCCTGGCCGTTCGCTATGTGGGGTATCGATATCATTGGCGCTTTACCTCTGGCAAGAGGTGGTGCGAAGTATGCCATCGTCGCAGTTGACTACTTCACTAAATGGGCCGAGGCCGAAGCTCTCGCAACGATTACGTCGAAGAAAGTAATAAACTTTGTGGTCTGCAATATCATTTGCCGATTTGGACTCCCGCATACCATCATCACCGATAATGGGACCCAATTCGAAAGTTCGGAGTTCAAGAATTTCTGCCAACGATTTCATATTCATAAAAAGTTCTCTGCAGTCGCACATCCACAAGCAAACGGTCAGGTCGAAGCTGTTAACAAAGTTATCAAATCCATCTTAAAGAAACGACTGGAAAAGGCTGGGGGCAAATGGGTCGATGAACTTCCTATGGCATTATGGGCTTATCGAACAACTCACAAGACCGCAACTGGACACACCCCATTTTCCTTATCCTATGGCTCGGAGGCCATTATTCCAGTTGAGACAGAAGTATTTTCTCACCGCGTAACTTATTACGATCCAAAAACAAATGCTATATTACTCGCTGAATCTTTGGATCTGTTGGACGAGAAACGGGAAGAAGCTGATTTAAGAGCGGCCGCATACCGAAGTCGGGTCGCCCGGTTGTATAACACCAAAGTTCGACCCCGAACCTTTGAACTCGATGACCTCGTCCTCAAGAGAATCTACCCAGTTCCTTCACACATGAAACCAAATTGGGAAGGACCGTACGTGATTACACAAAGACTTGGGGATGGCACATTCAAACTATCAACCGTGGACGGTCTAGTTCTACCAAGAGCCTGGAACAGCGAGAGTCTCCGTCGCTACTACATATGACAGGCTTTATTTATTTCATTATGTTTTTTATTCAGCAATTTACTTTTGCATTTCGAAATTAGAAGTTGTAATTAGGCAACTGATTTGCCATATTTTCTTATTTCAGCAATAAAATGTCATCTCTTCGAGCCAGAGCTGTGATTCATTAAATACAATGTACAACATCACGATGCACGAAGAGCTAAGTTCCATCACACAGTGGAATTTATTCAAGTAGGGAGTGGCTGTGAAGCAATCAACCACTCGCTAAATGAAACCCGAGCTCGGGGGCAAGCCATCACATCAGGCCAAGAAATGGGTTGATACACGACAACCCTTCACTTAACTTAACTCCGTACTCCCAGAGTGCGAGGCGGAGTATAAACATTTTACTAAACTCCGTGCTCCCAGAGCGCGAGGCGGAGTATAAACTTTCATTCAACTCCGTACTCCCAGAGTGCGAGGCGGAGTATAAACATTTTACTAAACTCCATAATCCCAGAGTGCGAGGCGGAGTATAAACATTTTACTAAACTCCGTACTCCCAGAGTGCGAGGCGGAGTATAAACATTTTACTAAACTCCATGCTCCCAGAGCGCGAGGCGGAGTATAAACTTTCATTCAACTCCGTACTCCCAGAGTGCGAGGCGGAGTATAAACATTTTCCTAAACCCTAGAGTACTCCGAGAGCGCGAGCTGGGTACCAGCTTTTTACTTAACTCCGTACTCCCAGAGTGCGAGGCGGAGTATAAACATTCCTTAACTCCGTACTCCCAGAGTGCGAGGCGGAGTATAAACATTCCTTAACTCCGTACTCCCAGAGTGCGAGGCGGAGTATAAACATTCCCTAACTCCATACTCCTAGAGTGCGAGGCGGAGTATAAACATACGCCGACTCCACACTTATTCCCAATACTGGGGGCAGAACCATAACACGTAACAAGTTGAAGACAAAAGGGAATAAATTTTCATTTCCACTATCAAAAAAAAAGAATCTGATTACAAAGTGTTTAAAGGAAATTCTGCTAGTGGGAGCCGAATCCACATCTATACACGGCAATAGAGAAATCAACAAAATGCTACCCTACGCAACAAAGATTTAAAGAAAGAGTTCAATCTTTCTTCTTCCTTATCTTCTTCTTCGGGGTAGCCCCACCAGATCCACTGCCTGATTTTTTCCTCAATCGCTTACTCTTTTCAGGCTTGCCCTCCGGCAGCGATATAATGTCGACGTCTTCCTCAGAGCTAGAGGCGATGTAAATTCTTCTAGGAGGACGAGCTAGAGGCATAGGAGTAGTAGCAGGAGGAGGGACAGGAGCAGTCTCAATCACTACAGTACCGCCCGGTGAAATCACCATTAACGGGGCAGGCCAGGGCGGATTCGTACCAGCATTCCCTGCTACCATCTCGGCATCAATCTCAGCAATGATGTCATCCTCACGAGATACTTGGGCCGCATCGGATGTGCCAATAGCTGGCATAGATGAACTAACGGCCGGAGCAGCCCCACTCACAGCATCGGACGGGTTGACAGAGGGATCGATGGGTTCATTGAGAAGCTCCTCAATCATTTGAGCGCTGAAAGAAAACATATTTGCATCTCCCTCCTCGCTAATCAAAGTAGAAGTCGTGATGGCTTCAGAAAAACCAACCCCTTGTGTTTGATGAGGAACTGATAGAGCAAGGGGCGCAGAAACAATAACTTCAGTCACTGAAATGCGACAAAACGAAGATTGTTAGCCAAGTGTGTTGCTTAAGGTTCTTCACGACTAAACTACGAGAAGCGTTCAAATACCTTCCTTGGTCTGGACCGAAACGTGGGCAGAATCCTCGGCAGAAGATAATAATGGTTGGTCAGGATTATAGGCAGGAACAGACTGGGGATCTACCGCACCAGTGGTTTCGGGCAATGTTGGAATTACAGCTCCAACACTTGTCCCGTGATGCGCGATCCCCGAGCCTTCGCCTGTCTCTAGAGATTGAACGCCAAGCTTTTCTTTCGCCATAGAGATCACCACCTCATGAAGGGTCTTCCTCTCATCCTCGGTGAGCAAACGCATCTCCAGTTCAAAGTCGTCAAGTGTTCCATCTGGATGCACTGCTCTTTTCTCATTCACCAGCCGGGTCCAGGCATTGTACAAGATCATGGAGTCAACTCCCAGCCACGCTAAATTTCTGTGTTCCAGCACATTAGCATTATACGTGACTAAGAGATCGTCGAATTCAGCATCTAGCCTAGACCTCTCCTCCAAGATCTTTTCCTGAATTTCTGCTTCCGCAGACTTAGCCTTGACCGCCGCCGCGGCAAGTTCGGTCCTGAGAGATACTGCTTGGTCGCAAGCCTCTTGAGCAGTGGCGTTCGCATCATCCTTCTCCTTCACCATTTCAGCGAATTTGGTCTTGAGCTCATTCAGCTCTTTAACGGCTAAGTCTCGCTCAGCTGCAATGGTGGTGTTGCGGTGGCCCATCTCTTCCACCGTGGCGTAGTGTTCTTGCTGCATCCTCGCCAGTTTGGCCACGACACCTTCATGTTTCTGAAGTGTTTCAAGCTCTGACTTCCGGGACGTCTCCACTTCGGATTGAAGAACCTGAATGATGCGTTTCTACTTGACAATGTCAGCATCACGTTCAGCAATGATCTTCGCCCTGTCAAAAGCTACTCTAGAAGCCTTCACAGCTGCCTTGTACCACTCCTTATACTGAGCGTAGAAGTCGTGGATATAACTATGAGCAGTGGTCTCAGCTTCCGGAGGGATTCTTTTAAAGTTAGGAGGGAAGATATAGCCATCCATGCAAATTTCTGGGTAGTCATTTTTCATTTGGGCGAGTTTAGCAGCTCCCTCGCTTGTCAACTCAGCCGGAGCTTGTTCAATTATAGCGGCTGCTGTCGGTTCCATTCTTGGCCGCTGAGCATCAGGCCGAGAAGATTGAGAAGGCAACTGCTGCTGATGAGATGGCCCTGGGAGGTCTACTGGAGCCCTGGGAGGCGGAGGAGAGCGAGATCGGGGTCGGTACTGGTATCCCCGGTCTCTGCCAGAGTAATCATAGCCAGAACGGCTACGCGAGTAATCTCTGTCTCTGTCATAACGTTCTTGACTTGAATAGCTTCGCCCATGATCCCTATCTGTTTCTCTCCTGCGGGAATCATAAAATGGAGAAGATTGGCGCACAATCCGAAGCCTATCCAGAGTAGAGCCACGTCCTGACATCTCACCTGCGATAAGAAAGAATTACGGATTAGGATCCCATAAAGCAATGTTTACTATGCCAAAGTCATGAAGTGCTGTGGAAGTGTGTGTAAATGTGTAAACCCCCAAACCGACCGGAAGTGTTGACCGCACTTAAAGGAAAGGGCTCGTTCATGTTTAGGACATCTTGAAATTCCTCCAACCCAGGATTATGAGAAATCGATATATAATCTGGGATAGGAATGTCGTCAAGCCCTTTGAGAGAATCTCTCGAATGAGAAGGGGCGGCCTCAGAAATCGTAACTCCGGAAGCGGGAAGAAACACATCTACAGATTTTCCCCCCTTGGACTTAAGTTTTTTGGAAACGGCGGCCTTGCCTTTCCGTTTTTCTCCCGATTCCTCCAAGTTTCCCGAAAGGTCAGCCATTGGCTCTGAATCCGTATGGGTTCTTTCTTCGTCACTCGCCTCGATTATTTTGATTCCGAGTGACTTCTTCGCTTTTCTCTTCTTGGGTTTCTTCTTATCTTCCTTCTTGGAGGCGGACTTTGAAAATCCCTCAACGACTATGCTTTGATTGATGTCGATCAAGCCAAGAACTCTTAAGTTGTAATCGTTCAGCACCGAATCAATATGCCTCAACTCGCTTGGGACTTCTTGAAGACTCCGGACGATACCCTTGAAACGCCCTCCATCGGGCCTGGAGATAATAGCTGTAAAGGGAATGAAATGTCAATTTTAACACCGAAGAGCTATTGGTCAAGGAAACAGGTTAAGGCGCTTACGTCTAGACAACCATCGCCTAGCGAAACCCGGAGGGCACCGAACGTAGAACCACTCGTTCTTGAAATAGCTCAGTCGAGTCCAAGCTCCAACTACAACTTGGCAATTCCTAACTGCCTCCAAAAATGTAAAAGACGGGCTATCACCCCTACTCTTGAAGTTAAATATGTGTCTGATCTCGGAGGGCCTCGGCGGACGAAAGAGACAGTCCATAAATATGACAAAGGCATTGTTCAGCAACGCGTGCCCGTTGGGATGAAGTTGTGAAGGAGCGATTCCTAAATATGATAGCATCCCTCTGATATATTGATTGAAAGGAGGAAGAGTTCCGGCCGCACAAGCATGACGGTAGAATGCTGTATATCCTTCAGGCGGATTGTGCGGTCTATCAGTGGCACTGGGCAATAATATGTCACCTAGAGATATGTTATGCTTTAAGCATATTCGTCCCAATAAGGATTCAGAGATGTTAGACTGAACCGAATCAACAGGGTCCTCAATAAATATAGCCTCTGGCAATTCATCTGGAGCCGGATCGATTACATCGGCAGGGATGTCAGGAATCTCAAGCACCGGAGGAGTCGAGCTCTGTACCTCTTGTTGTTGGGAGCTCGAAGATTCCATAATTAGCTAACTCATCAGAAAGCAATGTTAAGTTCATAAACAGCCCGTGCATGCCCCGGTGTAGTGTGTATGAACGTGTCGTGCAGTGCAAGTGTTGTGCGTTACTTAATAGATTCAACAAAACTGAGAACAAGATGCAAGCTTCAGAAATTATGAAGCTAATTAGAGCGACCGTCATTGCTGACCGTATTAAAACATGTTATTCAGAATCCATGATTGATTAGTTCAGGTTAATTTTTTCAAAGTTACAGTTCCATCGACGAGCTTTGAGGGGCAGTCAAATATGCACAACAAAACTTTAGTCCGAATATGCAAAGATGAAGCTCGTCGGAGTCATGCCAATAATCATGTGAAGTTCTCGTATCCATGGAAGCTCATTCGTAAAGATCAAATTTTGAGTCCATAAAGCTTCGAATCGATCTTAAAGGTGGGCCTTCGAATCGGTACAGGTTCAAATCGATACGAACTCGGGTCAAGGCAATTCGAACCGATACAATCCGAATCGATGCAGTTCAGGCTGAGATGGTTTATCCTTCGAATCGATCTCTGGAAAAATCATGTGTCGAATGGACGAAGCTTCGTATCGATCATGGTAGTATAATCTTTGAATCGATCGTAGGTAAGTATACCACAACTCCTCGTATCGCTCGCTTCGAATCGATATGATCGATTCACCACCAACGATCGATTCGATCAACATACCTCCACAGATCGATGCAAACGCCACAAAAAATTTGGTTATCTGAGATCGATTTGAAAACAACCATCCAAGATCGATGCGAGGAAGTCGTTTCTTTTTTCATCCCTGGACTCGGTTCCATCCAGATCAATACGAACGTAAGCAAAGGGAATTACATCGAAAATCAAAGCTTAAAGTATTTAGTCGAATCGCCTACCTAAATACGAGATGAAACTAGAAAGGATTGTTGCGATTCAAAGAAGGGCAGATGGCTTCGATTCACGCGAGTGCTAGATCGATTCGAAGACGCAGAGAAACTGAAGCAATGGTGAAAAGTGAAAAGTGAATAGGACCCCGGTATTTATAACAACTCAGTGGCGATTTGCCTCCCGGTATACCTGACCGGCTTCTACAGGTGAGGAAATCGAATCGAATCAATTCGTCGCGGCATGTTCGAATCCATTGTGACCACTAGTTCGAATCCATCACGACACAGAGTCGTTCCACCAGTTCGAATCCATCCCTTAGTTCGAATCCATCCGGTTTCGAATCCTTTACAACATCGAATCCATTTCAGCAACATCGGTACGAGGCAACATCGACTCGAAGCACAAACCCCACGAACCATCGTTTCGAAAGGACATCGATTCGAGCACTCACAACTTCAACTCCACCAACTCAGAGAACTTCGAATCCACGCAGTATTGATTCGGAGAACCATCGATTCAAAGTACCCACTTCGAAACCCTCAACTCGAAGCGGATCAAGAAACATAGCTTCGAATCCATCAAATACCACCGGTCAAATGGACGAATCGTTTCCATATGAAAAATTGCTTGTCCACTCTTGTACCGATTCAGGAGAGGATCAATAGAAGAAGATGATCATAGACAATCACAAAAGCGATGTTTTAACTCGAGTCTCAAACCGGTTCAGGAGAGGACCGATGCAGATTTCGATAGCAAACCGAACTGACAACGACTTGCGATCACGCAACATTAGCCAAAGTCAAGATAATACACGTATGCACGTGTTTCTGACTAATGTTTGGTCTTTATCGTTTACAGGAATCAAATGTTCATCTCGTCATGACTCAAAGAACCTAGCAGCCAGTCACAATTATACGACGGTCGATTACTGCGATACAGAACGCAAATTTCGGTAAAGCATGTCATAACCGTCCACTGAGAGATTACAACTTATCAAAGCACGTCATGTTCACACAAGACGTACTTTGGGGGGCAAATGTTATCCCGCCTTTTGGCAAGGCCGTGACACCAAGGACTTGACTAGATACCGGTGACAGATCGTCTCGGAAATCGGTTATACGCAAGGATCGCTATGGATATCGATGAAATTTGTTCAAGTCCGGATCGGGCTGCAATTGATAAGGCACGTCAAGCAAAGCCGTGGGAACCAACGATCCAAGTTTCAAGTCAATCCGAGTTCGTATGCTCGAAATATTGTCGACAAAAGATGGAGAAGAACGTCCTTAGTTCGAATCCATAGGCGGAGCCTATGTTCGAATCCACCAGACAAGCATTGCCTCGTATCCATGAGAAAGAGGCTAGTTCGAATCGGTCAAAGGAGAATTGCTTCGACTCCATCAGGCGAAACCTATAGCTTCGAATCCATTGGAGCATTCACCGCCTTCGACTCCATCAAGCAAGTCCTCATATGCCTTAAGTTCGAATCCATCCTCGCATACACCATGGTTCGAATCCATCGAAGGAAGGATCCTTCGAATCCATGCAAGTGGAGAAGCTCCGACTCCATTGCATTCGAATCCCCAGGCGAAGACAACTTCGAATCGGTCTATAGCTACAAGTCTAGATCGATTCGAACGAGCACCATTTTCATCGATTCGAAGGAAGAGAACCTTCGAATCCAACACCTCGAATCCAAGCCATGGATTCAACCCAGTAAAACCGGAGTACAAAACGGATCGAGGCGAGAGACACGCGCCACGTCGTAGCAAGCATCGAGTCGACCGAGTCGATTCGAACTAAGATCGATTCGAAGTATCCATGTTCTCCAGAAATGCAACATTGAATCGATCACATCTCGAGTTCTACAAGTCCAAATGCCATGAAATTTTCACAGAAGCTTAAGCACATGATGAAGAATGTACATGCCAAATTTCAGCTCGATTGGATGATTTCTTGATCGATTCGAATGTTGGGTCGAATCGATCCCAAAGTGGGCCCGGATCTCCAGATTTCGGCCATGTGGGCCCCTTGACGTACCAGAACTGGTCTCCCCTCATTTTAGGCGAAATATCAGCCTCCTACACATATAAATAGAGCCCCTGGTCATTCAGAAAAGGGGTCGGATAATTCTAAGTACTGAAGAGCGCCCAGATTCTGCCAGATTTACTCCAGAACACTGCCGCTGCTTTAGATTGAGACTTAGCATATAAATTCAGTTGTACTACAGTATAAAGAATTGTAATCTTCAAGTATCGAGCAATAAAATCATCAAACTTCATAGTGGACGTAGGCAAAACGTCGAACCACTGTAAATTGCTTGTCTTTGCAATTTACTTTCTGTTATTTGGAGTTTTTGTTAGATAATCCACAGTTTTAATTTTCATTCTTCACTTTTATCTCTTCAAAAACTTCCGAAGAGTGTTGTGCCCATTTTTGGTACAAACATTAATATAAGATCAATACTGTACACGGTCACTAATATAAGACCGATATAATGTATGGTCACTAATATAAGACGATACAATTCATATAAATGTACATACCTCGGATTAAACCCTAAAGGTAGTAATCCATCACTACTAATCAAATGACATGCACTTAATTATCTCATATGATTAACCTCTAATCAATCATTGACTATAAGCACTAAGAAACCATTAAACAATAACCGATAATGATAAGCAACAATAACTAGCATTCAAACTATTAAACATGCAAGCAACAAAATCAGCCATAATAAAAATCATCCATCATCAAAGTCAAACAATAACAACAAACAAGATCAAACTGTCATAACAAAAGCGAGCAACAAGCAATAACAAACAACAAGCAATAACGAATAAAAAACAATAGCAAGCACAAATAATAATAAGCAACAAATAAATAAATAATATTCAAATAATGAAATATTTAAAATAGTATACACCAACATGTTCGATAAACATCAAGAGTCAAACGCGCATGTTGAACAATAAACTTCAATGAGTCCGTTCGACATTCAAAAGGAATAAATGCCAAGTGGTGCAACTCCTTTCATGAATATAACACATGAACGACTACTACACCTCTCAGCTATAAAGAGGAAAACCTATATGATATGCAGGATCATCGAGTCTTTAAACTCTCGAATAGATCCAGCAATCAATGCCTCTACTTTCCTTTTCTTCCGAATAAAACTCATTCTTCAAGGGAGAAAATTATACCAATTAAATCATCATTAAATGAAGATTTACAATTGCTTGGGTTTGCTAGGGTTCAAATCCACCTCGACTGCACGATGTTAATAAGGATAATATACTAAGTGCTCTACGATGCTCGCTTAGGCAAGTATCATCTCGTCACTTAGGAGATTTTCCGAATCGCCACAAAACTAGTCGAGAAACCCTTCCCCGAACTATCCCACGTAATAATTATACTACACAAAAGTTTATAATC
The DNA here is from genome assembly GCA_030737815.1 of Allium fistulosum. Classification (NCBI taxonomy): domain Eukaryota; kingdom Viridiplantae; phylum Streptophyta; class Magnoliopsida; order Asparagales; family Amaryllidaceae; genus Allium; species Allium fistulosum. Next base: position 718,553,222 of record CM060906.1, on the reverse strand, counting down.
TCTAAAAGTCATTCCAAATGACACGATACCTGTTCCATCCCATCGTTTGCTCACAAGATTTCTTTGTTAAATTGAGGTCGACCACCTGACTCCATCTGTGCAATCTCTGATCCAGTTCCTTGATCCGACTACTGAAATCTCCTGGCACGACCAAGGTCGTATTTCAAAAATCTCTCAGTCATCCCAAGAATCCAACTCAAGTGCTCGTCTATCAAAGTCACGTGAAAAACTCTATCCTACTAGAGCAAATCACCTAAAAACTCTACGCTCGAATTATAGATTAAGAATGGGTGCGTGAATGGACAAATCTTTCAAAAATATTCCTTTCGACACATGGTATTTCTACTATCATCTAAGGTTTACTGACGTAAAGGAAAATAATTATAACACGAATGATTTTAGACAATTGCCTATAAGTCATCCGCTTAATATCCACTCATTACTGGACATCAACCGAACCATACTTGGATATAAATCCAAGTCACACTTCATTGACTGAAGCCACTCAACTTGAAAGCTCATGCATCAAGTTTGCATTGTAATACTTCGGTAGATTCACCACAGTTTTGCAACTAAGGTGACTCATACAAGTTTATATCTACCGAAGAATTTACTTACAATGAAAGGTATTAAGTTTAGCATATCTATCGAGTAACTAGCAATAGATAAATATACTGCTCAAGTGTTGGATGGAACAGAAGTGAGTTCCCAAAAATAGAGCATACCTCACTATATAAGATCCTTCTGATTTTCCTAAGCCATAAGCCACTAGGACCCAGTATTGCTCGAAAGGCAAAAGTCATCATCACTTGCACACCCTTCGAAAATGTAGGACAGTCCTTCTTCAAGTGATCAAGCCGATTGCAAATGAAGCACTTACGCTTCACTCTATCTGGATGATATTTCATAGCGAAATGCCTCTTATATGCCACAGGAGTGACATATTAAGCCAGCTATACTTTTTCGAACAAGCCCATTCTTCCTTGTATCATGGTCATTCCACTTTGGTTGGAGTTTCGATCACTTTCCACTTTCGCTACTTCAAACGGTATCTCACGGGCATTCTCACAAAGAAGTGTCATCCCAACGATATATTCAAAAGTGTACCATAATAGGGATAAGGCTAAGCTATGAACTGCAACTAATGTCTAAGACCCAAGGCAAATCTCTTTGCCCAAATCAACGGAGTATCGACCAACTCAAACTCCAAAACAAAAGGTTGAACCGGTCAACACTCCTACACTGATAAGCTATCCTACTCAGGATGAATGGAATGTTCAAGCTACATGCTCTTCTAAATCTTAGAATTGAACTGAGAACTTAAAATGACGCCTTAATAAATGTTGAATCACATGTCTACTTTTTAGCCACCAAAACACTACCTCCTACCCAGCCAAAGTCTCCCTTTCCTAATTATTGAGAAACATCTCACTTACGAGAACATTCCCTAGACTTATATCGATGCAAGTCTTCCCATGCATCTGTCCAAGACCGTGTCTCAACAACTACCTCAGGACCCACGTATTGCTACCATCCAAGGCTAAGGAAATTCCAGCACTCTTTCAAAGAGTCTAAAGCTGGTGGAGGTAAAAATATTGATGCCCAAAGGGCCACACCACTTATGACGCTAATCGCAATCAGTTGGAAATGTTCATGGGTGATGGAATATCTTTTGCGGTAGCTAAATAGTCTTTGAACAAATCAAGAATCTTAGACTGCCCATCCATAGTCGTTCTCGTATTTCGTTCGCTTATACGGATAACCTGATGAAAATACCTTAACAACTAGTAGTAGAAATAATTTCAGTTCAAAAGACAAGCGGTGTATACAGTATTATATAATAGAAAAATACAAGAATGCTCTCTCAATATATCTTCTTTGACCGGATTGATTAAATAAAACTGGTCTACTTGGTCCGATGGTTGAGCCTAAGCTCTGATACTAACTGTAACGTCCCGCCCTTCATAATACCTAAAAGTTGACGCCTTACAACTTACTTTCAAATACCACAAAAGACAAATTATTGAGGTAAAATTAGAACAATAAACTAAACCAAGACATCGATAAGATCTCACAACGGAATGACAACATATAATACATTGAATATACATGAAAAGAAATAGAATAATAATATATATAAGAGAACGTACTAGTGGAAGCAATTGACAAATAAATACCAGTATAGAATAGTCAGAATACATCAACTCCAAAACAAAGGAATTCTAAATAAATATCTTATACAACAATGTCATATATAAATAATAGGTCTGTTATGTATAACAAAATAACAAGTATATATATCTCAGAACATCGATGTGACGCCTCCAAAATGCTCCAGCTGTGCAGTCTGCAAGCGTATCCCCAAAAGCACCTGACTCCCGAACTACTCAATCGAGTACCCTAGAGTTGTCATGAAATAAGCAGGCAAAGACAAAACGCGGGTCAGCCGTAAAGTCTAGTGTGAGGGGAACTATCTCAAAATACTGTATTCTAAAACTATATACAAATAGACAGGAATAACAAAATCATAGCCGACCCTCTCCACAAACGTAGCTTATGGGAAATCCGAACTGCTTATAAACAAGTACAGTAAATCCATCTCAAAAGTAGAGGATCATACCATAACCCACTCTTCTCCTGTAACAACAAGTTAGCATAATATCTCATTGCACTACACTAGCCCAAAAACTACTAATAGTAAAGTATAAACCATTATCCCTACTGTTACGATCGATACAATATGCCCCCAACGTGTATAGTCCCTATGACTAAAACCAAATAGGCATGCCACGATGCGTATGGTCACTACTGCTAAGACCAAATCGTAGATGACTTGCTATTGGGGAACTCTATGTTATAGGCCGCTATCATCGAAATCGTAGATGACTTGCTATTGAGGAACTCCATGTCTTAGCCCACTACCATCACAAATGGTATATGACTCGTTACTGAGGAACTCTAAGTCTCAGCCCACTATCATATAAAAACCTAGATGACTCGCTACTAGGGAACTCTATGTCCTAGCCCACTATCATCAAAATCGTGGATGACTCACTACTGGGGAACTCCATATCTCAGCACGCTATCAGCACAAATCGATAAGATTGTCATGCACGACTCTAGTCGCCATGGCCTAAAACCCACCGGACAATTCTAACAAAACCCATACTAACCCAAACTGCATTCCAAATCGAGCGCATGACCCCATTGTCATAATACTCTCCCGTTATACCCTTCCAGTCAACCAAAAATCTACGATTTTAGAATACGTGCGGAGGTGGGTCCTACGTGGACCTCGAAATCAAAGTAATCCAAAACCTACCAAAATTTTCTAGATTTTACTTTCAAAAAATAATGAACACTGGTCCAAACGGCGCCTTAATTCGAGTTCGTATGCGAAAGTTATGACGTTTTGAAGTTTCAGTCGAACCAGTGATACAAGACAAAATTAGTCGACTGAAAGTGTGATCAGTCGACTAGAACCAATCAACTGAACCAATCTCTCAGTTGACTGAACTCCACATGCCACTCTAGTTTGAAATGGACCCAATTCAGTCGAATGAATGGGTCCCACCAGTCGATTGTGCCTGTACTTGGGCTATTTTTGCACCTTCCCGAAATTCAAACATCCATAACTTTTGATTCATAGCTCCGAACGACTCACCGTTTCTTTGAGAAATCATCTTCAATCTAGAGACCTAAAATCATGATTTTACATAATTTGAAATGGGTGCTTTTCCTTATATGCCTTTGATACCTTAAACTAACTCTTTGCACGAATATTGTTCAACGACAATCATAGTGACCCTGCATCCTCTAATACGCCAAAATGTCATTCCCATCCTTCTTGTCTTATGCATAGCCCATAAGTGTGGCGATGCTCTCATTTATGCATATCTATGCACACACGTTCACGCCAACGCACAATAAAACACAAATCACATTTTTGAATCCATTGGAGAAATTACTCGACCTGGTATACTCTCACGCAACTTAGCGCACACGTGGTCACTATGGCTATGTGAAATGCCCGCAATGAACTTGTAACCAATAATACTTCTATATAATCCAATAATTGCATAACTATACAAACAAACAATCGCACAACAATTCTAACTATAATATAATATTTGTTTTCCTTGTCGCTTAGCTCCAAATGTATGTATACGTATACACGTCCATGCACATATATGTATACGTATATTCGAATAAGTAATTCAATTATTATTTAAATCAAAACTTGCTTTAATTTACTAAATCCTTTTCAAATAAAAGTGAAACATCTCCTTATATCATTGTACAACTCATACTATTTTACAAAATATCATAATTGCTCATAACCACTTTATAAAATATAATACTAGCTTGTAAATTGATTTTGCCCTTTGAAAATCAACTATTCGTCATTTTATTATTTTATAAAATCTTAAATCTATTTTATAAAATATATATAAAATCATGAAACCATTTTATAAATGCTAATTAAGCTTCATTAGTCTCTAATCACTTTAAAATAAGTGTATAGTTTACAAACCACTTAAATTAGCTTACTAACATTCTTCAAATCAATTCAAATGGATTAGTTAATATTTACTAATGACGTGCATGTCATTACACTACTTAATTAATCCCAAATCAAACCATAACATCACAACAATCACCCAATTTAACCCCAAATCAATTATAGGGCTTACTAACTTTTCAAAATATAGCAATTAGGGTCTTAAACAATTAATTAGCTAAGGAAAACATGTTTATAACACGAATACATGTCTAACCCTAGCATAGAAATCTCCAAGTCATTCCATAATATTTCATAATCACTAAATAACACATATATGAAGTATACCATGTAAATTAATAAGAGAACCGTCCTACTCACCTTAATTAACATTTCGAAACCAACACTACATCTCGATTCAAGCTAATTCCTTGACAGGTTTTGTTGAGGATGAGTAGAGAAGAATTATGGTGATTTTTATTTTATTTTAGGAAATTTATTTAATGTGTTTAGGGCTTGTTGATTAGAAGAGGATTAAGGAGGGATTAAGGAAGACATTAGAGAAAGTGGAGAGGAACTAACGAAAATTGAATGAGAGGAATTAGTCACTTATAGGCTAGCAAATCGGCTTAGCCCAAATCCTCTCCATTTTGCACTATTCATTCCCAAAAATTCTGAACTTCAAACATACCAAACCTTATACTCAAACAAGCTCTGAATGTCATTCCGGACCGAATGAAAAAGGTTTCCGGACCCAGTTCCATCGTATACAAAAGTTAGCCTTTTGAATCGATTTACGAATCGACCGTAGACCACTAGCTGAAAATCCATCGGTCGAAATATATCGATGCTTATACTCAAAAAAATTCGCAATATCGATTCGAAATCAATAGAAATGGTCCCTAGTCCTAATTCGAACGTATGCGAAAAACCACATTTTGGATTTCCAATTCAGTAACAACTTAATATTTAAATTAACTATTTAAATATATTATCTTAAATTTGCGGGTTGTTACAGAGACGAATAGACCTTATTCATCGTAAGTAATAAAGGAAGGATAAGATTTGAAGATTTTTGCCGAGGGATGTTTTGTGAGGAAGGTTCATTCTAATTTTTGTAGTAGTTAGTGATGTTGTGTTTTCTTCCAGTGTTAGTTTTTCTATTTGTGGGTTTTAAGCATTACTTGTTGCAATGAATTGTGTACGTTTAGGAAAATGTTCGTTTTTATGTGTTTTCTAGGTTGACCGCAAGGATTTCAGAAAATTGTAAAAAAAAGATTTCATGAAGTCATTTAACTAATGCATAGGAAAAGAAAATAGTTGAAACTAGAAGTTAAGTAATAAAGTAAGAAGATTTATTTAACTAACTACTAAATAAAAGTAAAATGTAATTATGCATATATTTTGAAAAAGAAAATTTTTATATAAAATAAGTTTTCATTATAAGTAATATGACTTCGAAAAAAATACACACATCTTTGAAAAGATTTTTAAAGCTAAAGATTTTAAGTTTTAGAAATTTAAAAATACCACATGCTGACATTGGGGAATAGTCGGCAAGTTGATTAGTATAGATTTTACTACATAGTTGTATTTGTAGTAAAATGGATATAGTGATTGACGAGGAAGCTTTTTTGTAAGTGGATGGTTTTCTAGGATACCTTTTCGATGAGTAGAAAATTTAAAAAGATGGTTTTTGAAACATCAATGTTTTTGAACTTTAAAAATAAAAGTTGCTTATGCAAACTGTACTTGGGAAGTGTTTGCACAAAAAAGGACAAACACCTCAAAGTCGTATGATTTAGTAGATCTTATGTTGTCCTTAGTGATTTGGGTGATTTATGTAAATATATGAAAAGCAGGGGCTAAACTGTAAAAAGACACGCAGATTTATAGTGGTTCAGCCAGAATGTGCCTACGTCCACTTTATATGTTATTTCTCTTCTCTTGTTTAGATTACAAGTACAAAGCTTTGATACAAGTAAAAGAAAGTTGTTTGAAAGTTCTTTCTGTTCTTGAGCTCTCAAACTTGTCCCCCATTGCTGTACCCCTACCCCTCTATTTATAGAGTGAGGCTGGAGGTAGGGGTCTTGGATGTATATAGCTGCTGGTGGGCCTGGGCTGGTGTGGTCGGGCCTGGTAGCGTTGGTTCGGCATCGCTTTGGTTCGGCATTACTTTGGTTCGGCATTACTTGGTTCGGAGATGGTTGGGGTAGGAGTTGGTTCGGTGGTTCTGGTCCGGTGAAGAGTGGTGATGAGTGGTTCTGGTCCGGTGAAGAGCTTGGTTCGGCGGTTGGAGTTGGTTTGGTGGTTCTGGTCCGGTGAAGGGCTTGGTTCGGCGGTTGGAGTTGGTTCGGCAACGAGGTGGGAGGCAAGTTGGTTCGGTAGACACTCTGGTTCGGTGTTGCTTGGAAGTGGACCGGTGGAGCTTTAGTTTGGACGGTGGCTGGTCCGGTGGTGAGAATTCGCCCAACATTTCCCCCCCAAAGTGGGGCGTATGCTGGCATACGGCTTACTTTGTTTCTTGGTCATCTTCATTCGGTCCCTGAGTGCCGGTCCAGTTGGTCCGGTGTCTTCCATTTGCCTATAAGTAGAGGTGTTAAGCCTTCGTCATTCCTTACCGAGTGAGATAGCCGAACTACTAAGTGCAGAATCAAGCTTGACCGAATCAACTGAGTACCGAATCCTACTTAACTGTCGATCCAGGTGAATTTTTTTCTGCCGAAAGAACTTCTAGGGCTAGACTACCGAATGGATAAAAGGGTTCGAATATCGAATGAACTTTCATATTGGAATGCCGAATGAGCTTTCATTTTGGAATGTCGAATGAGCTTTCATTTTGGAATGCCGAATTAGCTTTTGGTTGGAATTTACTGAATGAATTCGGGGATTCCGAGTATTGAATGGACCCTCTACCGGATGGAATTTTATACCTGAATCACTAGTGAAACTCTAGATTACATAGTTTACGTGTCTTAACGATATATTTTCTTGTCTCTGCAAATAAATGTCTCACAAAGTGGAAACCCGATCAGAGAAAAAGAGATCTCATGACAGAGAAGAGCCTTCCGCCGTGCCCCCAGCTTAGTCAGGACCTGTCCGTCACGGGCCCACCCCGAGATCATTAGTGGATGAATACGGTCCTCAGGAACTCCTTAACTTGCCTCATGATTGCTTCCCTAGCTTACTCAAGGGCGAGCAACTTGATGTTATATCTCGCTCCTTCGGGATTGACCGAGCACACATGTTATTGCCGGATGCGGGAGTGATGCCGTATGATCCTCCTGAAGGATATTTTGCCTACAGCAGATACCATTGCATGTGTGGTGCCATCCCGCCTCTCAACGCCTGGGTAGTCAGCTTTCTCACCTATCTAAAGGTAGCTCCATTCCAGCTTCAGCCCAACTCTTATGCTATTCTGGTGAGTCTCTTCGTCATCTTTCAGAGGAGATATTGGCATCCTCCTTCCAACTGGGAGATTCGGTATTTGTACAACTTGAGAGGTTACAAGAAGGGGTCTCCCTACATCAGCTTGGAATCGGCCGTAACCTTTAAGCCGGTCCTGGATTTATACTCCAAGTACAGCATGTTCAAGAAGGAATGGTTCTTTGTCAGGGATGACTCCGTTTCGATTCGGCGCTTCACCTCCAGATGTAAGTCAAAGCTTTATTTTTAATTCCCATTCTGGTTGCAATACTTTTTCTTATGTGTTCTTATTTTTTGCTAGCGACAGGTGGTTTTGCGGTCGTGGAGAATGACCGCCTGGTTCAGACGGCAGCAGAAATAGAAGCTATTACTGGGAGAGATAGGTCGGCTGCCTACCTGATCAGGAACGCTACACTCTTGGAGTACAGCTTGATCCTTCCACAGCAGTCCGTGGTCAAGCAGAGGGACACGGCTGAAGAGAAGGCTGCTCAAGCTAAAGAAGGGGCCGAGTCGAAGAGCAGTAAAAGGAGGCCCTTTCCAAAACATCCGGTTGCCGGGGGGAAGAAGCTCAAAAAGTATGACGGTCCCTCTCCCAGCACATGTCCAGATATCCCAGAGGAGGGAGAGGTGGAGGAGGAGCAAGGCGAAGATGGAGGAGAAGGCGCCGGAGGTGGCGACGGTGTCGGGGCTTTGTCTTCTGGGCAAGTAGGCGAGATGCAAGAGTGGATGGATGACGCTTTCCGCCAAGCCTTCGAAGGTCTGGAGGGGACGAAGAAATCTAAGAGAGCCGATAAAGTTGGAACCGGCGTTGATTTATCTTCCGGGAGCGCCTCTACTGAAGCAACTTCGGCGGTTCAAGGTGAATTTCACTTTACTCTTTTAATTTTTGAATGATGGCTCAATACCTGTTGGTGACACTTGATTTTCATATTAGGAGCAGGTAAAACGGCCATGACCTCAGATCTTCGGCACAGGCTTGAACAATACAAGCTCTCCAAAGCTTCCGCCAAGCCGAAGCCTCCGACCCACCGTTCCAGGGATGTAGTCGGCTACCGTCCCCTTCTCGGGGTTATTGGAGAGGATATTCAAAAGAGAAAGAGGAGTCGCTCCCTATCCGAGCCTTCACCTGGTCCTCAGCCCCCAATTCAGCCTCTTCATGATATCACGAAGGAGGATACTGAGTTCATGCCCTCTCCGCACCCGTCTGAAAATCCTACCGTTACTTAGATTGATCGTCCTGGCTTGGCTCGTAATCCATTTGCGGGTCATCCTGATCTGGATCCAAGTTCTCATGATATTTCCTTCGACGAGGTTACCGGTGAGCACCTTCTTCCTTGCAACCCTATGGCAAAGGTGTTTGATGAGGCCAAATCCCTAGACATTGATTTGCTTACTACTCGGGTTGTTGCTATGGGGAACGAAGCTAAAGCAAATATCGACCGGGTTGCTGAGGAGACCAGGAAGTTGATGGGGCATCATGCCTGATTGGTCAAGGACGGGGAGGAAATTGGGAGTGCCAACATAAGACTGCGGTTAGTGGTTTCCGACCAGGCCAAGCAACTTGCTGATCAGGCCATCCAGATCTCTCAGCACGAGACCGCCTCCGGACGTCTAAAGAAAACTATGGAAGAGGCCAGCCGGGCCGAACTGCGGAAAATGGAGGTTACTTGCAAGGAACGGATCGATATGGCCATTGCCACGGTGGATGAGGTTCGGAAAGCGGATCTTGAGCAGATAGAGGAGTTATCTGGGAAGCTTGAGGCTGCAGAGCTTGCTCAATCCAAGTTGAGGGAGGAGATGGAGGCGATGCGGAAATCCCTTCAGGTTGACTGCTCGAGATACCAATTGGAGAGAGATGCCGCCGTCGTAAGGTTGTCAGATTCCGAGGCCCGAGCGAGGGAGTTTGAAGAGAACGATGGGTTGATGGAGGGGATGCTCCAGGATATGTACTTCCGTACTTGGAGGCAGGGTAACTTGTCCTGGATGGATGATTACCCTTGGGTAATGGCTAGGATCTATCTCAGGGCTCTAAAGGAGGCCCAGGCTGAGGTAGATAAGGAGGGTGGCATGGCCTTTAGGATGGATGCTGTTACTCCCCAGTTTACCAAGGAGGAGAAGGTGGCGGTGAAGGAGGGCATGCGGTTGCTTGCAGCTGAGGAGACAGGTGTGCAAGCGGAGGATGATGATCAAGCTGATCAAGGAGCAGATGCTGGTAAGTCTTCCTTTCTAGTCTTTCCGTTAACTTGGTTGCTTATCACTAACGAATTCTTTTTCTGACCGGACAGGTGGGCAACAAGACAAGGATAAGGCTCCAACGCAGCCGGCTCCTTGATTAGACCTGGAACATTCTTTTTGTGGACTTGACATGGTTGTATATGTTAGTCTTAAAGCGGTAAAGTAACTCTTAGGTTGTAATTTCTGCTACTTGTAATAAATAGCTCTATTCTTGACGTGTAATTCTTTAACTTAAGTTGATTTCGTCGTCTTTTGAATGTCTTTTTTTTTGACATGTTGTATGAGAAATATAGCTATGCATATTCTTGTAATAAAATTGTGCTTGATGTCAGGTTGTTGTTTAAAACATAATTTCATGACTTGCAATGTTAGCGTGAGGTGTGAATAAATTATAGTCATGTGTTTACATATGAAAGAACAAAATACCGCCCTTTATATTTTGCTTGTAGATGGAAGCTTTGAATATCCTGTGTGACCGAGTAAGGGATGTGGTCCTGTATCTTGCTGTGAGTATCCGCTTCTATTAGTGAGTGTCTCCTGTTCTGTGTCCTGTACTTCAGGGATTGTTACAGAGGATAGGAGAAAAGTTTCTTAAGCAAAATTGAAATATGTGAAAAGGTAAAACTTCCAATCACGGAAGGCCTTCGATGTGCTTAAGTTCATGGCAAACGGGCTTTGTCGTCACTTTCCCTAGCTGTGGGTCTTGGAGACATTTGTCACCCATCTTACGCCTCCGCGGGGAGTTAATTCTTTTTACCACAGCCGTACTTAAGACACATCGGAGCCGAGATCGCGCACAGTAACTACCCGAGCCATTATGGTCCATAATCGTGGGTATTATTCGATTTACTGTGGCCGGCTAGCGTGGGTGCCGATCGTCAACTGTGAACTGCCCCTGGCTGGCCACACCTTATGTTGGGGCTTATAGTCGGTTCACAGTTGCCGCGAGCCGAACGCCGTAATGAGCTGCCTCGGCTATAGTCGGCCTTCTCGGTGGCTTATAATCGGCTCATTACAGTTGGCTTTAAAGGCCGTCGCGAGCAATGAGTTAACCCGCAGCAGAGGGATGCCGGAGCAAAAGTGTCTCATTGGCGAGGGCATAGATTCGCATAGTACCTGTTAGGTCTTGTCCAGGTGAAGTTGCGCTATGGAGTGCATTGAGTGGAAATTCCATACGCATAGGATTTTGTTCAATAGAAAAGGATAAAGTTAACAAGCAGCCAAGATATAAAGGAACAAGTTATAAAAGAGACAAGGTTTTTTAAAGTGGTTCGGCACGAAAAGGCCTACGTCCACTGATTCTCTTTGTTAATTCACTTCATATGGGTAGTACAAGTTAAGAAAAATATCGACGGAGGTGTTGGATGTTCCATGCCCTCTGGAACACCTCTCCGTCCACTGTTGACAAAATATAAGCTCCATTGTGGAGATCTTTATGAATTACATATGGTCCATCCCAGATTGGGTCTAGTGCTCCGGGGCGAGGGAAGATTCGCTTGAGGACAAGATCCCCTTCTTATAAGGTACGATGCTTGACTTTGGAGTTGTATTGTGCTGCCACTTTTTGCTTGTGGGCTGCTGCTTTAAGGATTGCATCATTTCTTCTCTCCTCAACTAGATCCAAAGACATGTAAAGGAGTTCTTCGTTCTCTTCTGGGTTATAGTGAATCCTACGGTAGGAAGGCACGATGGTTTCAACTGGGAGCATAGCCTCCGATCCGTATGCCAAAGAGAAAGGAGTATGCCCCGTTGATGTTCTGAAAGATGTGCGATAGGCCCACAGTGCCGTAGGGAGTTCATCCACCCAAGCGCCCTTTGACTTTTCGAGTTTCTTTTTTATTAGAGTTTTCAGAATTTTGTTGATGGCTTCGACTTGTCCGTTTGCTTGGGGATACGCTACGAATGAGAAGCTTTTATGAATTCCGTGCTCTCGGCACCAGTTGGTGAATTCCTCGCTGTCAAACTGAAGTCCATTGTCTGATATGATTTTGAATGGGACTCCGTACCTGCACAGAACATTTTTGATCAAGAAGTTAATAACTTTTGCTGAAGATACTTTATTCAGAGGTTCTGCTTCCACCCATTTGGTGAAATATTCGACTGCCACTATAGCATATTTGGCCCCGCCTCGGCCCATTGGTAGCTCGCCGATTAAGTCAATTCCCCACATTGCGAAGGGCCAAGGGCTGGCCATTTGAGTAATCTCAGTTGTTGGTAGCCGTGGAATCTTAGCAAACTTCTGGCATCTGTCACACTTTTTAATGAAATCTAAGGCGTCCTTGCTTAAGGTGGGCCAGAAATATCCATATCAGAGTATCTTTTTCGCTAATGTTTGCCCTCCGGTGTGATCTCCGCAGCTTCCCTGATGAACGTTGGATAAGATTTCCTTGGCTTCCCTCCCAGCGACACACCTTAATAACGGGTTAGAGAATCCGCGCCGATAGAGGATGTCTTCTTGTATTGTCTAGCGGGAAGCTTTCCTTAAAATCTTCTTGACTTCGTTACGCCCGTTGGGTAGTGTGCCGCTTTGTAGATAGTCTCGGATGTGAGTCATCCAAGTTGCTTCTTCGGTTGCAGCTATCAGATTCACTTGCTCAAAACTTGGGGTCAGTTGCTTTGAGATGGTTACTGCTCCGAATATGGCGATGTCTCTCACACTTGCTTGCTTTTCCAATTCATCGGCCTCTTGGTTCTCTTCCCGAGGGATGTGTTTGACTAAGTAGTGGTCCAATCGGCTGAGAAGTAACTTGGTCTTCTTTAAATATGCTATGAGCCGTTCTTCTCGAGCTTGGAATTCTCCTAGTATTTGATTAACAATAAGTTGAGAATCGCTATGAAGACACAAAGAATTGGCTCCGATTTCTATGGCAAGTTCTAATCCAGCTATCACTGCTTCATACTCTGCATCATTGTTGGTGGCAGCGAATTCCAACCTTATAGCATAGTGCAGCTTATTTCCCCTGGGAGTGATTATTACCACACCTGCCCCCGAGCCTTGTTCGTTTGATGCACCATCCACATAGAGATTCCACTTGATGTCTTCTGCTATTTCCAATTGCTCCTTATCTTCGTTGGTAGTGAACTCTGCGATGAAATCAGCCATGGATTGTCCCTTGATGGCGGTGCGAGGGTGATAGGTGATATCGTACTGACTTAGTTCAATGCACCATTTAAGCAGTCGCCCAGAAGTGTCGGGACGATGGAGTACCTACCTCAGTGGTTGATCGGTCAAAACTTTGATGGAATGGGACTGGAAGTAGTGACGCAGTTTCCGTGATGTGATTAGTAAACAGTATGCTAGCTTCTCAAGTTTAGGATATCTGACTTCTGCCCCCGTAAACCTCTTACTGACGAAGTAAACTGGTCACTGCGTGCGGTTGTCTTCCCTTACCAAGGCAGCGCTTAGGGCGTGAGATGACACGGCAAGGTATAGGTACAACTCTTCGCCTTCGCTTGGAGTCGAAAGTACTGGTGGTTTCTGGAGGTGTTCGGTTAGGTTAAGGAAAGCGGTTAAGCATTCATCAGTCCATTCAAACTTTCCTTTGTCTTTCTTTAGAGCTTCGAAAAAGGGGACGCACTTGTCCGTTGCTTTGGAGATGAATCGGCTTAGGGCGGCCACTTTTCCATTCAGGCTTTGCATTTCCTTTCGAGTGGAAGGTATCTTGACATCCCTTAGCGCTCGGACTTGTTCAGGGTTTGCTTCAATCCCTCTGGCATGGACGATGAATCCCAAGAACTTTCCTGATGATACTCCGAAGGAGCATTTTAGGGGATTCAACTTCATTCCATACTGGCGAAGTACTTGAAACATCCCGCCTAGATGGCTTACGTGATCGTCGGCTTTCCTTGATTTTACCAGCATGTCATCCACGTATACTTCCATAGTTTGCCCTATTAGCCCTGCAAACATCTTGTTGACAAGGCGCTGGTAGGTGGCTCCTGCATTTTTAAGTCCGAAAGGCATTACCTTATAGTAGTATATACCCCGGTCAGTGATGAAACTAGTGTGGTCTTGATCGGGAGCATGCATAGGAATTTGGTTATATCCTGAGTATGCATCCATAAAAGATAGGAGCTCGTGCCCGGCTGTGCTATCCACAAGTTGGTCGATCCGGGGAAGTGGGAAGCAATCCTTTGGGCAGGCGTCGTTTAGGTTGGACAAGTCAATGCATGTTCGCCACTTCCCATTAGCCTTCTTTACCAGCACCGGGTTAGCGATCCATTCCGGGTAGATGGCTTCTCGTATGAAGTCATTGGCGAGTAGATTCTTTACTTCTTCATCGAGGGCTGCTGATCGCTCTGCCCCCATACTTCTCTTTCTTTGTTTTACGGGCGCCTTGGTAGGATCAATGTTTAGTACGTGGCATGCTACGTCGGGGGAGATTCCGGTCATGTCAGCGTGTGACCATGCGAATACATCCAAGTTGTGGCGGAGAATGTCGATGAGTTGCTCCTTCAACTCTGCTTTTAGTTGGGACCCAATTTTCAATAGTCTACTCGAGTCGTGCTTGTCTACGGATACAAACTCCATAGCCTCTGCAGGCTCGGCGGTGGCCTCCTCCTCTTCGTCCCTAGGGTCTAATTCATTGAAAGGGTCGTTGGTATATCGAAAAGGAGGGGCTTTCTTTAGTTGCTATGCTTCTAGACTTTTCGTGCAGAGGGCAACCTCTACACCCTTCCCTTTATCCTTCCTGTGGTTGTTGCGAAGTTCAGTCACATAGCAGTCTCGAGCAACGTCCTGGTCTCCTTCTACTTCCCCTACTCCATTGTCCGTTGGAAATTTCATCTTTAGGCACCATGGGGCTAGGACAATTTGGAAGTCAGACAAGGCTGGCCTTCCTAAGAAGGCGTTGTAGGCCGAGTGGTTTTCTATTAGCACAAACGTCTGTTTCCGTACAACGGAGCGGGGATGGCTTCCAATTTCAACAAAGAGGTCCAGTTGCCCGAGGGGCATCTTCGCATCTCCGGTGAAACCGTGTAGTGGCTTATCGCAGGGAGATACATCCTTCATTGATAGTTTCATTTTGTCGAATGCTTGTTTGAATAGGATATTCACTGAGCTTCCAGTGTCTACTAGGATTCGGTAAACTTCGGCGGGACCGAGCCGGGCAGAGATAACCATGGGATCCATGTGAGGGTATTGTCTTCCTTCTAGGTCACGCTTACCGAATGTGATGTCATCACTTTCTTTCCGTTTCGGGTGGTGCTCTTCTATAACCGAATTGACACAGTCTTTATTGTCTCTGTGCGACTTTCCATATCTTTCCATCTCTTTCCAGCTCCTGTCTTCGATGTGCGGTCCTCCCGAGATGGTATGGACCACTATCTTCTCTTGACTAGAGCCGCTAGTGTTGCGGTTTCCTCTGCCGATCTCCGGTGAGGGTAGCCTTGGGTTCTCATTGGCAGGAGCTGGAGTCCTGTCCTGACCTTTTACATAGCGTTCCAGTTTCTTCCTTCTGATGTGTTCCTCAATCAAGTCCCGGAGATGATGGCATTCATTAGTATCGTGCCTATGAGATTCGTGGAAGCGGCAGAACTTTCCAGACTTCTGCGCGTTATCTGATTCCTGCTTGTATGGTGGGCGTTTGTATCTAACTTCGCCTTGGGTGGCAAGGAAGATATTTTCGACGGTCTCGTTCAAAGGAGTGTAAGTGTCGAATCTCGATCCTGGCCGATATAGGCGCTTTTCTCCCTTCTTTCCCTCAGCATTGTCTTTGGAATCATTTCTTCGAACGTCCCTTGCCACAGCAGGGGCGTTGCTGTGAGTTGCCTTATTTTGCTGTCCTGACTGCCCCTCAACGGCAGCATCCTCAAGCCTCATATATTTCCCGGCTTCATGGAAGAAATCCGGTAAAGTAGCTGGTTTTTCTTTTGTCAACCTTCTAGCAAATTTAGTGTCCGGATGCACACCACTACAGAGGGCCATTAGGATAAGCTTCTCATCGACATCTTGGACTGCGGCTGCTGCGGCATTGAATCGGGTTAGGTATTGCTGCAGTTTATCTCCAGGTTTCTTTTTGACGCTAGATAAGGAATAAGCGTCCTTAGGTTGTTCCACATGAATGCGGAACTGACTGATAAACTTTTCTTTCAACATTTCCCACGAGCTGATGGATCCCTGGGGTAGATGACAGAACCAGGAGGTAGCGAGATCTGCTAAGAAGAGTGGAAAGCATTTGTACAGTAATCCCTCTATCGCTCCACTCATGAGCATATGTTGTGCGTATCTCTGTAAGTGTACAACGGGGTCGGAGGTTCCTTTGTAAGGTTCCATTGTTGGCATCTTCCATTCTCGGGGGGTGATAGCAATTTCGATGTTGCAGGCAAAAGGGCTGGTTACCCTAGCGCCTATCCCTCGATCTCTTTGCTCCCGTTGGACGCACTCTCTAAATAAGCGTGCCATCCTTTCATCAGAATTTGGAGCAGATAGAAACGAGTTTGGTTCTGTTATGTGGGATTGATTCCGTCCAGATGACCTGTAGGGATGGTATCGTCTATCATTCCTCATATTTTCCAGTGGCTGCCTTTGATCTTCTAGGAGCATGCTAGGGTCAGCTACAGTTGGCCCTTGCCTTGATCTTCCCCTGCTGGGTTCTGATCTAAGCACTTCCTCGGGTCTAACTTCGGGCTGGACTCTAGCTCGGCCCTGTTCACTGGCGTTTCCGTGGTTAGGCAGTATGACAGGCTCAGCTACAGTTGACCTTCGCCCGGTACCACCCCCGTTGGGTTCGGCTCCAAACGTTTCCTCAGGCCTAACTTCGGGCTGTGCTCGATCTCGGCTCCTACCATGGCTACTTCTGCCGTTAGCTCCTTCGAAGAAGGAAGATCTTTGTTGTCTCTGAGATCTTCCGGACTGGGACTCGCCCCATGATTCAGTGTTGCGGTTGGACTCTTCAGCATCCCTTAAGCGTGACATGAGATGGTACACCAAGGCTTCCTGATGGGATGTGAAGCGGTTAGTTACTTCAACCACAACCCTATCTAAATCTGCCCTAGTAATTGCTGCGGGCTGTTCTGTGGCAGGAGTGGTCGGATTAGCCTGTCCTTCATTTGGTACTGTTGCTGGAGGAGGAAGATTTAATTGATTCGTGACAGCTGGATCTGGAAGACTGCTGGATGCGATGTTTTTTCCTTTGTTAACATCTTTTTTCTGTTTGGGAGGCATGTTTTCCAAGTGATGGATGATGCTGTTAGGAAAAAGGTTTAAGTTGAAGAAGCTGAAGCTTCGAGTCTTCAAGTTCTCAGTGAAAGCACCAAAAATGTTTGCACAAAAAATGTACAAACACCTCAAAGTCATATGATTTAGTAGATCTTATGTTGTCCTTAGTGATTTGGGTGATTTATGCAAATATATGAAAAGCAGGGGCTAAACTGTAAAAAGACATGCAGATTTATAGTGGTTCAGCCAGAATGTGCCTACGTCCACTTTATATGTTATTTCTCTTCTCTTGTTTAGATTACAAGTACAAAGCTTTGATACAAGTAAAAGAAAGTTGTTTGAAAGTTCTCTCCGTGCTTGAGCTCTCAAACTTGTCCCTCATTGTTGTACCCCTACCCCTCTATTTATAGAGTGAGGCTGGAGGCAGGGGTCTTGGATGTATATAGCTGTTGGTGGGCCTGGGCTGGTGTGGTCGGGCCTGGTAGCGTTGGTTCGGCATCGCTTTGGTTCGGCATTACTTGGTTCGGAGATGGTTGGGGTAGGAGTTGGTTCGGTGGTTCTGGTCCGGTGAAGAGTGGTGATGAGTGGTTCGGTGGTTCTGGTCCGGTGAAGAGCTTGGTTCGGCGGTTAGAGTTGGTTCGGTGGTTCTGGTCCGGTGAAGGGCTTGGTTCGGCGGTTGGAGTTGGTTCGGCAACGAGGTGGGAGGCAAGTTGGTTCGGTAGACACTCTGGTTCGGTGTTGCTTGGAAGTGGACCGGTGGAGCTTTAGTTTGGAGGGTGGCTGGTCCGGTGGTGAGAATTCGCCCAACAGGAAGGTAGGAAAAAGGATTGAGGGCAAAGGAGTAGATCCCATGGTGTAGTGGAAAAAGGTTACGTAAGTGAATGGTGGAAATATGGAGTTTTCCATTTAGACCCTTTCCAAGCATAAGAAGACAGGTTTAGTAAACTGATTTTTTCTAAATTTGGATGTTAGCAATGTTGTGCTAAGAATTTGGATGGTAGGACTGGATGGAAAATTGGCTGAACTATGCTTCTATTTATAGGAGTGCAAAAATTTGGGTGAAAAACCGTTTGATTTTTCAAAAAGCTGCATTCATGTAGAACTGCCAGTATACTTAGGATGTTAGCATCATATTTTCGAAGTTGATTTAAAAAGAAATCATCCATATAGGAGGCACCTATTAGAAATTATTGTTCATGCATATCATATGTATTATGATGCGCTATGCATATATACACGGATTGTTGCAAATTTTGTTATATACTAAATTATTGTTAGTGTAGAATGGATATGCGATCGTTTACAAGATCGAACCCTTGCGAAATTTTGGAGATGAAATTTTTTTAAGGGGGGAAGAATGTAACACCTCGTGTTTTCACGTTAATTAATTAATAAATAATAAACTATGTAAATGGAATTTTTGTAAATGTAGGAATTTGGCCATGAAACTTATACCATTGAATTCGTGCGATTCTCTGTTCAATATTCATATACAAACTTTTCCAATCGGAGTTCAAACTAAAAAGTTATTAGCATTTGAATTTTCGTAATTAGAAACAATTATATATGTAATTAAGTAAATAGTTTAAATTTAATTAATGATCGATTAACACCGTCAAAATTAACGGTAATTTAATGTTTGAGAAATATAATTAAGTTAAGAGATAACATTTATTAATGTTAATTTGAACATAAGAGAAAAAAATCAATAAAGAAATCAAATGCATCAAAATACACTGAATTGGCCTATATGGGTCGACCTGACCTACCATGGGTCGACCATGAGCGGTCGACCCGAATGGTTTTGTAGGCGGCAGTTAGTTTAGGCCATGTGGCCCAAATATAATTTTGTTCTATGCGATGGTTAGCACTAATTTGAACCTCTAAAAATTAAGACCTAGGGCTTCACTTCCAACTCGTTATTTTTCTAATGACCGCGGAAGCTCTGTCACTTTCTCTTCTCCTCCAACAATTCTTAATATACATAAATTTAATAGATTGCACGTATATAATTTGGAGACGAAAAGAAAAGGATAGAGGATAGAAGGTAGATTCAAATCAGGTCGCTGCATCAAAGGTAAACTTTTAGATCTGGTCCTATTTAATAAATCTAAATCTCTTTCCCCTAATCTAATTTCTAATAAGATGGGTATAAATATTGTCTATGGATCTGAATGGGGAGTCAAAAAGTGGAGAATACAAATAATAGGGTCAAATCTGGATTAAATCTAGAAATTTGGAAGTGCTAATTAAAGGTGAGAGGGAATATTATATATTTTTATATAATACTAGATTATATCATTGCAGATCAATTCCTATATGTCTGAGAGCTAAATTTAAGTTGCAATAAATATGTAAATGTGAAAAGTTGAGATATGAACTTACCTATGTAATTACGCAATGATTAGTTTTAATTCTACAATCGCATAATGATTAGTTTTATTTCTGTAACTACGTAATGATTAGAGTTGTTAGTTTCAGTGTCGAACATTAGTTAACTAAAACGTAATGGATTAGGATTTCATGTTATTCAATGTTGATGAATAAAGTCTAGATTAAAGTTAATTTGACTTTTGGGATTTTTATGATATTTTAGTTTATTGGAATTTGTATTGTTGCAAGTAGATTTCTATAAATTATCAGGTCTAAATTGACAAAAGTACAATGTTTGAAATAATAAGGAGTAAATATATATGCCTGTAAAAGAAAGAGGTGTACAAAATAGGGATGATTGACGTATTTTGTACTACCTATTCAATAACTGAAAAGACAATTCCTTGTAACTACAAACGCCGCGCAAACCACCTCTTTTATATAAGATATGGAAATTTACTGTGTAACAAGTAAATGATGAAGTTTAATTCCAATTTATTAAAATATAGAAAATCCCAAAGGTGGAATATTGAAATAAGAATGTAAGTAAAAAGTTAATAAAACAGAAACTGATGAAAAATGAAGTCTGAGTAATAGGCAACAGTAAGAAGGTGGGGAAATGAAATGGACTAAGTTTGATAATCCAATGAAATGGACTAAGTCTGATAATCTAATTAAATGGATTAAGTCTGGTAATTGAATGAAATGGAATAGAAATCAAAGTTGAACTAATGAATGTTGTAGCAACGATATTGATGTCTGAAATTAAGAAGTGGTAAATGAAATTAATGAAATAAAAGATAAACACATAGTAAGACTGAAGACTTAAAGTCAGCTATAAAAGATGTTGAGGCAATAAAGAAGATAAAAGAAGAATAAGTATACATAAGTCTGAAATATATATATATAGCATTGGATATGCGTATGACAGGTGTGAATAAATATAAATTGTCTATTATAATTATAATGGACCAATGTATGAAGGTCGATAAACTGGGTTGGAATGCTAAAAAAATATCCAAACAATAGGACCCGTGGTGAGTACACGATTTTGTACTAGAGGGGTATCCCAGGTTTAGATTGTGCTTATCGCTTTGATTATAAATTTTCTGTTATAATTATGTCGAGTGCACAGTCAAATTAGGTATGCTTTAAAGTTTTTAAGTGAGGGTATTGCCTTGATTGCACTAGGCAATCTAAATGGACGGTGAGTGATATCAGACTTATGCAACATCGCACGGAAAGTCTGGTGTGCTTAGGTAACAAAACTTGTTGCAACAATTGTACGTAAAAGGCCGACGTACTTGGGTACCTATAGGGTAGGATTTGCATATTTTATCGAGCTCGTTATTTGTATCTTGGCGGTTCAACCGGAAGGACAGGGTTACACCTCACTAATCTCTTCCGCCTACCAAGATTGGTTCAGTTGGGTTACGCAACACCACAATTGGTTGTTAGTTTGTTTGATAGGAAAGTTCCTTCGAAACATAGTTAGGGTGGTGGTGCGTGGAGCCTAAAATCCACGATAAGAAACAGTAAGTGTATGCAAAAGTCTGTTGTACATAATGAAAAATCCCCGAAGCATTAGGACCTTATGGACTAGAGGTCGTCGGTGTGCACGACAGGAATTCTTCGGTGATATGATGGCAATGGATCTTTAGAAGGTGCTGAACGATTGATACTAGTGGGGATAGTATCTAGGTCCATTAGTGGACTTGGGGTGTATGTATATATTTACCTATATAGACATAGATCTACAGGGTGTAGATGGGTACGGTTTGTACATAGCAATGAAGGTTTAGCGACAAATAATAAAATCTAACATAACATGAAATAGCGAAAAATCAGCATAAGCTAGTGTTAATGTACAAGATGTACAATTTACCAGTCACCAGAACGTTGTTCTGACCCCCTCCTTATTAAAACCCAGAGGATTTAGAAGGGCAGTACTGGTGTTAATTTGGAGCCTTGTATAGCTGAGGCCCTTGATATTTGAGATGTCGATTTTTGGTTATAAATTATACTGATCTATTATATTTTCTTATTTCCGTTATGAGCTATTACCATTAATGCTCTGATGTATTTTCCTTTTCGTAGGATACCAAACCAATGATCCATATTTTAATGAACTTGGATTTTCGGTTTAGCGAAAATCTGGGCCCACTAAAGTGCAGGTTGTTAATCCCTTGTTATATATATAAAAAAGAAGAGATCCGAAAGAGATTATTGATGGCATTTCAAATCCAAAAGGAGGTAAAGCTAAGGACCAATAGTGAGTGGAAATCTTAGTCTTTCTATCTAAGTAATTGAGTAGTGTACTTTGAATTTGAATTATTCCTTGGGGAGTTTTGGTTCATGAAAACATTATATTAAAAATCCCTAAGATTCCTCCAAAGCGAAACATCAATTCTAGGTTGGAATCTCGATTGTTTATATTGAAATAACTGGAATTATTTAGGTTTGCAATTTTAGTGATTTTACTTTCTATTCCACTTCTTATTCTTTTATTTGGATTTAATTAAGGGTTTTGATTAGAAAATGGTGTGTAAGGTACGAATTCTTATTCGAAGTTTGCAACACTTATTTTCAATATTTTAATATAAATTCCCTTTGTCTAATTTCATGGAAAAAGAAGTGTAATAGAGCGTAAAAAAGGAATTGAAATTGTAAGTTTATTGGTTTATTCCATTGTTTTAATATAATTAGTTGAGTTTGAATTTTATTTGTTTACAAGTCTGTTGATTGGGTTTTTGGATATTGGATGTATATTTATAATATGGAAATGAGACTTGCATGATTTTAAAAGAGTTGACATTTAAATGTTAGTTTAGGGCATATACCTCACACACTAAGAAATTCCTAGGCGCGCGCATGTGTGTGTGTATGGGTAAATGACGTATAATTATAACTTATTAATTGCATAGTTAATAAGCTATTAGTTATCGTTAAATCCCCCTTAGGAAAGAAGTTAAATACAAAGGCGATAAGAGTTTTCTTATAAGGCCTTGATATGGAATGCGGTGAAATGTGTGATAATTTATGTAGAGAGTTATAGATTATAACTATGTTATGGGGATGCGAGGTCAATCAAAAGCACACTAAAGTCTTCTCGACTAATCTGGTTATCTGCATTATGACTTGGGACTGATATGAGATATCGTTTATAATAAGTAACTACATACGACGAGAGTTTAGTCATAAATTCTATTGAGTAAAGCTACATTGCTAATCTGGCTACCGGTACATATGAATAGTCGGACTAATGTGAGACATTACTATGGGTTACATGTCATAATATGAAGGAGCTGCTTCATGGATTGAAGGTATTAAGTGGTTGTGTATGGGCCTGCCTCTTCCGTATATAGGAAGTAGTAAATGGTCAGGGTTATGGGTTAGACACGGTAAAGGATATCTTAGGAAAGGGCCCGCTTCAATATGAAGTATTAAGTAGCTGAAAAGATTTCGTGCAATGTCAACTGGATAGTTAATAGAGAGGAGTTCATCTTGGGACAGGTATTAAAGGATGGGGACCTGCCTTAAAAGTGGTATGAAATGATCAAAGTTTTCCTAGTTCCCATTAAAAGGTATTAAGTAACCTGGGAAATACCTCTTATATTGATAAGGCATTATTGACGATAGATATGGGTTATTGGGTTAAAAGCGAGATGGGCATGGGCTTACATTTGAAAAGCCTTTTTGACTTATATTTGGAAAAACTTAGGATGTAGACAAAATGCAGAAGACATATTCCTATTTAAATTATACTGCCAAAGTATTACTATAATATGACTCGAGATTTTTATTCACCAAACATATTGTGTTTTGAATTCCTCCTCATTACAACACAGGTTAGGAAAGATGATGATGTTGAATGCAATGGTGTGGAGAGAACTTATGACAGTCTATCTATTTATCTTTTCATGTTATTTTCAAATGTACCCATTCGAAACTGTGGTATTTTAAATAAGATTTACCACGGATATGTAACAGTTATTATTTGTTTTTGTGTTATGGTTTTTATGACATTTTCTAATCATAATAACATGGGTACTATTATTCTTATTATTATATTTTATCCTTCCGCTGTGAGATCTGAATGTGTAGATAAATAGCTCTGTGATGTTCTTACCAACCAATAGCCCGCTTTGGAGTGGGTTTAAGTTTCGAAGGGCCTTTTCTCGGTCGGAATTTTGGACCGTTTTAGAGCGGGTTGTTACATGGACACTGATGCAGCAGATGTCTTTGGCATGAGTCGGCTTTGCGGGCTCCTCCTAAAAGCGTAAATATGATACGTGTAGTTGTATTTTGGAATGAATTCCCAAGGTGGATATTATATGAAATCCTATGTTGGATTAGTTCTAGTAGTTATTAGCCAATCCGTAGTTCATTTTGAGTTGTGATTAGTTGTTCGACCCTTTGTTTAATTCTTTACATGATGTTAGTGTAGGTGTGTTGAGTAGTATACCCCTTAGATTAAAAGGAACCTATCTTAGTAAGTAATTCACAAATGCTTATAGAGTACCCTAGGATATATAGAGTAGTAATGAAGTTAATTGCATGTGGTCGCCATATATTAATGATGTAACTCATTCACCGGACTTTTTCCCGACCCAATCCTTTCCTTTCTTTTTTCCCCACCATAGGAGTACTAGGCAAGATGTGATAGGCCCAGGTATTAATATATGGAGAAGCAAGCTTGGTATTGTAATTGCTTTTGTAACGACCGCTCTTTTAACCCTCAGATGTCGACACTAATACATCCACGGTATTCCCGTATCTAGCATCCAAGTGCCGTAAAGACAGAACGTTAAGGTAAAATAAAAAGAAAAAAAGAAAAGGAACGAGAAAGAGGAGAACACAATATCGGAATCTCACAGTGGAACGATAACATATAATATCAGAATGATATTCTTACAAAAAGAATATTTTAATATACATAGAACAATTAGAGAAATACTAACCTATCATCGGCTTGGACACTTATAACAACATGTCCTTACAATTGGTGATAAATAAACAAATAATGCAGCAGAAATAAAATCTATGGTAGGAAATCATCCAGCTCCTCTCTCCAAGTGCTCCAATGATCATCATTAAAACCTAGAAATATACACGGGGCTGACCTGAGCATTATAAGAAAAATAACACCCATATCAGTTTGGTAAACCAACATGAGAAAACCCAAGTAATTTGAATTATTTAATGTTACAAAACCTTTTGAAATAAAGGTATCTAATAAGCCCACATCGCACATAAACACGGACGGGTTTTCACCTTATGATAACCAAACCATTTTATAATAAATTTTAGTGATATTATAATAATGTCTAGGGTGTTTCAAATAAATATTAATCATAGCTGAAATAGTTACATTGATTACATTTGACAGCAAACATAGCTATACAAATAAAAACCGCTAAGGTACATTCGTATAAATGGATTTTCCATAGAGACCTCCCTAGTATACTCGTAAGCCATACTGAGGCCGACCATCTATGACAAGGGTCAAAAACTACCTTCCGAGCGTCGTAGATCTCTAGATAAAATATACCATAAGGTAAACATAACTAGCCCACGCCCTAACACTTGAACCAAGTATCATCAACTCCCCATGTGCAACATCTCAATAAGCATACTCTAAATAATGGAGTTGATATACCCCCTGTTTGGATCAACTAAACCTAGGGTTATGCATCCTACTCTGTCTTTAGTCATTTCCCGATGTCAAGGATACGTTTGGCATCTTCACACGAGTTTTCAACAAAACTTGATCACATAATGAATCCCGCATGGATTCCATCATCTCAACAGATTTCAAAACTACACATGGTTTCCATTATTCACTTCTAAAAAAGAGAACCCATATCTCAGCCTCGAAGTGGTTCTCGATAAGTAGAATACTTACCGATTCTGGTCTCCACAAGATTGAGCCAATAAATTTGGTCACGTTCAATAATGAAGTGAATGATCGCATAAGGGAACTAATTCTCGTATACTTTCCATAGCAAGTAATCATACATGCATAATCATTTCATGCAAGACATGAACAAGTCGTATAAACGGACTTTTTATCCGTTATTTAATTAATTTATACTTTATTGATTTAAAACCCATTAATTTAGTAAAACACATTTTTATCAAATGGAACTCCTTTTATAAATCAAGACCTCCTTTATAAATTAATACCCTTTTTTTAAAAATAAAACTTCCTTGATATATTTACATATATAAATATATTTAGTTCCCTTTTCTAAAAGATACATACTTGTAAATATATATATTTGTTATTCATTTATACCTTTTTAATACTTCAAAAGCATTCGTACACTTATTCTGATAGTATATGTATATTCATAAATTATTAAACAACTTTACTTATTTTAAAAACAAAGTTAAAGAAGTTAAAACAAATGTTATTTAATTTAGAGATAAAAATAAACCTAAATAATATCCCTTCAGCGTTAAGTATGGAACGAAAGTTCCACACCACCATAATCAAGAAGGTCAGCTAAGGGAAATCCAAATCTCAAATCCTTTTATAAATTTTACATTTAACATTTTCCATCCTTTTATAAAAAAATTCTATACTTGTTATTATCTTTAAGATCCCTTTTATTAAAGCTATAATTATATTTATTATTTATTTTCCACTTTTAAAATATAATTCAGGGTTTAAAAAAATGTCACTAAAAACACTGTTTACAACAACCCAAAACACTTCACATTAATCAATATCTTTAAAACTCCCTTTTAAACGTTCAATTACATTTAAGGGTTAAAGACAAGTGTTGTTTTAAAACATTTGTCACAACAAACCCAAATCATTTACTTATATTTATTCACTAAATATCGATTTGTAAATATCCAATTATATTTCCAAGTATAATTAATATTAAGGGTTAAAAGCAAGTGTTCTTTAAAACACTGTTTACAACAACCCCAAAATCATTACTTATCTTTATCATTAATCTTTAAAACATTTATTTAAAGATCAAGCATATCTAAAATTTATAAGTTTAGATAATACACTTTTAGTTAAATTTTTCCCAAGCCATTTATTTAACTTAAGTGCTAGAACCCAAATCCTGTTTTTACTATATTGATGGAATATTTAATTTATTACTTAAAACTTGTGTATATATATATATATAAAAATACTTTAAAATACTTACCAGTATGTTAAAACTACTTAAAATAATATTTTGATATATATACGCTAATTTATTTATAAGGTAAAATATTTAATATTAAGAAAGATTTAAAAAGATAATGTAATATAAAACTTCTATTTACTAAAAATAAAATATTTAACTTGTTAACCAAAAACTATATCTATATATACTTAAAATACTTTAAAAACTATTATATTATTAAAAATACTTTTAAAACTATTATATAGTTAGAAGTACTTTAAAAACTATTATATTATTATTTAAAACATTCATATTAAATATCTCTTAAAAATACTTATTTAAAATCCATAAAACATATTTAGTATGAAAACCTCTTTACGGTTGAAATTCAGAAATAATTATAAAACATTTAAACTTCATAACTTCTTAATTTAATTTCTTTAATAAATATTTACAAAAATATCTTAAATTTTTTTGAAAGGATATATATATATATATGTGTGTGTGTGTATGTATATAAAGAGTAAAAGTCGTTTTTACTTTATTAAATCAAGTGTTTCTATCACCACTTGTTATCTAATGGTAAAAACTTCCCAAGTTATCCATTTATGTCCAACACGCTAAAACGTGTGTAAACAACCCAATATATATTTAATATGTATGTTTATCCTAATTTATCAAATTTAAACGAATATTTACTTTCAGGGATTTCAATGCACGTTTATAACGACTATATCGCTTAAACCATTCATAATATAATTTCCAATAGATCATATAACATAATATATGAAAAGTAAAATCAACAGTGATGAGGAATCAAGTTGGATCCCTCCAACCAATCCCCCTGCATCGCATTCAGTATATAATCATAAAATATAAATCAACCGATTCGAGGCGGGATCGTATACAAAATGTCATCCGCTCATATACGGGAACATATAATGTCTCATCCAATCCAGGGGCGGGAATATATCCAAACCAACTGATAAATACAGTAATAATCCAAATAAGCAACAACAGCATAAATAAAAATATCCATATTTATATAAAATATAAGTGGGCCAGAGAGGTGAGTTTAACTCACCGAAATTCCTGTTATTGCCAAAGCATCCCGGTTTGAATTAAAATCGAATGGGCGTTCGATTTTAACACAAATTTCTACTAGCTCCAAAATATTCCAATCCAACTCCGTAACGTAAATTTCACTGATACGAACGCAACATGACTGACCACGTTTGATTTGGACCCCGTATGAAAGAGTTATCACAAGTATAATAAAATTACAATTTAAATAATATAATTATTTAATAAATTACATCATTAATGAATTAATCACCATCGTTAACCCTAATCCATTCTTCAAGTTAAAAATTGCGATACCCACCCAGACCCGCTGCTTCCTCACTTCGTCACCATCGCCTGGAGCATCGGACCACCACCGCACATCCACCGACCAAATCCCTGACCATCCTCTACCTATCGCCACTCGCCACGGCCTTTGAATCGCCTCTGACTGTACGACCCGGAATTTTGGTCGTTAGATTTTGAACATTTAATTCATTTTAAATGTTGAATGTGAATTATAATTTGATTTTGAAATAAGGAGGTTTTGGTTAAATTAATTGAATTAGTTATAATTTCAAATATGGCAGTTCAATTGGGTTTGAATAATAATAATTAAATATTTGAAATTGGGATAATTTGTGAATCTAGATGTAAATGGGTATGAAAATGGTTTCTAAGATTTATTTTGAGTCTAGTTTGATTTGAATTTTAATGTTGGACTTTAGAATGGAATCAAAAGTCGATAAGTTAAATATGGAATTTTATATTAATTTAATAATGGGATTTAATAATATAATAATGCAAATAATCAGACTTTGGTTCGGAATGAATCAGAATGATTTCTAATGTGAATATAAATTCTATTTGATTTATAATTGAGTTAATAAAGTTTTAAAAGTGAGATTTTAAATGATTTCGACGATTTTGGAAATTGCTCAAATTTAATCGACGAGTTAAAATAGCCTTTCGGGGCACAGTCTCGGAATTCGACGAAACCAGTTCCATTGGATCCGTAATAGTTAGTTATTATCGGATTTCAAATTTCGTAGCGTTTGGAGTTACCGTTTGCTCGTACGGGTGAGAAACGCGTTGAAATTAAAATCGATAATTTAATATTTTAAATCGATTCAAAAAGCTATCTTTCACATATGATTGAATTAGCTTCCGAAACACGTTCCATTGTGTTCGGAATGCGGGTAAAACATTATAATCGCTTTTCGGCATGCGTCGTTTGGAGATCGTTTGAAAAAGTTATTTTAAATTGGATTTAATATTAAAATAATATTTATAAACGTATATATATACACACGTTAAGTAGAGAAACCCTAGTTTTTGGAACGGCCGCCGTTCTTATTCTCTAATGGCCGAAAACCTCCCAAATTTATCTCAATTTTTCTCTAAATCCATCAACCCATTGCAAAAACTTCCAACTGCATTTTTGTAGAGCATGCCGAGAACTACCCATCCAACGGTGGAGATCGTCATCGGAGCTACGTGGTGGCCACGATTTGGTCGTGACAACCATGCATTCGTGCACGCATTTCGAGTTGAGCAAGGTGCCGAGCTTCGTCATGTTCTGGCCGAAGGTGGAGCTCGCAGCGCTCTACGGCGTGGTGGTCTCTGATCGATGTCGTTCTCGACGAGGAGGAGCGGCGAGCGAACCCTAAAGGGCGACGTTGGGTTCGACTTTTTTTGCCTGGGTGTTGCGTTTGGAAGACAAAGCTTCGGCCTTGATGGGATGAACGGCCACGATCTTGGTTTGTGAAATAAAAGAAATTTGTTTTATAAAATTTTATTAAAACTATAAAAATTCATATCTAATACATACGTTGTCGAAATTCGACGAAACAGGAAGCACCGGAATCGCAGCGACGCGATCTACCCTGCAGTACAAGTTTGGAGACGATCAGAGTTAGCAGAAATTTTGGATTAAATCGAACGGACTCGATTTAATTTACAATTTAAACGCTCGGCGTTTCGAAATTCAAGGTGAGTTAATCTCACTCACATTTGGATACCATTTAATTTAAATAGTTAATATTTAAATAATTGAATGATTGGTTGGATATGAGTATTAATATCACTCTGGATTGATATTTGGTGTTGTGCTAACATCTGTGGATGTAGGGAAACAGGTTGGAGGGATCCAATGGGATTCCTCACAAATAGAAATTATATTCATGATTTGTGATATATTTCACTGATATCCAGTGATAGATTGATTTGAAATTTTGCTATGCTGTGTTATGGTTGGATAATATAATATGGTATTTTAAAATATCAATAAAATGAATGGGGATGTAAAAGGTAAATGAAAAAGAATTTTTGAGATATGAATTTAAGGAAATTAAATTCAGGAAATTGGTTTGGAATTTGAAGTGTTTTTGAAAAGGTGTTTTAAAAAGGAAATGAGGAATGGAAATGTAACAACCCGCATATTTGTCGATTTTATATTTAAATATTTTATCGTCAGTCGGATGTTAGTCCGAAAAGCTACTTTTTGGATACGGCCAAATTAGGACTCGAGACCACTCCCATTGAGTTCAAAATGACATTTGCGATCTTTTTGAGTGTAAACTTCGATATGTTTGGAGATAGTGAAATTTTCGACACTTTTTCCCGCCTTTGACTTTGGTTTGGACTGCACCCCTTTAGTTCAGCCCAACCCTCTTCCTCACTCTATCAAAACACTTCAAGCTTTGTCAAAAATGGTGGTGGGAAGTGGAAATTAACACTCCAAATACAAATTCTATTGCAAATCCGAGATTCAACATCAAATTCAAGTAGAAGATAGTGGATTCAAGCTTTGGATTGCTTCCCTTTGCTTTCAATCTCCATCTTCATCCATTTTAGTGAAAAGGTGAGATTTTTAATCTCACATCTCACCTATAACTGTCATTGGGTTGTTGGAAATGACTTCCTATCACTTTAGCATTAATGTTTGCAACTGGTTTGGATTGAATTGGTGAGAAACTCAAGTTTCAGTGTTGTTTGCAAAATCTGGCCCTAGGTCGTTCTGCCCTGGTTAGGTCGTCCAGGCTGCTAGCTCGCGTGTTGAAAAGTCTCCACTTTCTTAGGTCGTTCACGAGTTAAGACTTAGGTCGCTTGCGTGCTTAGGTCGTTCTGGCTTAGGTCGCAGGGAAATAGGTCGTAGGTCGAAACAGCTTTAGGTTATAGGTCGTTGCCGACCTAAAATTCCTAGGCAAACCACTAAGTCGCTCGACTTTTGTTAAGTCGTAGGTCGTTGCCGACCTATAATCCCCAGGCAAAATGTTAGGTCGTTCGCCCTTAAGTCGTAGGTCGTTGCCGACCTATAATCCCCTAAGCAAACTTTAGGTCGCAAGCTTTAAGTCGCGAGTCTTAGGTCGCGAACCACGTTAGGTCGCGTACCCTTAGGTCGCGAATCACCTTAAGTCACGTAACTCTGTTAGGTCGTAAGGCCTTAGGTCGCGCCTCACTGTTAGGTCGCGCACTTCGTTAGGTCGCGCCTCACTGTTAGGTCGTGCACTTCGTTAGGTCGCTCGCGAGTTAGCACTTAGGTCGTTTGACCTGTTTTCCCCTAGGTCGTTCGACTTGTTCTTCTGCTAGGTCACATGGCATTCTTCCCTTAGGTCGTTTGACCCCGTATTACTCTGCGTTGGGGATCTTATCTGAAAAACACTTATCAGAATTTCTACTTTGATGGTTTTGGGATTGACTTCTTTGGACTTTACTCACGTCTTCGAACGTGAATTGATGTGATTTGATTTGTTTCTACAATCGATTTATGACTTGTCACTTTAAAGATAAATGAAGGTTTCAATACTAGTACTAAATATCAAAACTCTTTCATCAAAGCAATTTCAACACTATTTTAAATATCAAAAGTTCGTTTTCTCAAACCGATTTCCAATCTACTAGTATATACAAGCCTTTACTTCACTTAATTGAGAAATCGACTTAAACGACTTAGTAAAACGAGTGGTATGAAACGCTTGCATTCACTTCGTCGGTTAGCTCTTGGACTTGTTCGATTGAACCCTTTTTGTGACAATTTCCTAGTGAAGATTTACAGCTTGTTCGTAAATATTTAAGTTAAGCAAGTGGTTATGGGACATGAAGCTAAACTCATATATTTACTAGCTTGGTGTGATTGACACTTCTCGTTGACCATGACGATCATTTTATGATTTAGACTAGCAATTGTGCGATGTCTCTTTGTTTGCAAGGTTAGACTAGACCGCATTTGTGTGATTCCGACTCACACATATCTCTTTGTCCGCAAGGTTAGTCTAGACACCATTTGTGTGATTCCATTCACATATACCTTTTTGTTTGCGAGGTTAGGCTAGACACCACTTGTGTGATTCCACTCACACATACCTTTTTGCTTTTTGGTTAGCCTAGACCTCAATCTGTGTGATTCCGACTCACACATATGGGGTAGCTCCTCATGGTCTTCGGACCATCATGTGATAGGCCTCTTTCTCTTTTTATGATTTCTGGATTTCTTGTTTTGATTTCTGGATTTTTTATGTCATTGACTTGTTATGAGTACAAGTTTAGGGTATGATGCCCTCTTTGGATCTTTGAGAAGATTCTTGTGATATTGATCATTTCTCATCGGTTGATCTCCTGTTGATCATCATTTACATACTTATAGTAGTATGTCAGTATGGATATTTTATGTTTATGCCATATCTTTTATTTTATATCATGTCATCTGATATTTATAGTTAGACTGATCCGTTTATTATTTTCTTAAATAATACTCGGGTCAGACCGAGATGTTACAGGTGCTTCTGCTTGACTTCCTCCCGGGATTTGCTACTCTGACTTTTGGCTAACTATTTAGTTTAGCAGTTTTTGTTGTATACACTTGAGATATGGACTTATAGTTGTATTCTTTTGGTATAGCACGTGTTGCTATTCTTTTGTATTATTGTGGTTCTTTTTGACCACTACTCTGATGTACACTTTCATGTGTTAGTTATATATTCATATCTTCTTCCGCCTTTGTGATATGGATGTCTGTGACTGATTTGTGTTATGTTTATTTCTATGTTTGTTTCCGAAGATTATTTTATAGCCACCGTGTGATAAGCAATTACATGGATGGTCGCTCCTCAACAGCCTTATTCTCCGTGCTAGTTGACAGCACTACATCATAGTGTCCTTGGCTAGCGTGGGTATTGAGGTGGGGCATTACAGGAAATTTATAGACTGGGTTTATAAATGAAATGGAATATTTATCGGTGGATAAATTCTGAAAGATAGATTTCCGGTGGGAATTTCTATAAGAGGGGCAAATTGTTTTAAAAATAATAGTGAGATTATTTTTAAAAGGATGGAAAGTGTATTTTTACTGGGAAATGAAGTATGTTTCGAAAGAGGACTTTCAAAGTATAAACTGGAAAGTTTAAAAATGTGTTTTTAGAATATTTTAGAAAAAATTATTATCTTTAATTTCCTTTAAGTGAAAAATAAGTATTTATTAACTAATTATGGTATTTACTTATTTTAAAGATAAATTGGTATTATGCTTTCTAAGAGAAATTTTATTATAAGTATTGATATAATAACTTTATGTTAAAAAGAAATTTTGATTTAAGTTATGCAAGAAAACTTTTATAAATTTACAAAATTTTATTTTGATAAAGAATTTGGTAACTGATTTTAAATAATTCAACTATATATTTTGGAAGTGATTTTCCAGGAATGGAAAATGTGTTACAAATAAAAGGTGCTTATTTTTAAAGTGTTGGGAGAAATTTACGGGATTCAAACGTAAATTTGAATTGAGATAAATCAAGCAGGATTTATAAGAAGAATTCTTTGGTTTATTCTAAAATGGAAGTGTATTTCCCTGAAAAGCCAAGTACGTTTTAAAGCAGATTTTTAAGTAAAAGTTAAAAGTTTTGAATTTGTTTTTAAAAAAGAAATTATTATTATTTATATTTATAAAATAGATTTATTTAAAGATAGTTTGGTTAAAGTTTTATTTGAAACTTATATAGAAGTTTGTAACTCTTATTTTAAAATTTAGTTTGACTTAACTTTTATTTTAAAATTAGTTTTATATTTTATAAAATAGTTTTACCTTAAATATTCTTAAAATATATTTTGAATAAAGTGTTTAAGTAGTTTAATTTAAATATTTAAGGTATAAATTAGAATAAAGTGATTTAAATTATTTTAAAATCTAAAGTATTTGGACTTGGTTATTTCAGTGGGGAATAGAAAATTGTTGGGAATTTATTCCGTAAAAGGATGATGGTTTGGGACTGTTTCAAAGGGTTGAAATGGAAATATATCTTGCGAAGATGTTTTGAGGGAAATAAATAATTTGGGAAATTATTTATGTTTGATGGATGTTTGTGAATGTTAATTGATAGTTAAATAACCGACTATCAATATTGGCCAATGCGCTGATCGTTTCGAAGAGACCGGGATCGGGATTTATTTCTTGAAAACCACTTCGATCCGGTTTGTACGTTTTCGTGGAAAAATGAGTTGGAGTCGAAGATGGAGCAGTGAAGTGCAAGGGCTAGTCGCTACTAATCCTGAGGGTGATTCCAAAGTGGATATAGTAGGAGTAGTGCCTTCAGTTCCGTTCGAACCTGGGATGGACTTGTATGGATGAATGCTTTCAGAACATCGTCAGGTGGACGATGAGCATTCTAAGTGATATGTTCTAAAAAGGTAACGCTTAGCCTCAAGCCTCATCAACCCGGAATGACTAAAAATCAGGGGTTATGCAGCAAGGCTAAGTGGGTAGCACCCATTAGGGTGAGGTCATCCATGTCTAGATGTTTATTTTTATTCGGCTTAGTGGTGCGGTTGCTGATCCCAACCGTGGGGTGATCTTACTCGGAATTATCCAGTAAGGGGTAGTTCCAGCCTTTTGTTGCAGGGGATCGGGCGTGGTCCTCGGTACGCTGATCTAGACTAGGTACTGTGACAGGTGATACCCCAGTGCCTAGTCATTAGTTGGAAATCCATTTTCCCTACGCACCTGTACGGTTTTGATTGTGCCCAACTATTGCTGAAACGTGAGATGCAAGCATTTCAACTAGATTCTATTTTACTTTCTATAGACACTATTATAATATTAGACAGATTTGATAAAAAGTGTTTTGGCTATCGTAAGGTAAAAACCCGACATGTTTATTTGTGGCATGGTCTTACGAGATGCTTTTGATTTTCAAAGGATTTTGAAACTTTAATAATCAGTTTGGATGTATTTCTCTCACGCTAGTATTCCAGACTAACTCGGGTGTTATTTTATTATAATGCTCAGGTCAGACCGAGTATTATAGATTACATGATAGGATGCTGTGGAGCTCGGGTGTGGAGCTGGAGTCCGAGACGTATTATTCGTACTTGTTTATTCCGCTGCTATGGTTGTTTGAAATTGCCAACAAGTTGTGAGGCAGGCTGATATAACTGGCAGGCTGGTAATTGTTGTTTACTTGTGATATACTCTGATGATGTATTGTATATAACAGATATGGTTTCATTTTGTGTAAAGATCTGTTATTATTTATTATATTTTATTCCGCTGCGATTGTGAGATTCTGATGTTGTTTAGTTCCTTCTTTCTTCTATCTTCTCTCTTTTTCCTCAACAATCTGTCTTTTCCGGCA
This sequence comes from Allium fistulosum, assembly GCA_030737815.1. Lineage (NCBI taxonomy): Eukaryota > Viridiplantae > Streptophyta > Magnoliopsida > Asparagales > Amaryllidaceae > Allium > Allium fistulosum. The sequence continues at coordinate 718,517,705 of CM060906.1, read as the reverse complement.
CTCGATCGTCGGCATATTATACTGTGGAAAATTTTGTATCGATTTCGAGAGTCGAGAAGGGCGGGTCGTCACACTGACGATGAGATCAGTCACCAAAATTGCCGCTGCTTCATACTACGACCCATGTCGCTATAGTGCTCCGTTCAACAATCCACCACAGTCGGTCAACTCCTCTTACCATGCCGCTCAACTCTCCGGTAGAACATTTATCCTAATTCTCCTTCGATAGACATAAATCATCTTGTAACGACCCGCCCTTCTTGGCCCTCGAAAATCAACATAAGTACGCTCATTGTATAACATGCCGAACGATCGAGTGCCGTAAAGACAGATTGTTGAGAGAAAAGAAAGTAGGTAGAAGAGAGAGGAAACTAAACAAAACAGAATCTCACAGCGAACCGAACAATATATAATATCAATGGCTCTTTACACAAATCAAACTGTAATATTCATATTTCACATTAGAGTACACAAATCAATAATTACCAGCCTGGACAGTTATACAACCTGCCCTCACAATTGCTGGTAATTTCAAACAAAAAGCTGCATTGGAATAAACCAAGTACAAGTAATACGTCTCGGTCTCCAGCTCGTCTCCTGAGCTCCATAACATCCTAACTTGAGTCTGAAATACTCGGTCTGACCCGAGCATTATAATAAAATAACACCCGAGTCAATCTGGAAAACCAGTGTGAGAAAACACACTCAATTTGAATTATTAAAGTTTTCAAAATCCTTTGAAAATCAAAGGTATCTCGTAAGACCACACCACAAATAAACACGATGGGTTTTTACCTTACGATAACCAAAACATTTCATATCAAAATCCTCTAATATTATAATAGTTTCTAAGTACAAATACTTATTCAAATAGCCGAAATGCTTGCATCTCACGTTTCAGCATAGTTAGACACAATCAAAACTTTACGGCGCTATTGGAGAATGGGTTCCAACTGAATGACTAGGCACTGGGGTACCACCTGTCACAGTACATGTCTAGAAACAATGTACCGAGGACAACGCCAGGATCCCTTGCTACACAAGACCGTCTATCCCTAACCTGGATAGATCGAATATGTTATCACCCCAGGTGTTCCCACCCTCTTTTCGAGCTCCTTCCATACATCGTAGTAATAAAATAATATCGGAGGTTATCTAGAAAGGTGATAGACATACCCTACTTGGGTGCGACCCACTTAGCCTTGCTACATCTCCCTTGATTTTCAGTCATTCCCGGTTGATGAGGCCTAGAGGCTACGATTACCTTTTCAAGGAAATATCACTTAGAATGCTCATTGTCCTCCAATGATAATGTTCTGATAGCATTCATCCATACAAGTCCGTTCCGTGTTCGAACGGAACCAAAGGCACTATTCCTACTACATCCATTTTGGAATCACCCTCAGGATTAGTAGCAATTAGCCCCTGCACTTCACTCCTCCATCTTCGACTCCATGCTCTTGTCTTCATATCGAAAACATTCTTGTTGGATAGAAGTGGTTTTCGAATAACAAATCCGATCCCGGTCTCTTCGAAACAACGTTCGCTATTTCTGGTAAACTCAACCCCGGTTCTTTAGGACATAAACAAATGAAAATAAGATCGGAGATCACCTCCTAACCGTTTTGTGGACGGATTTCCTTATCAACGTCCTAGAAGAATGAAATGAGTTTATACGTACAGTATAACATCTCGAACGGTAACTGTACCATATAATTCCCGTACTTCTTCTAGATATTCCCAAAGTTATATTTAGGTCCAGATTTGATAGTCGGTTATTTAACTATCAAATAAACAATCAATTCAACCAAAGCTTCATTTCATTGAAAACATTAAATCTCCTTTCAATTTAATTTATATTTCAATCACTTAAATTTTACTTATCCAAATATATGTACTTATCTTATCGAATTCAGTATATTCACAAATTTCCCTTTTCAAAAATATTTGAAAACCCCTTTTTTTTAAAAATAATGTGGAAAGTACCACTGTGGTATCAAACCATGGATCACAGTTTAATGGTTATGTCTATATACCAGAGAAATCCAAGACTTAACTGCAGGCACTCACTGCCTTCAATTTACGCCACGCGAGTATACCATTACTTCTCGAAAACATTATTTAGAAATTGTCTCAAAGTAATGCTTGTAAGCTTTTAAAATAAATTTCAAGTTAAAATCTAGTCAAATATACTTAAATAAAAGTTACTATACAAAGCCATCTTAATATGTAATAATTATCCTTTTAAAACAAAAATGCTGACCATTTCTTAAATAATTTAATAAAAATACCAACTCCACTTCACTTTGAGGTGGAATATCAACAATAAAAATACCAACTCCACTTCGAGGTGGAATATCGCGGTATATAGGGTCATCCGCTATTATGCGGGGCGCATAGGGTCCCATCCGCTATATATATATATATGGGAATATCAATCACTCCAATATATATACTATTATATATAATATCACATCCAACTGATAAAAGTACATCAATTTAACCATTCAATCATTTATTGATTTTAACTATTTAAAATTAATCACTAGCAGTCCAAAATTGAGTGAGATTAACTCATCTTGAGTTTTAAATTTGCCAAACAATCCAACTTTAAATTAAATCGAACACGTTCTATTTAATCTAAAAATTTTGCTCGCTCCAATCGACTCCAGATCTGCACAGCGTAGTGCTCGTCGCTGTGATTCCGGCGCCACTTATTTCTTCCGATTCTGACAACGTATGAAGAAGATATGAGGTTTTAAAGTTTGAATATAGTTTTTATAATATAATTTTTTTTATAATACCGAAACAAATCTAGCCGTTGAATTCAAAGCAGAAAATAAAGGCCGCACAAAGCTTCTTCCCACACGTGTCTTCCCCCAATTCAAACGAACCCATCGATCGTCGACATCCAAAGTGAGCCACTGCCACGACGACGACCTATAAGACGATTGGAGAATGCCAAACGAAGCGCGTACCACCGCCTCACCCATACCATGGGCCACGAAGAGCTCGGCCTCCCTATTGCTCTGAAAATCATGAATGAACGGCCGACCTTCATCATCGAACTGCCGCCAATCCATCCCTCCAACTTCGATCATGACCGCTCACATCGAAGATCGTGTTGAGTTCTTCGATGTTGCAGTTGAACATTTTTGCTAAAAGTTGAGGGATAAGGAGAATTTTGAAGAAGAAATTGAGAGCATTTCGGCCATTAATAATAACAAAGGTGGCGGCTACATAAAATAGCTAGTGTTTTACTGTTTCTCCGTATATATACTCGTATACCAATATTATTTTAATATTATTTCCAATTTTAACGTGCTTTTTAAAACGAACTCCAAACGAAAATGCCGCCTGGCATTTATAATGTTTTACCCCTATCCGAACACAATGGAACAGGTTTCGGGGCCTAATTCGTTCGTATATGGAAGGTAGCTTTTTGGATCGAATTAAAATATTAAATTTTTGACATTTATTTCAACGTGTTTTTGTTTCGTACAACCAAATGGTAACTCCAGACGCTATGAAATTTGAAATCCGATAATAATAAATTATTATGGATCTAATGGAACTGGTTTCGTTGAATTCCGAGAAAATGCCTCGGAAGGCTATTTTAACGCATCGATTAAATCGAGCGATTTTCGAAATCGTCGAAATCGTTTAAAATTTCAATTTTCAAAACTTACTAACCCACTTATAATTCAAATAGAATTTATATCCATATTTGAAATCATTCTGATTAATATTCAATCAAAATTCGATTATTTACACTATCCCCAAATATTAAATTTCATTATTTAATTAATATATAAATTTCAAATTTTAATTTATCGACTTGAAATTCCATTCAAAAGCCCACTATCATCACTCTAATCCAAACAAAGAATCAACTTAGAAATCATTTCTATTCATATCTAACCCAGATTCCCATTTTTACCCAATTTCCACTATTAAATTCCTATTTTACCAAATCAATTAAATCACTATATTTGGAATTTTAAAACTATTTTACTGATTCTTCATATTCAAAATCATTTAATAATTCAATTTCAACATTTTTAAAAATAAATTAAATGTTCGAAATTAACGATCAAAATCCTGGGTCGTTACACATCTCGACCATTGATGTTAACTAGGGTTAATGGCGATTGAAATAAAATGAGGGTTTTGAAGCAAAACAATTGGCTTGGGGTCCTAATATAAAAGATTTTATAAAATACTATTCATGTCCAAAAATATTTCAAACTCCAATCAAAGCGTGTCGACTGGCGTTCAATAACAAATAACCCCATTTCGAACACAATTGAACTAGTATCGGTGCCTAATTCCATCATATACAGAAGTTAGCTTTCAGAATCAAATTATACTATATAAATTCCCTGTAATTAATTTCTAAGCATTTCGAGCTCACCGACCAAACAATACGTCCAATTGCCATGAAATTCGACGGCATACAATAATTCACTATTATAGATCCAATGAAACTGGTTTTGTCGAATTCCGAGACACTGCCTCGGAAGGCTATTTTCACACGTTAATTAAAATGATTATTGTTAAAACTTGTTAAATCTCTTTTAATTCGAATTAAAAAGTTTATTATCTTCATTCTTTTTCAAATATAATTTAAATCAACTTTTGAAATCATTTTTATTCACATTACATTCAAGATTTAATTATTTAAATAATTCCAAATATTCAAATAACCCTTATATCTGAAATTCAAGTTATTTTACTTATAAAATTAACTTTTCAATATTTAATATCAATTAAATATTCCAATTTCGAACGACTGAAGTTTTGGTCGTTACGTTCTCCCCCTTGAAAGAATTTCGCACTCGAAATTAGCAAGTAAGAAAAATGCCCCAAACCCATTAACTTTTCAAAACTAATTAGTTGAAATGGATTACCAAATTCTTTTAAGCCTTTAACTTTCCAAAATCGATTTGTTGAAACTTTATTATCACCTTTTTCTAAGTCTTTAAAGTTCAGTCACAGATTCCTACCTATACCATCCAAAGTAATAACATAAAAAATAAATTTTAGTTATCAAAAATTTTCCAAAATTTCTCAAAAATTTTCTAATGCCTTAAATTTGTGGAAAATTTCGCCAGTGTCTCCTTTGCATGGTTCAATCGAAATTTACAATATATATGATTACAAATATACATCTCATCTTCGAGGATGAGGCATCCCGTAGGGAAAAAATATAAAAGTATGATATGTAATCCGGTATGTGTACCTTTTATTATATTAGCAGGAATACACAATCAATATAATGCGAAAGCGAGCCAAATGCAAAGCATACGCCATCCGCACCTACTAATCACTCAACAGCCAATGAGAACAAGAATAGAGAAAGTTATATCAATATATAACATGTACTAATATAATAACTATATGCAAATGTAACAAGAGAAACCATCAAACAAATAATATCCATCCAATTAATTCATAACCATGTTATTTTGCATTTTCACTATCAAAATCTAATATATTAAAGCATGTAAGATGTACATATACCATCCGTATGCAAAACTGTACATGATCGCACGTTCGATCACACAATTTCACTTCCGAACTAGTATCATTCACACGACCACTCCAGTGTGGACTCAGATCTGGTTCCTTGAATAGAAACTGTCTTTCTCCTTGCATAGCCATATACTATGATAGAGAATTTTAGAATCAATCAAAAATCCATATCCATTATTTGCCATCAAGTATCGAGTGAAAAATCCTAACTCGGATTGACGCAAAACATCTCGAAATCGTATACTCGAAACTGGATCAAATAGTTATGCGAATAAAATGATCGACGTATAACTTATGTATTCATTTCAATTGGTTTTGTTATTATACCAAATTCTTTTTATTCACATTCGTTTTATTAGCGTTCATTTTATTCATCTTCAGTTTATTAGCATTCATTTCATTTACGTTAATTTCATTTACATTCAATTTACACACATTCAATTGATTGACATTCAATTTATTCATATTCAATTGATTCACATTTAATTATTCATATTCAATTGATTCACATTAAATTTAATCGCATTCGTTTATTCATATTCAATTATTCACATTCAGTTGATTCATATTCAATTTAATCACATTCATTTATTCATATTCAATTATTCATATTCAGTTGATTAACATTCATTTGATTAACATCTATTTGGTTAACATTTATTTTGTTAACATTTATTTAATTTAGTATATTTCCCTTAATAATAATACTACTTAGAAACCATTCCATAAAACCATTACTTAAGTTTATTATAAACATTTTATACAATGCTACTTATGTTTATTATCACTTCAAAACTTAAGTTCATATTCATTAATTTATTTCATTTAACTTTACTTAAGTTAACTATCATTTCAGTTCTCAATTTTAAATTTTGTTTTGCTTAACCAAAAATATTTAACCATTTTTAGAATTTGGTTTTACTTTCCCTTTTCCCTAATTTATTAGTTATATAAACTTATCCACTTACAATTTCATAAATTCTTACTTAAGTTCATTCACATTTTATAATTACAACTTACGGTTATATAATCACTTTACAACTTAAGTTTATATTCATTTCACACTCTTCTATATCCTACGAGTATATAAAGTTTCCAATTTACTTTACTTAACCAGAATAATTAACAAATTGAAAATTTTATTTTAACTTACTATTTTTCAACTTATAAGTTACAAAACTTATTTTCTTATATTTTCACAACTTAGATAAAAGTTCTTGGAATTTAAACATCCAGTGCTTATTTCAAATCATTTTGAAATCATATATACATAACTCCTTTGTACATTAAATCATACTTTTGAAATCTAAAATAATCTTTGTTTGACAAATCAATACTTTTATAGCAAATCACTATGGTAGCAATCCCTCACTTAGAAACTCAAAAATAAATGTCGATGATGCCGCAGTCATCACCGAAGTTATTTTCCAGCGATCGAAGTGAGTTCAGTGCTTTTTAATCTCTTTTTAAAATCCTTTTAAAATATTATTAGTCCAAAATACTTCCAAACTAATACTATTATTATTTTTCACAACACTTTGAAAAACATTTTCAAAATCACCGATATTTAAATTATCAAATTCTTAATTTAAATCCATTTTATTTATAAATCATCTTTATAAATCATACTTATACAATTTCATTTCCTTTTTATTAATAAATCACATTTAAAAATCATATTTTCCTAATTTCTCTTATCTAAACAAAATCATTTCACAAATGTTGATCATTTTAATTATAATCATTACTTTATAATTCACATTTATAAATTCACGTTCTTCTATAACTCATTTTACAATTGTATAACCTTGTTTAGATTAAAATAAACAACTTTATTAAACTTAAAATTTGATAATTGAATATTGTCATTTTCTAACTACCAAACACACCATATGACTATAATAATTTCTGAAAAATTATTCGTTTATATATGAAATATAATCAAGGCAAAATTATATCATTTATCCAATTTTTAAAACAATACTATGTTGATTTTCCATATTCAAGTGTTTCGAGATCCTTATCAATAACGTGAATTACTCGTATTAACTAGAATCCATAAGCCACTCAACAGATAAATCAACATAATATAAAACAATTTTATAGCACTAACAAATACTCGCTCATACACACACACTCAAACTCATTATAGGGTATTACTAACCCTATATATAATGAGTACCCCACCAAAACCTAGGTGTTCGCACAACCAAAGCTTTGATACCAAAACGTAATGATTCTCCCTTTTGGAGGTGACTACATATGGTATCTTGTTTCTGATTTTACGGCCATCCTCTTGACTGTCTTAACCAACCCATAAAAAGACATGTAGGGGTAAGAGAAAAACTTTGTTATACATTCACCAATGCAAGAACCCCTATCATGCGTGCCTACGCACTCACCAGGAACGATAACATATAATATCAAAATGATACTTTTACAAAAAGAACATTTTAATATACATACAATAATCAGAGAAAAATTAACCTATCATCAACCTGGACAGTTATAACAACATGTCCTTACAATTGCTGATAAATAAACAAAGTAATGCAGTGGAAATAAAATCTACAATAGGATATCATCTAGTTCCTCTCTCCAAGAGCTCCAATGATCATCAATGAAACCTAGAAATATAAACGGGGCTGACCCAAGCATTATAGGAAAAATAATAACCGGATCAGTCTGGTAAACCAACGTGAGAAAACTCAAGTAATTTGAATTATTTAATGTTATAAAACCTTTTGAAATAAAGGTATCTCATAAGACCACGCCGCACATAAACACGGACGATTTTTTACCTTACGATAACCAAACCATTTTATAGTAAATTTTATTGATATTATTATAATGTCTAGGGTGTTTCAAATAAATATTAATCATAGCTGAAATGGTTACATTGGTTACATTTGATAGCATATTTAGATATACAAACAAAAATCTCTAAGTTACGTTCATATAAATGTATTTTCCACGGAGACCTCCCCGGTATACTCGTAGTCCATACTGAGACCGATCACCTACGATATGGGTCAAAAACTACCTACCGAGCTTCGTATATCTCTAGATAAAATATACCATAAGGTAAAAATAACTAGCCCACGCCCTAACACGTGAACCAAGTATCATCAACTCCCTATGTGCAACATCTCGATAAGCATACTCTAGATAATGGAGTTGACGTACCACCTGTTTGGATCAGCTAGACCCGAGGTTTGGCATCCTAATATATCTTTAGTCATTTCCTGATGTTGAGGCTACGTTCGACATCTTGACTCGAGTGTTCAACAAAACTTGATCACATAATGAATCCCACATGGATTCCATCATCTCAACAGATTTCGGAACTACACAAGGTTTCCATCATTCACTTCCAAAACAGAGAACCTGTATCTCAACCTTGAAGTGGTTCTTGATAAGTATAATACTTATTGATCCCGGTCTACTCAAGACTGAATCGATGAATTTAGTCATATTCAAAAATAAAGTGAATGATCGCATAAGGGAACTAATTCTCGTATACTTTCCATTGCAATTAATCATACAAGCACTATCATTTCATGTAAGCCATGAAGAAGTCGTATAAACATACTTTTTATCCTTTATTCAATTAATTTATCCTTTATTGATTTAAAACCCATTTATTTAGTGAAACACATTTTTATTAAATGAAACTCCTTTTATAATTCAAGATCTCCCTTATAAATTAATACCCATTTTTTAAATAAAACTTCCTTGATATATTTATGCATATAAATATATTTAATTCCCCTTTCTAAAAGATACACAGTTGTGCGTGTGTGTGTGATTCATATTTAACATGAAAACCCCTTTACGTTTGAAATTCAAAAATAATTATAAAACATTTTTAAACTTCATAACTTCTTAATTTAATTTCTTTTATGAATATTTAAAAAATTATATTAAAAAGATTTTGAAAGGGTACATACATACATACATACATACATACATACATACATATATATATATAGTAAAAGTCAATTTTACTTTATTAAATCAAGTGTTTCTATCACCACTTGTTATCTAATGGTAATAACTTCCCAAGTTATCCATTTATGTCCAACATGCTAAAACGTATGTAAACAACCCAATATATATATATTTAATATATATATATATATCCTAATTTATCCAATTTAAATGCATGTTTACTTTCAGGGATTTCAAAGCATGTTTATAATGACTATATCGCTTCAACTATTCATAATATAATTTGCAACAGATCATATAACACAATATATGAAAAGTAAAATCAATAGTGATAATGAATCCTGTTGGATCCCTTCAACCTATCTCCCTACATTACATGCAGTATATAATCATAAAATATAAATCAACCGCTTTGAGGTGGAATCGTATACAAAGGGTCATCCGCTCATACATGGGAATATATAATGTCTCATCCGCTCCAAGGGCTGGAATATGTCTAAGAATGACTGTACCTTTGCTATTTATTTAATTTGTACTTTCTTGATTAATATTGTGTTAAAGATAAATAGAGTTGCACTGCCTTACCTTAAATTGGGGAGTTAGCTCAATAACATATGAATACGATCCATGATCTAAACTGACCGTGATTTGAGTTGCCCCTATTGCTGATATGCACAAGTTATTAATATGGGAGATTTGTATCTTTGTTGTCTACTTGTAAGGGTAGATCTGTGTTGGAGCATTGTTTGAGTGGCCCTGTGTGCAGCTCTTTGAAATGCTTTTTGACTTTGTACGGTACTACTTAGGTAGCCCTCAACATATGCGATGTGGATCCGCTCTTTAAGGTGTTAACAAGGTAAGAGTTTTTGGTATTTTATAGCGTGGTTCGATTATCCATGTATTTTGGTTTGTGCGCAACTTTTAGCATTTTCATCGAGATGTGTTTGTAACGACCCACCTTTCTAATCATTGGGAACGACACTTAATACATCCTCGGTATTCATGTGTCATTGCCCAAGCATCTAAAAGATAAGTTGTCTTGGGGTTAAATAAATAACAGAAAGAACAGAGTAGATAAACCTCACAGCGGAATGGTTACATATAATGCAAAATGATAAAGCACAAAAGGTTAATCCTTACATGGAGCTATTAGAGTTAAACAAAAGTACTATATCTAATAGATTTGCAGCTATACATTCTGACTTTACATTTTTCAGATACCAAATATACCAACATAATCATATAGCGGAAATAAATAACTAGATAACTAAGGAGTCGCCTGCTCGATCACCGTCTTCAAAGAGCTCCAAAGAAACCTACTACACTCGGACTACTCATAGATTGTAACACCCCTAATTTTCGATAACATTATTCAGGAGATTTAATTAGATAAATTAAATAGAATAATGTAAATGTTAAGTAATAAGGGGGTTGAGATTTGAATAAATCTAATTAAGGCCTTTCTTAATAAAAGAATTAAATGGACTTAAGAATGGTTTTTAGGTTAATTAAATTACATAAGAGTATATTAGGAATTTACCACCCATAACCCTTACCCTTATATATTTTCGTTCCTACCATTTGATTCCTCATTTACGTCATTTTGAAACGCTATCCAAAAACTTAAGGAGAGGCCTGTCATTAACAAGAGAAACTCAATTAAAAGCTAGAGAATCAAGCTTAGGGGAAATCAATCTCAATCCAATCTCCTTATCTAAAGCAAGGTGAAAAATAATTCCATCTCTATTTTGGTTTGAATCATATGTTTTCGAATTTAGGTGTAATTTCTTTCTTATGGTGAATTGGATGATGATATGCTAGAATATTAGTTTGTTGAGTTTAAACAAGATTGTTTAAAGGAGATTCTAGACGGTTTTAGGGTAAAACCGATATATGTTGATGTTTAAATGCCATGGAAAAGTTTTATGTTATGTAAAACATGATTTTGGAGTTGGGCTTCAATTTTGATAATTTTCCAAGCTATGGAAAGATTGTTATGAATTTTCAAAGGAAAATATGGTTATTTGCGTTTATAAATTTATTTTGGAAAATATATTGAGAATTTGGATCTGAAATTTTGATTAGAAAACATGATTATAGTGAATTTCTGGAATTTTTGGGGATTTTTCCAAAGCGATTTGCAATGCAAACTAAATTATTTTAGAAGAGGGACTTCTTTGCAATATTGGTTTTGCTTAATGAAAGGGCTTATATGATTAACTTAACGATGGTCTAGATCTGAAATTAGCGGCAGTAAGAATTTGAAAAAGTTAAGACAACCAATCTGGTGTTGACACGTGGCAGGTTAGTTAGAAAAGGTTTGCTTTAAGTAGTATTAAACCAGGTTTACTCAGAAAAGATGGTTTCACCAACATTGGAAGTACCTTTCGACACAGAGCTTCCGCCTTCAACCTAGTCAAAACCTTCTTAGTTGAAACCAATTACCAATACGCATGGTATCACTTAGTTGGTACGCAGTGGATTGGAGAAAGGCGAAAGGTAAGGAGTCGAAATATAGCATTCGAAAGTGTCGATATCTTTGTTTTGTTTTTAAAATGAAAGCGCTTGCCAGTTTACAAAGAGGTTTTGAAGGACTCAAAACCAATGCTTGGGAAAGGGTATTTTAAAACAAGTTTTCAAAGTAGAGCCGCCGCCTTTTTAAAGAAGTCGCTTCCGAAGGAGTTACATAGTTTTTGAAATTAAAGCTTTCGGAAGGCGTAGTTTTGACCAAGTCGAAACCCTTTTGTAACTTTAAGCCTTTCGATGGTATTGAAGACATCAATGCTATTGAAAGGTGCTTTATGTTTTATAAATATACGCCACTTCCAACAGCTTTCGAAAGGGGTTAGGGGTTTCGAAGTCAATGGTTTCGAAAGGGGTTTCGAAGCCAACATTCCAATATTTTACCCATATTTTTTTATGCTTTCGAAAGGGATGGTACCGACGCCATCATGTTTTACCCAATATTTTATATGATAAAGGATGGTTTCGAAAGAGATGCTTTCGTTTATATTCACTTTGACCCAAATAATATTTTAAGTATAAACCCAATGCTTTTGAAAGGGGGACTTTCAATGGTTTCGGAAGGGTTGCTTCCAATGGCTACGAGAGGGGTACTTTCAAATGGTTTCGAAGCTATGCTTCTAAAGTTAAATGTTAATACTTTAATACAGTCGAAAGGTTTCAAAAGGAAGATTTTAAGGTATTAGAAAGGAAGAAGCCTAATGTTTTGAAGATATATTATAATGCTTTCAAAGGAGGTCATCCTATGAAGTCGAAAGCAAGGTTTCGAAGGTATCGAAAGGTTTTGTAACCCATACTCATTTTTAAAGGAAAAACCCATAGCTAAATTAAAGGAGTTTTGAAATGATTTTAAGAGGAAGCTTTCCTTGATAAAATTATAGGTTAATGGGATTAACCATGTTTTATATGAAAAGTGTTTCAAGGACATTAAACCCACAGGACCGGTATTATTTTGTAATTATGTTGCTGCTTCAAATATGAATATATTCACTTTATAATGTACCCATAACTATATTTTGGGGATAAAGGGTAGAAGAACTAGCTAGGTTAACCCTGTATTGAATATAAATTGATTAAACTCCTGGATGAGTAGAATTGCATCCAAGAGGTCAGTGAGACCAGAATATTGGATGCCTAAATATAGAAGTTGTCAGGGAGACCGGTTAATAGTGATCCTATGAAAACAATGATTAGGAAGTTATTGGAGTTACCAATAGGTTCGTAGTGATCCCATGAAAACTATGTTATAAAGAGTGATTGGCAGGGGCCAATTGGTTTGTAGTGAACCCATGAAAACTATATCTAGATTAAGTTATTGATAGATGTTAATAGGTTCCTAGTCAACCAATGAAAACTAGGATAAGAAGAAAAGATATTGGCAAGGGCCAATAGGTTCCTAGTCAACCCATGAAAACTAGGATAAGGAGAAAAGATATTGGCAGGGGCCAATAGGTTCCTAGTCAACCCATGAAAACTAGGATAAGGGAGAAGTTATTGGAGTAACCAATAGGTTCAAGGGAACCCACGAATCAACTAAACCCACATGAGTGGTAGAGATAAGTTAATTGGCAGCGGCTAATAGGTTCATAGTGCACCTATGAAAACTATGAAAAAGGACAGGGAGTCCATATATTTTATAAAAGGTTATTAGTAAGCCCATGAAAACTAATAGGTTAATAGTGTCCCAAGAAACTATAAATATGACAGGGAGTCAATTAAAAAAAGGATGGGAAATCCAATATGTTTTAATATGTTTGTATATCATCATAATATTTTGAAATGTCTATGTTTTAAACATTGTGGATGCAGGAGGACAGTATATGGTTTTGTAAAGGTTTTAGGATACTAGTGAGGGGGAACCCGTTCCGCTAAGCAGCATTGTCTCACTAGATATCTAAATGATTTGAGATGGTAGATTATTATTCATACCAGGCTTTATGTCTGACTCGATGTTTATGTTTTCCCTTTAAACTCTCGGGTACTCAATTGATTTTGAGTAGTTTGAGAGTTGAGGTTTTCATGTACCTATTTAGACGAATAAAGCTTCCAGAGATGTGCAGGAGGCATGATAGCTATTTAGAGTTCTCTTTTATTTGATTCCACTGTGTTGTTTGTAATGGAAAATTTTATTATATTAGTTGTATATACTCTGATCATCCAAGGGGACATCTTCATATGTCGCTCTTGGCGTATGTTGTAATAAATATATTTTCTCTGAATGTGATTTGCTATTGTGGGATTATGTAATGAATTGGAAATATTTTTATATGGAATGTGATCTTGTTTGAATTTTTAATTTTTTTCCATATTCATGTGTTTCTATGTATCAATGAATCTAACACCGCCGTATTTTGTCTCCGATGATTAATAACTATGGATGACTGCAGCATCCGTAGCCGTTAGTTTTGGGCGCCAAGTAGGGGGGTGTTACAAGTTGGTATCAGAGCATAGGTTTAAGAAACTTTAAAAGAAAGGTTAAACTTAAAAGCTTTTTGAAACATAATCCAATGAATTAAAAATATGATCGGGGTTTGGGTTAACGCTATAGTAACGTACTTGTATTTGATATATATATATATAAGTATGTGTTCCCCTCTCTCTTAGACTGTTCTTCTGTATCTTACTAAGGCTCGTACGCCGATTTACGAGAAAGAAGATATATAAGCAGGAAACAGAAGAGGAAATCTAGGTGAAGGAAGCAACACAACCAACGGAAATGCTCGACCTAATACCAGGAGGAACCAAGGTCGACAAGCTAATGCTAACCCAAATGCTGAAGCCAATGTAGGTGCTAGAAATCCACCAGTAGATGCGGGGATGGTGTATCAGTTGTTAGCCAATCTTTTGCAAGCTGGGGTTGCTGGTTATGTTGGAGGAGCTAATCCTATGGCTCCAGTTGGGAATAACTATGCTAAGTTGAGCAGAGACTGCACCAGTCTAGGTGGAAAGCCGTTTGTTGGAATGGAGGATGCTGTTGAAGTTGTGAATTGGCTATTGCACTGTGAGAGGATCTTCACTGATCTTGGATTGGATGATGGGAAAAAGAGGAGGCTGGCCTCTAGGAAGTTGCAAGGGGATGTGCCTCACTGGTGGAATAGTATGACTGCTAGAGTTCCAGAGGAAGAACTGACATGGGCTGATTTCAGAAGCAGATTTGAGCAGAGGTTTCTATCTGAGGTGGCTAAGTCAGCATTGATCAAGAAGATCATGGATCTAGTTCAAGGAGAGATATCAGTAATCAAGTATGCTACTAAGTTTGATGAGCTATCTTGATATGGATATGTTATGGTTGACACTGAAATTAGAAGGAATATGAGGTCCATTCGAGGACTGAGACCAGAGCTTGCTAGAATGACCATGACCCGCATCCGAGAACCTTGTAATGTGGTGAGGGAGATGGCCATTCGCCATGAAGAGATGCTAGTAGGTTGTGCAAGAGAGAAGCCAGTTGAATCCCAGGGTCCTTAGGGAAAGAAGAGGAAATTCTTTAAGAAGAAGGGAGCCTAAAAAGGGGATGCTGCTAAGAAGGCAAAGTCTGATTTAGTGTGCTTCAAATGTGACAAGAAGGGTCATTATGCTCATGAGTGCCGGTCAGGCAAGGCAAAAAAGGCTGTAGATAAGAAGAATGTGAAGTGCTTCAACTGTGATCAAGTTGGGCATTATGAGAACTAGTGTCCAGAACCAGTCAGGGCGGACAAGGGGAAAGTTTTTGCCATTGGATTGTCAGCTAAGCCTACTGTAGCTGATAAGGGAAAAGCTGTGATGGAAGGTACATTTTTGATTCAGAGTATACCAGTTAGGATACTATGTGATACCAGTGCATCACATTTATTTTTATCTCAGTGTTTGGTTGATAGGTTATGCTTAGAACCCACATACCTTGTTACTTCCTTAAGGGTTGCGAATCCAATAGGAGGGTATGCAACTCTGGGGATGAGATGTGACCAGTTAGAACTTGATTTGTTAGGTCATAAGTTTGCATGCAGTCTGTATGTTTTCGATTTTGTAGATTTCAAAATCATTTTGGGTATAGATTGGTTGAGAAGGTACGAGGCTAGGATATTTTGTCAAGACGGGAAGATATCTTTGAGACACCCTGATAATCATAACTGAATTATATTATCAGTATATAATTCTGACCGGAGTAGTTGTGCTTTGTTAAGTGCAATGGAAGTGGGAGAAGAGCTAAGTCAGGTTCGAGTAGCAAAAGAGTTTGTAGATGTCTTTAAGCCAGTCACAAGACTACCACCGAAACGAGCTGTTGAGTTTCGAATAGATCTTGTGCCAGGAGCTGAACCTGTGAGTAGACCACTTAGCAAGATGGCACCGAAAGAGATGAAGGAATTGAAGGTGCAGCTAGTGGATCTAGGAGGAAGGAATTTTATTAGACCAAGTAGTTCGCATCGGGGAGCGGTCGCGGTATTCGTGAAGAAACCAGATGGGTCGTTGAAAATGTTTATCGACTATCGTAATTTGAATGAACGGACGATAAAGAATAAGTATCCTTTGCTAAGAATTGATGATCTGTTTGATCAAGTGGAGCCAGAGTGTTTTCCTAATTTGATTTGGCGATGGGGTTCCATCAGTTAAGAGTGGCAGAGGATAGTATTCCTTTAACAGCATTTCAGACTAGGTATGGTTCGTATGAGTGGTTAGTAATGCCATTCGGGTTGACGAATGCACCTACTTTCTTTGTGGATTTGATGAACCGGGTCTTCCGAGAGTATTTGGATAGATTCGCATTGGTGTTTACAGATGACATTTTGGTATACTCTAAGGATGAGAGAAAGCATGAAGATCACTTAGGGTAGTGCTTGAGACGCTAAGGCAGAATCAGCTAAAGGCGAATTTTTCCAAGTGTCATTTTTAAAAGAAAGAGGTTAAGTTTCTTGGTTACATGGTTTCAGAGAAAGGATTGTTAGTCGAACCAGATAAGATCGAAGCTGTCAACAATCGGAAGAGACCAGAGACAGTGACCGAGATTAGAAGTTCTCTTGGACTTGATGGCTATTATCGGAGATTCATTAAGGATTTCTCGCGGATAGCAACGCCTTTGACTAAGCTTTCTGATGCAGCCCAGAGACGTGAAGTCATAAGTCGTGTGCGACCTAACTTGTTGTTGAGTCGAGTACGACCTATCAAGGAGGCTAACGGTCTAAACTATGTGAAGAGTCAGGGGAAGTTGAAGCCTTAGGTCGTGGACGACCTAACGGGTTCCAGAATAGAGAGCTAAAGCTAAGGCATAGGTCGCTGGAACGACCTAACAGGGTGCAACGAGCTAACGAGTTGAAGGAAAGATTGCTACGACCTAAAAAGAAACGACCTATGTTAGGTCGCAGGAAAAAGGAACGACCTATGTTAGGTCGCAGGAAAATGGAACGACCTAAGTTAGGTCGCGAGAAGATGAGGAGAGATAGGTCGCTCGCTATAAGTCGCGAGGCCTTAAGTCACGAGGACTTAGGTCGTGAAGACTTAGGTCGTGAGGCCTTAGGTCGCAAAGACGTAGGTCGCGCAGTTTTCTGAAGCCGCTTCTTTTAGGTCCCTGATACAGATGCCGTTCATTCTTAAGTCACTCGCTCCTGATGACCGTTCATTTTTAGGTCGTTGCTGTGTTGTAACTGTTTTGTTTAAGTCGTAATATGCTAAGTCGTGAAGTTTAGGTCGTTTCCGACCTATGGGTTGTAAAAGCGTTATGTTGTATTTGCTTATGTTGTATTCTTTTTAGGTCGGACTGTTTTAGGTCGTAATGTTTTAGGTCGTGGCCGACCTATGGTAAGTTGTGTGTTTTAGGTCGTGACCAACCTAGGAGTTGTGCAGTTTTTTGTGGCATGTGTTGTAAATTCTATAAATAGGCCGGTGGTGCCATTTGTAATAGTTTAGTTGATTTGAAATAAAAACTTTGTTTTGTTAGCTTTGTGCTTTCACCAAATTGGTAGTTGAGTGTAATCTCCTATCTCCACTCTCGGATAATCGAGTGCGCTCGATTCAACGACAGCTGAAGCCGATTCACGGAATCTAGTGCACTAGATCAATGTGCGAAGAATCGCAGATCTTTAAACACGGAATAGTGCGCTATCAACGTGTTTGGTATAGCTAGAATTCGGTATCTTCGGATCAACGAATTTGGGCATTTCGGTATCTTCCAATCCATCGATTGCTACTTTCATCGATCTACATTGTTTTGATTAATCCGTTGCGTCAGTTTGGTATCGGAGCTTGTTTTAGCCAATCATAGCTAAATCGAGTCTTGGAGCCAATTCTTTGAAGAAGTTTGAAAAGTTGAAGTGTTAGCTGAGCTTGAAGTTTAGAGCCGAGCTAAGTAGAAGTGTGGAAATCGAAGTTTGCATTATTTTTAGAAGTTGTGTTCGTCGTGTTCATCATACTTTTGCAACAAAGTGGGAGTTTTCGATCCATTTCATTTTGGATCAAAGTTCGAAAGTTGTTTGAATTTGGCCGTGGTTGTTTGCGCGCCAAAAGAGAAGTTTGAAGTTGAAGATCGTACATCATTTGGTAGCTTTTGATTTGTCCGAGCCGAGAATTGAAGAGTTGTGAAGTATTCAATCATGCCGCTAAGGAGAGCTAATCGACATCAAAACGTTGAAGCATTGTATCGAAGAGAAGAAGCTGATGAGATGGAGCAAAGAATTAATGAAAACTTTAGTGAAAAGCTTAACGAAGGGATTGGACGATTAGAGAAGATGATGTTAGAGATGAATCAAAATCGGAGAAGGGTTTCACCTGAATCTAACCATGGGGGAAGTCGAGTCTCACCACATTCCAATCGAGAAAGAAGTGTTGATGATGATCAAAGACGTGGGAGGAATGTGAATGATCGAGAACAGAGGAATGTAGATAGAAAGGATGATGGTGGAAGACGTTATGGCAGTAGAGATGTTGGTGGTCAGGATCGACATTAATATACATCTGATTTTGAAGAGGAGTATGATGGTGGAAGTGTTCATGGACAAGGACGTGGACAAGGAAGAAATCAGTCGGAGTATGATCACAAGTGGGAATCTCGGATGAAGACTGAAATTCCAGAGTTCAAAGGAGGTATGCAAGCTGAAGAGTTTTTGGACTGGTTGTCTAATGTGGAGGAGATTTTTGACTTCAAGGAAGTTCCAGAACATCGTAGAGTGAAGTTGGTTGCTACAAGGTTGAGAGGTAGAGCTTTGGCATGGTGGCAGCAAACCAAACTTACACGTGAACGGATGGGGAAGTCAAAGGTTGAATCATGGGAAAAGATGAGGAAAATGATGAAAGCCACATTCTTACCTTATAATTATCAATCGCTTATGTATCAGAGGCTGCAAAACTTGAGCCAAGGAACGAAGTTTGTTAATGACTATGCTGATGAATTCTATCAACTGATTGCAAGGAACGATATCATGGAGATAGAGGAACAGTTAACAGTTAGATTTGTTGGGGGATTGCGAATGCAGATACAGGATATGGTTAACAGGTTTGATCCCAGATCTGTAGCGGAAGCACACCAGAAGGCGTTGGCTTGGGAGAAACAGGGAAGACGAGAAGGTGGTGTGTTTACAAATTCCAACAATCCAGTGAAGGGTGTTAGTGGAAGTTCTAATGTTTCAAAAGCTGTTGTAAAACCTGTTGTGAATGAGGTTGGGAAGATGAAAGTCAGTAATGGTTTCAAGTGTTATAATTGCCAAGAAATGGGCCACAAAAGTAATGAATGTCCAAAGCCGAAGAAGAGAGCTATGATAGCAGAGGTTGAGGATGAGGATGAAGAAGCTGAAGGTTCCAATTCACCACCTGATGAGGGGGAAGAAGAAGTGTCGGTAGACGAAGGTTGTAATCTGATGATGAGGAGGTCTTGTTTGACACCAAAGCTAGAGGAGGATTGTAGTTGGTTGAGGAGCATATATTTCAGTCGACATGTACTATTCTGGGGAAAGTTTGTAAATTTGTTATTGATGCTGGAAGCTGTGATAATATAATTTCTTCAGAGGCTGTGAGGAAGTTGGCATTGAAGACTGAGAAACATCCGAAACCGTACAAGTTGGCTTGGTTGAGGAAAGGCGGGGAGGTGAAGGTTGGACGAAGGGCTTGTGTGAATTTTTCAATTGGAAAGAAATACAAGGATGAAATCTGGTGCGATGTGGTAGATATGGATGTCTGTCATTTGTTGCTGGGGAGACCGTGGCAGTATGATA
The DNA here is from genome assembly GCA_030737815.1 of Allium fistulosum. Taxonomy (NCBI): domain Eukaryota; kingdom Viridiplantae; phylum Streptophyta; class Magnoliopsida; order Asparagales; family Amaryllidaceae; genus Allium; species Allium fistulosum. Next base: position 718,497,519 of record CM060906.1, on the reverse strand, counting down.
GGGCGGTGCAACATGATGGGCCTACCAACAGTTACAGTTTCATGTTTGAAGGCACGAAGATTACTCTAGTTCCAAAGAAACGACCACAAGAAGAAAACAAACTGGAGGAGATTGAAGAGCTGAAAACTTTATTATCCTTGAAGGAGTTTGTTAAAGAAGATGAAGAGGAGCCTGAAGTGTTTTTGTTGATTGGGCGAGCGAGCAATGAAGTGGTTGAGATACCTGAAGAAGTTAAACCAGTATTGAAAGAATTTGAGGATGTATTTCCAGAGGAGTTACCAAAGGAGTTACCGCCATTGAGAGACATTCAACATCAAATAGATCTTGTTCCGGGTGCTGTATTGCCACATAAACCACACTATCGAATGAGTCCGAAAGAACATGAAGAGTTGCGAAGGCAGGTAGAGGAATTGCTTTAACAGGGACGAATACATGAGAGTTTGAGTCCGTGTGCTGTACCAGCATTACTCGTACCGAAGAAGGATGGCTCATGGAGAATGTGCACAGATAGTAGAGCATTGAACAAGATAACGGTCAGATACAGATTTCTGATGCCGAGGCTTGATGATCTGTTAGATCAAATTAGTGGGTCTGTGATCTTTTCTAAGAATGATTTGAAGAGCGGTTATCATCAGATTCGCATTAGACCAGGGGACGAATGGAAGACAGCATTCAAGACGAGGGAAGGATTGTATGAATGGCTGGTAATGCCGTTTGGTCTATCGAATGCACCGAGTACATTCATGAGGGTGATGAACCAAATTTTCAGGCCGTACATTGGGAAATTTGTGGTGGTTTACTTTGATGATATTCTGATCTACAGTGCTAGTATAGAAGAGCATGTTCAGCATTTGAAGAAAGTGTTAATTATCCTTCGTGAAGAACAATTCTACGCTGCTACGAAGAAGTGTGTTTTTATGGCGAGGAGTGTTTTACTTCTGGGGTATGTTGTATCAGAGGGAGGAATACAGGTTGACCAGAGTAAAGTCGAAGCAATTAGAGATTGGCCACGGCCCAAGACGATAACAGAAGTTCGGAGTTTCCACGGGTTGGCTTCATTTTATCGGAGGTTTATTCCACACTTTAGTAGTGTGATGGCGCCTGTGACTGATTGTATGAAGGGTAAACAGTTTGCATGGACAGAGGAAGCAGGGGTTGCTATTGAGCGAATCAAAGAACTCTTGACGTCAGCACCAATTCTAGTATTACTAGATTTTCAGTTAGTGTTTGAACTACATACTGATGCATCCAAGGTTGGGATTGGAGGAGTGTTGAGTCAGAGGGGACGTCCGATTGCATATTTCAGTGAGAAGTTATCGGGGGCAAAGATGAGATATAGTACTTATGATGTGGAATTTTATGCTATTGTACAAGCCATTAAACATTGGAGACATTACTTATTTCAGAAAGAGTTTGTTCTTTACACTGATCATGAGGCGTTGAAGCATTTACAAGGGCAAGACAAGATTTCAGCGAGACATGCATCGTGGATTGCGTACCTACAACAGTTTACGTTTGTGGTGAAGCATAAATCTGGAGTGACGAATCATGTTGCGGATGCGTTGAGCAGAAGGAACCATTTGTTAACTACATTGAAGGTCGAAGTGACAAGGTTTGGTGTGCTACCAGAAGTAATTGTTGAAGATCCTTACTTTATGAAGCTTGTAGATAAAGTCAAGAATGGAGAGACGGATGAGTTTATGATGGTATATGGTTTTATGTTCAAGGGAAATCGATTATGTATACCGGATTGCAGTTTACGGTTGAAAATTATGAAAGAATTACATGAGGAAGGTCACGTTGGTAGAGACCGTACATTACAGCTGATTTCTCAATCTTATTTTTGGCCATCGATGAGGAAAGAAGTGGAAAGGTTTGTGGAGAGATGTCATATCTGTCAGGTTTCGAAAGGAACTGCGACCAACGCTGGATTATATATGTCGTTACCTGTACCAACTAAGCCTTGGGTTGATGTGAGTATGGACTTTGTGTTGGGGTTGCCGAGGACACAGTGTGGTAACGATTCCATTTATGTGGTGGTGGACCGATTTTCGAAAATGGCACATTTTATTGCTTGTAAGAAGACGGCGGATGCTGTTCATGTTGCTCAGTTATTTTTCAAAGAGATATATCGACTTCATGGATTGCCAGAATCTATTGTGTCGGATAGGGATACTCGTTTTCTGGGTCATTTTTGGCTAAGTTTGTGGAAGATGGTCGGACCGAAGCTGAAGTTTAGTAGCGCTTACCATCCGCAAACTGATGGGCAAACGGAGGTGGTTAACAGATCGCTGGGGAATTTATTGCAATGTCTGGTGAAAGATAATCTGAAGAGTTGGGACATGAAGTTATGTCAGGTAGAGTTTGCTCATAATCATGCAGTAAATCGTAGTACTGGATTCAGCCCATTTCAGATTGTATATTCTAGTATGCCAAAAGGACCGTTGGATTTAACGGTAATACCACACTCGAAGGGGACAGTTAAGAAAGCTGCTGATTTTGTTGAAGGGCTGACGGAATGTCATCAAATTGTTCAGGAACGATTGAAGAAAGCAAATGAAAAGTATAAACGAACTGCAGATTTAAAGTGAAGAAGCGTTGAATTTAATGAAGGAGATTTAGTATATGCTGTGTTAACAAAGGATCGTTTTCCAATGAGCGCTTATAACAAGTTGAAAGCCAGGAAAATTGGTCCTGTAGAAGTCGTGAAACGGATAAATGAAAATGCTTATAAATTGAAGCTGCTGGAGGATGTATATACATCTGATGTGTTTAATGTTAAACATCTGGTACCTCATTATGGGGATGAACAAGCTGATGTGGGAGAAATTACAAATTCGAGGACGAATTTTTCTCAACCCGGGGAGGATGATGCAGCCTAGAAACGTGAAGTCATAAGTCGTGTGCGACCTAACTTGTTGTTGAGTCGAGTACGACCTATCAAGGAGGCTAACGGTCTAAAACTATGTGAAGAGTCAGGGGAAGTTGAAGCCTTAGGTCGTGGACGACCTAACGAGTTCCATAATATAGAGCTAAAGCTAAGGCATAGGTCGCTGGAACGACCTAACAGGGTGCAACGAGCTAACGAGTTGAAGGAAAAAGTGCTACGACCTAAAAAGAAACGACCTATGTTAGGTCGCAGGAAAAAGGAACGACCTATGTTAGGTCGCAGGAAAATGGAACGACCTAAGTTAGGTCGCGAGAAGATGAGGAGAGATAGGTCACTCGCTATAAGTCGCGAGGCCTTAAGTCGCGAGGACTTAGGTCGTGAAGACTTAGGTCGTGAGGCCTTAGATCGCAAAGACTTAGGTCGTGCAGTTTTCTGAAGCCGCTTCTTTTAGGTCGCTGATACAGATGCCGTTCATTCTTAAGTCGCTCGCTCCTGATGACCGTTCATTTTTAGGTCGTTGCTGTGTTGTAACTGTTTTGTTTAAGTCGTAATATGCTAAGTCGTGAAGTTTAGGTCGTTTTCGACCTATGGGTTGTAAAAGCGTTATGTTGTATTTTCTTATGTTGTATTGTTTTTAGGTCGGACTATTTTAGGTCGTAATGTTTTAGGTCGTGGCCGACCTATGGTAAGTCGTGTGTTTTAGGTCATGACCGACCTAGGAGTTGTGCAGTTTTTTGTGGCGTGTGTTGTAACTTCTATAAATAGGCCGGTGGTGCCATTTGTAATAGTTTAGTTGATTTGAAATAAAAACTTTGTTTTGTTAGCTTTGTGCTTTCACCAAATTGGTAGTTGATTGTAATCTCCTATCTCCACTCTCGGATAATCGAGTGCACTCGATTCAACGACAGCTGAAGCCGATTCACGGAATCTAGTGCGCTAGATCAACGTGCGAATAATCGCAGATCTTTAAACACGGAATAGTGCGCTATCAACGTGTTTGGGATAGCTAGAATTCGGTATCTTCGGATCAACGAATTTGGGCATTTCGGTATCTTCCAATCCATCGATTGCTACTTTCATCGATGTACATTGTTTTGATTAATCCGCTGCGTCACTTACCAGGAAGGAGGTGAAGTTTGTTTGGTACAACAAATGTGAGGAAGCATTCCTTAAGTTAAAGCATTTGTTGACCAATGCACCAGTGTTAGTAGTTCCAGACGGAAACCAAGTGTTGGTAGTATACAATGATGCCTGTGGGACTGGATTGGGAGCTGTGTTGATGTAAAAAAGTAAAGTTATTGATTACGGATCTTGGCAGTTTAGACCGCGTGAAGTGAGATATCCTACTCATGATTTGGAGTTGGCGGCTGTGATTTTTGCCTTGAAGATTTGGAGACATTATCTCTTAGGGGAGAGATTTGAGTTGTATACCGATCATAAGTCTTAAGATAATTATTCTCTTAGAAGGAGTTGAATATGAGAAAGCAGAGATGGTTGGAGTTTTTGGGTGCTTATGATTTTGATATAGAGTATACCCCAGGGAAAGGTAATAAAGTAGTGGATGCTCTTAGCAGAAGACATCAGAATGTGGTGTTGGCTATGTTGGCAGAATGGAAGGATCTAGAAGCTTTGGCCAGTTGTAGTGTGCAGTTAAGATCGAATGCTAGTTCTAGTCAGAGTACTGCCATGTTGTCCTGTTTAGATGTTCGACCAGTGTTGATCGAGAGAATTGCTTCTAAGCAGAAGGAAGATCCATTATTATCCGAGAGGATTAGAAGGCTTGAGTTTGGAACCGAGGTCGATGATTTGAAAGATTTTTGTCTTGACCTGAGAGGATGGTTGAGAAAAAAGGGGCGATTATGCGTTCCAGATGTTGAGAACTTGAGGAAAGAAGTTCTTGGGGAATGTCATCGATTCAAGTTTACGATTCATCCTGGAGGGACCAAGATGTATAAATATATGAAGAGAAGCTTCTATTGGGAAGGCATGAAGAGGGATGTTGGCTTGTGGGTTAGGCAGTGTGTAAACTGTCAACAAGTGAAAGCCGAACATCAAAAGCCAAGTGGGTTGCTTCAGCCTTTAGAGATTCCAGTTTGGAAACAGGATTCGATGTCCATGGATTTAATAGATGGTTTGCCAAGCTCAAGCAAAGGAAATGAGAGTATATGGGTCATTGTGAACAGGTTGACCAAGAGTGCCCATTTCATTCCAGTAAAGTCAACTGGGACGGCACCTATTTTGGCAAAGTTGTTTATGAAGAACATAGCTAGACTTCATGGAGTTCCTAGTAGCATAGTCAGCGATAGAGATTCTTTATTCACTAGCGAATTCTGGAAGAGTCTGCAGGATGTGTTAGGCACTAAGCTCAAGATTAGTACCACATATCACCCACAGACGGATGAGCAGATAGAGAGAGTCAATAAGGTACTAGAGGATTTGTTGAGAGCTTGTGTGTTGGATTTTGGTGGATCTTGGGAGGATCACCTACATTTGATTGAGTTTTCCTATAATAATAGTTATCAGACTAGTATAGGAATGGCGCCTTTTGAAGCTTTGTATGGAAGGCCATGCAAATCACCAGTATGTTGGTTGGAGACTTAAGATAGATTGGTCTTAGGTCCAGATTTGGTAAGGGAAGCATTCGACAAGATTGAGTTGATCCGAGAACGGATGAAGGAATCTCAATTTAGATAGAAGAGTTAAATAGATAAAAGGCGTAAAGACCTAGAGTTCTCAGTGGGATACATGGTTTCAATTAAGGTATCACCAATGAAGGGTGTGGTACGGTTTGGAAAGTCAGGGAAACTGGCACCGAGATATGTTGGTCCATTCCAGATTATAGAAAGGATTGGAAAGCTCGCATAAAGAGTAGAGTTGTTGAGTAGTATGGCAGGTGTCCATAATGTATTTCATGTGTCTCATCTTCGCAAATATTTGCATGATCCAGAGACAACTATTCCTCCGATGGGGTTGTAAGATCTAGTAATAGAGCCTAATTTGACTTTTGTTGGACAACTAGTTCAGGTTGTAGTGAGAGATGATAAAATATTGAGGAACAAGATAGTCAAGTTGGTAAAAAGTTTAGTAAAGCGACAACGAGAAGGACTGTACTTGGGAGACAAAGAACAGGATTCAAGATACTTATCCTGAGCTCCTTTGAGGGTAAGTCAATATTAGATTTATATAGATAATTCCTAGTCAGGTAGACTAGTATGTGTGTTAGGAGTCGTTACACATGATTCCTATGTTTAGTATTTAGTCCTTACTAAATTTTGGGGACGAAATTCTTTAAGGAGGGGAGCATGTAACAACCCTAATTTTTGATAACATTATTCAGGAGATTTAATTAGATAAATTAAATAGAAAAATGTAAATGTTAAGTGATAAGGGGGTTGAGATTTGAATAAATCTAATTAAGGCCTTGCCTAATAAAAAAATTAAATGGACTTAAGAATGGTTTTTAGGTTAATTAAATTACATAAGGGTATATTAGGAATTTGCCGCCCATAACCCTTACCCTTATGTATTTTCGTTCCTACCATTTGATTCCTCATTCACATCATTTTGAAATGCAATCCAAAATCTTAAGGAGAGGCCCGCCATTAACAAGAGAAACTCAATTAAAAGCTAAAGAATCAAGCTTAGGGGAAATCAATCTCAATCCAATCTCCTTATCTAAAGCAAGGTGAATAATAATTTGACGCAGCGGATTATACAAAACAAGGTAGATCGATGAAAGTAGCAATCGGTGGATTGATGAATACTGAAATGCCCAAATTCGTTGATCCGAAGATACCGAATTCTAGCTATCCCGAACTCGTTGATCGCGCACGATACCGGGTTCAAAGATCTGCGATTCTTCGCACGTTGATCTAGCGCACTAGATTCCGTGAATCGGCTTCTGCAGTCGTTGAATCGAGCGCACTCGATTAACTGAAAGAGGAGATAGGAGATTACACTCGACTACCAATTTGGTGAAAGCACAAAGCTAACAAAACAAGAGTTTTATTTCAAATCAACTAAACTTTACAAAATGACACAACTTGCCTATTTATAGGCTACAACACATGCCACAGAAAATTACACAAGTCTTAAGTCGTTTCCGACTCATCACCCTACGACCTACGACTCATCATAAGTCGTTCACGACTTATCAGTTTACAATACAAACGTCACGACTTACGACCTATAACAGAACGACTCAACAATATATACAAAGAAACAATACAACATAGATCATAGCGACTTAACAAGCAACACATACAATACATCACGACTTTACAACACTTAGGTCGTATACGACCTAACACATGTAGCGACTTATCATACAGACGACTTAAAAGATACCCAGTCTTTATGCGACTTAAAGAATCAACGGCAGAGATTAAGGCGGCATAAGAATCAACGGCTTCAATCCTCAGCGAGCTGTAGCAATTGGCGACCTAAAGTTTCTCGCGACCTAACTTAGGTCGTAGGTCGTATGCGACTTATCTTAGGTCGTGAGATCTTTTCCCCAGCATACTCGTTAGGTCGCAGATGACCTAAAACACTTCCTTTAAGTCGTAGCCGACTCAGATCCACTTCTTCCTTAGGTCGTGACCCGCTCGAGTTAAGTCGTAGACGACTTAGATCTGCTTTGTTAGGTCGTTCAGACGACTTAAGGACCTTGTTAACTCGCAAGTCTTCACCAAGTCGTTGCCGAGTTACACTAGGTCATTGGGGCGACTTAAGGCTTTCGCTAAGTCGGTCACGACTTATGTCTTCAATTCTATTAAGTCGGTCACGACTTATGCCTTCAACTTTGTTAAGTCGGTCACGACTTAAGCCTTGGAAAATTATAGCTTGGCCTGCATCATCCCCCCCTGGTTGAAAGAAATTCGTCCTCGAATTTGCACTTTCCTCCCCCGCAATACGTTCCTCCCCGTGATAAGGTATGAGATGCTTAACATTGAATACGTCCGACGTGTACACACCCTCCGGCAGCTTCAATTTATAAGCATTTTCATTAATCCGTTTGACGATTTCTACAGGAACAATTTTTATGGCTTTCAATTTGTTATAAGCGCCCACTGGAAAACGATCCTTTGTTAACACTGCATAAACCCAATCACCTTCATTAAATTCAACGTTTCTTCGCTTCAAGTCTGCAGTTCGTTTGTATTTCTCATTTGCCTTTTCCAATCGTTCTTGAACGATCCTATGACACTCTGTCAATCCTTCAACAAAATCAGCAGCTTTCTTGACTGTCTTCTTTGATTGTGGTATGACCGTTAACTCCAACGGCCCCTTTGGAAAACTTGAATATACAATCTGAAATGGACTGTAACCAGTGCTTCGGTTAACAGCATGATTATGAGCAAACTCCGCCTGACACAACTTTAAGTCCCAACTCTTCAGATTATCCTGAACTAGACATCGCAATAAATTTTCCAGTGATCTATTCACAACCTCGGTCTGTCCATCCGTTTGCGGATGATAAGCGCTGCTAAAGTTCAACTTCGTTCCCACCATCTTCCACAAACTTAGCCAAAAATGACTCAGGAAACGAGTATCCCTATCCGACACAATAGATTCTGGCAATCCATGAAGTCGATATATCTCCTTGAGAAATAATTGAGCAACATTAACAGCATCCGCCGTCTTTTTACAAGCAATAAAATGTGCCATTTTCGAAAACCGGTCAACCACCACATAAATGGAATCGTTAGCACGCTGTGTCCTCGGCAACCCCAACACAAAGTCCATACTCACATCAACCCAAGGCTTAGTTGGTACAGGTAACGGCATAAATAATCCAGCGTTGGTCGAAGTTCCTTTCGAAACCTGACAGATATGACATCTCTCCACAAACCTTTCCACTTCTTTCCTCATTGACGGCCAAAAGTAAGACTGTGAAATCAACTACAATGTACGATCTCTCCCAACATGTCCTTCTTCATGTAGCTCTTTTACAATCTTCATTCTCAAACTACAATCAGGTATGCATAATCGATTTCCTTTGAACAGAAAACCATCCACCATCATAAACTCATCCGTCTCCCCATTCTTGACTTTATCAACAAACTTTCCAAAGTAAGGATCTTCGTCAAATAATTCTGGTAACACATCAAACCCTGTCACTTCGACCTTCATTGTAGTCAACAAATGATTCCTTCTGCTCAACGCATCCGCTACACGGTTCGTTACTCCAGACTTGTGTTTAACAACAAAAGTAAACTGTTGCAGATATGCAATCCATGATGCATGTCTCGCTGAAATCTTGTCTTGCCCTTGTAAATGCTTCAATGCTTCATGATCGATGTAAATAACAAACTCTTTCTGAAATAGATAATGTCTCCAGTGTTTAATAGCTTGGACAACAGCATAGAATTCCACATCATATGTGCTGTATCTCATCTTTGCTCCTGAAAACTTCTCACTGAAATATGCAATAGGACGCCCCCTCTGACTCAACACTCCTCCAATCCCAACCTTTGACGCATCAGTGTGTAGCTCAAACAACAACTGAAAATTTGGTAATACTAGAATTGGTGCAGACGTCAGCAACTCCTTGATCTTCCCAAAGGCATCCCCTGCTTTCTATGACCATGCAAACTGTTTACCCTTCATACAATCAGTCACAGGCGCCATCACACTACTAAAGTGTGGAATAAACCTCCGATAAAATGAAGCCAACCCATGAAAACTCCGAACTTCCGTTATCGTCTTGGATTGCGGCCAATCTCTAATTGCTTCGACTTTACTTTGGTCAACCTGTATTCCTTCTTCCGACACAACATACCCCAGAAATAAAACACTCCTCGCCATAAAAACACACTTCTTTGTAGCAGCGTAGAATTGTTCTTCACGAAGAATAATTAACACTTTCTTCAAATGCTGAACATGCTCTTCTGTACTAGCACTGTAGATTAGAATATCATCAAAGTAAACCACCACAAATTTCCCAATGTATGGCCTGAAAATCTGGTTCATCACCCTCATGAATGTACTTGGTGCATTCGATAGACCAAACGGCATTACCAGCCATTCATACAACCCTTCCCTCGTCTTGAATGCTGTCTTCCATTCGTCCCCGGGTCTAATGCGAATCTGATGATAACCGCTCTTCAAGTCAATCTTAGAAAAGATTACGGACCCACTGATTTGATCCAATAAATCATCAAGCCTCGGCATTGGAAATCTGTATCTGACTGTGATCTTATTCAATGCTCTACTATCTGTGCACATCCTCCACGTTCCATCCTTTTTGGGTACCAATAAGGCTGGTACAGCAGAAGGACTTAAACTCTCCTGCACACGCCCCTGTTCAAGCAATTTCTCTACCTGCCTCCGCAACTCTTCATGTTCCTTCGGACTCATTCGATAATGTGGTCTATGTGGAAACATTGCTCCCGGAACCAGATCAATTTGATGTTGAATGTCTCTCAGTGGCGGTAACTCCTTCGGTAACTCATCTGGAAATACATCCTCAAATTCTTTCAAAACTGGTTTCACTTCTTCTGGAATTTCAACCTCTTCACTGCTCTCACGCCCAATCAACAAGAATACCTCAGGCTCCTCTTCAATCTCCTTAACAAACTCCTTCAAGGATAATAAAGTTTTCAGCTCTTCAATCTCTTCTGACTTACTTTCTCCTTGTTGTCTCTTCTTTGGTACTAAGATAATCTTCGTACCTTCAAACATAAAACTGTAGCTATTGGTCCGACCGTCATGCTGTACTGCTCGATCATACTTCCATGGTCTTCCCAAAAGTAAGTGGCAAACATCCATCTCTACTACATCACACCAGATCTCGTCTTTGTATTTCTTCCTAATAGAGAATGGAACATGAACTCGTCTATCCACTTTCACTTCTCCTCCTTTTCTCAACCATGCTAACTTATATGGATTCGGATGTTTCTCTGTCTTCAATTTCTACTTTGTTGCAGCCTCGGTTGAAACGATATTGTCACAGCTTCCTGCGTCAATCACGAATTTAAACACCTTTCCCAGTATAGTGCATGTCGACTGAAAGATATTACTCCTCAACCAACTAGCTTCTTCCTGCTTCGGTGTCAAACACGATCTCCTCAGCATTAGATTACAACCTTCATCTCCTGATGCAATATCCTGTTCATCCTCCTCAACTGGACTAGAATATTCTCCATCCTCACCTTCAAGTTCAGCAATCATAGTTCGTTTCTTCGGCTTTGGACACTCATTGCTTTTATGACCCAATTCCTGACAATTGTAACATTTGAAACCATTGTTAACCTTTGCCTTCTCAGCCTCCTTCACCACTGGTCTACTGATAGGTTTAGAAACATTAGAACTCCCACTAACACCCTTCGCTAGATTATTGGAATTAGTAAACACACTACCTCCTCGTCGTCCTTGTTTCTCCCAAGCCAACGCCTTCTGGTATGCTTCTGCCACAGATCTAGGATCAAACATGTTAACCATATCTTGAATCTGCATTCGCAACCCCCCAATGAATCTAGATGTCAGCTGCTCTTCCGTTTCCATAATATCATTCCTCGCAATAAGCTGATAAAACTCATTCGCATAATCATTAACAGTCTTTGTGCCCTGCCTCAAATTCTGCAAACGTTGATACATCAGAGATTGGTAATTGTAAGATAAGAACGTTGCTTTCATCAATTTCTTCATCTTCTCCCAAGATTCAATTTTTGACTTTCCCATTCGTTCACGTGTAAGTTTGGTCTGCTGCCACCACGCCAAAGCTCGACCCCTCAACCTTGTAGCAACCAACTTCACTCTACGATATTCTGGAACTTCTTTGAAGTCAAAAATCTCTTCAACATTAGCCACCCAATCTAGAAACTCCTCCGCTTTCATACCACCTTTGAATTCAGGAATTTCAGTCTTCATCCCCGACTCCCACTTGTGATCATACTCAGAGTGATTTCTTCCTTGTCCTCGTCCTTGTATACTACCACCATCATACTCCTCTTCAAAATCAGATGTATATCGTTGTTTATCTCGTCCACCCACATCTCTACTACTTTCACGTCTACCACCATCATCCCTTCTATCTACATTCCTCCGTTCACGATCATTCACGTTCCTCCCAGTTCGTTGATCATCATCAACACTTCTGTCTCGATTGGAATGTGGCGAGACTCTACTTCCCCCATGGTTAGATTCAGGTGAAACCCTTCTCCGATTCTGATTCATCTCTAACATCATCTTCTCTAACCGACTAATTCCTTCGTTAAGTTTTTCACTAAAGTTTTCATTGATTCTTTGCTCCATCTCATCAGCTTCTTCTCTTCGATACAAAGCTTCTACGTTTTGGTGACGATTAGCTCTTCATGGCGGCATGACTTGAAACTTTTACAAACTCTTCAATTCTCGGCTAACACTTTCAAAATGGTACCAAAGGATGCACACGGCCTTCACTTGCTTAGCTCGGCCAAAACTCTTCAACACTTCAAAATTCAAACACAATTCGAACTTTGATCCACAATGATATGGATTGAAAACTCCCACTTTGTTGCGAAAATATGATGAACACGATGAACACAACTTCAAAAAATATAGTTCCGATCTCCAAACTTCAAAAGTATGCACACACTTCAACTAGTTGCTCTCGGCCTTGTTCAAATCTATAATTCGACTTCAAATTCTTCAAGATGATTAGCTTCAAGACTCGATTTAGCTATGATTGGCTAAAACAAGCTCTGATACCAAACTGACGCAGCAGATTATACAAAACAAGGTAGATCGATGAAAGTAGCAATCGGTGGATTGATGAATACTGAAATGCCCAAATTCGTTGATCCGAAGATACCGAATTCTAGCTATCCCGAACTCGTTGATCGCGCACGATACCGGGTTCAAAGATCTGCGATTCTTCGCACGTTGATCTAGCGCACTAGATTCCGTGAATCGGCTTCTGCAGTCGTTGAATCGAGCGCACTCGATTAACCGAAAGAGGAGATAGGAGATTACACTCGACTACCAATTTGGTGAAAGCACAAAGCTAACAAAACAAGAGTTTTATTTCAAATCAACTAAACTTTACAAAATGACACAACTTGCCTATTTATAGGCTACAACACATGCCACAGAAAATTACACAAGTCTTAAGTCGTTTCCGACTCAACACCCTACGACCTACGACTCATCATAAGTCGTTCACGACTTATCAGTTTACAATACAAACGTCACGACTTACGACCTATAACAGAACGACTCAACAATATGTACAAAGAAACAATACAACATAGATCATAGCGACTTAACAAGCAACACATACAATACATCACGACTTTACAACACTTAGGTCATATATGACCTAACACATGTAGCGACTTATCATACAGACGACTTAAAAGATACCCAGTCTTTATGCGACTTAAAGAATCAACGACTTCAATCCTCAGCGAGCTATAGCAATTGGCGACTTAAAGTTTCTCGCGACCTAACTTAGGTCGTAGGTCGTACGCGACTTATCTTAGGTCGTGAGATCTTTTCCCCAGCATACTCGTTAGGTTGCAGATGACCTAAAACACTTCCTTTAAGTCGTAGCCGACTCAGATCCGCTTCTTCCTTAGGTCGTGACCCGCTCGAGTTAAGTCGTAGACGACTTAGATCTGCTTTGTTAGGTCGTTCAGACGACTTAAGGACCTTGTTAACTCGCAAGTCTTCACCAAGTCGTTGCCGAGTTACACTAGGTCGTTGGGGCGACTTAAAGCTTTCGCTAAGTCGGTCACGACTTATGTCTTCAATTCTATTAAGTCGGTCACGACTTATGCCTTCAACTTTGTTAAGTCGGTCACGACTTAAGCCTTGGAAAATTATAGCTTGGCCTGCATCATCCTCCCCTGGTTGAAAGAAATTCGTCCTCGAATTTGCACTTTCCTCCCCCGCATCATAATTCCATCTCTATTTTGGTTTGAATTATATGTTTTCGAATTTAAGAGTAAATTCTTTTTTATGGTGAATTGAACGATGATATGCTTGAATATTAATTTGTTGAATTTAAACAAGATTGTTTAAAGGAGATTCTACACGGTTTTAGGGTAAAACCGATATATGTTGATGTTTAAATGCCATGGAAAATTTTTATGTTATGTAAAACATGAATTTGGAGTTGGTTTCAATTTTGATAATTTTCCAAGCAATGGAAAGATTGTTATGAATTTTCAAAGGAAAATATGGTTATTTATGTTTATAAATTTATTTAGGAAAATATATTGAGAATTTGGGTCTGAAATTTTGATATGCTAGATAACATGATTAAAGTGAATTTCTGGAATTTTTGGGGATATTTCCAAAGTGATTTGCTATAAAAATTAAATTATTTTAGAAGAGGGACTTCTTTGCAATATTGGTTTTGCTTAATGGAAGGGCTTATTTGATTAACTTAACCATGGTTTAGATATGAAATTAACGGCAGTAAGAATTTGAAAAAGTTAAGACAACCAATCAGGTGTTGACATGTGGCAGGTTAGTTAGAAAAAGGTTTACTTTAAGTAGTATTAAACCAAGTTTACTCAGAAAATATGGTTTCCCTACATTGGAAGTACCTTTCGACACAGAGCTTCTGCCTTCAACCTAGTGGAAACCTTTTTAGTCGAAACCAATAACCAATAAGCATGGTATCACTTAGTTGGTACGTAATGGATTGGAGAAAGGCGGAAGGTAACGAGTCGAAACATTTCTTCTGAAGGTGTCGATACCTTTGTATTGTTTTTAAAAAGAAAGCGCTTGCCTGTTTACGAAGAGGTTTCGAAGGACTCGAAACCAATGCTTGTGAAAGGGTATTTTAAAATATGTTTTCAAAGTAGAGCTGCCGCCTTTTTAAAGAAGTAGCTTCCAAAGGAGCTACATAGTTTTTGAAATTAAAGCTTTCGGAAGGGGTAGTTTCGACCAATTCGAAACCCTTCTGTAACTTTAAGGTTTTCGATGGTATTGAAGATATCAATGCTGCCAAAAGGTGCTTTGTGTTTTATAAATATAAGCCACTTCCAATAGCTTTTGAAAGGGGTTAGGGGTTTCGAAGGTAATGGTATCGAAAGGGGTTTCGATGCCAACCTACCAATATTTTACCCAGATGTTTTATGCTTTTGAAAGGGATGGTGTCGACGCCATCATGTTTTCCCCAATATTTTATATGATAAAGGATGGTTTCGAAAGAGATACTTTCGTCTATATTCACTTTGACCCAAATAATATTTTAAGTATAAACCCAATGCTTTCGAAAGGGGGACTTTCAATGGTTTTGGAAGGGTTACTTCTAATCATTACGAAAGGGATACTTTCAAATGGTTTCGAAGGTATGCTTCTAAAGTTAAATGTTAATACTTTAATACAGTCGAAAGGTTTCGAAAGGAAGGTTTTAAAGTATTAGAAAGGCAGGAGCCTAATGTTTTGAAGAAAGATTTTAATGCTTTCGAAGGAGGTCATCCTATGAAGTCGAAAGTAAGGTTTCGAAGGTGTCGAAAGGTTTTGTAACCCAAACTCATTTTTAAAGGAAAAACCCATGGCTAAATTAAAGAAGTTTTGAAATGATTTTCAGAAGAAGCTTTCCTTGATAAAATTATTGGTTAAAGGGATTAACCATGTTTTATATGAATAGTGTTTCAAGGACATTAAACCCACAGGAGTGGTATCATTTTGTAGTTATGTTGCTTCTCAAATATGAATATATTCACATTATAATGTACCCAAAACTGTATTTTGGGGATAAAGGGTAGAAGAACTAGCTAGGTTAACTATGCAGTGAATATAAATTGATTAAACTCCTGAATGAGTAGAATTGCATCCAGGAGGTCAGGGAGACCAGAATATAGGATGCCTAAATATTGAAGTTGTCAGGGATACATGTTCATAGTGATCCCATGAAAACTATGATTGGGAAGTTATTGGAGTTACCAATAGGTTCATGGTGATCCCATGAAAACTATGTTATAAGGAGTGATTGGTAGGGGCCAATTGGTTTGTAGTGAACCCATGAAAACTATTTTTGGATTAAGTTATTGACAGATGTCAATAGGTTCCTAGTCAACCCATGAAAACTAGGATAAGAAGAAAAGATATTGGCAGGGGCCAATAGGTTCCTAGTCAACCCATGAAAACTAGGATAAGGAGAAAAGATACTGGCAGGGGACAATAGGTTCCTTGTCAACCCATGAAAACTAGGATAAGGGAGAAGTTATTGGAGTAACCAATAGGTTCAAGGGAACCCATGAATCAACTAAACCCACAGGAGTGGTAGAGATAAGTTAACTGGCAGGAGCCAATAGGTTCATAGTGCACCCATGAAAACTATGAAATGGGACAGGGAGTCCATATATTTTATAAAAGGTTATTAGTAAGCCCATAAAAACTAATAGGTTAATGGTGACCCTAGAAACTATAAATATGATAGGGAGTCAATTAAAATAAGGATGGGAAATCCAGTATATTTTAATATGTTTGCATATCATCATAATATTTTGAAATGTCTATGTTTTAACCATTATGGATGCAGGAGCAAAATATACGGTTTTATAAAGGTTTTAGGATACTAGTGAGGGGGAAACCCGTTTCGCTAAGTGGCGTGGTCTCACTAGATATCTAAATGATTTGAGATGGTAGATTATTATTCATACTAGGCTTTATGTCTGACTCGAAGTTTATGTTTTCCCCTTAAACTCTCGGGTACTCAATTGATTTTGAGTAGTTTGAGAGTTGAGTTTTTTAGGTACATCTTTAGATGAATAAAGCTTCCAGAGACGTGCAGGAAGCATGATAGCTATTTAGAGTTCTCTTTTATTTGATTCTGCTGTGTTGTTTGTAATGGCAAATTTGTTGTATTGCATGTATATACTCTGATCATCCAAAGGGGCATCTTTATATGTCGCTCTTGGTGTATGTTGTAATAAATATATTTTCTCTGAACGTGATTTGCGATTGTGGGATTATGTAATGAATTGGAAATGATTTGATATGGAATGTGATCTTGTTTGAAGATTTAAATTTTTTACATATTCATGTGTTTCTGTGTATCAATGAATCTAACACCGCCACATTTGGTCGTCGAGGATTAATAACTATGGATGACTGCAACATCCGTTAGTTTTGGGTCTCCAAGTAGAGCGATGTTACATAAATTTTGTCCTAAGTATAAAAATATTTTGTAAAGTCTTTTCTTTATAAAACATTAAATAATAACTTATTCCACTTTATTTACTTGTATAATACTCTTTTATATCCTAAGAGTACATACAAATTCAAATTTTATTTTACTTTTCACAATTTAGGTGAAGATCTAATTAAAATTTAGGTCTTTTAATACTGAGTCAACCTCTCGACCTCTTTAACTTAGAGTGTTAAAATGGACGATGTTTATGGTTTGACACAAAACAAAAAATAGTTTACAACTTATATGTTTTAAACAAAAGCTATGGTTTAATAAAATAATGTCTATTAAAACCTTCTTACCTTTTTACCTTAAGGTGTTATAGTGAATGAGGTTTACGAACTGGCCCGATAACATCAATTAGTTCACACTTCTTAGATGTTTAAATAAAATATATGGTTTTGATAGAACAATGTTATCAAAACCTTCCTATCCAATCTATCCCATTTAAATTAGTGTTAAAATATCCCTTGTCTTATCTAAGGGTAAAAATTCTTTTATCCAAAACATTTTTTTTACCAAAAATACATTTTATTTGAAATCATTTTAGAGAACTTAAAAGAAAAAACTAATTAAGCATGCAACATATATTCTTTTATGAAATAACTTCAAAAAATTTCGGGATCAAGATTTTTCAAAAACTCTTTAAAATGCTACTTCAAAAGACAAATTTATAATACTAAGTGTATTAAAACAAAGGTCAAAAACAAATGTTGTTAAAACATTGTTTACTATAAACCCACAAAATTTACACATAGCTTTATTTATAAATAATTCCATTTAAAGGATTTTCCGATTTAAAATCCAACATTTGTAAATTTAAAACAATATTTATTATCCTAAAAGATGATAAAAAAATTTCAATATTCGTATAAATTTAAAACAATATTAATTATCCCGAAAGATAATTAATCACATTTATAATCTCTTTTAAATAAACAAATCCGTTATCTTTTATAAAGTAGTTAATTATTTCCAAACACTTTTATATCATTTGTAAATTAACTTAAATTCTTTATTAAATCAGCTTAATAACTTTAAAAAAATTTCATTAAATTAGTTAATTTACTTTAATCACTTTTTATTAAATTAATTTACTTTAAACTCATTTATTAAATCAATTAACTAACTTAAAATATTATTCATCAAACGATTTACTAAATCCAAATAATCATTAATTAAAATGAATAATTAATTTCAACTATCATTAACTAAAATGATTTATAAAACTTACATACTATTCATTAAAATAATTAATTAGATTCAAATGATCATTAGTTAAAATGATTAATTACATTTCAAATATCATTAATTAAAATGATTTAGTTAAATTCAAACAGCATTAATTAAAATGATTAACTAAATTTCAAACCACTATTTGTTAAAACAATTAATTAAATTTAAACAATCATTAGTTAAAATGATTAATTAAAGTTCAAAATCATTAATTAAAATGACTTAATTAAATTCAAATCTCATTAATCGAGTAGATCAATAAATTTCAAACATCATTAATTACAATGATTAATTTCATTCAAATATCAGAAATTAGGATGATTAATTAAATCAAATATCGTTAATTAAAATGATTAGTTACTTTTGAATATCATTAATTAAAATGATCATTAATTTTCAAATATCATTAATTAAAATAATTAATTAAATTCAAATATCATTACTTAAAATGATTAATCAAATCCAAATCTCATTAATCAAAAAGATTAATTAATTTTAAACATCGTTAGTTAAAATGATTAATTAATTTAAATTATCATTAATCAAAATGATTAATGAATTTGAACATCTATTTTGTGAAAATTCAAGTTCAAGTTCAAAACGCCCATACAAGGGTTTATCGGGTGATATGCCATAAATGACGGTATAACGAAAATCACTATAACGACACTTAAATAATTTAAATGGAATATCAAGATTAATTTTACTTAAATATCAATATAACAGCATAAGGATGTAAATAAATAATTATTGGTGGAAACCCCTCAAGGCTCTCTACAAATTCTCCCTGCAAAACAGTGGTTAAGGACATTATATATAATCATAAGGGTTCATAACAATTAAGTTAATATGTCATCCATTTTCCAAACAAAAATTCAACCAAACAATCAATCAAATAGTTTAACTAACATCTAAGTAATCAATAATAGTTTATTGCATCATAGATATGATATAGTAAAATTGAATGTGAGTTAAACTCATATTTAAATAATTCTCTTTTATTATAACCGAATTTTCTCATATATTTATCCTCTAAATGCATTATCCTACCCTTTAGATTATATTAAACAACTTATTATTAAAAGTTTACATCCAGCTTAAACTGTTAAAAGATAATTTTTAACTTAACCTTTTTACCAAACACCTTATAGTCAAACTATGAAACTGAATTCACAAGGGATTCGTTCTCAAGGTTCCCTAATTCCTATTTACCTAACCTATACCCTACTAAGGAAAATCTCTTATGACCAATTCAACAATAGTTAATGCTCAAACTGGACGAGCATAACTAAACAAATCCTAAATGATAATAATAAAATATGATCATCTCCTAATAATCAACTCATTAATACAACTATATTAAATTTGAAAATCATTCTTTTATATATAAAATATATTCCTAGGTAGAATTATTTCATTTACCATTTTAAAACAATACTATATCGGTAGGTCTGTTTAAGTGTTTAGGAATCCCTATTGATAACGCTGATCAGATGCATCGACCAGAATTCATATATCACTCAACGGATCAAACAACACAATATAAAACATTTTTATAACAATAACAAATAAGCACTCAATATATATATATATATATGTACATATATATATATATATTTATACTCTCAGACTTATCATAGAACATTACTAATCCTATCATTAGATAGTTTACCCCACTATGGCTTAAGGGTTCGCTAAACCTAAGCTCTGATACCATCTGTAACAACCCACCTTTCTAATCCTGGGAACAACACTTAATACATCCTCGGTATTCGTGTGTCGTTGCCCAAGCATCCGAAAGATAAGTTATCTTGGGGTAAAATAAATAATAGGAAGAACAGGGTAGAAAAACCTCACAATGGAATGGTTACATATAATACAAAATGATATAGTACAAAAATTTATTCCTTACATGGAGCTATCAGAGTTAAACAAAAGTACCATATCTAATAGATTTGCAGCTACACATTCTGACTTTACATTTTTCAGATACCAAATATACCAACATAATCATATAGTGGAAATAAATAACTTGATAACCAAGGAGCCGCCTGTTCGACCAACGTCTTCAAAGAGCTCCAAAGAAAACATACTACTCTCGGACTGCTCAAATACAATTGAGTACCTGAAAGTTTTAGGGAAAGTAAACAACCCGGATCCAACAAAAAGTATAGTATGAGTAAAACTCTGAAACAAAAGGGAGTGTATTTGACAATAATATGTTGGACCACGCCGCTAACGCAGAACGGGTTTTCTCCCACATAAACAACAACCAAACACAAGAATGGAAAAGAACAATAGGAAACAAATCCAAACATAGATGATGGGCAAAAATAGTACAAAGATCCAGATTTGGAAGAATGGAAATATTCTAAACAAAATGCAAACTGGACAGAATGAACAAAACAAGATAACAGTCCAAACTTGATAGAATGGACAAAACCTATAATTAAACATCGTGAAGAGTGGTTGACTCTTCCCATTGCAATTACAGAAAAACAATTCGAAGGTTTGAATCAAATAAGGAAAGGAAAATTTCCCACAATGACTAGGAGGGTGCACCTCCCTTGAAGTATACCTCTAGTAATGTACTTTTGAGAAGAGCTCATTTACTCTGTGAAACTTCTCGGAAACCTCCAAGCAGGACCCCACCAAATCTTAACGAGAATCCAAATATTTCACATCTAAATCATAACTGTTTTTAAAGTGACGGTACACCAAAATCTAGATGACCTGTGAAAATACCCTAATGGGAGCAACCCCGCATAGCTTGGCCCCCTCTCGTGCTTTGGATTTAGTCATTTTCCGGCAAAGGACATCCAAGTTCAACAGAGCAACAAATCGTCTTAGAATGATGATGATAAAGAAGCTGAAGTAACCGATAGCCGAGAAACCAACTACCGAGGATATAAAACGATCGTATATGGAAATTAAGTCTTGTATACTTATCACCACTCGTTGAATTCAAACTTGTACTGTTCCTGGGTTAACAATAATGTCGGACAAGTCAAGGTAGTGCTAGCTTAAACTCATGTCTCACGACCCTTCTTAACTTTCAGAATAGTGACAAGTCTTCATCTTCGATGTTTAGTGTTAAGCATACAAATAAATCGTTTCCATATAAGTGATATCCCTTTACGGAAATTAATTCATTTCCATAAACGAATCAAACTTTTTCATTTAAAAACCAAATTCATGCTTGGCTTCACATTAAAAGTATTGGCTTTAAAACACTTTGTTAAAAGAGTTCACTAAGTTTAAAATCTGATTATAAAAAAGATTTAATAACTTAAAAACATCCATATTATATATGATTAATTAACTTTAAAAGTTCATTAATTCAGTTGATGGATTTACTTCAATAGCCTTCAATCAAAAAGAAGTTAATCACTATTAAACATCATTAATTTAATTAAAAATTAATTATAATTAACTAAATTAAAATAAATAAATAATTTATTATCATTAATTAAAATTAATAATAAAATCAAAACATCCTTGTTACTTTGATAAATTCAGTTTGAAACTTCATTAATTAAGTTGATAAATTAACTTCAAACGCCTTTAATTGAAAAGGATAAATTACCTTTAAAACATCATTGATTCAATTAATTATTAATATTTAGATATAATTAATTAAATTAATTAACAATATTTAAATCTCATTATTTAAAAATGATTTATTAATTATAAACATCATTAAAGGGAAGATTAATTAAAGTTAAAACAAGTTGATTAACTTGAAAAGCCATTAATTAAAAAGTTTAATTAATTTAAAAACATCATTATTTCATTGATTAATTAACTTTGATCCATCATTATTAAAAGATTAATTATCCTTAAACATCATTAAATAACATGATTAATTAATTTAAACAATCATTGACCAAGTAATTAGTTAAATTTAAAACACATCATTAACTAAGTAATTAGTTAACCCTAATCCTTATTAATTAAATAATTAATTAATTAATTAATCATTATTAAAATAATTAATTATTTTTGAAAACATCATTAATCAAAAACTTGCTTAACCTGTAAAATAATTCCAAGCACGATAATGAAACCAAATAGTTCTGATAACGTGAACTTTTCCGTAAGTGCCAATACAGCGACTATCGCTATACAGGCAGTTCGAAAATCAAGTATATGTCATTGCCATACATCCAAACATCACATAGAAAGGGTATGAATATATATACATGGTGATTTATAATCATACGACATATATCAAACATTTGCTAACAATAGAATTAACTTTAGCCACTAACTTTTCATATCACTTACTACATGCAAATTAACTTCCAAATGCGACAACTTTTTGCAACATGAACCAAACCAACTACCAAACCATCACTACACATATACAACATGCATTTATAGGTCAATAATATGAGCATTAAAATAGTTTAGAAACTTTGGTTATAAGGGTGGAGTTTTACTCACAAATGGGCTATTTGGGTTTGGCCATGGGCTATTATGGGCTCATCCATGGTTGAAATGGGGAGTTAGGTGTTGTTTTCGTAAGTAGAGTGATGTAGAGAAGGTATAAGCTAGTTTTAAGTGGATGAAGTGGAAGAACAAGTGTTTTATGCTATGAAATTTAATGTGGAAGCCATGGAAACGTAAATGAAGAAAATGAAGAGAGAAGTAGGAAATGAAGGAGGATTTGTAAAGTGTAAATTATGAAGAGGTAGTGGTATTTATAAGCATAGAAAACTAGAATTTACCAAAATACCCTTAGTATAAAATAATATATTCTCATGCATGCTAAACCATGTGTCTCCCACCCCTAGTACACGTTACCCCTCTCACTCCTACCTCCTTAAACCATGCTACTCCTTCCATGTGTATGTAATTAGGGTATGGAGATGATTTTGTATACATATAAGTTTATTTATATGTATATATACCTTTTATAACATAATTTGTCACATCCATGCTTAAGTATTAATATGTGTATGTTAATATATTTAAGTATGCTGTATTAATACTAATTCTATCATATAAAAGCGTGTACAATGTTACACAAGGGTGCACAACGTTTTCGACAACATTTCGGTGTCGAAAAGTCGAAATTTCGGTAAACGCTTTTTCGCAACATTTTCTGTTTTTATTTGAAATAACTATTTTAGTATACATACTTTAAAAATGATTTTAACATCATTAATTATTATCTAAAACATCTTTATTTCGTTATTAAAATCCATTATTTAAATATATAAAAGTGATTTAAATATTCAAATATAAAGTGATTAATTTACAGGTTGTTACAGTTTTGTACTTTGACATCTCCAAAGTAGCTCCTAACGTTGCTGCGCAACATCTACACATTGCTCTACTCATATGTTTTATAACTATGGATTGTTTTCCACTTCCTGTGATTATGCTAGATTTTAGGTCCAGTATCATATATAATATTGAAATTAAGGTATGGATACAGATCTTATATCTCCATGGCATGTCTTATGAGCGCGGTATTTTTATCGGTTGTGACTACTTGCTTTTTGACTCCAGTTCTTTTGATGCCAAAAATGGATCAAAACCCAAGATTGAATTGTAGGCAACTTGTAAGACCTAGTCTGGCAGATAGTATTGAAAATAAAAGAAAATAGAACAAGGAGATATAAGATTTTTATAGTGGTTCAACATTCTTTTGCCTATGTCCACTTTATAGTTTTCTTGATTATGAATTTGAGAGAGTTGGTACGAGATTACAAAGATTTAGAGTCACAAGTATAAGAAGTTAACACGTTCTAAGGCTAAGAACTACCAAGAGTAGTTGCTTTAGCGACTATTATGATAAAGGAGGAAGGTGAAGAGCAATGGAGTCTCAGATCCAGAATGGAGAAGAAAGAGCGGGGAGAAGATCTTGTTTTTATTGCTCTACGGTTTGTATTTATTGGAGAAATAAGTGTTATAGGTCAGAAGTCCACTTGCAGAAGAGTCCGAACATCGGCCCAAAGTCACACAAAAATCAGGGAGCCCACCGAGTAGTCGAATAACTCAGTACCGAGTTAAATAACTCAGTATCGAGTTATTTACTTAATTGGAAATGACTTGTACTTTCTTGCATCACTTTTTTACTTCATTTTGATGTGCCACATTTTTTTCATCAATTGTTGGTTGATTATGGTGATCGTTCCTCCATTACTTGGTTTATTCTGCCATTTTAGCCATCATCTCCTTTGGACTTGGTCATCCAAAACTCTTGAAAAATGCTTGGTCGCATATGAAAGTGGTAGATGATAACTCGTGTGAAATTAAAATAAAGAATTGAGTGATAGAAATAACTCGGCCTCAAGCTATATAGGTCAGTGCGGACTTATTTCCTTATCCCACTTTTGGTTGAAATTTTTCTGAGTCGTTTCCATTCCTTTTCTAAGTGCGCTTCTAAAATTTTGAGTTGTTTTATCTTCGTCTTGACTATGGTGAAAATCATGAGACTCGGGTCAGGGTTGACCTTACTTGGAGTCTGACCAGAGTGTTTTGTGAGTCTAACTCGAGTTATGCTCAGTAACGATTGCTTGGAGTCCGACCTAAGAGTTTTTTAAGTCCGACCTGAGTAAAATCATAACTCGGTGCCAAGTTGTGTTGCTTGGAGTCTGATCTAAGAGTTTTGTGAGTCAGACCTTAGTAAAATCAGAACACGGTGCTAAGTTATGTTGCTTAGAGTCTATCCAAGAGTTTTTTGATTTGGACCTAATTAAAATCATAACTCGCTATCCAGTTTTGAATTATAACTCGATACCGAGTTGACTAGGGTCTGACCTGGGTTTGCCTCGAGTTTGACTCCAGTCTGATTCAAAGTCATATTTTCTTACGTTGTTATTTCTCACTCAGGTTTTCCTTCATTTTTCCTAGGTTCAGCTCAAGTACGACTCGGGCCGACCCCAAGCGCCAAGTCAAAAAAACTCAAATCAACTATTTCCACTCATTTTTTGATCTAACCTTCTTCTTGCCTTTATATAATGTTTCCAAAGTCTTTGAATCATTTTGTCTTTATTTTGACGTTCTAACTTCTGATTGAAATCGGCTTGTCAAACCTCGGTTAACACTTGCCACCCTAGAGTATGCTTTGGTTGAAATCAAAGCATGCTCTAGATCAAGACAAATTCCGGTTTGTTATCCCTAGATTTTGGATAGTCGATTAGAAACTGCTTCGAAGCATTGCTTTTGTTCGGTAGACACTCCTTCAACCGTTTTGAATAGTTAGAATTCAATTTTTCATTCTTCATGCTAAGGACAAGATCTATGCTCTGGATATCGTTCCATGCCTTAGATGAGCATGATCTCTTTTGGCTATGTATTTTTTTCATTTTTTTCTTTGCCTTCGAGAATTTCCAATGTTGAATCCTTCGGCCTTCGATTTCTCACGATAAAACTTCCTGCCCCCGACCACCTAAATCCCGCCGCTCTTCAGACTATCGCAAAGAGCTTTGGTCCCTCGATTTCTACTCGTCATTGAGTGAAATTCATTTATTGGTGAAGGAATGGATGCTACTACGGCGATGGTGATGATGGTGGTGGTGAGACCGACTGTTTCTTGGTGGTAGATAATGGAATTTTGGGTTGAGCTTGACCTATGGTGGATCTCTAGCATGTCCTAGTTTGTGTTCACGCCGCTTTGGAGACACGTCTAACTCTTTATCTTCGGCTAACTCCTATCAACGCAAGGATGTTCTTGCATCTCCATTTGAATTCCAATGTGATGGTTCAATATAGGAATGGTCATATTTGATGATTCCATCACTATGCTTTTCCTATTGCTGCAATTCTTGTGTTCCTGGAAAAGAAATGATTTCCACGTGGCTCCAGACAGCGGCTCCATTGTCAATTATTCATCAACAACGGTTAAGTTTCGACATATAATACCGTTGTACGACACAGCCCATTTTTCTAGCACGAGCGAGTTATCTACACAGGATGGTCCATTCGTCACATAAGGGACACATGACTCATACTGCATAGATTGACACTTCTCATTTGCCCCAGTCAATGCTCGGTCTCCTATTAGCCGATGTATGTTGATCTCCTTTGGACTTTGGGCATTGGTCACACATGTTTCAATTTCCAAAATAATACATGATCATGTTGAACGTCAAGTTTCATTTTCTAGAATGACTCACTGATCACCATGCTTCAATTCTGATGATGGTACATCTACTCCTCCTGGAGCTGGATCCTTCACTACTTAGGCTTTGCCTTGTATTCCTGTTATGCCGGGATGATTGATCACGGCTGAATTATAAGGCACGGTTACTTTTACAGAGATGTTACAAAATCGACGGGAAGAAGAATTCCCCAAGGCTTGCTAGCCTATCGGTCTTCTTCTTGGTCGTTTAGTCTGTAATGTTTATTTTTTCCTTAAATAGGCCATACTTGTGCTGGGACGAACCCCACTATTTTGCAACTTTATGCGTATAAATGAGGTTATGTTCTGTTATTCGACCCCATATATAATTTCAGATTATCCTAGTTCCGCACTGCTATTAAATATTACGAAGCAGCAAATGGGATGTTCATTTCCTTATTGTGTGATCTTTGTCATGAATTAAATCCTGTTCATGGAACAAATTTTATTTGTAGAATGCCTCGCTTCAGGCACTACTAGTAGTTAGACATTATGAGGAAAAAATTTCGACCGCCCCTTGTCTAAGTGAGCTTCCACAACCTCGGTCTTAGATCGGGAAAAGTTCAATGGTACATTTTTTCAATTTCTTTATGACTATCCTCACCTATCCTTAACCAAGGGTGTCTTGCTTGGTCGTTAGCGCTACCGTTGAAATATGGTTAGGCACTAGTTTTAATCTTCGAAAACTAGTGCACGAACTATTCGATTCCAATTATCCTTCCTTGAAGTTATCTATTTCCAAGGATCGATAGAATTCCTGAAGGCTATTGATTATACCTTCCAGATTTTGCCAATCTCCAAATAATGGTAAATTCCTAAAGGTTGTGGTTAAAAGTCCAGTTGAGCACCAGTTTCTATCTTTGGAAACTGGCACGTTAATGACTTAATTCCGAGCATTTCAGCACCAAGAGGTTCCTCTCGATATCAAGAATTTTTGGTTCACTGCTTCCAAACCTATCCATTTGCCTTTATCATCACGATCGTGGCAAACGGTTCCGCTTCGCCATCGGTAGTCGACTACAAGGAGAGCATATTTTTCTCTTCTGCTTGCCATTGGGTGCATACCGATAATGTTAATTCCCCAAATTGTAAACGACCATGGCATGATCATTTGATTAAGTTCCGTCTATGGGGCTTTCAGTATTTTTGCAAACCTTTGGCATCGGTCGTACTGTTTGAAATAGCCAGTTGCATTCTGATTTATCATCCGCCAGAAACGTTCATACTGAAGCACCATCTTTATTAATGTCTGCCTCTCGATATGATTACCACAGCCACCCTAATGGTCTTCCATGAGGGTCATCCTAGCTTCATCCACCGAAACATGGGGTGGAGAATTAATTGTCTCCTATATACTACTATGTTTTGTACCACGACCCGTGGCGCTTTTCTGAGAAGTTTCTCTCGCTCTTTCTTTCCTCTTAGGAGAATTTCTTTAAGCAAATAGTCCTTTGTGGGAGTCGTCCATGATTCCAAAATCCAGTTTGCACATCAGTCTTTATCTCCAAGGACTGATGGTTTAATTGCTCGATTTTGAGCATTGCCTTTTTTGGATGCTACATTTCCTGTGTTCCGATGCAGCATATTTACTTATCACAACTCTATGCATGTAAATAATACTCCTACAGTCATTTTGGTAAATTCTATTACATAGCTCTATTCAAAACTATGATGTAGCTTGGTTTAGCCAATTTCGTGGCTATTCCTGTTTAGGCGCTGTATACCCATATGTTTTCAGGTGACTAGGTTTCCTGAGTAATTCATTAGACTACCCCCAGCCTGATTCGCATGGTAGTTCCTATCTCTGGGAACTAGTGACTTTGCTACTTGATTCCAAACTTTGGGTTTTTAATGCTGTCAGTTCCATGACTATGATCGAATTCTGCCAAGTTCAGTGTTGAGGCCCTGGTCATCCATTAGTTTCTACCTAAAGAAACTTGCGCACGAATGACCCAACTCCGTGGATTTTTTTCTTGATGTTGTCGATTTTCAAGGAACAATTGATACCCATAGGTTAGAGTCAACTGATTTGATCGGCTCAAAAGTGAATACTTCTTCTTGACATTGCCATTCTCCAGACAACATCAGATTCTTAAAGATTTTATGATTATGCCATCCCAATGTTGCCTATCTTTAGATGATGTCAGACCCATGAATGTTAGAAGATAGTTTATTCCTAATGTTGTCAATCTTTAGGCAATGTTAGATTCCAGGAGGTAGGGCTGAAGATTCGATCGAGCTCCCGCTTTTATCTTCGAAAGCTAGTGTATCGATAGTACCATTCTGGGGGTTTATCCTTAGCATCCCCAATCTTCAGGCAATGACTTATTTCTGCTAGTTAGGACCGAATGATCTGGTATGTTCATAAGTAGGTTATCAATCCTTCAAGTCGTCGCTAGACTTCGAGCGACGACAAATTTTTGAACGTCGAAGCCGAATTATCCACCCGGTTCTCGGTTCAGTTTTGAGAACCTTTTCATTGTCGCCAATCTTTGGGTAGCAATGAATTGTTGAAGGTAGATTTTGCTATCATGTCTCCTCGTTGCGTCTTTCTTTAGGCAGCGACATATTCTTGAGAGCTAGGTGCTTCCTCTCCCTGTCATCGCCTATCTTCGAGCAATGGTAGATCTCTAGAGGTTAAAGTTCTTCCTTCTAAAGCTTC
This sequence comes from Allium fistulosum, assembly GCA_030737815.1. Lineage (NCBI taxonomy): Eukaryota > Viridiplantae > Streptophyta > Magnoliopsida > Asparagales > Amaryllidaceae > Allium > Allium fistulosum. Next base: position 718,468,466 of record CM060906.1, on the reverse strand, counting down.
CTATCTTCAGACAAATTCCTGAATGTTAAGACCTTCGTTTCCTTGGATGGCAATTTTTTGGTAGAATCCTTTGTTTGGCAAAACAGAATTGTTATCTAACCAACTCTATGGTTATACATGTTTGGACTTGGCGAGGTTCCTTTCGACCAAGTATTTGTGCTCAATCCCTGTTCGTTGGTGTTAACCCAAAAAATGGATAAACACCCTGGATTGAGTGTGATAGCACCAGCTCGATTCTTACAAAGCAATAATATAGAGAATAAATGTAAAAAGAGCAGAAATAGTATAAAGACGAAAGGATTTTTATGGTGGTTCGGCTATTAATGAAGCTTACGTCCACTTTATAACTTTCTACTAACTAACTGCTGTTACAAGTTGAATCAGATTACAATATGATTGAATCTTCCAAGTTAGATCAAGTCACAAGTACAAGTGTTCACTGGAGAATCACAGTGAACCCCTATATGACTATTGTGTAGGAGGAGACTAGTGAAGAATAATCTCTGCAAAGTTTCAGCCGCCAGTCTAGAAGATCCCATTTATGTTGCAGGTAGAATTGTATTTATAGGGGTTGGAGAGCTATTGGGCTAGGTCGCCTTGCGAGATGCTTGCAAATGAATATACGAAGGTGCATTGAAAGTTCCATAGTCAACCCAGTCAATTTGATGGATCGTTAGCGATCCATAGCTTTTGGGTCACTAACGATTCAATTGCTTGGGATGCTTTCCTTCATCATCTTCTTTAAACTTCATGGCAATCTGACACAATCATATGGATCGCTAGCGATCCATGTACTTAGTTGATTTTTGGACTTTGTCTTTTGGATTGCATTTTTTGTCTCGTGTTGTTGTTCTCCATGTAATTTCGTAGCTTGTTGCCTTGTTTTGATGATGATCCATACACTGGTTAAATTGGACTGCTAGTTGAATTAGATGGCCGCTGACTTCTTGATCTAACTAGCTTGGAATTCCATCAAACTTTGCCATCATTATTAGAATACCTATTGGATCATGATGCATGAGGATTAGTGGACCCACGAGCGAACCTTATGGATCGCTAGCGATCCATCACCTTAGCATGTTTTTGCTTTTCTTTTTCTCCAATCTTTCTAGGTTGGTTCTTCTAGTCCTTTTGGTTGGCTTTTGAGCTGCTCTGACTTGACTTAGCAATTCTGACTTCCTTTGAATTCTATTTGGTTAAAAACTCGGATGACATTTGCCCCCCCCCCAAGTGTATGCCTTCGTTAGAAACAAGGCGTGCTTTGGAAGTAACAGCTTTTGAGTTCCCGTTTAGTGAGGTTCATTGATTGTGTTAAGGCCATCATGCGAATTTGGCTTTGGCTATTCAGCTGCTCGGTAAGTTTCGATGTGAATTGTCGTTGCTCGCCATAACAAACCAATTTTGACCCCATAACTTTCAGGATGCCTTTAAATAGCACGTGGATCGCGCTAGCCAAATTTGGAGAAGGTTGGTCCCAGTTTGATGGATCGCTAGCGACCATAGTCCATGGATCGCCAACGATCTAGGTACTTAGTAATTTTCTCTTGTGCATCCTTCTATTTAACCCTCTCGAGCCGACCTATCCTCTACTTTTACCTTCCTCTTGCACCCCGAGCTAATTCCTTGCGACTCAGCCGAAACTCGACCGAACCCTTAGTCCACCCATTCTTTTGCCGTCGCCGACCATCTACCGCCGAAGCCTCTCGCCGTTGACCATTCTGAAGTTTGTCGTCGCGTTGACATCAAACCTAGCTTTTGAAACGTCGTCTCTTAGATCACCGCCGACCCTACCCATTTGGATCGTCATCGATCTACTTTCCTTGGATCGCCACCTAACATCCCATGGATCATCGCTAACCCTTCTTACCATAGGCCGCTAATAATTCCAAGTCCATTCACGTCTTTTTTTTATTCTTGATTATAGGTGGGTAATGTTGATTTTGGCGTTCATTTAGCAATTCGACAATGGGGTTGTATTGGTGATGATTATCATGGAAAATTCGAGTTGATTGTGAGTTTGTGGAAGAAGATGGTAAATTGAGTCTTGAGTTCTTCACGAAACGACGCGTGGGCTTTACCCTGGTACTTGACATGTTTTGCTGTCTTCGTCAAAAAAATCAAAATTGACTTGTACTAAGTTACATTGTTGATACAACACAATGTATTGCGAATTGGTTTTAGTGGTTTTCATTCCTCCGGAGGGGAATAACAGCTTAGGGTAGAATCTCGTGTGCAGCTTACGTTGTTATCGCTTTTCAGAGAATTCATATTGGTTTTATTATTGCACACTCAGTGTACCTGAAATGGGAAGAGCTTTTCGCGTCGCTTTGGACAACAGATCCGTTATCGATTGTTGATCGATAACGGGTAAGTGTAGGAGAAATAACTTCAATAAATGATATGAAAAGTCCTTTTCATTCTTTACTGCGAGCGAACTATCTACATGGGTTTAGAGCGTTTGTAGTGTTCATGACACCGAGCTCACCCCACATAGATAACACACTGTACTTGCCCCAGTATATACTCGAAATTCGATATGTCGGTGTAAATCGATATTCCTTCGGAATTCAAGTGTTGTAGGGGAATTTTTAGTTAAAGATAGAATTACCTGACTGCGTTGGATGCAAGTTCTATTGTATAGAATGAAGTATCTGTCTTCTCGTCGTAAGTCCAGTGGAGGAAGTCCAGCACTTTTAGAAGCTGAATCGTCGTCCGTCGCCCCTTCCTCTTCTGTTCCGTGGGCTGAATACAGTCAACTAGTTCCAACTGGCTCGGTTGTAGACCGGACTCCTTCGAATTTCAGAGTTCTACTTAATCCATCGGTGAGAGCTTCCCCCGTAATTTCTGCTAAGATTTTACATAACATTTGCATACTGTAATGACCCGATATTTTCAACCATTCGCATCCATTATAAGTGTATAGGTACACACTCATGCCGCAATTGAATTGCTCAAAATACCGCGTTGTAAATAAAATTTGGCAAATCTCAGAATATACAGTAAATAAATATAATCACAGATCACAAACACAGAGTAAAATAATGCAGCGGAAGTAAAAGAAATAGTAGTTCATGAAGCTACTATATAAATATGTCAGAGTTACATAAGATACAACAGAAGAAATAGAGTACAACAAAAGTCTCAATAAAATAACCAAGTACAAGCTGAGTAGAACAACGGAACTGAAATAGATAGGACAAGACAAGCAGATAATCTCCAGCGATTCAAATCTCCAAGAGAGTGGAAATACAAATCTATGAATAACTCAGGCTGACCCGAGCGTAAAGCAAAACACAAAACACTCGAGTCAGGACAATATATACTTATATAATGTAAACCAACTCAAGTGAACTATAATAAAGGTACAAGTAACTTAGAAGATGCTTGGGACCGCCCATCCTCTAAGGATCCGTTAAAATATCTACTATGTAGTAATATTCGCTATTATAATAATGTCTAATAAGTAAAGTATAATCATATAGAAAATAGCGTTAAGGGGATGGAGAACCTTAACGCGGTCGGATCTTAAAATCATAATCGTAGTAAAGCTCGATCTGGTAGGTGACACGACACAACTAGGCAATGCCAGGGTAGATATACCAATTACGCACACGGACTGATGGAGCGCATAGCAGCCACTACTGTCCACCTCGAACAACACTCCCAAATCAGAGGATGGCCATCTAATCAATCACAAGTAAGAGTATAATATCGAAGAAATGTGTCCGAGAAGAGGTGCTACCTCACTGGTCTGAGATCGCTCCTGTTTTAGCCACCTTATGCCAACTCACGGGAGTTGGGTCCACGTAACATACCTTAAGAACGTCGCCACCATCCTACTTCATTCTGAAATCTCCACCGCGTACACGGTTGTCAAAGTGGTTTTCGGTATCGACAGAGAGTATGTCCATATCCGATCCCGGTCTCTTTGCCAACCAATCGTTATTATAACCCGTGGTTATAACTTTTAAAAACAATACTTTACTTCAAAATAAAATATCATTTCAAACCATATCTTTATCAAAAAAAAGATTAAATCAATTCCAAACCATTTCCATATATTTAAATTTTCATATCATTTCAAAACTTCATTTCAAATCATTTTAATATAATAACATATCATATCCTTACAAAACTTCATTTCAAATCATTTTAATATAATAAAATATCATATCCTTACAAAACTTCATTTCAAATCATTTTAATAAAATAAAATATCCTATCAGTTCAAATCCAAATATTCAACTTTAAATACCTTTTAAATTCAAAGATATCGTTCATTTACTATCATTTCAAATCACCTTTAAATAGTTTATATTCCAATCAAAATAATTCATTTAAACCTTTTAAAAGTGTAATTATTATATTTTCAAATCAAGTATTCAATTTCTAAAGTTTCAAACCATTCTGAGTTCGTTTACTAAGTCAAAAACCCTAATTATTAAAATTTCAGCATTTCACAGCATTTAAAAACAACTGCTATAAGTTATATTTGAAAACATTTTTAATTCAGCAAAGACAGCACTTAAAACTGCTGTTAAAACTCAGTTTTAGTTGAATTATAGTTCAAAACAGAAAAGACAGCATTTCAGAAGTGCTGCGGTAGTTCAGATTTCAAAACAAGGGTTAAATTTGATTTCAACATAGACTGCAGACCATTATAGCATTTCCAGATAATGCTATAATAGGCCTGAGTTCAATATTACCCTATAAGTTCAACTACAGCATTTCAGAAATGCTGTAATAGCTCCTTTTCACAATTTTAGTTCAAAACAGAATCTATAGCCTTTCTGAATGCTATTAAAAGTTAATTTCAGGTGTTAGTGTATTTCCAGCAATTAAATAACTTTAATTTAAAACACATAAACATTTTTAAAATCATATTTTAACATTTAAAATGTTCATTTACATATCATTTAACATATATCTTTTCACAATAAATTTCTTATAATCAAATCCAATTTTCAACAATTTACTTAATAAATTTTAGTGTAAAAGTGTCCAATTCTTCACATTTCAACAAATAAACTTAACACTTCAAATTTAAATTACCATTTCATAATTTAACTAAATTTCCAATTTTTATTTAATTAACTTAAACCTTTAATTAAAACCAAATTTCACATTTCCTAGTCAAGTTATATTTTAAAAGATCACTTCTAAACATTCATTTATTTAACCACTTAAATTCATAGAAAAATCAATAATACTTTAATAAATCACTTAAATTCAAATTTAATCAAATTATCATATTTACCATTTCCAAATAAAATTTAATATCCATTTTATTTATATAACTTAAATATCATTTTTAACCAAAATTCCAAATTTCCAACTTAAGTTATATTTCAGAAATCCAGTTAAACCATTCATTAATTACATTTTTAACACATAGAAAAATCATAATTTCTTTAATTCAAAATATTTCAAAATCTGTTTAAATCAAATTTCATAAATTTATATTTTTAAAATACTTAAAAATATTCAAACACTTTATAAAATAACCACGGGCCTGTATATAGTTTTCTAGCCTAGGTCAAGTGATACAGATATGTATCATTTCAATCCGCAGTCTAAAAAGAAAAATCTGGGTTCTATCATTTCAAACCTGCAATCCCAAGTTAAAATAAATTAAATAAAAACCATTCAGGCCTATCATTTCAGCCCATAACGATTTTTCCTTATTCTAAAGTCCGTTCGGGTATGTATCATTTCAACCCATAGTGATTCTAGTCTACAGGGAACTTGCAATGGTGATAACTAATATAAATAATAGAATAACATTAAATAATAGTAAAATATGATATAACAGGTGTATAAACATCATATGATCATAACATAGTCAAGTATAACATGATAATATATTTCTACAGATTCACAGGGTGTCAATTTACTAGTTATATAGGTACATATTGTCTGGTGAGAATAACTCACCTGTTTGTGCTGGAGATATCAAAACCAATGACACAATGGAAACAAAAGCACGATGACAAGACTACGGACTTGAGTGGAGAGCGAATCCAATCTACAACTCTTGTGTACAACCCAAAACAAACAATCAAAACAGCAAAATTCAATATGACTATAAAATGCAATATCATTGAAATAAAAGGAGATACGACTACGCAGTCTTTTGCTTTGCCTTCTCTATTGTTTGGTATGGCTTTGGGGTCTGATGTGGTTCAGATGTGGTCAAGTTTTGGGTCAGGTTTGGGCTAACATAGCCCGGGTTCAAGGCAAGACAAGGTGGATTTTGTACATGAGGAGGTGATGTGGTTTTGAAGGCAACTAGGTGGTTTTTGGTCAAAACAAGGGCTCGACCATGGGGATTGGGCTCGGCCTGTGGTGTGTCATGACTGGACAGAGGTGGGGAGGGGTGTGTCGAGGTCAGGTCAGGGGAGTGGTGGCGGCTATGGTGGTGGTTGAAGTGGATGAGCATGTAGAGGTGAAATAAGCATGGATCTAGGCATCTAGGTTATAGTTTGAGGGGTTTGGCCATCAGGGGGGTTTGGCCATCAGGGGGGTTCGGCCATGGTCAGATCTGGTGGGGTAGATGGTGGTGGTGGTCTGGAAGAGATGGAAGGAGGTGGTGGCCGTGGAACAAGGGGGAGAGGCCGATCTAAACAAGGGAGAAAACAAGGCAAAATTGCATAGAAAAAGTAAGAAAAAAAAGTAGAAAGAAAAGAGGGATTTACCTAATTTTTTTCAAGATGGAGGCCATGACTTTTTTAGGGTTTTGGAGCTTGAAAATTCGTGAATAACAGGAGGAAGACGGCTGGAAAAAAGGAATGAGGAATAGTTAGGGTTAATTGGTGAAAGGTTAGGTTAAAACGTAAAAAAAAGTGGACTATAAAAGCCCATAGGAAGATAGAAGGTTTAGGGCCTTTCATATTACTTTATTTTATTTTTATAACTTTATATTTCTGGAAAAAATAATAATCCCAGATAAAATTTCGAAATTTTATCAAAATATAATAGTTTATATAAATATTTATCAATCATATAAAGTTAGATTAAGAAAATAGCTAAAAAATAGTAAACTAGTCTAGAAAATTTGAAATTGAATAGAATAACTTTTAGAAAAATTCATATGAGCTTGTAATATATTTCTAAATATAAATAATAACATAAAATAAAAATATATTCACAAAATAAATATAAAAAATTTAATTTAAATATAATTTTAATGAAGAAAATAGCAGAAAATAAGAAAACAGCCTTTAAAAATAGGAAATCAACACAGTAAACATTGGAAAAATTTTATTATTATTTTTGAAATATTTAGAGATGAAAATATACATAAATTAACATATTTACACATATTAAATAAAATATAAGAAAGAAAAATATGATTTATAAAATTTAAAATAGGCAAAATTGCACAATAAAACAAATTATACTAAAAATTGAAATGTACATAACTTTTACATTTTAACTCCGTTTCCAACGAAACGAAAAGCAGTATTCAAGTTATTAAATCTATTGTCATAATTAAAGATAAAATTTATAATTTCAAATATTTAAAATTTAAATTTAAAAGTCAAAGTTTGACTATTTGACCAAAATTCACAATTTCTGGAAATATTAAATTTAGTCATATTTGGAATTCTAAACCACATCAAAATCAAAGTTTATACTTAAAATAACAAAATTTATTCTTTTTCATAAATAAAGCTTTTGAATCTGGAAAAATCAATTTAAAAATATTTGAAAAATACAGGGTTGTTACACATACAACACTGCATTTCGGAGGACGATGTGCGCCTTCCGGAGAAGAATGAGTTTGCCCATACTCCGCCTTCGGGATACACCGCTTGCCACCGGTATATGTGCTTGAATGGAGCAGTGCCCCCCCCCCTTTAATACTTCTTGAAAGAGACTCTGATGAACCTGGGAATTGCTCTATTCCAAATTCATCCTAATGGATATGCAATTTTGACCTGCCTTCATGTCATGTTTATGCGGACAGTTAATCGTGCCCCAAGTTTCAATGAGGAGAGATATTTTCTCTCATTTAAAAAGAGAGATGAGTGCCCAATGCTTGTCTTCATCGAGTCCCAAAGGAACAGCAAGATCGTGCTGAAGCTCCAAAGCAATCGGTCTCAGTTCAAGACTCGGTATTTCTTCGTTAGGTGTCCGAAAGGGTTTAACCGCCTCTGGACGACAGGGGGTAAGTTCTCACTTTTTCTTATTGAGTTTCAATACATTGCTATAGGATTTCTAATAGATCAAATTCCCCTCCCAGTTATTCCGAGGCCATATTAAGACCCATCACTCGATCAGATTTTCTATACTCAGAAGGTCGTAGATGCTAAGGGGAGATCGGTTAAATTTTTGCAAACGGACGAAAACTTGCTCCAGTATGGGCTGCTGCTTCCCAGGAGATTCGTTATGGCCATTCAAGTCTCTTTTCCTTCCCGTTCCAGTGTACGAACACGCTCCACTTCTTCATCGCATGGCTCTGAAGAAGGTGTTTCACAAAAAAAGAAGGTCTGTCTGGCATTTCAACCGAATAGACTGATGAAAGAAGGGATGTTACGATTGAAGCCAACTATCCAACCAAATTGTCCCCAATTCCAGAGAAAGGGAAAGAAGAGTTCAAGCAGCGAGAGGGCAAGGCTGCAGTAGCAGTAGAAAAAGAGGAGGGTGAAGTTGAGAGCAGCAGTAGTTATGATTCCTCCTCCAGTGATGATGATTTCGATGCAGGCACCGGTGACGGAGACTCTGAATCTTGTGATGATACTCTGGGAATGAGTCCCATTCTCCTGGATTTGCCTCCTCTAGAGATTCGCAATAAAGATGCTCTCCGACAGCCGAGCGACGTCAAGGTTCCCCGATTAAAATGTCAGCATAGACCTTGGGGATTTGAGAAACATTTACGTGGATATCGATGAACTTATAGGGGAGGATTACGAATTCGAGGGAGCGTCTCCTCACCTTGGTCATATCGTGTTTAGAGTCAGCCTGATTTCTACCACGGTGGCTTCTCGATCTGGTTTGTGACGCCATTTTAGGCCCCCCAAGACACATTCACATTTCACTAGGGTCACATTCACTTACACATGCATTATTTAGGCCTATTTCTCATTGCTAAAGCTCCTTATTTGTTCTTCATTTCAGGTACCATGAGAGGCCGTGGACTTTACGATGATCTCGAGCAATTCACTGATTCGCAACGTTGGTCAAAATGGTCTACAAGCCACCATCAGCCCCCGTGAGACCGAAGAGGAATGGAGAAGGTGGACAGACTCGGAGCCAAAGCTCGTCGCCATGATGACAGAGAACATGGTTAGACATATAAAAGTAGCTACAAGAAGAGAAAAACCCCTGATGACCGAGGGGAACCATCCAAGAAGTCAAAGGTTTATCATCGTTCTCATCCTTCTAAGCATCGGGCTTCTGCTTTTGCCCTAGTTTCTGTTGGTCTTGAAGTTTTGATTTCTTCCATTCAGGCTCCGTTTTCATCTCAAGGCCCATCGACTCACGTGGTGCCCGCTTCTGGTTCCTCGCGTCCTCACAAGAGGTTAGGTTACATTCTTCCACCCGGTCCCCCTAGACTCGAAGCTGCGCTCCACTGGTGGTTTTTAAAGGAAGTTAAGTTTGACTACGACCTTCGCCCAGTCCGCAAAGATTCCTATATGTCCCACCTTCCGGCGATTCAAAGTGATTTAGAGTAGGCTGAGGGATGGGAAAAGTTATGCAAGCAGTTGGCCGACACGAACTGCAATAATTATCAGGAGATCCTCTCCTTTGAATCAGAGAAAGACAATTTCAAGAGGACATTAGCGGAACGTGACACCAGAATTGAGCAGCTAATACAAGAGAGGGACGCGACGCTCCAGGAGAGTATGAACATCGCCAGTTTGCTGAAGGATTTGAAAGAAGCCCATGCAAAAATAGAGATCATGTTTCGAGACGAAATTAAGAAGGCCCACGCGGACGAAGTTAAGTTGAAAGAGGAGCTCGTAGCTCGTGACATGATTATTGAAGCCCAAAAGAAGACTATTGTTGATCATGACAAAATTGTTGAAGGGCATAACAAAACCATTGCTAAATACGCGGGCATCATGGAATCCCGTGACAAGACTGTTTTCGATCAAGCCCAAATGATCGCTTCGCTCCAAGAAAGAGTTGCGCAACTTGGCACCAAGAAGACTCTAGTTGAAGTTGAGAAGGCCACCATGACAGCGGATTACCTGGAGCTGTAGGACACTTTTGATAAAAAGATGGAGAAGATAGACGATACCATCTTGAATTTCTAGGTTGATTCCTTGTTGCATCAGGGGAGCCTCGGTTATTTGGGCCCCAAATTTCCACGTACTCTTGTCGTGGTTTGGGAAGAAATCTTGGCCTGTTTTTAAGAAAACGGGGATGTATATATCGAGCGAGAGTTGGAGGATGCCTACCTCAATGAGGAGTTGACGAAAGCACTGATAGAGGGGCGAGAGGTCCTTCGAATCGAGAAGAAACAGGAGGCTTCCGAAGCTGTTATGACTGCAACTTCCAAAACGTTGCCCGAGCCTTTCATTTTTGGGCCTGGCGGACCATCAAGCCAACCTTGCGATCAGTTGGCGGGTTCCACCGGTGCTGCTTCATTGTTTGTTCCTCCAGCGGCTGTCTTTGAAACTTCAAGTGGCCCCAGAACTTCTCCGAAGATCGTGCAACCATCAAAAAAGGAGAAGGCGGGGAATACGAGATTGACATTCTTGGTCATTCCTCTGATGTAGGTAACCTTCTTATTTCCCTTGAGTTTGAGTAATTTCAGCTCACACCACAAGAACAAGACGAGCTTAATGCCTTCATTTTTGGTCTTATAGGTCCGTCCTCTTTACCTACCGACCCACCGGTTTTCTCGGTGCTTGGGCTTGCCGCTATTTCAACTTCCTCGATGCTTATTTCTCTAACTTCTTTGATTGCTACACCTGCGTCCGGATCGCAGCTAGGGCCGAAATCCTAGAAGATTGCTGCATTGCATGGTCTAGACGACCCTTTTGTATCTTTGGAGGGTGACTTCAAGGCAGCTGAAGCTCGAGAGTAAGAGGAGCAGACTGGCCAGATGCATAAATCTGAACAGCAATTGGTTGCCATTAAGAAGGAAATGGTCGAAGCGATAAAATCTTCAAGGGGCTCCCGTAAATCTCGGAAGTGCAAGACCAAAGGGGGGGTCTTCCGAGAAGGTCGAAGAGCAGGGAGGAGATTTTGGCGCCGAGGAGATAGTTGATATTATAGGCAGTGGCAGCACCCTTAGTCGGGATTCTGAGGGGAAGCAGAAACTTCGAACTAAAGGTGGGAAGGGGAGCGGTGGAAAGAGGCATTGACGGGTCCGGATAGCAGTGGAGCCAGATTTTGGGACATTTTGTTTTGTTTGATACATGTTTTGTTCAAGTGCAGAATCTGCACTTACTACCTTGATTGTTGTAGCATCTATATTTTTTCTTTTTATTGGCCGATATTGTGTGGGTACGGCCCCCACATTTTGACTTTATACAGAAAATTTTATAAGTAATATAATGTTGACATTTTGATTATTACTTTACCTGTCTACTTATCTGCGTTTCATACACTCATGTCAATTTTATTTACTGATGTTTGATCTAGTCCTGTAATTTATTTTATCTAGTCCCGTAATTACCACCAAAATTCATTGTTAAGAGTAACAAAACTATGAAGTAGTTACCAAAATTCTTTGTTTGGAGTAACAGAAATGTGAAGTACTTGGATTTTGTCTTTGGGGTATATATTTTATTTACTTGAGTATCGGTGGGTGCCCCCTAATTCACGGGGGTGGTTACTTCGAACACTTGACAAATGACCGATTGATCCGAGTGTTTTTTTGTAGTTGGACCTTTTTTGTGGTTCCTGTCATCGGGAACTTATGATTTGTACGGCTTGATTCCAGATTTATTATTGGTCAATAATTGGAACTTTCCACTGACTCATAGTAGTTTGATATTGTTGGATTCATACCCATTCCTCCCGACAGTGGGAGTGGGTTGATTCTTGTTATTCCTGCAATGGACGAGTTTCTCGGTATCACCAGGACAATACTGGTACTTAAGAGTATGCATAGCTTATGAAATGCGTGGCTTTTGAGAGTGTGCACAGCTTATGGGGTGCACGGCTTTTGGGATCGATATGACTCGTCGATTCGAAACAGTTTAGAACTTCTCAACTTTGCCAATCTTCGGGCAACGTGAGGAGTTTCCCGGTATTACTGGGGCAATACCAATACTTAAATGTGGGCGCGGCTTATGGGATGCGCGGCTTTGATTTGGGCCTTCCTAGCGTCGCCAAAGCAACACCAGTTCATAGAAGGCGAGGATCAGGTTCCGCCGATTCAACGGTTTGAGTCAATTTGATTCTATCGACCTGGTTGGTAAGTGGGGCATACTTGAGTGTGGTTCCACTAACTCAAGCAGCGATTGGATGGTTTTGAGTCGATTTGACCCCGTCGACTCAGCAGGTTACTTTAAGAACACATTTTCATTGGTTCAGAAAGCAAAGCAATTTTGAAAAGTTGAGCAAGTTCTTACTATTTACAATGCGCCCGGGATTCCAGGATGGCTTATTTTCTAAAAATAAGAAATACATAAGACTGCTTCAGTTAAAGTAACGATGTAGCGATTCACAGTTCCATGCTCGAGGAATTTTGATTCCATCGACGGTTGTTAGTTTGAATGTTCCATCCCATATCTTTTGACTGATCACATACGGCCCTTCCCAGTTTAGCCCAAAGGTTCCTAGTATGGGATAGACTCGTTTGACGACAAGGTCTCCCACTTCGAAGGTTTGATTATGAACTTTGGAGTTGAAGTACCATGCAACCCTTTTTTGGTGAGCAACTGTCTTTAATTCGGCTTCTTCCCTCTTCTCGTCGATCATATCAAGCGACTCGAGTAGGAGTTGCTCGTTTTGCTTCTGATTGAAATTCTCTCTTCGATGAGAGGGGACTTCTATTTCAACGGGGATAATTGCTTCTGAACCATATGCCAGGGTGAACGGGGTCTGCCCGGTTGCTGCTTTGTGCATTGTTCTGTAAGCCCATAGTGAGAGTGGAAGTTCATCAACCCAATTCCCTTTAGCTTTAGCTAGCCACTTTTTGATGGTGGACTTCATGATCTTGTTTATTGCTTCCACTTGCCCGTTTGCTTGTGGATGAGCGACTGCGAAAAAGCTTTTCTCGATTTGGAAGCGTTTGCAAAAGTCTTTGAACTCGGCGCTTTCGAATTAGGTCCCATTATCAGTGATGATTTTCTATGGCACACCAAACCTGCAAATAATGTTTTTAGTAACAAAGTTAATGACTTTCTTTATGGAAATGGCGGCCAACGGTTCCGCTTCGGCCAATTTGGTGAAATAGTCAACGACAACTATAGCATATTTAGCTCCTCGTTTAGCTATTGGCAATATGACAATCGGATCAATTCCCTATATTGCGAATAGCCATGGGCTGACCACCTACGTCAGCTCTGTTGAGAGAGTTTTTTTGATCTTGTTGAATCTTTGGCATCGGTGGCACCGTCTAGCGTAATCTGTTGCACCATGGTTTATTGTTGACCAGAAATACCCATATCCGAGGATTTTCTTTGCAAGGGTTTGCCCCCCGGTATGGTCTCTATAGTCGCCTTCGTGAACTTCTCTCAGTATCCTTTAAGCTTCATCATCAGTCACACATCTGAGCAGGGGGGTAGAGAACCCCCTTTAGTAGAGTATCCCATCCTGTATCATAAATCGTGGTGCCTTCTGGAGAAGCTTTTTCCGCTGGTTCCTATCTACGGGAAGAGTTCCTCTAAGCAAGTAGTCTTTGATCGGCATCACCCATGTTTCTGGTTCAATGGTGGTCTCAAAAATCTAGTTGACATCCATTTCGACCATGCTTGGAGTAGTCAGGGTTTCAACCGGGACTAGTCCCAACGATTGAGATTCCTTGAAACTGGCCAGTTTAGCCAAGTAGGTAGCTTTCGTATTCTTCTCCCTCGGGATATGAGTTATTGTGTAATGTTCGATGTCGTTCAACAACTCTTGCACTTTAATAGATACGGGGCAAGGTTCTTCTCTCGAGCATGGTATTTGCCTTTCACTTGAATGACTAACTGAGAGTCGCTATAGATGTGTATGGATTTTATCTCCAGCTCTTTCACAATTTTTAGCTCGGCTATCAGTGCCTCATATTCTGCTTCATTATTTGTCGCTGGTAATTCTAATCGTAAAGCGCAGCAGACCGCTCATCCTTCAGGAGTCTCAAGCACTGCCCTTGCCCCCGAGCAGAAGTTATTAAATGCGCCATCAACGAAGCCCTTCCATCGTGTTTCCACTTCCAGTTATTTCCTCTTCATTATCCCGTATGGTAAATTCGGCGATGAAATCTGCCAATGCTTGCCCGTTGATTGCCCTCCTAGGATGGTAAGTGATTTCATATTGACTCAATTCGATATTCCATTTGATGAGCCACCTAGAAGTCTCGTGGCGGTACAATACTTGCTTCAAGGGTTGATCGGTCAATACTTTGATTGGGTGTGCCTGGAAATATGGTCGTAACTTCCTAGATGCGATCAAGAGATAACACGCTAGCTTTTCCCATTTCAGATAATTTTTCTCAGCTCAAGTAAAACGTTTATTGATGTAATACACGGGTTGTCGGATCCAAGATTTTTCACGTACAAGAGCAGGGCTTAATGCATGAGGGGAGACTGCTAAGTAGATGAACAAGTCCTCTCCGTCTTCTGACTTCGATAGGATTGGCGGGGTTTCCTTGTGTCGTAGCAACTCTTTGGATGCGGTTTGACAAGCCTCATTCCATTCGAAGTTCTTCTTTCCTTTATTTAGTGCATCAAAGAACGGTATACATTTGTCGGTTGCTTTTGAGATGAACCAACTTAGCGCTGCGACTTTCATGTTCAAGCTTTGTAACTCTTTCTTGTTCTTTGGGGCTTTGACTTCTCGCAGGGAAGTAATTTTCTCTGGGTTTGCTTCGATGACTCTGGCCCTCACTACGAATCCCAAGGACTTTCCGAAGGTTACCCAGAAGTGGCATTTGAGTGGATTGAGCTTCAATCCATAAATGATAGCATTTCATATCCAGTCGTCCCATCCACAAGCTGGTCAATTCTGGGCAGAGGAAAGCTGTCTTTCGGACAGGCTTTGTTTAAGTCTGAGTAGTCGATGCAAGTTCGCCATTTCCCGTTGGACTTCTTGACTAAAACCGACTTAGATACCCATTCGGGGTAGTTCGTATCACGGATAAAACCATTGGCCATCAGTTTGTCTACTTCTTCTCTCGACGCCTTGGACCGTTCGGGGCCCAGGCTCCGCCTCTTCTGCTTTACCGGTGTGTACTTAGGATCAATGTTGAGTGCCTGACATACAATTTCCAATGATATCTCACACATATCGGAATGTGTCCAAGCGAACACATCCAAGTTGGCACGAAGAAATTTAGTGAGTTCCAATCGCATCTTGTTTCCAAGGTGCGATCTAATTTTCAAGACCCGCGTTAGGTCATCCATGTCGACTGGGACAGACAACGTCAATTCTGCCGATGATGCCCGATCCTCCCCTGAACTCTTCTTTATAGGGTCCAAAGCCTTGTCAAATTGGCTATGGTCCCTAAGCTAAGGGCGGCTCTGTAGTTGCTATTCGGCAGGTTCACGAATGTGGAGAGTTCTCCCCGTATTCTTCCCCTTTTCCTTTCTCTTAGATTCACGTATTTCTACGATATAACATTCTCTGGCAGCACTTTCATCTCCTTTGATCACCCCAACTCTGTTCTTTGTTGGGAATTTCATGGTAAGGCACCACTGGGCTAAAGCAATTCTGAAATCCACTAGTGTGAGTCATCCCAAGAAGGCATTGTATGCGGAAGTTTCGTCTATGATCGTGAATGTTTGGATGAGGGTGACTCTTCGGTCGCCTTCCCCAAGTTCCATAGGCAAGTCAATCATTCCAACGGGTTGTTTGGATTAGCCGGTGAATCCTAGAATTTTGGTTTGGCATGAGGAAACGTCTTTTATGCTGATCTTCATCTAATCAAGGGTGTGTTTGAAGAGGATATTCACAGGACTGCCATTGTCTACCAATACTCGTCGAACCACAGCGGGTCTGATTCCTACTATCACCACCATGGGATCGAGAGTTGGAGCTTCTACTCCCTCAGTGTCCCAGTTTCTAATACCATATCATCATTCAGAGATTTCTGCTACTAGGCAGGGACTCCACCTTCGATCGCGAGGCACCAATCCTTCGGAGCGTGTTTTAATGAGCTCGTATACTGCTCCATTTCTCCCCAACTCCTCTGTGCGGGATGATGTCCTCCAGATATCTTTCAAATGATGAATATCTGGTCAGTTCATTTAGATCCCTCTTCGCTGGTTCCAGCTTGGTTTCGTCGATTCCTAAGAGCTTGGGGAGTCGTGGGTTGGTCAGGATTTTGCGATTTTCTCACGTATTGTTGAAACTTGTTTTCCCTAATCAGCTCTTCAATCAAGTTCTTTAAGTAACGGCACTCGTTCATGTTGTAGCCATATGTCTCGTGGAAGCGACAGTACTTCCCAAAGTGCCTTTGTTATTCAGTTGCTTCCTTTTTATGGGGTTTCACGTACTCCTCTATCCCTTGTGTTGTGAGATAGATGTTTTCTGGAGTATCATTAAGAGAGGTGTAATCTTCGGGCAAGAAGCCTTTAAGTCGCTTATTGTTACCATTTCATTTATTGGAATTCTGATTTTTCCTTTTTTTGGTTTTCGTCTTTTCCCGCACTTCCTTCAGCGGTCCTGGAGGCATTTATGTCATGGTTCATCGCCATGCCCCTCTGCCCAATGTTCACCGGTTGTAAGCTAGTATACCTCCTTTCTAACTCCTATGCCTCTTCCAATCTCAAGTATTGACTTGCCTTACGATTGAAGTCCTTCCTAGTGGTAGGTTGTTTCATTTCGATCCATTTCTCGAAATCAGTTTTGGGGTGTATGGCATGGACCAAGGTCATAAAAAACATATCCTCGTTCAGATTGCTTACTTCCATCACTGCGGTGTTGAACTGGTTCATGGAAGACTTTAGAGATTCATTTCATCCCTGCAATAGACCGAATAAGGACATTACATCTTTAGGCTATGCTGCGTGAAGTCTGAATTGATCAAGGAATCTTGTTGCTAGTTGATCAAAAGTGGAGATGGAGCTTGGCGGAATCCTAGTGAATCATAAGGAAGCAATTCCCTCCAGATTAATTGGGAAACATCTACATCGAATAGCATCCGAAGCATTTGTTCCATCCAAGTACCAACTGTACTTGTATAGATGGGGTTTCGGGTCTCTCATTCTGTCATAGGATGGAATAGTTGGCATAGTGAATTTTCCTGGCTATCGCTCATTCAAAATCTCATCAGTGAAAGGAGTCCGATTTGGAGCAGATTCCCATTCATCATCCCTTCTGTTCTTACTCTTATCCATCATTTGCTTGACCATGTCCACGATATATGCCTCAGACGTCCGGTAATCTGGGGGTCGGCTATCAGTAACTACACCGAGTGTTAGGCTTTGCAAACGATCTGGGTGAGTGGGCTGAAGCCTAGGCTCTCCTGTCTTCGGAAGAGCCACTCCCTTGGGATTCCGTTGGCTTGCGGTTGGCCTGATTGGGGCAGTTTGGATATTCCTGGCATTATCGAATGCATTGGCATTTCCTTCCATCTTGTCGTCGTTACGTTGCTCTCTATCTTCCGAATCGGAGAGGTCCATGGCTATATCTTCTTGTGGGGTCTTCGCTCCTAGATTTAAGTTTGTAGCTGGTTGTCTCGCGGTTGGTGTAGTGTTTGTGATTCCTTCTATGTTGATTCCCATGGTTCCAGCTATCACTCCTTTTTGCGGCTGCTTCCCGTTTCTTCTGTTTAGGCCAGAAACAGAAGAATTTTCTTGTTCTACGACAACCGCGGGTTCTGCCATGGTTCTTGGGGCAAGATGTGATTGTAAGGTCAAAAGGGCATTCAGTTTGTCCATAAGAGCTCTCGAACTGCTTTCCATTTTCTGATTGATTTCGTCAACCATTTTATTCAATTCATCTCTAGTTACTACTTCGCGTTGATTAGGGGATCCATGCACCTGATCTCCTACGTTAGCGCCATTTACTTCGATTTGTTGATGAATCATCTCTTCTCCAGCCAGTACTACCCCTATGGATCTTCCATAAGCAATTCTCTTTCTTCTCGGAGCCATTGATTCTTAGCAGCAGATCTTTTGAACATAGATTAAGGACCTAACTTCTGGACTTATCAGATCCAACGTAGATAGCTAGATCTAAGCCTGAGTTGGGTTCTCAGTGAAAGCACCAAAATGTTAACCCAAAAAATGAATCAACACCCTGGATTGAATGTGAAAGAACCAGCCATGTTCTTATAGAGCAATAATGTAGATAATAAATGTAAAAAGAACAGAAATAGTAAAAAGGCAAGAAGATTTTTATAGTGGCTCGGCTATTAACGAAGCCTACGTCCACTTTATAACTTTCTATTAATTCACTGCTGTTACAAGTTGAATCGGATTACAATATGATTGAATCTTCTAAGTTATATCAAGTCACAAGTACAAGAGTTCACTGGAGAATCACAGTGAACCACTATATGACTATTGTGTAGGAGGAGAAGAGTAAAGAATAATCTCTATAGAGATTTAGCAGCCAGTCCAGAAGATCCCGTTTATGTTGCAGGTAGGATTGTACTTATAGGAGTTGGAGAGCTCTTGGGCTAAGCTGCCTTACCAGATGCTTGCAAATGAACATACGATGGTGCACTGAAAGTTCCATAGTCAACCGAGTCAATTTGATGGATCACTAGCGATCCATAAGTTATGGATCGCTAGCGATTTAGGTCGTTGACGATTCAACTGCTTGGGATGCTTTCCTTCATCCTCTTCTTTAAACTTCATGGCAATCTGGCACAACCATATAGATCTCTAGCGATCCATAGTGCATGGATCGTTAGCGATCCATGTACTTAGTGGATTTTTGGACTTTGTCTTTTGGATTGCATTTGTTGTATCGCGTTGGTGTTTTGCCTTGTTTTGATGATGATCCATACACTGGTTGCATTGGACTGCTGATTGAATTAGACGAATGCCGACTTCTCGATCTAACGAGCTTGGAATTCCATCAAACTTAGGCATCATTCTTAGAATACCTATTGGATCATGATGCAAGATGATTGGTGGACCCACGAGCGAACCTTATGGATCACTAGTGATCCATCACCTTAGCATGTTTTGTCTTTCTTTTTCTCTAATATTTTTTGGTCGGTTCTTCTAGTCCTTTTAGTAGGCTTTTGAGCTGCTCTGACTCGACATAGCTGTTCTGACTTCCTTTGAATTCTGTTGGGTTAAAAACCTGGATAACAGCGGGACTAGCTATTTCGAAAGCATGTATTTAGGCATTTGTGAGAGATGTAAATGTATGGGGAAAATTGTTCAATTCCCACAATTTGGTTCTCAATCCTATTCTGGGATTGAGGAAGTCTAATGATGTAATTACCAATTTCCATGATTGTCCCCGCTTGTCCTTAGTAGTGCATGTCTCACTTGGCTGCTAATGTCATCACGGAAGTCCTGTTTGGATGTCAGTTCCTATCTTCGAGAACTAGTAACTCAACTGCTTGGTTTCAAGCTACATTTTCTCGAGTCTACCTTTCTCTAGGCTGAATCAAAATTATTTCTAACTTGAATACTGGAAATTTGGTTGTGTACCAGCTTTTATCTTTGGAAACTAGCACAGAGTAGCTCGATCCTGAGTATTTCCCTTCAACACTGCCTTATCTCTAAGTAGTGGCTGATTCTTGCAATAAAGGGCTAAACCATTTAATTGACATATGAAAGGTTATGTCTGCCCATTGTTGCTTATCTTTGGAAAACAATAGTTCTCTGAAGACAAGAGTAGGAACTCAGTTGAGCACCGGCTTTTATCTCTGTAAGCTAGTACATCGATGGTTTACTGTTGTGAGTGTTTCTTGACCACCTAGCGGTATGGACCTTCCCAACGTTGCTGGGGCAACGCCAGTTCTCATAAGGTTGGAGTCAATATGACCGATTGACCCTGTGGTTTGGGCCTTCCCAAGTTGCTGGGGCAAAGCCGGTTCTTAGAAGGTTTGGGCTCGGTACGACTCATCGACCCAGCAGTTTGGACCTTTCTGATGTTGCTGAGGCAACGCCGGTTCTCAAAAGGTTGGGGGACGATATGACCATCGACCTTGCGGTTTTGGACTGTCGGTTCTCAGATGGTTTAGGGTCGAGACAATCCGTCAACCCGATGGTTTGGACCTTCCTGACATTGCTAGGGCAACGCCGGTTCTCAAAAGGTTGAGGGTCGATGTGACCATCGACCCAGCATTTTGGACCTTCCTAACGTTGACAGTCTTAGGACAACGTCGATTCTCAAAAGGTTTGGAATCGATACGACCTATCAATCCGGCGGTTTTGGACCTACCCAACGTTGACAGTCTGAGAACAACATTGGTTCTTCGAAGGTTTGGAATCGATACGACCCATCAATATGATGGTTTTGGGCCTTCCCGACATTGATTGTCTTAGGACAACGCCGGTTCTCAAAAATTTGAGGATTGATATGACCCATTGATCGGGCGGTTTAGACCTTCTCGACGTTGCCAGTTTTTGGACAACGTTGGTTTTTAGAAGTTTAGGTATCGACATGACCTGTTGATCTGGCAGTTAGTGAGTCTACACTCCTCGTCCATCATTCGAGGGAAAAGGAGCGATTTCTCGACTGTGTAGCAGATTGCATGGTACATGAGTTTTTCTTGTAAACACACGGTTCCATTGGTTCGAGAGGAAAATTTAATTAATTAGGAGAAGAAATGGAAAGTCTTACATATTTATAATGCCTCCAGTGTTCCTGGGTGGCTTATTTGCGAAAGGAAATTAGATAAGGATGAATGAAACAATATTGTTTTAGGTTGCTATTTCATTCCTCGATGACCGACTAGCTTGAAGGTTATTTGATGATCGGTCTTTCATCAGCTTGCTTGGGCCCCTATCCTATGGGTCTATGTAGTTTTCCATGAGCAAGTAAACCATGTGGTCTTGCAGTTTCTCCGCTATTCTTCAGTTCCCTAACATACTATTGTAGCTTGTTATTCCTTATGAGCTCCTTAATCAGATTCCTCAAGTGCTGACATTCACTAGTTTTATGTCCATGGGTTTCCTAGAAGTGAAAGTACTTCCCAGAATGTTTTTCTTGCTTTGTCACTTCCCTCCTTGGTGGCTTCTTATATTGGTCAGTTCCTTCAGTGGCAAGATGTATATTCTTCGATGTGTCATTCAAGGGCGTGAAATATTCCAGTCCGAAATTCTTCAAACGTTTAGTGCTGGCGCCATGCCCATTACCAGAGTTTTGACTTCTTTTCTTCTGATTACTAGAGGTACCTACATCTACTGCGCTGTTGCTTTGGATTACTTCCATCGATTGTTCATCACCAACCTTCCTTTTGGCCAGTCTTGCTTTTTCCAATTGTAGGAATTGATTCACCTTTCAATGAATTCTCCCATGGTGTTAACCCAAAAAATTGATCAACACCCTGGATTGAGTCTAAAAGCACTAGCCTTGTTTATCAAGGCAAATAAAAATAGAAAAAGAAATAGTAAATGACAGAAAAAGTAAAGAGACAAGAGGTTTTTATAGTGGTTCGGATGTAAACGAAGCCTATGTCTACTTTATAGCTTTGATTGATCAACTACTTTTACAAAGGAGTTTGGATTACAATATGATTCTTCTTTCCTAAGTTAGATCAAGCCACCATTGTCAGAGACAACCGGAAGGATCTAAGTTGCCCCTTAATGGCCGTTGTGAGGAAAAAGTAGGATAAAGAAATAATGGTAGGGTTTCAGCAGAGATCAGAGCAGACCCCCTTTCTGTTGTAGATGAGATGGTATCTATAGGGATTTGAAACCCCTTGGGCCATGAATTTCTTTGTAAGAAGTCCATAATCGCTATGAAGAGAGCTTAGAAAGTTCGGAGCCAAAGTTGGCCATCTTTTTGGATCAGTACCGATCCGATCCAAATCCTTAGCCAATTTTTGGCTCTGATTTGTTTGGTCAAGCTTCCTTCTTCTAATGACGCTCTTTGTATAATTTCATAGCTTGTTGACTTGTTTTGATGATGATTTTGTTGTGGGTTAGATTGAACTATATTCTGAATCAGATGAACTTCACTTCTTGAACTCGGATGCTTGGAATGTTACCAAACCTGTTGGGTAAGCTTGGTTGAAGCATCGAATCAAAATGCAAAAGGATTGGGGCAACCATGAACAATCATTTCGGATTGGTGCCGACCCAATCAGATCGGATCGGTGCCGATCCAAAAAGATTGTATATTTTTTGACCAAACTTCCTGGAGTCCTTTGTCTTGTATTTTTTGGCCTTCTGATCATGTTTCGAGCTGTTCTGATTTCATCTGAATGTTCTAACTCTCATTGAATTCTACTGGGTTAAAAACCCGACTAACATTTGCCCTCCAGGGTACGCTTTCGTTAAAATCAAGGTGTGCTCTGGAGTTGTTTATCTTCGGGTTTCGATTTTAAGGAGTTTCATTGGTCATGTTTGGCCTTGCAAAGTTATCTATGACGTACCGGCTAACTGTCCAGTCCTCAGTTGTGAATCTCCATTTTTCATAATTACGGAGTGATCTCGACCTGATAATTTCCAGAATAAATATGAATATTGAGTAGGTCGAATAGGGAAAATTTGAGACCATTCGGGGGAGAAAATTTGGATCGATATCGATCTAGTTGGATCAGATCAGTATTGATCCAAGTACTTGACAATTTTTCCAAACTTTCTCTTTCTTTTAATACGAGTCGACCCCACACTTTACCTCATTATTATTCGATCCAAGCTTTTATCCTCCAACCGATCTGATCCCTTCGAGCCCTTAGCCAACCGATCCAAGCTCAATGTCCGTTTAGGAGCCGCCACCGTCGATCTTACCACCTACCGCCGCCTCCTGCAGCTACCACCATCGAGATTACGCCTGTTCTGAGGCACTGTCGATCCAAATCATCCAATACCCTAGTTTGGGCTGTCTTGAATCAAAGATCCAATCACTTTTCTCAATTTTGAAGGACGATGGAGTGGATTTTGACATATTATTACATTATCGATTGGTGATGAAGTTGTGTTAGCAATGGATACAATGGAAGACTCGAGCCGATTGTGACTTTGTGGAAGAAGGTAGCAAATTGAGTCCTGAATTCTTCAAAGAACGAAGCAAGGGTTTTGCCTCGGTGCTCGACATGTTTTTCTATCTTCGTTCACAAAATTAGAAGTAACTTGCACCGAGTTACAAAGTCGATCCTAGAACAACGCCTTGTGGAGTGATTTTGGTTTTTCAAGGAGGTGATAATAGCTTAGGGTAGCGTCTTATATGCAACTCATGCTATTATTACTTTCCAGAGAACTAAAATCTACTTATGCTAAGAATTATCTACTTGATTCGGACCCATCGATCTATAGTTGCTTACTTTGGATTGGTCCCGTCATTGCATAGTCGGTGTACCTGGAATAGGAAGGGATTTCCGTGTCACTACAGACAGCAGATCCATTATCGATCGTTGATCGATAATGGGTATGTATAGAAGAAAAGAAATTAATAGGTGATACAGATCGCTCCTTCCGGTGTGAGTGAGCCATCTACATGGAATAGTTTGTTCACAACGTTTAGGACACCGAACCCATTCTCACTTAGATCACGCATCACATGCACCCTTGGTTAATACTTGGAATCCGATCGGTGGTTGGTACATGCCAATTACCTTCCGGATTTCAAGTATAAACTACGCTAGAGTCTATAGTTTAGAGATTAGGCGTACCCGACCGTTTTGAACACAGGATTTCTTATACAGAATAACATGCAAATCTTCTTGGCGCAAATCAGTTGGGAGGAAATCACATCTTTCTGAAGCGGAGTCATCGTCTATCCCAACTGGACCTGCCACTTCCGTATTTTCAGGTCATATGGTTGCCCGATTCTAGTCGGCCCCGTCGTCGATCACACTCCTTCTGACTTTAGAATCTTGCTTGATCCTTTGGAGAAAGCTCCTTCAATTCTTACACACAGGATGTTGTAAAGCATTTGCTCGCAATATGGTATCGTAGAGGATGACATACTTCTGCCATCAAAAGGAGAATTTGCTCATAGGCCACCTTCTGGATACGTTGCTTGCCACCGGTATATGTGTATGTACGGTACAGTGCCTTCGTTCAACCATTTCTTAATGACAACGCTTCAGAACATAGGGTTGGCCCCATTCTAGATTCTTCTAAATGGATATGCCATGCTGACGTGCTTATATGTTCTGTTCATATAGACGCTCAATTGTGCCCCAAGTTTCACTAAGTTGCAGTATCTTCTATTATTCAAAAAGAGAGAGACTAACCCATCACTTGTTTACATCGAGGTGCAACGTAGCCGTCAACTTATACTGGATCTTCCTAGCGGAGTTTGTTCATTCAAAAACCAGTTCTTTTTCGCTAAATTTCCAAAGGGATTCACCCGTTTATGGACCACGGAGGGTAAGTTTCTTTCACCATGATTGGAGTTTCCTTTAATTTCTACAAGTCTTCTGAACGATCGTATATTCCTTATAGTTCTTCCAAAGATTAACAAGGATCTGACACTTGGCACTATTCTTAGCACTCTGAAAGCGGTCGATGCTCAAGAGCGCACAATTAGGTTCTTACTCAAAGATATAAATCTCTACCGATGTGGGTTTTTACACCCTGGGAGGTCCGTCAGATTAGTCGGCGCTCCTTCCCGCTCTAGTGCTCGAACCCGTTCTGTTTCCTCTTCTCACGATTCTGGTGAAGATGATGATGGTGATGAGGAAGAAGAAAGTGACTCATCCGATAGGTCAGAGAAGACCACTGAGGAGGTCCAAATTCAAGTCGGGGTCGACAGTCCGCTTAAAATGTCACCGATCCCAGAGGAGAAAGAAGAAGAGTTTATTCAACGGAAGGGCAAGCCTACATTGATTGAAGGGAAGGTGGAAGGAGAGATTAGTGAGGAGCATCCTCTGAACGAGGAAGAAATATATTGGGATTCTAATGAGGGTGACGTCAACTTAGGCGACAAGGCCTCGGAATTGTGCCCCGGATACGCTCCCACACCTCCTTCGAAAGAGCCCATGAAGGAGCTTCTCCTAAGGATGAACCTATATCAAGCTCTCTGTCGGAAGGTGTCAACATTGACTTAGGAGATACGAACGACATTTTTGTGAATATGGGTGACTTGACGAATGACTTCACTTCAGAAGGGTTGCCTTCCCAGCTTACTCAAATCAACCCTATAGGAATCAATGTCCTGACATTAGTCGGTCATCGATCTGGTTTGTTTATTTTGTCGGGGTCGTTAAACTGTAGTACACACTTCACTAGGATCACACACTTTATATTATTATTATTATTTTCTAGGATGTTTTAGTTCATCAAATGCCTCTTTCCTACAGCCGTTTTATAATTTACTGCAGGAATCATGTCTCATGGCTTTTACAGTGATCTTGATCTAGTATTAGAGTCTCAGTGTTCGTAGAGACACTCTTCCAGGTACCACGCTCCCCGGAGATCGATGGGAGAGGAAGAGGAGGAAGGATAGGGAGGTGGAAGAGCACCGCCGAGCCGAGAAAGATCAAGGCCGTGATAGAGGAAGTGGTTACGAGAAGAGGAAAAGCCCGACTGAATGGGAAGATCCATCAAAAAGGCCGAAAAGTGACGAAGAGCGTGAACCCGCTCCATAGCTTCATGCTTCCACTGGGATAAGCGTTCCTGTTTCCAGTGTTATGACCTCCTTCACTCATGTTGTTATGATCGCCTCTCTCCTAATTTCTAGGCATGCGCCTTATATTCTTCCCGCTGGTCCCCTACATCCGCAAGCTGCCTTCCCTAACTTGTTCTTAAGGGAGGTTGTTTTTGACAAGCCTAATTTGAAGTCAGTTCATGCTGAATCCTATTCACCCCATCTCCAAGCAATTCAGAGCGGTTTGGAGCAAGCCGAGGGGTGGGAAAAACTATGCATGTAGCTGTCCCCTGTCAATCAAAACAACTACTGAGAAATTCTCTCATTCGTGTCTGAAAAGGATGAGTACGAGAAGCACTTTGCGGATCGGGATGCGGATATTGAGAGGCTGGAGAGAGAGAGGTATGATGCCTTCAAGAGAGAGAGCAAAAGTGCTTCTTTGTTTAAGGAGCTAAAAGAATCCACCGACCGGGCCATGCTCATATTCAGAGATGAAATAAAGAAATTCCATATTGATGAGGTGGCCTTGAAAGAAAAGTTGAGGATAAGCGAGACGATGGTTGAAATGCAGAAGAAAATCGTCGCCGAACAAGCTAAAGAAATTGCATCTCTTTGCGAACAGGTTTCGACTTTAGGTGTAGAGAAAAAGAAGATGGCGGTGGAGAAGGCTAGAAAAAAGCCATCTTTTCAGAGCTTCAAGGTACCTTTGCAAAGAAGATGGAAGGCTTGGATGCTAGCATTTTGGGCTTTTATGTCAACTCCATGCTACACCATGGGGGTCTAAGTTAATTGGGTCTGTTGTTCCCCCATATGCTTACTGTAGTCTGGGAGGAGACTCTAGCCAGATTCTAAGACATGGGTAGCGATGACATCGAAGAAGAGTTTGTTTAGGCATACCTAAACGGAGAATCCCACCATGCTTTAGTAGAGGGCTAGGAAATCTTAAGACTCGAGAGGGAATGAGAAGCTGTCGATGCCACGGACACTACTAAGGCTGTAACCAGGTAATTTCATTTAGGCCCCGGTGAGCCATCTTCGCATCTCTGTGCTGATGAGGGGGTCGTTTCTACTTCTCCCGTAATTGTGCAACCATCAAAGGAGGGTAACAGTGAAGGATTCGAAGTTGTGGCACATGAGCAGACCCTTGTAGCAGGTAATTTTCTTATCTCTCTTATGCTTAAAGACTTCCAATTTACGCCTGATGACACCTTTATTCTGGTATTATAGATCAACCCTTTCTTCCTGCTAAGTTACCTCCTCATCACGATTTCGGATTTGCTGCCATCTGACTGCATCAACCATCGTCTATGCATCTGGCTTGCAGCCCAGTCCTTACTCCGAGCAAATTGCATCACTGCATGATTTTGATGACCCCTCTGTATCTCAAGAGAAAGACTTGGCAGCTACTGATACACGGGAGTATGTGGATCAAGCTAGCCAACTAGAAAAACTAGAGGCTTAGCAGCCGATGATGGAGCAGTAGATGATAGCGGTGAAGAAAGAGAATGTTGAAGAGCAAAAAAGGTTGTCAAAAGAGTTCTTATAGATCCCACAAGCACAAAGGCAAAGGAGGGTCCTCCAGTGGCTATGTTTCAGAGAGCTAGATCTCCCCGGGAGGGGAGAAGCCTAAGAAGTTGCTGATTAGAGGCGGAAAAGGCGACAGGGGAAGCGATGGCAAGAAATCATGATTTGTCTTTTTCTTTTTGTACAAGTGCAAAGTCTGCACTTAGCGCTTCTTCTTGTTATTGTAACAGTGGTGTTTGGGTTTTTCTATTCTTGGCCGATATTGTGCGGGCACGGCCCCCGCTGTTTGTCGTTGTACACTAAAAACATTATTAGTCATAAAACTGTTAAAATTTTGATTGTAAATGTCTAGTTATCTACGTTCCGTGCGCTATTGCCATTCACTTGTCTACTTATCAATGTTCTGTGCACTGTTGCCTTTTCATGCCCTTTTTTTATTCATCACTGTTTTATTTAGTCCTATAGTTACTACCAAAATTATTTGTTTGGAGTAACAGAACTATGAAGTATTTTCTACTTCAGTTGAGTGTTGGTGTGTGTGCCCCCCTAATTCACGGGGCTGTTTACTCCGAACACTGGATACGAGACTAGGTGCCCCTGGTAGCCTTCCAGATGCCCCAGTCAGGTCTATACTATAACTCCTATCTTTGGGAACTTCTGGCTTGAGATATTCGTAAAGCTTTTTAGTGGCCTCACGACGAGCAATTTACGCACTCAAGTGATTTATATACTTAATTGACTTACGTACCTAAGTGATCAGTGATATCGGAGCAACACCGATTACTTGATTACTTGTTAAGTGATTTTGTCGTGATGCTGACATTCAGGCTATTGCACACATGTATCGCTCCTTGGAGTGCTATTTTCTTGGCTCCAGGGGAGGTACGTGATTTTTGCCATATGAGAGTTCCTTGTCTTTGGATGTAATTTTGCTGATCCAAGTAATAGCGTGCAGCTTACGAAATGCGCACAGTGGGACCGAGGCTTGCATGGTCGCAGTTCTGCGAACTAAGAAGTGATGCGCGGCTTACGAGATGCACGGCTTAGGTTATTAAGCTTGCTTGGACATGATTCCATAATTCAAGAGGCGATGCATGGCTTACGAAATGCGCCGCTTTGGTATGGGCCTTCCTTGTGTCGTCGGAGCAACACCAGTTCCTAAAAAGCAAGGATCGAGTTTCGTCGATCTAACGGTTTGAGTTGATTTGCTTTCATCGACTCGGTGGGTAGATGGGGCATATTTGAGCATGGTTCCACTATCTCAAGCAACGATTGGATGGTTTTGAGTAGATTTGACCCCGTCGAGTAAGCATGTTACTTTCATGAACATGGTTTTATTGGTTAAAAAAGCAAAACAATTTTATTAATAAAAGTTTGGCAAATTCTGCCTATTTACAATGCCTTTGGTATTCCGGGATGGCTTATTTTTGGGAAATAGTTAATACATGACATAATCTTAGATAAAGTAATGACGTAGCGATTCGCTATTCAAAGCTCGGGGAATTTGGGTTCCATCAACGGTTGTTAGCTTGAATGTGCTATCCCCTAGCTTCTAGCCGATCACATAGGGCCCTTCCCAGTTTGGTCCGAATGCTCCTGGAACATGGTAGACCCGTTTGAGGACAAGGTCTCCTACTTTGAAAGTACAGTTACGGACCTTGGAGTTGAAAAATCATGCGACCCTTTTTTGGTTGGCATGAGTCCTTAGTTTGGCTTCTTCCCTCTTCTCATCGACCATATCGAGCGACTCGAGCAGGAGCTATTCGTTTTACCTTTGATTGAAATTTTTCCTTTGATGAGAGGGGACTTCCAGCTCAACTGGGATCATTGCTTTTGAACCATATGCCAGGGCAAACGGAGAGTGCCTAGTTGCAAATTTGTGTGTCGTCCTATAAGCCCATAGTGCGAGTGGAAGTTCATCAACCCAATTTCCTTTAGCTTTAAGAGGCTGCTTTTTGATGGTGTACTTAATGATCTTGTTCACTGCTTCTACTTGCCTGTTTGCCTACGGATGTGCAACAACAAAAATGCCTTTCTCGATTTGGAAGCGTTTGCAAAAGTTTTTGAACTCAGTGCTCTCAAGTTGAGTCATGTTACCTATAATGATTTTTGTGGCACTCCAAACCTGCAAATAATGTTTTTAGTGACAAAGTTAATAACTTTCTTTGTGGTAATAGTGGTCAGTGGTTCTGCTTTGGCCAATTTAGTGAAATAGTCAACAGCAAATATAGCGTATTTGGTTCCTCCTTTAGCTATTGGCAATACACCGATCAAATCGATTCTCCAGATTGCGAATGGCCACGGGCTGACCATCTATGTTAGCTCTATTGAAGGAGTTCTTTTATTCTTGCCAAACTTTTGGCATTGGTCGCACCGTTTGGCATAATTTGCTGCATCGCGGTTTACTATTAGCTAAAAATATCCATATCGGAGGACTTTCTTTGCAAGGGTTTTCCTCCCGGTGTGATCTCCGTAGTTGCCTTCATAAACTTCCCTGAGGATTCTTTGAGCTTCGTTGTTGGTCACACACATGAGCAAGGGGTTAGAGATTCTTCTTTGGTAGAGTATACCAACCTATACTACGAACTGTGGTACCTTTCGAAAGTGCTTTTTCCATTAATTCGTGCCTGCAGGGAGTGTTCCTCTGAGCAGGTTATCCTTGATTGGTGTCATTCATGTTTCTGGTCCTTCGGTTGTCTTAAAGATCCAATCGATATCCATCTTGCTTACGCTTGGAGCAGTTAGCGTTTCAACTGGGACCAGTCCCAATGATTGAGCTTCTCCAAAACTGGCTAGTTTGGCTAGATAGTCCGCCTTCGTGTTTTGTTCCCTCGAGATATGAGTTATGGTGTAATGTTCGATGTCATTCAGCAATTCCTCCACTTTAGATAGATATAGGGCGAGGTTCTCTCCCCGGGCTTGATATTCGCCTT
Source organism: Allium fistulosum (assembly GCA_030737815.1). Taxonomy (NCBI): domain Eukaryota; kingdom Viridiplantae; phylum Streptophyta; class Magnoliopsida; order Asparagales; family Amaryllidaceae; genus Allium; species Allium fistulosum. The sequence goes on along the minus strand of CM060906.1, from coordinate 718,438,236 downwards.
TCACGTGATAGACAACTAGTTGGGAGTCGCTATAGATGTATACAGAATTTATCCCAAGTTCCTCCACAACTTTTATCCCAGCTATCAATGCTTCATTTTCCGCTTCATTGTTTATTGCAGGGAATTCCAAGCGCAAGGCGTAGCAAACAGATCGTCCTTCAGGAGTTTCGAGCATGACTCATGCCTCGAGCAGAAGTTGTTAGATGCACCTGTTAGTCCTTGAGATGATGGTTTTGATGATAACAACCTTAGAATAAGATTATAAAATATAAATACTAACATTATAGTTTAGATATATATGTATATGTAGGATTTAACCATGCAGGTACCAAGAATGAAGACTGTACAATATAGAGATTCAAGATATCAAGATTGAAGACTCATGAGTATCAAGAATATCAAGATTATCAAGAGTTCAAGATAAGTATTGAGTCTAGAATTATGTTAAAACTTCACAATAGCACTAAAATCTTCACTCTATTTTCCTTTTGGGATGGAACCCATTTCTACCTTTTTTAGTGGCTTACAAATCCACGACAAGTAGCTTACAAACCTACGACAAGTGGCTTACAAACCAACGAACAGCCTGGTTTTGTACAAGTTCTCGAGTCCTGACATGATGAGATACTCGGCAGGAAGAAGCTTGCAAAACTACTTCAAAATGTTTTTTCAAAACAACTTCGGAATGATTTTCAAAATTGTTTTTAAAAATGTTTTAGCCTTAAAAATTATCTTTTCAAATGATTTTTCAAAAAGATGTTTTAGCCTTAAATATTCTTGTTTTTAAACTTCGTCCGTTTTAAACTATCTTTTAATATAATATATTTATACTTAGATTTAAATATAAAATTATAGTAAAATTATATATATAGTGTTCTCTATATTTATCTATGTATTTTATTTATAGTCAAGTATATTTATAAAGTTTAAAATAGTTTTAATATAAGATAAAGGTTATTTTCAAAGAAAATCAAACTATCAAAAATTGCTTTGGGATGTCGACATGCCTATGGTGACCATGTCGACATGGTGAAAGTTGAGTTCAAAATTTAAATTACAAAAGAAGTGTCTATTCGTCATAATCTTTCACGAATGGACATGACTGTTGTTCTTCTATAAATAGGGGTTAGTTTCAACGAATTTTTAATAAGATTTTCTGGTTTTTCACTTCTCTTCTTCTTCCACATTTTCTTATTCAAAATCCTATCATCACTCTGCCGAAATCAACATTGAATCTAACAAGATTATCTCTGGTTTGATTCTCTATCACTATCTCAACAAGATCCAAGTGCTATTTAGAGTTATAGGCTTCTTTGTAATCTATCTAGCGAGAAAAGGTATGATTGTAGCCTTGGAAATCAATCAAGCGAGAAAAGGTGTGATTGTAGCCTTGGAAATCAATTGGGTGAACTTGTTGCCCCGGAAATCAAGTATCTCTACCCATAGGATTGTGATTTTAGAGGGTGTACCTCGTAGCATTGAAACCGAGGGTTGTAATTGTATAATTGCTTTTGAAAGGAAATCTGTACTTAGTTGTGCGGGACTGGATGTAGGGTAACCCCGAACCAGTATAAAATCTGGTGTGTTCTTTCCTTTACTGCATTTACTTTATTTCTATATCTGTGTTTGATTCTGTGATTATATCTGTGTCTGAATATTACATACATCTGTGTACAAATTAACGTAAACTCTAAAAGATTTAGTAATTTCTTAATAACACTATTCACCCCCCTCTAGTGTTATTCCTAGCCTTAGGATCCGTAATCTGCATTACTCACAGCACCATCGATGAAAAACTTCCAGCGTGTCTCCACTGCCGGAGTAATTTCTTCCTCGTTATCTTGTATTATAAACTTGGTAATTAAGTCTACCAATGCCTGGCCATTGATCACCGTTCGAGGATGGTATGTGATTTCATATTGAATTAGTTCGATATTCCATTTGGTAAGCCATCTAGAGGTCTCGGGGCGGTAAAACACTTGCTTCAAGGGTTGATCTGTTAGTACTTTGACCGGGTGTGCCTGGAAGTATGGTCGTAGTTTTCTGGAAGCGATCAAGAGGCAATATGCTAGTTTATCCAATTTTGGAAAGTTCTTCTCGGCTCTAGTGAATCATTTACTGATGTAATATACGGGTCGCTGGATCTTAGCTTCTTGTCATACGAGCGCAGCACTTAATGCATGGGGCGAGAATGCTAAGTAGATAAACAAGTCTTCTTCATCTACCGGCTTGGATAGGATTGGCGGGGGTTTCATACGTCGTTGCAGCTTTTCAAAGGCTTTCTAACAAGCCTGATTCCATTCGAAGTTCTTCTTTCCCTTCTTTAGCACATCAAAGAACGGTATACATTTTTTGGTTGCCTTTGAGATGAACCAGCTTAGTGCTGCACCTTTCCATTCAAGCTTTGTAAATCTTTCTTGTTCCTTGAAGCCTCAACTTCTCGTAAAGCGGTAATTTGTTCAGGATTTGCTTCGATGCCACTGGCGCTTACAATGAATCCCAAGAACTTTCCAGAGGCTACCCCGATGTGACATTTTAGTGGTTTGAGTTTAATTCTATATTTATGGAGTATTTCAAACATATCGGCAAGCTTGTCTACATAGACTACATGGTCTTCCCGATCTGGTATTTGAACATGGCGTTCACTAGTCGCTACTAGGTTGCCCCAGTATTCTTTAAGCCGAATGGCATCACTTTGTAGCAGTATAATCCCAAATCAGTAATGAAACTGGTGTTTTCCTGGTCAGGTTCATGCATCACGATCTGGTTGTACCTCGAGTAAACATCGATAAATGTATCAGTTCATGTCCAGCTATCCCATCAACAAGTTGGTCGATTCTAAGCAGAGGAAAGCCGTCTTTTGGGCAAGCTTTGTTTATGTCTGAGCAGTCGATACAAGTTTGCCATTTTCCATTGGACTTCTTGACCAAGACCGAATTGGATACCCATTCGGGGTAGGTTGCATCACGGATAAAACCATTCCCCGTCAGCTTATCCACTTCTTATCTCAGTGCTTTGGACCATTCGGGTCCTAGGTTGCATCTCTTCTACTTCACTGGTGTATACTTGGGATCAATATGAAATGCCTGGCATGCAATCTCCGACGACACCCGCACATATTAGATTGTGTCCAAGCGAATACGTCTAGGTTGGCATGAAGAAGTTTGATTAGTTCCTATTGCATCTTGTTTCCAAGAAATGATCCAATTTTCAGGACCAGAGTTGGGTCATCCATATCGACTAGGATAGGCACCGTCAATTCTACCGGTGTTGCCCGATCCTCCCCTGAACTCTTCTTTCTAAGGTCCAAAGTCTTATTGAATCGGCTATGGTCCCTAAGCCAAGGGCGTATCTGTAGTTGCTATTTGGTAGGTTCTCGAATGTGGAGAGTTCTCCCCACATTCTTCCCTTTTTCTTTTCTTCTAGACTCGCATAGTTCTGCGATCTAGAATTCTCTAGCGGCACTTTGATCTCCATTTATCTCCCCAACTCCATTATCTGTCAGAAATTTCATGGTTACACACCACTGAGCTAGAGTAGTCCTGAAATCTACTAAAGCGGGCCGACCTAAGAAAGCATTGTAGGTGGATAATTTATCTATGATCATAAAGGTCTGGATGAGAATGACTCTTCGGTTGCCATCCCCATATTCTATAGGTAAATCAATTGTTTTGATAGGTTGCTTAGGTTCACCGGTGAATCCCTGGACCTTTGTTCAAAAAGCGGATACGTCTTTCATACTGATCTTCATCTGATCAAATGTGTGTTTGAACAGGATATTCACAGAGCTGCCACTGTCCACCAATACTTGTTAGACCATGGCTGGTTCAATTCCTACCGTCACGACCATGGGGTCTAGGGTCGAAGCTTCTATTCCTTCAGTGTCTCGATTTCGGAACACTATGTCATCGTTCAGGGTCCTCTACTACCCGGTAGGAGTTTCGTCTTCGATCGAGAAGCACGAATCTTTCGGAGTGTGTCTTAGTGAACTTGTGTATCGCTCCATTTGTCCCCAACTCTTCTGCGCGGGATGAGGTATTCCAGATATTGTTCCGATGATGAGTCTCTGGTCGGTCTGTCTGGATCCCTCTTTGCTAGTTCCAGCTTGGTTTCCCCGGTCTCTAGGAGCTTGGAGTGCTGCAGGCTGGTCAGGATTTTATGGTTTCCTCACATATTGATGAAGCTTGTTTTCTCGAATCATCTCTTCAATCAGGTTCTTCAGGTGACAAAACTCATTTTTTTTGTAACCATGCGTTTCATGGAAGTGGCAGTATTTTTCGGAATGATTTTGCTGTTCAGTTGCTTCCTTTTTAGGCGGCTTCTTGTACTCCTCCATATCATGTGTCGCAAGGTAGATTTTTTCTGGAGTATCATTGAGCAGGGTATAGTCTTTGGGCCTCAAGCCTTTAAGTCACTTGTTTCCTCCATTTCGCTTGTTGGAATTCTAGTTCTTCCGTTTTTGGTTCCCATCCTTCCTCGCATTTTCTGCAGCGATCCCATAGGTATTTGCGTCATGGTTAGCTGCCATTTTATTCTAACCAGTGCTAGCTGGTTGTAGGTTGGTAGGTTTTCCTTCTTTCTCCTCTGCCTCTTCTACTCTCATGTAATGGCTCCCCTTTCGGTTAAAGTCCTTCCTAGTGGTAGGTTGTTTCATTTTGACCTATTTTTCGAATTTAGTGTTAGGATGGATGGTGTGGATCAGGGCCATGAAGACCATATCTTCATTTGGGTTACTGATTTCAATCACCGCGATGTTGAACCGACTCATGAAGGATTTCAACAATTTATTTCGTCCTTGGAATAGTCCAGATAAGGACATTACGTCTTTTGGTTGTGACATGTGAAGTCTAAACTGATCAAGGAATTTTGTTGCTAATTCATTGAAAGTGGAGATGGACTTTGGTAAGAACCTGGTAAACCACATGGAATCAATTCCCTCTAGGAAGATTATAAAACATCTACATCGAACAGCATTTGAAGCATTTGCTCCGTCCATGTACCAACCGTACTTGTACAAGTGAGGTTTCAGGTCTCTAGTTCCATCGTAAGATGGAATAGTCAGAATAGTGAACTTTTCGGGGTACCGTGTATTCAGAATGTCATCAGTGAAGGGAGTCTATCTTGGAGCAGATCCCCATTCGTGATCTCTTCTATTCTTACATTCGATATATGCCTCTGATGTTCGGTAGTCCGTGGGATGGCCGTCCATGACTATGCCAAGTGTTTAATTTTGCGAACGATCTTGGTAAGTGGGCTTAAGCTTAGGCTCTCCTGTCTTTGAAAGATCCATTCCCTTGGTGTTCTGTTGGCTTGCGGTTGGTCAGATTGGGGTAGTTTGGACCTCTCTGCTGGTATTGAGTGCATTAGTGTTTTCTTCCAACTCATCGTCATCAAGTTGCCCTCCATCTTTAAAGTCGGAGAGATCCACTGCTACGTCATTTTGTGGGGTCTTCGCCCTTGGATTCCTGTTCATGGCGGGCTTCTTTGCAGATAGTGGAGTGCTTGTGTTTCCTTCTATAACGATTCCTGCAGCTTTGCCCACTATTCCTCTTTGCTTCTGCCTTCCGTTTCCCCAGCTTATGGCAGAAACAGAAGAGTTCTCCTACTACGCGACGGTCGTAGGATCTGGCATGGTCCTTGGAGCAGCTAGTGATCGCAAGGTCATGAAGGCATTTAATTTGTCCATAAGAGATTTTTGGTTGTTCTCCATATTTTGATTTATTTCAACAACCATCTTATTCAATTCGTCTCTAATGACAACTTCATGCTAGATAGAAGATCTTAGTATCTGATCTCCTGTGTTGGTTCCAGAATTTGCTCTAATTAATGGATTATTGGCGCCGTTAACTTCAACCTATTGAGGATTGGTTTCTTCTCTACTATTACAGCTCCTATGGATCTTCTGGAAGCAGTTCTCTTTCTTCCCTTTGCCATTGATTTTCAGTTGCAAATCTTCTAAGCAGAGATTAAGGATCTAATTTTTGAATCTATCTGATCTAAGTAGATAGCTAGATGTAAGCCTAAGTTCAAATCTCTGTGAAAGTGCCAAAATGTTAACCCAAAAAAATGGATCAACACCCTATATTGAGTGTGAAAGCACCAGCCATATTTATCAAGGCAAATAAAATAGAAAAAGCAATAGTAAATCGCTTGAAAAAGTAAAGAGAAAAGAGGTTTTTATAGTGGTTCGGCTGTTAACGAATCCTACGTCCACTTTATAGCTTTGATTGATCAACAGTTATTACAAAGGAGTTTGGATTACAATATGAGTCTTCTTTGCTAAGTTAGATTAAGCCACCATTGTTAGAGATAACCAAAAGGATCTCAGTTGCTCGTTAGTGGTTGTTATGAGGAAGAAGAAGGGTAAAGAAATAACGGCAGAGTTTCAGCAGAGATCAGAGCAGACCCCTTTTTTGTTGCAGATGAGATGGTATTTATAGGGGTAGGAAAGCTCTTGGGCCATGAATTGCTTTGTAAGAAGTCTATAATCGCCATGCAAAGAGAGCTCAGAAAGTTTGGAGCCAAAATTGGCCATGGATCGGTACTGATCCGATCTAATTGGATCGGTACCGATCCGATCTAATTGGATCGGTACCGATCCAAATTCTAAGCCAATTTTGGCTCCGATTTGTTTGGTCAAGCCTTTTTCTTCATAGTGATGCTCTCCTTATAATTTTGTAGCTTGTTGACTTATTTTGATAATGATTTTCCTGTGGGTTAGATTGAACTGTATTATAGATCAGATAAACCTTCACTTCTTGAACTCGGATGCTTGGAATGCTACCAAACTTGTTGGGTGAGCTTGGTTGAAGCATAAAATCACAATGCAAAAGGATTGGGACCACCACAAACAATCATTTTGGATCGATTCCGACTCAATTGGATCTGATAAGTGCCAAGCCGAAAAGATTGCATATTTTTCGACCAAACTTCTTAGAGTCTTTTGTCTTGTATTTTTGGGCCTTTCGATCAAGTTTCGAGTCATTCTAATTTAATCTGAATGTTCTAGCTCCCATTGAATTCTGCTGGGTTAAAAACTAGGTTAACACATGGTAGTGGGTTTCTTCATCTTTAATCATCCATCGAAATCCATATCCGGGTGAATGCCCCAGACCAAGGCCGTAAATACAAGATCCTCTTTCGGATTGCTAATGTCCATAACAATGATGTTAAACCGGTTCAAGAAAGCTTTAAGAGACTCCTTGGGTCCTTGAGACAAGCTAGAGAGGACATTACGTCCTTTGATAGGGCAGCATGGAGCCTAAACTGCTCTAGGAACTTCTTAGCCAATTCATCAAAAGTTGATATGGACTTAAGTGCGAGACTAATACACATTGAAGTGACTTCTTCTAAGAAGATAGGGAAACACCTATAGCGAACTACATTTGTACCTTTAGCTCCATCCATATGTCATTCGTATTTGAGTAAGTGTAGCTTGGGAACAGTTGTTCCATTATAGGATGGCATCATCGGCATAGTGAACTTTCTGGGGTATTCTTCTCTCAAGATATTTTCAGCGAATGGAGTTCAGCTCAGTGTGGAACCCCAGTCCTCATTTTTCTTACCCCTGCTCTCCTCCACCAACAGCTTAACCATGTCAGCGATATACTCCTTGCTGGTGTGGTAATCTATAGGTCGATTGTCAAGGGCTGCATCGAGCATTTGACTCTGCAAACTATCTCGGTTTTCCGACTGATGTCTAGGTTTTCCATTCTTTCTGAGAACCACTCTTACAGAGTTCCTTTGGCGCTCGGTTGGTCTTGCCATGGCAGTTTGGACTCTAACTCCATTGTTTTTTCCATTAACACCAATGTTCAACTTCAAGTTATCACGATCAAGCCACAAGTCCATTTCCTCATTAGATTCATCCAATGCATCACCTTCCTGAACATCCTCCATGTTGGAGTTCCTATCGGTGCTAATTGGTCTTCTTATGGAGGGAGCACTCCTATTTCCTCCTGCAATGACTCCTACGTTTACTCCCTTCTGCTTTTGCTTCCCATCTCTCATGTTTAGGCCAGAAACTGAGGAGTTCTCTTATTCTAGTGCAGGAGAAGTTTCTCTTCTAACTCTTCTTATTGCTAGCGGCTGCAAAGTTAGCAATGCATCCATCTTATACATGAGAGCTTTCTGACTATCTGTAAATTTTTAGTTAAGTTCATTAATCATCTGATTAATCTCTTCTTTAGCAACAACTTCATGTTGAATAGAGGATCCAGGTAGTAGATTTCCACTGTTTACTTCCATTTGGTGAGCATTCCCTTTATCACCACCAGCCACAGCTCGCGAGGATCTATTGGATCTTCTTAGTTCCATGACTTTTGTTAATAACTCTTCAAGCATCTTTTTTGGATCTAACTTTGGATCTATCCAACCCAAAGTAGAGAGCTAGATCTAAGCTTGGATTCAGTTTCCTCGGTAAAAGCACCAAAATGCTAATGCCAAAAATGGATCAACACCCAAGATTAAGTTGTAGGGAACCTGTAAGACCTAGATCTGGCAAATAGTATTGAAAATAAAATAAAATAGAACAAGGAGACACAAGATTTTTATAGTGATTCAGTAATCGCTAAGCGTCAAGTCAAAAAACTCAAATCAACTATTTCCGCTCATTTTTTATATTTTCTTCTTCTTTCTTTTTCATGATGATTTCAAAGTCCTTGAATCATTTTGCCTTCATTTTGACGTTCTAACTTCCGGTTGAAATTGGCTTGGACAAAAACCCGGTTAACAAGTTCTTTTTGTTGGGTCAAGTGTCACGGCTATAGGCTGGCTGTCATACTTTGTAATTAGTCTTGGCGTCAATAATAAGCTTCGATTAAATAGCTAAGCGCAGTCTTATGTGGCTCACTTCAATTCATGACTTCTTTTGCAGTATCAATTGGATTGTTTCAACCCCTTCTCTTTTTACCTTCACCTTCACTTCTAGAGCAGTTCCCATAGCCTCGCACCTTGATTTGCCCATTTTTAACATATTTTGCGAAATATTGGTGTAACACTTGCCTCGCAAGTCTACGGCGATCGAAGATCGATGTGGACTTGTCATCATTCACACTCGATCTGCATATCTCGTTGCTTCCGTCTAATCCTTCCTTTCTTTTTGTCAATGGAAAAGGTCATACCAGTCACTTTTGCATTTAGTGCTCTTATCCACGTGTCATTCCCTTATTGGGCCACTTTCTAAATCATTGTTAAATCAAACCTTTTCTTTCTCTAGGCAAATCTGTATCAATCTTTGTACTCATTAATTTGGCAACTTAATCGATCGACGTCCATCATTTCGATCGTGTGGCTATCGTTAAAATTAAGGTACATACATATTTTCTTCATCTTTCATTTATTCATTTTTACGTTTTTACTCAAGAAAGGAAAAGAAAGAAAGAAACGAAAAACACACTATCCGTTAGATCGTTCTCACCGTTGACTTCGGGTTTTCCCTTTAGATTTGAAGTAAGAATTTTGTTTTTATTTTTATTTCTGTTAGATTTCTTTTTTATATCCTGATATTTGAAATGGCTTCCCCTTCATCTTCCCTCTTATTTCCGACTTCAAATTAATCAGTTGGAAGAAGCCAATGATATCTTGAATCAATTTGGGTTATTGGGTTATGAAGCTATGGTTCCTAAACACCACAACGTATCAGCACTCCCCCTGTTGGGTTTACTCCCATTACTCCTAAACACATATGTTGCAGTCTCTATCTTCCTCCAAATCCAATTCTTCATTAATGGCTTTCTTCCATCGATCTTGTACTCGTCCAGCTTGCTCCTCTTTCGTATTCTCTAGTGATTGCCACTTTTATTCTTTATGCCAAGAATGGCTACACCCATTCTTATGATTTTATTTAACATTAATAAAAGTCCTAAAAGGAGTGATGTTGGTTTTTTCTTTGTCTAAACCAAGAAGGTAGTCCTGGTCGCCGTCTCACAAAAGACCCAAAAATGGGCTGAGATGTATTTCTTTATTTCCAACTCCGATGACTTCCCTTCTTCTTTCGACTAGCATCCTACTCAGTTTGTTTGTTTTGATAAAGACACCAAGAAGTATGATACGCGTAGGGTTCATATTCAAGAAATAAGTGATGAGAATAAGGAACTTGGAATATTCTTTACCGAACAAATGCAGAAAAAGCATGGGTTTTTGTGTACACATCACCACTTTTCTCGTTCCATTTTTAAGCCTTCCTCAACTTTTGCTAATCTCCAGGGTATAGCCTATCGATTACAGATTTTAGACTTATTATTCTTATGATTCTATTCTTAACTAGGAGTTTCTCCAGACCTTAATATTCTTTTCCTATATAGGTACAATGGATGCTTCTATTGCAGCTACACTTTGCCAGTCGATAAAGACAACGAAAAAGGTTATTCGAAAAAGAGAGCACGATACGATCCACGACTCTGACCGGGATCCCAAAAAGGTGGCAACTTCTACCCCTCCTCCTCCTCCAAATGTTCCTTCCCATTCTAATTCATCGGTGCTATTGGTCTCTCCATTGCATAGTAGTCCTACCCCCAATGCCTACTATCCTCTACCCGAGGGGGCCAAATCCAATCTAGCGGAGAGAGTGGGGAAGATCGTGTTGGGTTCGCTATCCTCCATTATCCCACCTTTTCCATCCTCTCTCCTTCCTCTTCCACTTCCTAAGCTTTCCCCTTCGAAACTATTGTCCGAGCTGGAGCAGTCCTAGTCTTACAAAAGTAATCTTCCCACTTTTTTTATATTTTATTACAATTAAATTTACCCAATCATATTCTCTTTATATGTTTTTTAACATGCAGCCTTAATAATAGAGGCATGACAGTGGGAAGGTGAATAGGACTCCACTCGTAATTAGGTGGCTAGAAGTGAAGCGAACCTTGCCTCATCTAATGTCGAGAAAGTCAGCTTTGCTTCTGTGAAGACTAGGATCGAGGAAGACTTCAAGGTGTACCGAGAGAGCGCCAAGAGTGAGGCCATGTCCACGGTGAATGCCCTAACCTCAAAAGAACGTGAGTTGCAGGCGAAAAGGGAGGAGTTGACAAAAGTGGGAATAGAGCTATGAAACACCCCTACACCCTTTAATATACCCAAAAAGGACACATTAAAAGGCATGGTGCGTTGTAGGTATAACTGAAACTAACCAAGACTAAGATTCACAAAACAAAATAGGTAAAAACAGCGAAACTAAATAAGTATTTAATTAAAACAAAGCTTTAGAATTAATTCATAAATAAGTCAAATGCCGAATACAACATTCAAAACCCATCGTGTCTTATGAAATAAAACTTCATAGTCTTAAAATGAGAGTATGTAATATCCCTTATAAATAAACCAGTGCATACAAGAACAACAGCTAAAAATAAAAGAACTACATGGAAGAAATCTTCTTCAAGAAGAACTCCAAGCTGCAACAATCTACTAGTTTCTCCCTTGATTGCCTAAGTGGGAAATGGGGGGAAATAGATGAGTGGGTCAGACTAAAAGTCTAGTGAATGATAGTAATTACTAGACTCTTTAAGCAAGATAAAAGTAATAGACTCTACAACAGTTCTAGCACAAATAAGGGTACCAAAGGAAATAGGAAAGATTTAAACTAGAAATAAATACGATTAAATATTGCTCAGGATAGGTTAACTTTGATTTCTTGCACTTGTTCTGATTTAATTATTTTGAATTCCTAATCATGTAATTAGGATGTGACCCTAATTCTACCCTTTTTTGATCGGCCTACTACTCCATAGACCTTACTATGGACCAGCCGCTATATAACTCCCTGCACAGCAGCTAATGGTATCTACGGAAGATACTCAGAGCAACTACTGTGGATCCGGACGACATATATAACTCCCTACACAGAAGGAAATAGTGTCTACTAAGACACCATACTAAGCGCTTGGAACTCATAGCTATTACTGAGCACCCGAATGGAAGTCGCACGCGTAACTGCCACCATGCCCATGCTACCTTTTGCTCCACCTATTGGGTCTTCTTATTACCTCCAACGTCCAGCATAGCGTGCCCCTCATTTCACTTCAGGCTAATGCGAGATCACCGTGTGTCCATAGAAAAATAGGGAAAATGATGTTGGTACTGTCCCATCATTCAAAAAATATCTAGTTACGCCCCTTATCCAAATCCCCGTCATATGGACTTCTATTTGACCAATTACTACCATTCTTAGCATAAGAGTGCCTTAGGGAATGCTATTTGGTACAGGTCCTACTTTCATCTTTGCTTATTAACTTAGATAAATTATTTAAATAAGCCTTTATTACCATTTTTACTTTCTACGCTTATTAATTTATCCCAAGCCTTAAAATAAGCCTCATTCTATTCTTTTTCTTATTGTAACCTATGTTATAATCATGCTTATTACTTAACCTAAGGTCTAAGCGTGAAAATAAGCTTCTTTCATCTTTTACTTCATTTAGTTATAACTACGCCAATTTGTTAGGAAATCAATTCTATGGTTTCGATGATAACAACTATACAATGGAAATCGAATGTACATATATATCTATATTTACAGATAGTTGATAGAGTAACGTCACCAAAGAGACTAAAGCAACACTCAAGAGAAGAATCAAAAGACATGAAATCAGTAGAGATTGAAGAGAAATAGGACATGCACAAGATAAAGCAACATGCACACTTTCAGACGTCTGAGAGCACTATCCAGACGTCTGAATGATTCCTCTGGTTCATAATTCAGAAGCAATCAGACGTCTGGTTACCAACGTCAGACGTCTGAAAAGTACCCAGGCTTAAAACAGATATGAAGACCAGACGTCTGAGGTTACTTTCCAGACGTCTGATTCGAGACTCGACTATGCATTTTCAAAGCTCAACTGCCACATTCGAAAAGACACATCCACTTCTCTTTGTCGCAACTCTTCATCACCATCAGAAGCGACTTTACGGAGATTACAACAGATGCAACTATACAAGAAAACTCTTCATCACTATAAATAGCATCAGGAATTCAAGAGAAGAACTAACCTGACTTACTTACACTCTTATCTCTTGTACTCTAATTTATTCCTGATCTATAAGCAATCATCTACCTGTAATTAACCCTTCCATATATACAGAACTCCTCATTCAGATATTCTCTAGATAGATATATATTGGAAGCACTTTTGTACTCAATAGTCAACATCCGTGTTACAGAACACATTCTTGACAAAGAAACTCTGCTATTGTAAACCTGTTCCTCCGGGTTAAGCGAGGGTTAGTTGAAAGGAAATTCCGAAGAGGAGCTTCGGGACTGGACGTAGGACGGGAGGTCCGAACCAGTATAAAATACCGGTGTGATTATTTTCATTTACTTTGCTACTATCGTTTATAGAGTTATATTATATAGTTAGCTGTTTATACTTTCATATAATCTATACGATCCACTCATATAGACTTTCAATTGGTATCAGAGCAAGGTTCGTTTAAAAGAACAGTAACATGTTTTTTAAATCATTCTAATATGGCAAGTATTTTTCAAGAAGGACAATCCACAGCACGACCCCCACTTTTTAATGGCTCTAATTATTCATATTGGTCTACACGTATGAGAATTTTTATGGAAGCTAATGGTTTAGAAATTTGGTCAGCCACTCAAGATAAATATGAAGCTCCAACTACTGCTATGAACACATGGACCGTTGCACAAAAGACCTTAGCATCAAATAATGCTAAAGCTATGAATGTTTTGTTTTGCTCACTTGACAAAATTGAATTTTCACGTGTCATGTTATGTACTACTGCATTTGATATTTGGCGTACCTTACAAATTACACATGAAGGTACAACAAAGGTCAAACAAACTATAATTTCAATTTTGCAAAATCAATTTTCATCATTTAAAATGAAACAAAATGAAACTAGAGTGGACATGTATTCTAGATTTCAAACTATTCAACATGATCTTATGGCATTAGGAGTTAAGTTTACTGATTTTGATTTAGTTTCTCGAATACTCAATTCTTTAACACCTGATTGGGAAAGAAAGGTATTAGCTATTGAAGAAGCTAATGATCTCTCCACTCTCAAAGTTGAAGAGTTGATAGGAAATTTGATGTCCTATGAAGCTAATTTGCAGGCACGTAAAGAATTAAATTCGGAGACGAAGAACATAGCATTTCCATCAATAAAGAATGATGACTCAGATTTAGATGAAAATGAGATAGTATTCATTGCCAAAAACTATAATAGATTCAAGAAATTTAGAAAGATGACCAAGTTTCAAAAAGAAGGAAAAACCAACTCAACAAATCTATCTCAAATTAAGTGCTATGAATGTGATCAATACGGACACATGAAAAAGGATTGCCCAAAACTTAACAATGATAAAAAGAAAAGCAAATTTGAAAAACTCAAAAAGAAGAAAGCTTTCAAGGTAACATGGGATGATTCTGATTCTTCATCTTCAGAAAGTGATAGCGATAGTGACGGAGAACAAGCTAATGTGTGTTTTATGGCATAAAAACATGAGGTATGTCCGGAACTTAGCTATGAAGAATTACTTGAACTTAGCATAGAATTAGATGATAAATTTAGACAAATAAAAAAATTGAACAAAGAATATATAGTAAAAGTAAATAGATTAGAACTTGAAGTAGGAATGTTGAAAGATGAAAAAACTATTTTAGAAGAAGAACTTGAAATATCTCAAGAAAAATTAAGAGATAATGTGATAGAAAGTGAGAACATTACTCTAGAAATAGAAAATTTGCTAAAATAAAATGTTGATTTTAAAAAGGATATTGAATTATTGAAAACAGAAAATAGAGAATTAAAAGAAAAATTAGATAAAATTACCAATAATGTGTCAAAATTCAACAAAGGAAAACAAGATTTGGAAAATCTTATCAAAACATCAAAACTATCAGGTAATAGAAATGGAATAGGATTTGAAAAATGCTCTAAACAAAAAGAAAATAATGCTAAAAATATTAGTTTATCTAAACAAAAATTGAATACCAAAAATATGAAAATTTGGGTTCCTAAAACAAATAATAAATTGATTAAACAAAAGCATATCAATAATTACTTAGAAAATGTAGTTTATAATAAAAATTATATTTATAAAGGTACCAAACCATCTTGGGTATGGCTACCTCCCTCTAACAATTAGGACCCTAAACAAATATGTGGGTACCAATTAAAATATTTTTTATCTTGCAGGTACCCAAAATAGAAAATAAGGAGAAATGGATACTAGATAGCGGTTGCTCCAAACATATGACTGGAAATTCAAAAATGTTATCAAATATAACATACATCGATGGTGGAACGGTAACATTTGGGGACAATTCAAAGGGATTTGTCATAGGCATTGGAGAAGTCATCAACTCCGGTATATCTAACTCTCCTATTATTACAAATGTTTTACTAGTAGAAAATTTAAAACACAACTTATTAAGCATTAGTCAATTATGTGATAAAGGTTTTCAAATAAATTTTGAAAAAGATAGATGTAACATTTTAGATAATAACAAACAACTCATTTTTGAAGGTTTTAGAAACAAAAATATTTATATATTAAACATGAATATTAATAAAGATTCAAGCTTATGCTTAACTGCCAAACATGATGATCCATGGTTATGGCATAAACGATTTTGTCATATTAATTTTAACAATATTAATAAGTTAGATAAATATGAGTTAGTAAGAGGGTTACCTAAAATGAGTTACAAAGTAGAAAATTTATGCGAGGATTGTCAAATTGGTAAACTAAAGAAAAGCTCGTTTAAATCTAAAAATAATATTTCTACAAAACAACCATTAGAATTATTACATTTAGATTTATTTGGTCCAACACAAGTAAGATCTATTAATCATAACAAATATGTTTTGTAATAGTCGATGATTTCTCAAGATATACATGGACTTTATTTCTAAAACATAAAAGCGATACTTTTGGTATGTTTAAAATATTTGCAAAATGGATTAAAACTCAAATGAATTTGAAAATTAAAAATATTAGAAGTGATCATGGAGGAGAATTCGAAAACGATCTTTTTTCAAATTTTTGCAATAAAAAGGGAATAACTCATAATTTTTCCTTTCCTCGTACACCCCAACAAAATGGTGTCGTAGAAAGAAAAAATCATATATTACAAGAGTGCGCACGAACATTATTAAATAGTAGCGGATTACCAAAACACTTTTGGGCCGAAGCTATTGCTACATCCTGTTATGTATTGAATCGAGTAACTATTCGCCCAATGACTAAACAAACTTGTTTTGAAATTTTTTTTGGTAAAAAACCTAAAGTATCATACTTTAAAACTTTTGGCTCAAAATGTTTTATATTAAATACAAAAGACAAATTAGGAAAATTTGATCCAAAAACCGATGAAGGTATCTTTGTTGGGTATTCAGATCTTAGCAAGGCATATAGAATTTTTAATAAAAAGAATAATACTATAGAAGAGAGTCTACATGTCTCATTTGACGAAAACCCTTTCAAACAACAGACTAATGATGAGGAAGAAATTATTCCACCAACAAACTCAACAAATTCTAGTAATAATGAAGCCAATATACAAAATAACACTATTTTAACATCTCCTAGGATTCTTAAGAATCATCCAATAGATAATATTATTGGAGATCTTAATTCAAGAGTTACTAGAAATCAACTCAATCAAATAAGTCATATAGCATTTGTATCAAACTTTGAACCAAAGAATTATAAAGAAGCCTCAAATGATAATTTTTGGATAATAGCTATGCAAGAAGAATTACATCAATTTGAACGTAATAACGTATGGGAATTAGTACCAAGACCTAAAGATCAATCAGTAATAGGAACAAAATGGGTATTTAAAAATAAGGCGGATGAAAATGGAAATATTGTTAGAAATAAAGCACGACTAGTGGCTTAGGGCTACAATCAAGAAGAAGGCATAGATTACGATGAAACTTTTGCACCGGTAGCAAGATTAGAAGCCATTCGTACTTTACTCTCTTTTGCAACTCATAATAATTTTAAATTATTTCAAATGGATGTCAAAAGTGCCTTTTTGAATGGTTTTATCAAAGAAAATGTATACGTTGAACAACCACCACTTTTTGTTCATGAAAATTATCCCGGTCATGTTTTTAAATTACATAAAGCACTTTATGGATTAAAACAAGCACCTCGTGCATGGTACGAACGTCTTAAAAATCACCTAATAACATCTGGTTTTCATATAGGAAAAATAGATACAACCTTATTCATTAAAAGAGAAAATGACGATATTTTAGTTGTACAAATTTATGTTGATGATATCATCTTTGGTTCAACCAACGAAAAGCTATGTAATGATTTTTCAAATATTATGACAAATGAATTTGAAATGTCACACATGGGAAAATTAAATTTCTTCTTAGGATTACAAATAAAACAATTAGAAAGTGGAATTTTTATTCACCAAGAAAAATATTGTAATGATTTATTACATCGATTTAAAATGGATAAAACTTCAAGCAAACCAACACCAATGAGTACTACTATTCACTTAGAAAAAGATGACAATGGAAAAGATTTTGATGAAAAGTTATATCGAAGTATGATTGGTTCTTTACTATATTTAACAGCTAGTCGACCAGATATTATGATGAGTGTATGTCTTTGTGCTTGATTTCAAGCTAAACCAAAAGAATCTCATCTAAGATCTGTTAAGCGCATTTTACGTTATTTATCTAATACTAAAGATTATGGTTTGTTTTATCCTAAAGGATCACCTTTTGAACTTGTCTCATATAGCGATGCGGATTTTGGTGGCTGTAGAACAGACCGTAAGAGTACTAGTGGAACATGTCATTTTATCGGACAATCTTTAGTTTCGTGGTTTAGTAAAAAGCAAAATTGTGTTTCCTTATCTACTTGTGAAGCTGAATACATTTCCGCAGCTCTAGCATGTGCGCAAGTAATATACATGCAACAAACACTAATGGATTTTGGTAAAATCATCAAAAATTCTCCAATATATTGTGACAACACAAGTGCTATAAATTTGTCAAAAAATCCTGTAAATCACTCACGAACCAAACATATAGATATAAGACATCACTTCTTACGAGACCATGTTGAAAAAGGAACTATATCTTTAGAATACATAAGTACCGAAAATCAAGTAGCCGACATATTTACAAAACCATTAAATGAACAAACTTTCATAAAACTCAGACGAAGTTTAGGAATTTGTTCACTTCAAGATCTTGTCTAAGCTTTGACATCTCCTTCTTAATGATAATTTAATTCCTTCTTATTATTAATGCAAAATTTTCTTTTGGCTTGAACTATTATATATTCTTTTTGATAATGTCAAAGGGGGAGAAATATATATATAATCTTATCAACAAATCTAAGCTATATATATAATCTTATCAACAAATCTAAGCACATATTCAGGGGAGATTTGAAATATATATATAAGTACATTGAATAGTTGTCATCATCAAAAAGGGGGAGATTGTTAGGAAATCAATTCTATGGTTTCGATGATAACAACTATACAATGGAAATCGAATGTACATATATATCTATATTTACAGATAGTTGATAGAGTAACGTCACCAAAGAGACTAAAGCAACACTCAAGAGAAGAATCAAAAGATGTCAAATCAGTAGAGATTGAAGTGAAATAGGACATGCACAAGATAAAGCAACATGCACACTTTAAGATGTCTGAGAGCACTATCCAGACGTCTGAATGATTCCTCTGGTTCATAATTCAGAAGCAATCAGACGTTAGGTTACCAACGTCAGACGTCTGAAAAGTACCCAGGCTTAAAACAGATATGAAGACCAGACGTCTGAGGTTACTTTCCAGACGTCTGATTCGAGACTCGACTGTGCATTTTCAAAGCTCAACTGCCACATTCGAAAAGACACATCCACTTCTCTTTGTCGCAACTCTTCATCACCATCAGAAGCGACTTTACGGAGATTACAACAGATGCAACTATACAAGAAAACTCTTCATCACTATAAATAGCATCAGGAATTCAAGAGAAGAACTAACCTGACTTACTTACACTCTTATCTCTTGTACTCTGATTTATTCCTGATCTATAAGCAATCATCTACCTGTAATTAACCCTTCCATATATACAGAACTCCTCATTCAGATATTCTCTAGATAGATATATATTGGAAGCACTTTTGTACTCAATAGTCAACATCCGTGTTACAGAACACATTCTTGACAAAGAAACTCTGCTATTGTAAACCTGTTCCTCCGGGTTAAGCGAGGGTTAGTTGAAAGGAAATTCCGAAGAGGAGCTTCGGGACTGGACGTAGGACGGGAGGTCCGAACCAGTATAAAATACCGGTGTGATTATTTTCATTTACTTTGCTACTATCGTTTATAGAGTTATATTATATAGTTAGCTGTTTATACTTTCATATAATCTATACGATCCACTCATATAGACTTTCAATTGGTATCAGAGCAAGGTTCGTTTAAAAGAACAGTAACACGTTTTTTAAATCATTCTAATATGGCAAGTATTTTTCAAGAAGGACAATCCACAGCACGACCCCCACTTTTTAATGGCTCTAATTATTCATATTGGTCTACACGTATGAGAATTTTTATGGAAGCTAATGGTTTAGAAATTTGGTCAGCCACTCAAGATAAATATGAAGCTCCAACTACTGCTATGAACACATGGACCGTTGCACAAAAGACCTTAGCATCAAATAATGCTAAAGCTATGAATGTTTTGTTTTGCTCACTTGACAAAATTGAATTTTCACGTGTCATGTTATGTACTACTGCATTTGATATTTGGCGTACCTTACAAATTACACATGAAGGTACAACAAAGGTCAAACAAACTATAATTTCAATTTTGCAAAATCAATTTTCATCATTTAAAATGAAACAAAATGAAACTAGAGTGGACATGTATTCTAGATTTCAAACTATTCAACATGATCTTATGGCATTAGGAGTTAAGTTTACTGATTTTGATTTAGTTTCTCGAATACTCAATTCTTTAACACCTGATTGGGAAAGAAAGGTATTAGCTATTGAAGAAGCTAATGATCTCTCCACTCTCAAAGTTGAAGAGTTGATAGGAAATTTGATGTCCTATGAAGCTAATTTGCAGGCACGTAAAGAATTAAATTCGGAGACGAAGAACATAGCATTTCCATCAATAAAGAATGATGACTCAGATTTAGATGAAAATGAGATAGTATTCATTGCCAAAAACTATAATAGATTCAAGAAATTTAGAAAGATGACCAAGTTTCAAAAAGAAGGAAAAACCAACTCAACAAATCTATCTCAAATTAAGTGCTATGAATGTGATCAATACGGACACATGAAAAAGGATTGCCCAAAACTTAACAATGATAAAAAGAAAAGCAAATTTGAAAAACTCAAAAAGAAGAAAGCTTTCAAGGTAACATGGGATGATTCTGATTCTTCATCTTCAGAAAGTGATAGCGATAGTGACGGAGAACAAGCTAATGTGTGTTTTATGGCATAAAAACATGAGGTATGTCCGGAACTTAGCTATGAAGAATTACTTGAACTTAGCATAGAATTAGATGATAAATTTAGACAAATAAAAAAATTGAACATAGAATATATAGTAAAAGTAAATAGATTAGAACTTGAAGTAGGAATGTTGAAAGATGAAAAAACTATTTTAGAAGAAGAACTTGAAATATCTCAAGAAAAATTAAGAGATAATGTGATAGAAAGTGAGAACATTACTCTAGAAATAGAAAATTTGCTAAAATAAAATGTTGATTTTAAAAAGGATATTGAATTATTGAAAACAGAAAATAGAGAATTAAAAGAAAAATTAGATAAAATTACCAATAATGTGTCAAAATTCAACAAAGGAAAACAAGATTTGGAAAATCTTATCAAAACATCAAAACTATCAGGTAATAGAAATGGAATAGGATTTGAAAAATGCTCTAAACAAAAAGAAAATAATGCTAAAAATATTAGTTTATCTAAACAAAAATTGAATACCAAAAATATGAAAATTTGGGTTCCTAAAACAAATAATAAATTGATTAAACAAAAGCATATCAATAATTACTTAGAAAATGTAGTTTATAATAAAAATTATATTTATAAAGGTACCAAACCATCTTGGGTATGGCTACCTCCCTCTAACAATTAGGACCCTAAACAAATATGTGGGTACCAATTAAAATATTTTTTATCTTGCAGGTACCCAAAATAGAAAATAAGGAGAAATGGATACTAGATAGCGGTTGCTCCAAACATATGACTGGAAATTCAAAAATGTTATCAAATATAACATACATCGATGGTGGAACGGTAACATTTGGGGACAATTCAAAGGGATTGTCATAGGCATTGGAGAAGTCATCAACTCCGGTATATCTAACTCTCCTATTATTACAAATGTTTTACTAGTAGAAAATTTAAAACACAACTTATTAAGCATTAGTCAATTATGTGATAAAGGTTTTCAAATAAATTTTGAAAAAGATAGATGTAACATTTTAGATAATAACAAACAACTCATTTTTGAAGGTTTTAGAAACAAAAATATTTATATATTAAACATGAATATTAATAAAGATTCAAGCTTATGCTTAACTGCCAAACATGATGATCCATGGTTATGGCATAAACGATTTTGTCATATTAATTTTAACAATATTAATAAGTTAGATAAATATGAGTTAGTAAGAGGGTTACCTAAAATGAGTTACAAAGTAGAAAATTTATGCGAGGATTGTCAAATTGGTAAACTAAAGAAAAGCTCGTTTAAATCTAAAAATAATATTTCTACAAAACAACCATTAGAATTATTACATTTAGATTTATTTGGTCCAACACAAGTAAGATCTATTAATCATAACAAATATGTTTTGTAATAGTCGATGATTTCTCAAGATATACATGGACTTTATTTCTAAAACATAAAAGCGATACTTTTGGTATGTTTAAAATATTTGCAAAATGGATTAAAACTCAAATGAATTTGAAAATTAAAAATATTAGAAGTGATCATGGAGGAGAATTCGAAAACGATCTTTTTTCAAATTTTTGCAATAAAAAGGGAATAACTCATAATTTTTCCTTTCCTCGTACACCCCAACAAAATGGTGTCGTAGAAAGAAAAAATCATATATTACAAGAGTGCGCACGAACATTATTAAATAGTAGCGGATTACCAAAACACTTTTGGGCCGAAGCTATTGCTACATCCTGTTATGTATTGAATCGAGTAACTATTCGCCCAATGACTAAACAAACTTGTTTTGAAATTTTTTTTGGTAAAAAACCTAAAGTATCATACTTTAAAACTTTTGGCTCAAAATGTTTTATATTAAATACAAAAGACAAATTAGGAAAATTTGATCCAAAAACCGATGAAGGTATCTTTGTTGGGTATTCAGATCTTAGCAAGGCATATAGAATTTTTAATAAAAAGAATAATACTATAGAAGAGAGTCTACATGTCTCATTTGACGAAAACCCTTTCAAACAACAGACTAATGATGAGGAAGAAATTATTCCACCAACAAACTCAACAAATTCTAGTAATAATGAAGCCAATATACAAAATAACACTATTTTAACATCTCCTAGGATTCTTAAGAATCATCCAATAGATAATATTATTGGAGATCTTAATTCAAGAGTTACTAGAAATCAACTCAATCAAATAAGTCATATAGCATTTGTATCAAACTTTGAACCAAAGAATTATAAAGAAGCCTCAAATGATAATTTTTGGATAATAGCTATGCAAGAAGAATTACATCAATTTGAACGTAATAACGTATGGGAATTAGTACCAAGACCTAAAGATCAATCAGTAATAGGAACAAAATGGGTATTTAAAAATAAGGCGGATGAAAATGGAAATATTGTTAGAAATAAAGCACGACTAGTGGCTTAGGGCTACAATCAAGAAGAAGGCATAGATTACGATGAAACTTTTGCACCGGTAGCAAGATTAGAAGCCATTCATACTTTACTCTCTTTTGCAACTCATAATAATTTTAAATTATTTCAAATGGATGTCAAAAGTGCCTTTTTTAATGGTTTTATCAAAGAAAATGTATACGTTGAACAACCACCACTTTTTGTTCATGAAAATTATCCCGGTCATGTTTTTAAATTACATAAAGCACTTTATGGATTAAAACAAGCACCTCGTGCATGGTACGAACGTCTTAAAAATCACCTAATAACATCTGGTTTTCATATAGGAAAAATAGATACAACCTTATTCATTAAAAGAGAAAATGACGATATTTTAGTTGTACAAATTTATGTTGATGATATCATCTTTGGTTCAACCAACGAAAAGCTATGTAATGATTTTTCAAATATTATGACAAATGAATTTGAAATGTCACACATGGGAAAATTAAATTTCTTCTTAGGATTACAAATAAAACAATTAGAAAGTGGAATTTTTATTCACCAAGAAAAATATTGTAATGATTTATTACATCGATTTAAAATGGATAAAACTTCAAGCAAACCAACACCAATGAGTACTACTATTCACTTAGAAAAAGATGACAATGGAAAAGATTTTGATGAAAAGTTATATCGAAGTATGATTGGTTCTTTACTATATTTAACAGCTAGTCGACCAGATATTATGATGAGTGTATGTCTTTGTGCTTGATTTCAAGCTAAACCAAAAGAATCTCATCTAAGATCTGTTAAGCGCATTTTACGTTATTTATCTAATACTAAAGATTATGGTTTGTTTTATCCTAAAGGATCACCTTTTGAACTTGTCTCATATAGCGATGCGGATTTTGGTGGCTGTAGAACAGACCGTAAGAGTACTAGTGGAACATGTCATTTTATCGGACAATCTTTAGTTTCGTGGTTTAGTAAAAAGCAAAATTGTGTTTCCTTATCTACTTGTGAAGCTGAATACATTTCCGCAGCTCTAGCATGTGCGCAAGTAATATACATGCAACAAACACTAATGGATTTTGGTAAAATCATCAAAAATTCTCCAATATATTGTGACAACACAAGTGCTATAAATTTGTCAAAAAATCCTGTAAATCACTCACGAACCAAACATATAGATATAAGACATCACTTCTTACGAGACCATGTTGAAAAAGGAACTATATCTTTAGAATACATAAGTACCGAAAATCAAGTAGCCGACATATTTACAAAACCATTAAATGAACAAACTTTCATAAAACTCAGACGAAGTTTAGGAATTTGTTCACTTCAAGATCTTGTCTAAGCTTTGACATCTCCTTCTTAATGATAATTTAAGTCCTTCTTATTATTAATGCAAAATTTTCTTTTGGCTTGAACTATTATATATTCTTTTTGATAATGTCAAAGGGGGAGAAATATATATATAATCTTATCAACAAATCTAAGCTATATATATAATCTTATCAACAAATCTAAGCACATATTCAGGGGAGATTTGAAATATATATATATATAAGTACATTGAATAGTTGTCATCATCAAAAAGGGGGAGATTGTTAGGAAATCAATTCTATGGTTTCGATGATAACAACTATACAATGGAAATCGAATGTACATATATATCTATATTTACAGATAGTTGATAGAGTAACGTCACCAAAGAGACTAAAGCAACACTCAAGAGAAGAATCAAAAGATGTCAAATCAGTAGAGATTGAAGTGAAATAGGACATGCACAAGATAAAGCAACATGCACACTTTAAGATGTCTGAGAGCACTATCCAGACGTCTGAATGATTCCTCTGGTTCATAATTCAGAAGCAATCAGACGTTAGGTTACCAACGTCAGACGTCTGAAAAGTACCCAGGCTTAAAACAGATATGAAGACCAGACGTCTGAGGTTACTTTCCAGACGTCTGATTCGAGACTCGACTATGCATTTTCAAAGCTCAACTGCCACATTCGAAAAGACACATCCACTTCTCTTTGTCGCAACTCTTCATCACCATCAGAAGCGACTTTACGGAGATTACAACAGATGCAACTATACAAGAAAACTCTTCATTACTATAAATAGCATCAGGAATTCAAGAGAAGAACTAACCTGACTTACTTACACTCTTATCTCTTGTACTCTGATTTATTCCTGATCTATAAGTAATCAACTACCTGTAATTAACCCTTCCATATATACAGAACTCCTCATTTAGATATTCTCTAGATAGATATATATTGGAAGCACTTTTGTACTTAATAGTCAACATCCGTGTTACAGAACACATTCTTGACAAAGAAACTCTGCTATTGTAAACCTATTCCTCTAGGTTAAGCAAGGGTTAGTTGAATGGAAATTCCGAAGAGGAGCTTCGGGACTGGACGTAGGACGGGAGGTCCGAACCAGTATAAAATACCGGTGTGATTATTTTCATTTACTTTGCTACTATCGTTTATAGAGTTATATTATATAGTTGGTTGTTTATACTTGCATATAATCTATACGATCCACTCATATAGACTTTCACAATTATCTTTAATTAGTCCAATTCTAATTATAATTAGGCGTAATTTTAGTCCAATTCCATTATTTATTACAGTCTTTATAATTTACATCTTATTTTCTTCATTTAATATTCTTACATATAAAATCCATATTCTCGTTTAATTTATTACAATCCATATGCGCAGAAAAGCGAAATGTAGAGAATAGACGCTTGCATAAAATCCAAAACGTCAAAAAGATGTAAATAAGAAATAAATAACAGTAAATAAACTTAAATACTGTAAATAGACTTTAAATTAATAAAAAGCTATGCTTAATAAATTATAATTAACAGAAATAATACTAAAATTACTGAAAGGAATAGCTGAATAGAATGAAAATAATTAAAAACTGTAAATAATTACTGAAACAGGCTATTCCTAAAATCGTAGTAAAACCACAACTATTGGAAACCCTATTATTTTAAATTACTTAAAGAAATCTTAAAATAATTAAAATCACTCACGTCCGATCCTAAGCTTTTCCTTTGGTCTTCTTGGATCCACTTGGAGTTGTAAAATAATTTAATTTATAACGATTTTCCCCTTTGGAAAAAATATTCCGTTTAGGGTCCTTCCTAGAACGGTGAACCCAATTGGAGAACACCTAGAATGAGAAAAGGTGTTAGGTCTAGGGATCTATTTATATGTGTAGAAGTGGATCTTGGACCATTGGATTTGGAGATTGAATAGGATGCAACCACGTCATAGGCTGAATAGGAGCTATCGGATGCAGAAACGGAGGGACTGGATTAAACTAAAGGATGCAAATGACGTGTTCCGAGGCCTCTAATTCGTTCGAACGAATTATCGTTCGTTCGCCTGCCGAAATACAAGATGGATCGACCGGGCGGTCGACCGCTCCCTTGCCCAGGTCGACCGGGCGGTCGACCGCTCCATATAAATATAAATATAAATATAAATATATATATATATATATTCGTTATATTTTTGCTTATTCTATTTATTTTATAACTTGGTCATATTAGCTCGATTTTTGACGTTCTATATATGGAAATTGACCAAAATATTACCACGGACACAATGGTGCAACTTCCGTGGCTTAATTCTGATAATTTCACAAAGTTATTTTATTATTTAATTAATTAACAAATTAATTATTACGGGTTAAATTTCGGGTTATTGCATTCTCCCCTCCTTAAGGGATTTCGTCCCTGAAATCTCTAAGGATAGAAGAATGTACTAAATGTTTTCATCCAATTCTACAACCAACTACTCAATCATCAACCATTCATCCATTGTCCTTATGTTTTTCTAATGCATTTTATGATACTTATGCAATTAGTGTAGTGTAAATGTCCCTAACTAGTGCAAAAGATTAGGCGGTCCACTGATTCAGTTGACCTCATTTTTATGCAATCATGTCCGTGCCATGTATCCAAATGAATGCAAAAATTTCCTAATGATAACTGATAGTTCTATATGCGTGCTACAACCATCATCCAAATGCAACAATCATGTGATAATCATCCATTTATAGCAATCATGGAAATAAAATAAAAATGCGCACATATCCATATGCATATGCTCTAGTGTCCTAGTTAGGCCGATCCCTAAGGAATAATAGTGCCTAGTGTACCTATATGCATCCATAGCATCCACTAGCAAACACTTGCAACCACTAGCATACATCATTCATAACATGTTCTATTAACATGTTTCCATCAAATCCTACCAATCATAGGTTAAATCCTAAGTTATACCCTCCCAAAGGATAATAAAGGAAAGAACCTATTCAAATCTAAAGATGGAAAAAGGAATTCTAAAACTTACCATAAAAAAGATGAGGATGGGAACTACGAACCTTCTCTTCTGCTTCCCTAGTGGCGTCTGCAACATCATCTCTCCATTGCACCTTTACCAGTGGAACCTCCTTATTCCTTAGTCGCTTGATATCTCTTCCAAAAATCTTCATGGGGATACGCCGAATAGAAGCTTCTCTTTCTACCTCTACCTCCTCTAATTGACTAGGCTCTACAACCTCCATCGAGTCATGTAAGCACTTTTGCAAGTGTGAAACATGGAAAATGTCATGCACTCCTACGAGCCTATCTGATAGCTTCACTCAGTAAGCTATCTTCCAAACTCTCTCTGTGAAGGGAAATGGTCCAACAAATCTAGGGGCTAAATTTCCATTTGATCTGAATCTTACCACCTTCCTAAGTGGGGATACTTTGATAAAAACTAAGTCTCCAACCTCAAACTCTAAGTCTCTCCTCCGCCTATCCGCATACGACTTTTGTCTGTCTTGAGCCGTCTTCATCCTTCACCGAATCAAATCCACCCTCTCAGAGGTCTCCCTAACCATATCGGGTTCAAGTAATAACTCCTCCGTGGACTCTACCCAACAGGATGGGGACTTGCAAGGTCTCCCATATAAAGCCTCAAATGGTGCCATTCCTATACTCGTTTGGTAACTATTATTGTGCGCAAACTCAACCAATGGAAGATGCTTCTCCCAAGTTCCTCCAAAGTCCAAAATTCACATCTGCAGTAAATCCTCAAGCACTCTATTTACCCTCTCTATTTGGCCATCCATCTGGGGTGATAGGCCGTACTCAACCAAAGTTGCGTCCCTAGCGCCTCTTGTAAGCTTCTCCAAAACTCACTAGTGAAAATGGGATCTCTATCACTAACAACACTAGAAGGAACTCCATGTAGACGGACTATCTCTCGAATATACAAGGATGTCAAATATAAAGCCGTACGCTTACTCTTAACTAGGATGAAGTGAGCACTCTTGGTCAACCTATCAACAATCACCCAAATGCTAGTGTTCCCTTTCCTAGAACGAGGTAAACCATCAATGAAATCCATAGAAATACTGTCCCACTTCCACTCCAGTACATCTAAGGGCTGAAGTAATCTACCGAGCTTCTGCTGCTCTACTTTTACCCTTTGGCATATGGGACACTTAGCTATGAATTCTGCCACGTCCTTCTTTATACCACCCCAATAAAACATCCTCTTCATATCCCAATACATTTTGTCACCACCCGGATGAATAGTCATACAAGAATGGTGCGTCTCCTCCAAAACTGCTCTCAACAAGTCACCAGCGCGTGGGACACAAAGCCTTCTATCTCTCCTAAGCCATCCTCTACTATCAATGGAATAGCATTGGAGATGCCTTGAGACCTCTCCTTGCCTAATCCTATCCATAATGTCCATGAGTCGAATCCTCCCGCTGCCTCGAGCCAATCTGATCCATAAGGTTAGGCCTTACCTCTAAGGTTGCCAACAATCTAGGAGTAATGTCCGTAGAGGGCTTAAAATCAAAAGTGGAAACAAACTCCAAGCTCCTTCACTCTACGAACAAAGGACTAAGGGTTGCTTTCTTTCTACTCAATGCATCCGCAACCACATTACCCTTGCCAGGGTTATAAGCTATCTCAAAATCATACGAGGCTAAAAACTCCATCCACCTTTGTTGCCTCAAGTTCAAGTCCTTTTGTGAGAATAGGTACTTCAAAGACTTATGATCGGTAAAAAGCTCAAACCTCTCTCCAAGCAAATAGTGCCTCCAAGACTTAAGTGCAAAAACCATAGCAGCCAACTCCAAATCGTGGGTAGGATAGTTCTTCTCATGTGTCCTCAACTACCTACTACCATAACACACTACCCTCCCTTCTTGCATCAACGCCGCTCCTAGACCTGTTCTGCATGCATCAGTGTATACAGTGAAAGGCTTAGCTCCGTCGGGTAAAACTAACACTAGTTCACTAGTAAGGGCTCTCTTAAGCTTCGTGAAGGAATCCTCACAATCCACGTCCCATATGAAAGCTTTATTCTTCTTAGTAAGGCGTGTGAGTGGTGCCGAAATCTTGACAAAGGCTCTAATGAACTTCCTATAGTAGCCTGCCAATCCTAGGAAGCTCCTAATCTCGGTAACGTTCTTGGGGGCCTTCCAATCTTGTACTGCAATAACCTTGGTGGGGTCAATAGCCAAACCTTCCTTCGAGACTACGTGCCCCAAGAAACGAACTTCCTCTCTCCAAAAATGACACTTCGAAAACTTAGCTCTCAAAGATGGCTACGAAGTGTGCGAAGAACTTCTTCCAAATGAAGAGCATGCTCCTCTATATTCTTGGAAAATACCAAGATATCATCCATGAATACCACCACAAACTTATTTAGGACATCCCTAAAGATGCGGCTCATCAAATCAACGAAATAGGCTGGAGCATTGGTTAGCCCAAAAGGCATAACCAACCACTCGAAGAATCCGTCTGGTGTCCTAAAGGCAGTCTTATCTATGCTGTCATCAGCGACTCTAAGATGATAGAAGCCCATGGCTAAATCAAGTTGAGAGAAAACCGAAGAACCTACCAACTGGTCAGAAAGATCATCAATCCTAGGAAGTGGATATCCGTTCTTCTTGGTGAGCTTATTCAATTCCCTATAGTCCATGCAAAGTCGGAGAGAACCATCCGCCTTAGTGGCGAAGACGACTAGTGCTCCCCACTCTGATATGCTCCTTCTAATGAATCCCTTCCCTAAGAGCTCATGAATCTGCTTGCTCAATTCTTTCCTCTCCCTAGGTGTCATATGTCTCATGGGTAACACTACTGGCTTGGCATTCTCGGTCAAATAAATCCTAAAGTCAATCTCTCTCTTAGGGGGTAGTACCCTAACCTCCTCAAAGATGTCTGCAAAATCTCCGACGACAGGAACCGAATGCAACTCTGATGAAGATGAATCGAGGGAATAGAGAAAACTCAACATGACTAACTCTTGCGGGTCATAAGATACCTCCAGAGTCCTACCACTGCAAGTCTCAAGTCTAACGACTCTCCTCTCGCAGTCTAAGATAGCTCCGTATGTGGATAGCCAATCCATCCCTAAGAACATCCCATACCCCAAGAATCCCAAAACATAGGCGTCGCAGTCAAACTCTATGCCTAGGATAAAGATTTTCAAACCCCTACAAACCATAGATAAGTGTGCCGATCCTCCTATAGGGTTTGAAACAATAATGGGGTCTACTACTAATGATATGTCCAAGTGCAAACATTCTACTAGAGAGTTAGATATAAAAGGGTGTGATGCTCCAGAATCTTGAATACAAAAATCAGATATAGAAATCAAACCTTCAACTGTGACTTTCCTACCTCTATTTGGAATGCTACTGGAAGGTGCTATCTCTGATGCCAGAATCTGTGCAACTGGTGCACTCGCATCCTGGGGACAACTCCAACTCATATGACTCGACTGCCCACAAGTATAGCACTTACCCTTAATCTTCTCCTTCCAGCAATCCTTGGCCACATGTCAAACCTTCCCACAACCATGGCATTTTATTCCTTTCTTAATCTGCTTCTGAGGACCATCACCTTTCTTCTTCTTATTCTTTTCCCACCACCTCTTCTTTGGGCCTTTTGATTTAACCTCCTCTTTAGACTCTCCTTCCTTGACCGTATTCGACATAAGCGCCATCTCGACCAAAGACTCATAAGTAGCTCCCATCGGTACATGAGTCAGCAATAATCCCTGAAGGGGTTGATTCAATCCCTTCGCAAACTTCATAGCTTTCTTATGCGTCGTGTTCACCAAGTCCATACCAAACCGCGACAGCTCATCGAATTGATTGATGTACTCCTTGACAGATAAACTCCATTGCTTCAAATTGATAAACTTCTCCAGCTGAACACTCTCTTCTTCCTGAGATAGAAACTTCTTATCGAATCGCTCCCTGAATCCATCCCAAGTAATATTCCTTCCCTCTAACTCGATCACCTCCCACCAATAAGATGCCTCCTCCTTCAGCTGCCAAGCGGCTAGCTGAATTTGCTGCTGACCATCCAATCCCAAAAGACCAAAAATCTTCTCTGTGTCCCTAAGCCATGCTCTCGCTTCCACAAAAGTCTCCTTGCCAGAAAAAGCCTTCGTGCCCAAACTCGCAAAATCTTTACAAAGCTTAGAGGAATTAATGGCGGCAAGTAGGTTGATGGGATTCCCACCCACTGGTGCAGGATTGGGCGCAGGCCCGTGCACCTCTGGAGTCATGACTTGCAAGTACCTACGAAACTAGGCTGGGACTGGAATGCCCTCGGGAAGGTTCGGGGCATCAGCTATTCTACGAAAAGAAAACAATAGTTTAGGAAAGAGTCAAAGGGAGATTGAATTGGACTTATGAGGTGATTTTTATAAAAAATATTTTATACTTAAAATCATTTCTAAAAGTTCTTTTCTGAAAAATACTTTTAAAATAAGTTATTTTGAAAAATACGTTACTTTCAAAATAATTTTTTTGAATCCTGTAACCTTAGGCTCTAATACCAAGTGAAACAACCCACACCCCTTAATATACCCAAAAAGGACACATTGAAAGGCGTGGTACGTTGTAGGTATAACTGAAACTAACAGAGACTAAGATTCACAAGATAAAAATAAGTAAAAATAGTGGAAACTAAATAAGTATTTAATTAAAACAAAGCGTGAGAATTAATTCATAAAAAAGTCAAATGCCAAATACAACATTCAAAACCCATCGTGTCTTATGAAATTAAACTTCATAGTCTCAAAATCAGAGTACGTAATATCCCTCATAAATAAACCAATGCATACAAGAACAACAGCTGAAAATAAAAGAAGTACATGGAAGAAATCTCGTTCAAGAAGAACTCTAAGCTGCAGCAATCTACTAACTTCTCCCTTGATTGCCTAAGGGGGGAAAATGGGGAAATAGAGGAGTGGCTCAGACTAAAAGTCTGGTGAATGATAGTAATTACTAGAGTCTTTACTCTTTAAGCAAGATAAAGGTAATAGACTTTACAATAGTTCTAGCATAAATAAGGATAACAAAGGAAATAGGAAAGAGATAAACTGGAAATAAATACGATTAAATATTGCTCAAGATAAGTTAACTTTGATTGCTTACACTTGTTCTGATTTAATTAGGCTGAATTCCTAATCCTGTAACTAGGATGTGACCCTAATTCTACCCTTTTTTGATCGGCCTACTACTCCATAGACCTTACTGTGGACCAGCCGCTATATAACTCCCTACACAGCAGCCAATGGTATCTACGGAAGATACTCGAAGCAAATACTGTGGGTCCGGACGACATATATAGCTCCCTACACAGAAGGCAATGGTGTCTACTAAGACACCATACTAAACGCTTGGAACTCATAGCTATTACTGAGCACCCGAATGGAAGTCGCACGCGTAACTGCCAGCTTGCCCATACTACCTTTTGCTCCACTTATTGGGTCTTCTTATTACCTCCAACGTCCAGCATAGCGTGCCCCTCATCTCACTTCAGGCTAACGCTAGATCGCCATGTGTCCATAGAAAAATAGGGGAAATGCTGTTGGTACTAGCCCTTCATCCAAACAATATCTAGTTGTGCCCCTTATCCAAATCCCTGTGATTTGGACTTCTATTTGACCAATTACTACCATTCTTAGCATAAGCGTGCCCTAGGGAATGCTATTTGGTATAGGTCCTACTTTCATCTTTGCTTATTAACTTAGATAAATTATTTAAATAAGCCTTATTACCATTTTTACTTTCTACGCTTATTAATTTATCCCAAGCCTTAAAATAAGCCACATTCTGTTCTTTTTCTTATTATAACCTACGTTATAATCATGCTTATTACTTAACCTAAGGTCTAAGTGTGAAAATAAGCTTCTTTCATTTTTTACTTCATTTAATTATAATTCTAAGTTATAACTATGCCAATTATCTTTAATTAGTCCAATTCTAATTATAATTAGGCGTAATTTCAGTCCAATTCCATTATTTATTACAGTCTTTATAATTTACATCTTATTTTCTTCATTTAATATTCTTACTTATAAAATCCATATTCGCGTTTAATTTATTCCAATCCATACGCGCAGAAAAGGGGAATGAAGAGAATAGATGCTTGCATAAAATCCAAAACGTCGAAAAGATGTAAATAAGAAATAAATAACAGTAAATAAACTTAAATATTGTAAATAGACTGTAACTAAATAAAAGCTATGCTTAATAGTAATAAATTATAATTAACAGAAATAATACTAAAAATACTGAAAGAAATAGCTGAATAGACTGAAAATAATTAAAAACTGTAAATAATTACTGAAAAAGTCTGTTCGAAAAATCGTAGTAAAACTACAACTATTGGAAATCTATTATTTTAAATTACTTAAAGAAATCTTAAAATAATTACAATCACTCACCACCGGTCGTAAGCTTTCCTTTGGTCTTCTCGGATCCACTTGGAGTTGTAAAATAATTTAATTTATAACGATTTTCTCCTTTGGAAAAATTATTCCGTTTAGGGTCCTTCCTAGAAAGGTGAACCCAATTGGAGAAAACCTAGAATGAGAAAAAGTGTTAGGTCTAGGGGTCTATTTATATGTGTAGAAGTGGATCTCGGACCGTTGAATTTGGAGATTGAATAGGATGCAACCACGTCATAGGCTGAATATGAGCCATCGGATGTAGAAACGGATGGACCGGATTAAACTAAAGGATGCAAATGACGTGCTCTGAGGCCTCTAATTAGTTCGAACGAATTATCGTTCCTTCGCCTACCGAAATACAAGGCGGGTTGACTAGGAAGTGGACCGCCCCCTTGCCCAGGTCGACCGGCCGGTCTACCTGACCATATATTTTTTTCGTTATATTTCTGCTTATTCTGTTTATTTTATAACTTGGTCATATTAGCTCGGTTTCTGATGTTCTATATATGGAAATTGACCAAAAAATTACCACGGACACAATGGTACAACTTCCGTGGCTTAATTATGATATTTTCATAAAGTTATTTTATTAGTTAACTAATTAACAAATTGATTATTACGGGTTAAATTTCGGGTTGTTACAAGCTAGCTGATTCGAAAGATCTTTGGACGAGCATTTTCGACGTGGTCTATAATTTATATGTATTAGCTAAGCTTTAGTTTAAGGAAGAGATCGACCTTAGCTTTCTACGGGACCAGTTTGTGGTTAACTCGGCCTACCAATATTGTTGGGACAAGTGGGATAAAGAGTTTGCTGGGCAAGGGCTGCTCCTAACTGTTTGGTACACAACGTTGAGGATAAGGAGGCGGCGTAGGATCGTGAAGACTTAACGTCTAAGGATGTCGAGGAGACATCTAGAGTCGAGGTAACTTCAAACCATCATATAGATGTTTAATTTTTTGTATGCGAATTCTAGGACCCTTTTTTGATATGTAATGAAGACCTGTCTTTTGTTTATTTTATTTTATTTCATTTAGTTGTTATTTTATGAATGCTCATGTCGTCTTCATTATTTTGTTTGTTTTAGTCTTCTAAAGAAGTCATGTCTATAAAACTTTTAAGGGAGAGTGAAGCCAGGCATAAAACTCATACTTTAGATCGCCTTGGTCTTAGTGTGCGGCTATTTACAAGCATGAAAAAGATTTAGATGAGTCTTTTACAAAGCCTAGGGATGAGACCCCGAGATTACTTTCCAGGATTGCACAAGTAGTTTAAGAAAAGGAAGCCCTCGACGACTTTGTGTTATGTCGTTGACGATACACCCTAGAAAGTGGCTCTTTTTCGCCTAATAGCCTTCACTTGGAGTGATTTAGGATTAGGCATAGAAATCTTTAAAAGGATCGAAATCATTCTATTCTTGTTATTATATACATGTTTCTTTAGCACATAGGTTTGTTTGAATTAATGTAGTGAATAATGGATGTTTAATATCAGATCTTCATTTGGTGTATTTCAATTTCCTTTGAGTCAATTTTTTCTTATTACTAATTATTTTGGCTCCTCTAAACCTTCCCTTGAACCTAATGAAGCCCATGGACTTAACATTACTCCTTTCCCCATCATCTAGTGTTCCGATGTCATAGGTGTGTTTGTACTTGGGGTCGAAGTGAAGGATCCTTCTGCTACCATTGAGGCAGAGGCTAGCTTCCTCAAAGTTGAGAATGAAAGTCTTGAATGGTAGTTAGGATGCATTCGTAAGGAACTTAAAGAAGCTACATACGCGCTCTCATGCCAACATGAATATAACACTAAGTTGCGTGCATGGGTAGGGAAGCTACATCAAAGTTGGAAGGAATATAGGAGTCTATGAAAGATGGTGAAAAGATTTACTGTATTATTTATAAGAATGAGATTGTAAAACAGAAGAAAATCATTGAAGATATATATACAAAGATTGCTCACCTAATTGGCGAAAAAGACGGTATTGAATGTGGAAGGGAGGTTGTGGTATCTCGTTTGGACGCAGTTCCTACTCTTTCTGCTGGTTCTAGGTCTTCTCCAGCGACCGATCTAACAAGGGTAGTGGAGTTGAGGGGGCCTTCCCATTCATAAGATGAAGGATGGAGAAATGACACTAAAGGTATTTTGGTGTTTTCTCGAGATGAACTGAGAAAACTAAGGTTGAGTTAAGCGAGACTGCTTCCTATTTCAAGAAACTTAAGTGAGAGAAAATTAAAAGTATGAGGGGGGAGGTTTTACTGCAGCGCACCAAGGATGTCTTAGAGTTCTTCTATCTTGCGTTGGATCGGGATTCTTTACGTAATATAGTGTGTTTCGAGGTGTCCGTCGATCAACCTACGGATCACTGGGTTGGGGCTTGTGTTTAACGGCAAATTTCCTATCGGATTAGAATACCGCCGTTAAATTTTAATTAAAAATAACCGCAAGCGCACGGCGTACAATTTTAGTACGTGGAGAGTATAGGTCGATCCACATGGAATTAAAAGTGATTTTAAAATTTCTACTCAATCAAATTAAACCAAGAATTTGAAGTTGTGTTAAGCTAAAAAATTCTAAAAACTAACATAACTAAAAGTGGATAAAAATATGAGAGTAGAAGACAATTTAGAGGTAATTTCCTTCTCATGATCACATAAATCAACAAAATGGAATTATGATCTCTCTTTTCATCATAGTGAATTTAGTTGATGTGTTTACAATAAGTATGGAATATTTGTGTTATTAATTAGCCCAACATAAACCATCAAACTTTAACGCACCCACTAAACCACTTGTTAACTCTCATGAAAATGTTAATGAACATGAAAATAAAATCTATTCTGAGCATGATCTATTCACAATTGATTAGTAATATAGACCATCATTTTGATTTTAAAATTCACTTCATTACCATAATCATATGTATATGAAGAGGTAATTTATGTTTATGTTTGTTTAAACATAGCCTATTTGGTGTCAACAACATAAGCTATCAAATTCAAAATTAAAATAACAAAATATTTACCACATCAAAACTTCCATTAAACACAAAAAGAGATCAAATCAAATCACAATGTTGAATTTACATGATTAAAAGAGCTTCATTACCCCAAAATTGAAGGGGTTTAGCTTCTTATATTTGTCATCATGCCAACAAATGTAAATTGTAACATAGAACAAAAATAAGAGGAAAAAGAGAGCTAACTAATTTTGCATGAAATAAGTCTACTCTACTTGCAAGAAATAAATCTATACTAATTGCATAAAATAAAGAAAAAGAATTAAAAGAGCATGAAATTAAATTGCATAAAAAGAAAATTACATGAAAGAAGGCTAAGAAGCCATTAAATAGAAAAGAGAGTTTTTGTTTATTTTTGAGCCTAAAACTAAACCAACTAAAGAGGAGGCTAAGAGCCCATTACATGAAGCATAAGGGGTATTTATACATGTTTTGAAACCCTAATCATATTTTTGGGGACTATCCAAAATACCATCTTAGGAAACGTAACCTCCAAGTAATCATTAGCATGAGCATAATCCTCCATTTAAATGTGCATGTAGAATTAATCATATGCATTAGCTCTTAATAGGGGATCATGGTAAGTGGGTAGGTGGGATCC
The DNA here is from genome assembly GCA_030737815.1 of Allium fistulosum. Lineage (NCBI taxonomy): Eukaryota > Viridiplantae > Streptophyta > Magnoliopsida > Asparagales > Amaryllidaceae > Allium > Allium fistulosum. The sequence continues at coordinate 718,400,967 of CM060906.1, read as the reverse complement.
TCCATGTTGCATGAGTTGAATTATTTCCATCTTCATTTGTTACTTTCTCTTGTGCATGCATGATGTAACGACCCACAAATTCAGTCAAATTTTAAAAGAATTTTATTTCAATTATTAGTTAAATATTTTAAAATTTAAATAAATTTCAATTAAAAATAATTTTTTTGGGACATTGAGTAATATATTCTTCCAAATTCAATAAAATGGAAAATTTTGTGAAATTTCAAATTTTGGTCAAAATTAGTCAAAGTTTGACTTTTGGTTGAAAATTAAAAAGTTTTAAATTTCAAATTTATTCTTTTTTTTTAATTCTAGACTGAATTCTGAGATGGTCTCCACTTTTAGTTTCACTAAAATCTAATTTCTACAGCTTTAAATCTGCAATTTATAGTGTAAAAACGCGCGAATATTTGTGTGTATTTTGCCTGTATTCTATAACTGCTTCTTGGGCTTTGGGCTTGATTTGTTGGGTTTGTTTGTTGTGATTGGATACTAAAGCTCACCTTAATGGGTACGTATCTTTTCACCAACAGAAGTTTCTGTTGGGAAAGATAAGTACGTACATTTCAGCTTCTACTTCTCTTCTCCTTCTCATTTGCTCTCCAAAAATTAGCAGTTACCTTCCTCCTCTATATCCTTCCTCATCCAAATCCCTAAGCTCCTAACCCTAGCTCTCCTCTCTCTCTCTCTCCTTTTCTTGCCACCGCCATCCTCATCACCTAGGCTGTACCCTCCTCCTCCTCCATAGCCGAGCCTAACCCATCCACCCACACACCTTCCTTTCGGCCATCCACCCTCCCATACCCTCCACCCACATGCCTAATCCCCACACTCATAGCCGAACACATACACCCCTCACTAGATCCTACCCACTTTGGCCACACCCTCCTCCACACCAAGGCCACCCCCTCCCTACCCAAGTCGTACATCCTCCATACCCATCCACCCACTTCGGCCACCCCTCCAAGCCTTAGGTCGCACTATAGGACAAGCCCAATCACCCTATGCCGAGCCCATATTTGCTCTTTACCCTTCTTTTTATAAATAAATTTGTTTCAAAATATTCGATCTTGGTTCGTGTCTGTTCTTCGTGCTTGTTCATGTCTGTTCGTCATGCTTGTTCATGTCTGTTCGTCGTGCTTGTTTGTGCCTTGTTTCGTAGTCGTAGTCGTCTCTTTCATTAGCCACGAAAGGTGAACAATCGCTCACGCCTTACATACTTATTATTAAGTGAATTAATATCACTTGAATTGTCATCAAAATGAAAAAAATTGATTTTGTTATGTTATGTGATATGATATGTGACTAATGTTATATTTATTATATATGTTGTTATCACACTGAAAGTTCCCTTAGTTGTTGTTAGGAAAATCACTATGGGTTGAAATGATACATACACGAACGATCTTATAGATTAGAGAAAATCATTATGGGTTGAAATAATAAACCCAAGCGATTTTATTGAGTTTGAATTTTACTTGGGATTGCAGGTTGAAATGATATATACCCAGAAATTGAAATTATTGCGGGTTAAAATGATATATATCTGTATCACTTAACCATAGGGTAGAAAATTATATACGGACACCGTGGTCGGTTTTTAAATTATTTTCTAAAATTATAAAGTATGTTTGATTTAATAAATTTAATTTTTAAATTTAATTTAATAATTTTATTTTAAAAATTTATATTTGGAAAATAAATTATTTTATATGTTTTAAAGTTTAAATTATAAGCTAATATATGGTTTTAAAAGGAAATTTTAAGATTTAACTTATAATTTTATTTAGTTTTAAATATATAATATAAATAATTTAAAATTTTAATATACTATAATATTAATATAGTTTTAATATATATATATATATATTTAAATTTAATTTAATATAATTAATATAGATTTTATATAATAACTTTAATATAAAAAATTTAAGAAGTTAAATAGAGAATAATTTGTAATTAAATCTGATTTAAAGGATTTAAATTTAAATAAGATTTATTTAAGTTTAAAAAATGTGATTTTTGGAATATAATAATTCGATTTAATATGAATTGTAAAATAAATGTTTTAAACATAAAATATAATTGAAGTTAAATATTTTAGTATTGATTTAAATTATAATTTAAGATTTATTATTTAAATGTTTTATAAAATGACCACGGTGTGAAAAATAAAACGATTGGTTGTTAAAGAGATCAGAGCCGAATATTGGCATACTCTCTATCAATACCGGAACCACTTTAACAACTATGCATGTGGTGGAGAATCCAGAAAGAAGTTGGATGGTTTGGCGAACCCTTCTGGTATGAGGTAAGAACGTAGCCCTGACCTTCGGGTCAGCTTGATATGACTAAAACAGGAGCCATAACCAGGCCAAGTGAGGTTGCTCCTCCTATCGGACACGCTTCTTCGAAAACGTATCTTTTGCTTTGTGATTGATTGGTGCGGACCTTTGATTATGGGAGTGTTGTTTCAAGATGGGCGGTAGCTGCGGCTATGCGTTACCACCAGCTTGGTTCCGCAAAACGGTAGAATCCTACCCTGGCCATTGCCTCACGTGCCTTATCATATGCCTTATGAGCCCACTATGATTTTGGTTTTTGTCGTACCTATGGAGTGCTCCCTAATAGCCCACCAGTTTACGGTGGAGTTTACAGTACTGTATAGACTACAATACCTATAAAAATGTGTTAAGGGGGATATGGGTAATGCCTTAACGCTATTTTCAATATTATACATTACTGATAGACATTACATATTAGCGTATATTACTACATATTTAAATAGTTTAATGGATCCTTAAAGGATGGGCAATCCCAAGCATCCTTTAAGTTCCTGATGCATTTATTTGAATAGTTCACTTGAGTTGATTTACTTATATAAGTATGTTAGTCCTGACTCCAGTGTTTTGTTTTACTTTATGCTCGGGCCAGCCTGAGTATCACAGCCTTGAATTCACCTTTTGGAGCTAGAGATCTACTGGAGATTTAGCTATCTATCGATTATTTCCTATTTCAGTTACTTCCCTTTCAGTCATTTGCTTATGTATTGGTGGACTTATGTATTTGGATTTCCAATTGTATTTGTTTTCAGACTCTGATATTATGTATTTGTTTTGAGACTATGTATTTAGTAGTTTCATGAACTACTATGTTTTATTTATTCCGCTGTGAGATATTCTGTTATTTTGTGTCTGTGATTCTTTGATTGATTTTATTTACCCCAAATTAATTAACAATCTTTTGTTTTGAACAATTCAAGTCTGACATGTGTGGTTTTATTGTCGATTTGAATGGTACGAAATAGCGGGTCGTTACAGTTGGTATCAGAGCTTTGGTTTTAGGCAAACCTTAGCCTACGGGGTAAAAACTCATTAGAGATAGGATAGCGATACCCAGGAATGAGTAGAATCAGTCTCAGAATCATTCTTGAGAGAGAGCATATTTTGAAAAGTTATAAAATGGTTTTAAACGATTTTAAAGATCTTTGGATATAAAAAATTTTGTTTTGAAATTTAATCCTTTTCCTAGAATTTCCTTCCTTTGAATCCACCTTGTTAGTTAGAATTATTTGATTAGGATTTTCTTTAAGTCTGAATCTTTGCCCTTGTTCTTTAAATTCATTCTTGAATTTCCAGGATGAATCATAGGAATGCCAGAGGTAGGGGTCGAGGAATTGCCCCAACACCAGAACCCATTACACCAGTCAGATTCACCACTCTTTGTAAGGAGTACACTCAGCTTAGTGGTACCAAGTTTACTGGAGGAGAGAGCATCATTGAGGCTCAGTAGCGGATGAGGAGTTTAGAGAGGATTTTCACAGGTCTTGAGATCACTCACGCTCAGAAGCGTCAGTTAGCCGCTTGGCAGTTGCAGGAGGCAGCCCAGGATTGGTGGGAGTTTGTTACAGCCCACACTATTGAGGCAAATATCACTTGGGAGCAGTTTAGGTTTAAACCTTGAGTTGGATTCAAGTTTGGTTTAGTTATCTCTTTGGAATCTACCATAAGTCTTGAATACCATAATTTAGGTATCTTTTTTAGCTAAGTGGATGCCCGAAGCCAGGAAGTCTCAGTTATACAGGGAATTTATGGATCTTAAGCACGGGAATATGACATTTTCTAAGTATGAGAGGAAGTTAAACGAACTGTCCAAGTTTGGTCCTACCTTGATACCCCGCTTAAGAAGAATGAGAATTTATAGCTGGAGCTCGCCCGGACTATTATGATCGTTTGATTGCTCATGTGCACAATCCTTTTACTGGATTGATGGATATGGCTATTAGGTATGAGAACACCACTTCTAAGAAAGCAACTATTGTTCGTGCACCTCCATCTCAGCCTTCTTCCAGTAGCTCCAAGAAGAGGAAGTTCAACTTTTAGCAGCAGAAGAAGAATTGGCAGAAGACTCAGGGTTTAGGGTCTTCTTTACAGAGGCATATAATTGATCTATCTTCTATTACTTGCTTCAAGTGTGATCAAAAGGGACACTATGCCAACAGATGTCCTAACTCAGTCGGAACTTCTGTCCCACCAGTTCAGATGACTAGATGTGATTTATGCCATATTTACTTGCAGCCAGGCCACTTCAAGAAGGACTGTCCCACTCAGAAGAGGAGCAAGGCATCTGAATCTTCGCAGTTAACTCTTCCACTCCTACCGGTAATGATACTAAGTGTATGCTTCAAGGTACCATTACTTTGCAGTTTCATCCTATTCGTGTTTTATTTGACACCGGTGCATCTCATAGTTTCATCTCTGTGGACCTTTGTAACAAATTTGAACACATTCTTTCACCCGAATGTGCAACATAATCCTTGTGTGTGTCTAATCCTATTGGTGGTCCCGCGAACCTTAGTAGGGTTTGTAAAGGGGTGACACTCCTTTACAAGTGGCATCGTTTTATTGGCAATTTCTATGTTCTAGGTTTTGATGCTTTTGACATTTTGCTTGGAGGTGATTGGCTGAAGAAATATGAAGCTGTTATCTTTTGCAAAGTCTGAACTGTTTCTTTAGTTGATGATAAGGGTAATCCTTTGGTGATTGAATGCCGTATGCCTTAGGATTATGCTGGCAGTTTTATCTTTTCTCTAGATTCTCATCCTAGTGACCTTGACTCCACTCCTATGGTCAAACTCTTTCCTGATATTTTTGGTGAAGTCTCTTCTCTTCCTCCTAGGCGGGAAATTGAGTTCCGCATTGATCTTATTACTGGAGCCCAGCCAGTAGTTCTTCCTCCTAGAAGGATGGCACCCAGGGAGAAAGTCGATTTGAGGAAGCAGATTGAAGACTTATTTTCCAAAGGTTTGATTAGGTAGAGTTATTCAGAATAGGGACCATCGGTGGTATTTGTCACTAAGTCTGATGGTTCTTTGAGGATGTGTGTTGACTATAGGGAGATGAATAAGCTTACTGTGAAAAACAAATATCCTATGCCTCGTATCAACGACATGTTCGATCAGCTCCATGGAGCTAAAGTTTTCTCTCAGCTTGATCTTGCCACCGGTTTCCACCAGCTTAGAGTGGTTGAGGAAAGCATTCCCAAAACCGCTTTCCAAACTGAGAATGGTTTCTTTGAATGGTTAGTTATGCCCTTTGGCTTGACTAATCCCCAGCTTTCTTCGTCGACCTTATGAATCGTGTCATTCGAGATGTTCTTAACAAGTTCGTTCTTGCCTTCGTCGATGATATTCTTGTCTTTTCTAAGTTAGAGGCGGAGCATGAATCACACTTGATTTTTTTCCTTGAAACACTTAGGAGTCATCAGTTGAAAGCTAAATTTTCAAAATGCCATTTTTGGAAAGATGAAGTCCGATTCCTTGGGCATATTGTTTCTGAAAATGAAGTTTCGGTCGATCCAGTGAAGATCGTTGCGATCAATGTAAGTCTATCTTCTTTCTTCTTTTGTAACTTAATTATCTTATCTTTCTTTGTAATTCAAATTCCCTATTCTATTTCAGGATTGGGAAAAACCTAAAACTCCTTCAGAAATTCGTTGCTTTTTGGGCCTAGCTAGTTATTATCGGAGATTTATTAAGAATTTTGCTCGGATTGCTGCACCTTTTATGCTTTGACTCGTAAGAATGTCAAGTTTATATGGAATGATAAGTGTGAAGCTGCATTCAATGAGCTAAAGCGCAAGCTAACTTCTGCTCTTGTTCTTACCGTTCCAAATGGAAGTGAGGGATTAACGGTATACATCGATTCTAGTCGAGAAGGTTTAGGAGCTGTTTTGATGCAGAATGGGAAGATTATTGCTTATGCTAGCCGTTAGTTGAAAACCCATGAAGCCAGTTATGAAGCTCAGGATTTGGAATTGCTTACTGTAGTGTTTGCTTTGAATTTACGGAGGCATCATCTTTTGGGAACTAAGTTTGAGCTCTTTACGGATCACCAATCGTTGAAGTATATTTTCACCCAGAAGGATTTGAATCAGAGGCAAGTTAGATGGCTCGAGTTTCTAGCTTCTTATAACCTCGACATTAACTACACTCCCGGGAAGGCTAATGTAGTAGCCGATGCCTTGAGTCGAAAGAAAGCGATGTTATGTCAACTTGTTATTTCTTCCACCCTTATGAATCATATTGTCGCTAAGAAAGATGAAGACGAGATGTTAAGTCTTATTAAGGAGAATATTCGTAATAGGGAAGGTGGTAATCGAGATGGAATGAGAGCATAGATTGATAATAAAGGGATTTTGAGGATTAATAATCAAATTTATGTTCCGAATGTTGATGGATTAAGGCAAGAGTTACTTTGGGAAAATCATCGGTCTAGACTTTCTATTCATCCCGGTGTGACGAAGATGTACCAGAATATGAAGAAGTTGTATTGGTGGAGTGGTATGAAGCATGATATCTCCCTTTATGTTAGTAGATGTGCAACTTGCCAACAGGATAAGGCTGATTACCAGAAGACCACTGCGTATTGCAACCCCTTAAGATTCCTAATTGGAAGTGGGAATAGGTTTTTATGGATTTTATTGATGGATTACCTAGGACTAGAAGGGGTAATGAGAGTATATGGAGGGTTGTTGATAGACTGACCAAGTCAGCTCATTTCATTCCGATCAGGTCGAACTGCACTTCTTCGAGTTCAGCTGAGATTTATATGAGAGAGATTGTTCGACTTCATGGTGTTCTGATCAGTATAGTTTGTGATAGAGATCCCATCTTTACCAGTAACTTTTGGAGTGCATTTTAGGAAGCTTTGGGTACTCGGTTGAATCTTAGCACAGCTTACCATCTGCAGACCGACGGTCAGACGAAAAGAGTGAATCGAATTTTGGAAGATCTTCTTCGTGCATGTGTTCTTGATTATGGAGGACCTTAGGAAGATCATCTCCATCTTGTTGAATTCACTTATAATAACAGCTATCAGGTATAATCTTAATTTTAAATTAAGGTTACTGTAAGAGAAAATCAATTTAATCCCATCTTTTGAAATCAGGCTAGTATCAAGATATCCCCGTTCGCTGCTATTTATGGACGATCTTGTAATTCTCCATCTTGCTAGACTGAATCCGGTAAGCATTTGGTTCTTGGTCCTGATATGATTTTGGATGCTTCTGAGAAGGTTGAGGAGATTAGGAGGAAGATGAGGATTGCTGAAGATAGGCAGAAGAAGTATGCTGATAGGCGGAGAAGGAAATTGGAATTTTCAGTGGGCGATCAGGATTTTCTTAAGATCTCGCTGTTAAAGAATGTGATTTGCTTTGGACAGAAAGGAAAGCTAACTCCTAGATTCATTGGTCCTTTCCATATATTGGAGAGAGTTGGTCCTTTAGCTTATCGTGTGGATTTTCTAAAGAAGCTATTTGGAGTGCATAATGTGTTCCATGTTTCGCATCTTCTCAAATATCTTCATGATCCATCTTTGATTGTTCAGCCTTCTTTACTTGAGAATTTGGATGTTGATCCGAATCTCACCATCGAGAGGAAGCCAATTTGTATCATTGATCGAGGTACGAAGTAGTTGAGGAGGAAGTCGGTCAACCTGGTCAAGGTGTAGTGGAGTACTGGTGATCGGGATTGTACCTGGGAGACGGAGGACAGCATGCGTGCTCCGAATCCTGAATTGTTTGTATCAGGTACTATTTGCTTCGAATCTATCATATCTTTTCTGCTTGTTTCTATTCTCCTATTTTCATTCCTTTTCCGGGACGAAAAGTTTTGAGTGGGGGATAGTGTAACGACCCACAAATTCAGTCAAATTTTAAAAGAATTTTATTTGAATTATGAGTTAAATATTATAAATTTTAAATAATTGAATTTAAAAGTAACGATTTTGGGACATTGAGTAATATATTTTTCCATATTCAATAAAATGGAAAATTTTGTGAAATTTCAGTTTTTTGTCAAAATTAGTCAAATTTTGACTTATGGTTGAAAATTAAAAAGTTTAAAATTTAATTTTTTTTCTTCTTTTCTAATTCTAGACTGAATTCCGAGATGGTCTCCACTTTTCATTTGATTAAATTCTGATTTCTACAGCTTTAAATCTGCAATTTACAGTGTAAAAACGCATGAATATTTATGTGAATTTTGCCTGTATTCTTTTATTGGTTTGGGCTTTGGGCTTGATTTGTTGGGTTTGTTTATTGGGCTTGGATACTAAAGGTCACCTTAATGGGTACGTATCTTTTCACCAACAGAAGTTTCTATTGGGAAAGATAAGTACGTACATTTCAGCTTCTACTTCTCTTCTCTTCTCCTTCTCATTTGCTCTCCAGAAATTTACAATAACCTTCCTCCTCCGTCTCCTACCTCCTCCAAATCCCTAAGTTCCTAACCCTAGCTCTCCTTTCTCTCTCTCTCTCTCTCTCTCTCTCTCTCTTCTCCTTGTCACCGCCATCCCCATCACCTAGGACGTACCCTCCTCCTCCTCCTCCCCCATAGCCGAGCCTACCCCATCCAGTCATACACCCTCCTTTCGGCCATCCACCCTACCATACCTTCCACCCATACGCCTAAGCCCCACACCCATAGCCGTACACATACACCCATCACTTGAGCCTACCCACTTCGGCCACACCCTCCTCCACACCAAGGTCGAACCTACCCAAGGCCACACCCCTCCCTACCCAAGCCATACATCCTCCACACACATCCACCCACTTCGGCCACCCCTCTAAGCCCTAGGCCGCACCCTAGGCCGAGCCCATGTTTGCTCTTTACCCTTCTTTTTATAAATAAAATTGTTTCAAAATATTCGAGCTTGGTTCGTGTTTGTTCGTCGTGCTTGTTCATGTCTGTTTGTCATGCTTGTTCATGTCTGTTCTTCGTGCTTGTTTGTGCCTTGTTTCGTAGTCGTAGTCATCTCTTTCATTAGCCACGAAAGGTGAACAATCGCTCACGCCTTACATACTTATTATTAAGTGAATTAATATCACTTGAATTGTCATCAAAATGAAAAAAATTGATTTTGCTATGTTATGTGATATGATATGTGACTAATGTTATATTTATTATATATGACTGCAAGTTCCCTTAGTTGTTGTTAGGAAAATCGATATGGGTTGAAATGATACATACATGAACGATCTTATAGATTAGGGAAAATCGTTATGGGTTGAAATGATAAACCCGAGCGATTTTATTGAGTTTGAATTTTACTTGGGATTGCGGGTTGAAATGATATATACCCGGAAATTTAAATTATTGCGGGTTGAAATGATATATATCCGTATCACTTAACCATAGGGTAGAAAATTATATACGGACACCGTGGTCGGTTTTTAAATTATTTTCTAAAATTATAAAGTATGTTTGATTTAATAAATTTGATTTTTAAATTTAATTTAATAATTTTATTTTAAAAACTTATATTTGGAAAATAAATTATTTATACGTTTTAAAGTTTAAATTATAAGCTAATATATGGTTTTAAAAGGAAATTTTAAGATTTTAACTTATAATTTTATTTAGTTTTAAATATATAAATAATTTAAAATTTTAATACATTATAATATTAATATAGTTTTAAAATATATATATATATATTGTTTGCACAAAAAATGGACAAACACCTCAAAGTCGTATGATTTAGTAGATCTTATGTTGTTCTTAGTGGTTTGGGTGATTTATGCAAATATATGAAAACAGGGGCTAAACTGTAAAAAGACACGTAGATTTATAGTGGTTCAGCCAGAATGTGCCTACGTCCACTTTATATGTTATTTCTCTTATCTTGTTTAGATTACAAGTACAAAGCTTTGATACAAGTAAAAGAAAGTTGTTTGAAAGTTCTCTCCGTGCTTGAGCTCTCAAACTTCCTTCCGTTGTTGTACCCTTGCACCTCTATTTATAGAGTGAGGCTGGGGGCAGGGGTCTTGGATGTATATAGCTGTTGGTGGGCCTGGGCCGACGCAATCTGGCCTGGAAACTTTGGTTCGGCAATGCCGTGGTTCGGTAGTAGATGGTTGGAGATGAGGTCCTGGTCCGGCTAGGTGTTGGTTCGGCTTGGAGTTGGTCCGGCTTGGAGTTGGTCCGGCTTGGAGTTGGTCCGACTAGGAGTTGGTTCGGCTTGGATTTGGTCCGGCTAGGAGTTGGTCCGGCTAGGAGTTGGTTCAGCTAGGAGTTGGTCTGGCTAGGAGTTTGTCCGGCTTGGATTTGGTCCGGCTAGGAGTTGGTCCGGCTAGGAGTGTGGTGGTTCGGTATTGCTTCATTCGGTGGTTGAACCGGTGATGCTGGTTCGGTGGTGAAAATTCACCCAACATTTGCCCCCCAATGTGGGGCATATGTTTAACATATGTTGTGCTTTGTTTCAGTTTGTCGATCTCATTCGGTCTGAGAACCGAATCAGCTGGTCCGGTCAATCAACCTCCCCCTATAAGTATGGGCCTTATGTCTCCACCATTCCTTACCATTTGAAGATAGCCAAATCGAAATTCTCGTATGCCGAATCAAAGTCATTGCCGGATCATCCTTGACTACCGAATCAGGTAGTTACCGAATGGCTCTTATATTTTGATTTACCGAATGAATCTGCACCATAGGTACTTGAGTGCCGAATGAGCTTTGATATTGGGAATGCCGAACGAACCGTGATATTGAGAATGCCGAATGAACTGTAGTATTGGGAATGCCGAACGAACAGTAGTATTGGGAATGCCGAATGAACTGTGATATTGGGAGTGCCGAATGAACTGTAGTATTGGGAATGCCGAATGAACTGTAGTATTGGGAATGCCGAACGAACAGTAGTATTGGGAATGCCGAATGAACTGTGATATTGGGAGTGCCGAATGAACTGTAGTATTGGGAATGCCGAATGAACTGTAGTATTGGGAATGCCGAATGAGATTGATGGTTTGAATATCGAATGACCTTTCGGTCTTGGACTATCGAATGAATTCAAGTGCCGAATGGGTCCCTTGTTGGATATGCCGAACGAGATAGGGGAGTTCGAATACCGAATGACCTTTCGGCCTTGAACTACCGAATGCACTTTTAGGACTTGAATTATGAGTGAAATTCCCGACTGCACACACTCGCTTGTTTACTTCCTTTATTCTAACGACGCACTTCTTTGTGTTTGCAGATAAATGTCTTGTAAAGTTGAAACCCGATCAGAAAAGAGGAAATCCCAGGATAGAGACGATCCTTCCGCAGTGCCCCCAGCTCAGTCAGAACCGGGACGTCATGGGCCTACCCCGAGGTCACTAGTGGATGGGTACGGCCCTCAAGAACTTCTGAACTCACCTCCCGACTATTTCCCAGGCTTTTTCAAAGGCGAGCAGCTTGATGTTATCTCCCGCTCCTTTGGGATTGATAGAGCGTGCATGCTGTTGCCGGGGGAGGCAGGTGCACAAGTAGAGGATGATGACCAGGATGGTCAAGAAGCAGGTGCTGGTACTTTCTGGTCTTTCTGTTAACTTGGTTGCTTATCACTAATGAATTCTTTCTTTGACCGGACAGGTGGGCAACAGGGCAAGGATAAAACTCTGACGCGGCCGGCTCCTTGATTGGACCTGGATATCTTTTGGTGGGCTTGACATTGTTGTATACGTTAGTCTCAAAACAGTAACGTAACTCTTAGGTTGTAATTATGCTACTTGTAATAAACAACACTATTCTTGACGTGTAATTTTTTAACTTAAGCTGATTCCGTCATTTTTTGAATGCTTTTGTTATTTTCACATGTTGTATGTGAAATATAGCTATGCATATGCTTGTAATCCAGTTGTGTATAATGCCAAGTTCTTGCTTAAAGCATAATTTCATGCCTTATAATGCTAGTGTGATGTATGAATAAATTATAGTCAGGAATTTGTATAAAAGAAGAAAATACCGCCTTTCATGTTCTAATTGTAGATGGCAGTTTTGAATATTTTTGTACGACCGAGGATGGAGCTCAGTTGAATGTCCTGCTATCCAACCGTGAATTCCCATTCCCGCTGGTGAGTATCTTCTACTCTGTGTCCTGTACTTCAGGGATTGTTATAGAGATAGGAGAAAAGTTCTTTAAATAGAATTGAAATATGTGAAATAGTAAAACTTCCAATCACGGAAGGCCTTCGATGTGCTTAAGTTCATGGCAAACGGGCTTTGTAGTCACTTTCCATAGCTGTGGGTCTTGGAGACATTTGTCACCCATCTTACGCCTCCGCGGGGAGTTAATTCTTTTTTACCACAGCTGCACTTAAGACACATCGGAGCCGAGATCGCGCACAGTAACTACCCGGGCCATTATGGCCCGTAATCGTGGGTATTATTCGATTTACTATGGCCGGCTAGCATGGGTGCCGATCGTCAACCGTGAACTACCCCTGGCTGGCCACACCTTATGTTGGGGTTTATAATCGGTTCACAGTTGCCGGCGAGCCGAACGCCGTAATGAGCTGCCTCGGCTATAGTCGTCCTTCTCGGTGGCTTATAATCGGCTCATTACAGTTGGCTTTGAGGGCCGTCGCGAGCAATGAGTTAACCCGCAGTAGAGGGATGCCGGAGCAAAAGTGTCTCATTGGCGAGGGCATAGATTCGTATAGTACCTGTTAGGTCTTGTCCAGAAGAAGTCGCGCTGTGGAGCGCCTTGAATGAAAATGCTATTTGCACAGGATTTTGTTCAACAGAAAAGGATAAAGTTAACAACCAGCCAAGATATGAAGGAACAAGTTAAAAAGAGACAAGTTTTTTTAAAGTGGTTCGGCACGAAAATGCCTACGTCCACTGATTCTCTTTGTTAATTCACTTCATATGGGCAGTACAAGTTAAGAAAAGTATCGACGAAGGTGTTGGATGTTCCATGCCCTCTGGAACACCTCACCGTCCACTGTTGACAAAATATAAGCTCCATTGTGGAGATCTTCATGAATTACACCATCCCAGATTGGATCTAGTGCTCCGGGGCGAGGGAAGATTCGCTTGAGGACAAGATCCCCTTCTCGTAAGGTACGATGCTTGACTTTGGAATTGTATTATGCTGCCACTTTTTGCTTGTGGGCTGCTGCTTTGATGGCTGCATCATTTCTTCTCTCCTCAATTAGATCCAAAGACATGTAAAGGAGTTCTTCGTTCTCTTCTGGGTTATAGTGGATCCTATGGTGGGAAGGCACGATGGTTTCAACTGGGAGCATAGCCTCCGATCCGTATGCCAAAGAGAAAGGAGTATGCCCTGTTGATGTTCTGAAAGATGTGCGATAGGCCCACAGTGCCGTAGGAAGTTCATCCACCCAAGCGCCTTTTGAATTTTCGAGTTTCTTTTTTATTAGAGTTCTGAGAACTTTGTTGACGGCTTCGACTTGTCCGTTTGCCTGGGGATGAGCTACGGATGAGAAGCTTTTGTGAATTCCGTGCCCTTGGCACCAGTTGGCGAACTCCTCGCTGTCAAACTGAAGTCCATTGTCCGATATGATTTCGAATGGGACTCCGTACCTACATAGAACATTTTTGATCAAGAAGTTAATCACTTTTGCTGAAGATACCTTATTTAGGGGTTCTGCTTCCACCCATTTGGTGAAATAGTCGACTGCTACTATAGCATATTTGGCCCCGCCTCGGCCCATTGGCAGTTCGCCAATCAAGTCAATTCCCCGTACTGCAAAGGGCCAAGGGCTGTTCATTTGAGTAATCTCAGTTGTTTGTAACCGCGGAATCTTAGCAAACTTCTGACATTTGTCACATTTTTTGACGAAATCTAAGGCGTCCTTGCTTAAGGTGGGCCAGAAATATCCATATCAGAGTATCTTTTTTTGCTAATGTTTGCCCTCCGGTATGATCTCCGCAGCTTCCCTGATGAATGTTGGATAAGATTTCCCTAGCTTCCCTCCCAGCGACACACCTTAATAACGGGTTAGAGAATCCGCGCCGATAGAGGATGTCTTCTTGTATTGTGTAGCGGGAAGCTTTCCTCAAGATTTTCTTGACTTCGTTGCGCCCGTTGGGTAGTGTGCCGCTTTGTAGGTAGTCTCGGATGGGAGTCATCCAAGTTTCTTCTTCGGTTGTAGCTATCAGATTCACTTGCTCAAAACTTGGGGTCAGTTGCTTTGAGATGGTTACTGCTCCGAAGATGGCGCTGTCTCTCACACTTGCTTGCTTTGCCAATTCGTCGGCCTCTTGGTTCTCTTCCCAAGGGATGTGTTTGACTAAGTAGTGGTTCAATCGGCTGAGAAGTAACTTGGTCTTCTTTAAATATGCTATGAGTCGTTCTTCTCGAGCTTCGAATTCTCCTAGTATTTGATTAACAATAAGTTGAGAATCGCTATGAAGACACAAAGAATTGGCTCCGATTTCTATGGCAAGTTCTAATCCAGCTATCACTGCTTCATATTCTGCATCGTTATTGGTGGCAGCGAACTCCAACCTTATAGCATAGTGCAGCTTATTTCCCCTGGGAGTGATTATTACCACACCTGCCCCCGAGCCTTGTTCGTTTGATGCACCATCCACAAAGAGGTTCCACTTGATATCTTCTGCTATTTCCAATTGCTCCTTATCTTCGTTGGTAGTGAATTCTACAATGAAATCAGCCATGGCTTGTCCCTGCCTTAGTGGTTGATCGGTCAGAACTTTGATGGAATGGGACTGGAAGTAGTGACGCAGTTTCCGTGATGTGATTAGTAAACAGTATGCTAGCTTCTCAAGTTTAGGATATCTGACTTCTGCCCCCGTAAACCTCTTGATGACGAAGTAAACTGGCCGCTGCGTGCGGTTGTCTTCCCTTACCAAGGCAGCGCTTAGGGCGTGAGATGACACAGCAAGGTATAGGTATAATTCTTCGCCTTCGCTTGGAGTCGAGAGTACCGGTGGTTTCTGGAGGTGTTTGATTAAGTTAAGGAAAGCGGTCAAGCATTCGTTGGTCTATTCGAACTTTCCTTTGTCTTTCTTTAGAGCTTCGAAAAAGGGGATGCACTTGTCCGTTGCTTTGGAGATGAATCGGCTTAGGGCGGCCACTTTTCCATTCAGGCTTTGCATTTCCTTTCGAGTGGAAGGTATCTTGATATCTTTTAGCGCTCGGACTTGATCAGGGTTTGCTTCAATCCCTCTGGCATGGACGATGAACCCTAAGAACTTTCCTGATGATACTCCGAAGGAGCATTTTAGAGGATTCAACTTCATTCCATACTAGCGAAGTACTTGAAACATCTCGCCTAGGTGGCTTACGTGATCGTCGGCTTTCCTTGACTTTACCAACATGTCATCCACGTATACTTCCATAGTTTGTCCTATTATCCCTGCAAACATCTTGTTGACGAGGCGCTGGTAGGTGGCTCCTGCATTTTTAAGTCCGAAAGGCATTACCTTATAGCAGTATAAACCCCGGTCGGTGATGAAACTAGTGTGGTCTTGGTCGGGAGCATGCATAGGAATTTGGTTATATCCTGAGTATGCATCCATAAAAGATAAGAGCTCGTGCCCGGCTGTGCTGTCTACAAGCTGGTTGATTCGGGGAAGTGGGAAGCAATCCTTTGGGCAGGCATCGTTTAGGTTGGGAAAGTCAATGCATGTTCGCCACTTCCCATTAGCCTTCTTTACCAGCACTGGGTTAGCGATCCATTCCGGGTAGATGGCTTCTCGTATGAAGTCATTGGCGAGCAGATTCTTTACTTCTTCGTCGAGGGCTGCTGACATCTCTGCCCCCATACTTCTCTTTCTTTGTTTTACGGGCACCTTGGTAGGATCAATGTTTAATATGTGGCATGCTTTGTCGGGGGAGATTCCGGTCATGTCAGCGTGTGACCATGCGAATACATCCAAGTTGTGGCGGAGAAAATCGATGAGTTGTTCCTTCAACTCTGCTTTTAGTTGGGACCCAATTTTCAATAGTCTACTTGAGTCGTGCTCGTCTACAGATACAAACTCCATAGCCTCTGCAGGCTCGACGGTGGCCTCCTCCTCTTTGTCCCTAGGGTCTAATTCATTGAAAGGGTCGCTGGTATCTCGAAGAGGAGGGGCTTTCTTTAGTTGCTATGCTTCTAGACTTTTCATGCAGAGGGCAACCTCTACACCCTTCCCTTTATCCTTCCTGTGGTTGTTGCGAAGTTCAGTCACATAGCAGTCTCGAGCAACGTCCTGGTCTCCTTCTACTTCCCCTACTCCATTGTCCGTTGGAAATTTCATCTTTAGGCACCATGGGGCTAGGACAATTTGGAAGTCAAACAAGGCTGGCCTTCCTAAGAAGGCGTTATAGGCCGAATGGTTTTCTATTAGCACAAACGTCTGTTTTCGTACAACGGATCGGGGATGGCTTCCAATCTCAACAAAGAGGTCTAGTTGCCCGAGGGGCATCTTCGCATCTCCAGTGAAACCGTGTAGTGGTTTATCGCAGGGAGATACATCCTTCATTGATAATTTCATTTTGTCGAATGCATGTTTGAACAGGATGTTCACTGAGCTTCCAGTGTCTACTAAGATTCGGTAAACTTCGACGGGACCGAGCCGGGCATAGATAACCATGAGATCCATGTGAGGGTACTGCCTTCCTTCTAGATCACGCTTACCGAATGTGGTGTCATCACTTTCTTTCCGTTTCGGGTGGCGTTCTTCTATAACCGAATTGACACAGTCCTTACTATCTCTAAGCGACTTTCCATATCTTTCCATCTCTTTCCAGCTTTTGCCTGCGACGTGCGGTCCTCCTGAGATGGTATGGACCACTATCTTCTCTTGACTAGAGCCTCTAGTGTTGCGGTTTCCTCTGCCGGTCTCCGGTGAGGGTAGCCTTGGGTTCTATTGGCAAGAGCTAGAGTCCTGTCCTGACCTTTTACATAGCGTTCCAGTTTCTTCCTTCTGATGTGTTCTTCAATCAAGTCCCGGAGATGATGGCATTCATTGGTATCATGCCCATGAGATTCGCGGAAGCGGCAGAACTTTACAGACTTCTGCGCGTTATCTGATTCCTTCTTGTATGGCGGGCGTTTGTATCTAACTTCGCCTTGGGTGGCAAGGAAGATGTTCTCGATGGTTTCGTTCAAAGGAGTGTAAGTATCGAATCTCGGTCTTGGCCGATATAGGCGCTTTTCTCCCTTCTTGCCCCCAGCATTCTCTCTGGAATCATTTCTTCTAACGTCCCTTGCCGCCGCAAGCGCGTTGCTGTGAGTTGCCTTATTTTGCTGTCCTGACTGCCCCTCAATGGCAGCATCCTCAAGCCTCATATATTTCCTGGCTTCATGGAAGAAATCGGGTAAAGTAGCTGGTTTTTCTTTTGTCAACCTTCTAGCAAATTTAGTGTCCGGATGCACACTACTACAGAGGGCCATTAGGATGAGCTTCTCATCGACATCTTGGACTACGGCCGCTGCGGCATTGAATCGGGTTAGGTATTGCTGCAGTTTCTCTCCAGGTTTCTGTTTGACACTGGATAAGGAATAAGCGTCCTTAGGTTGTTCCACATGAATGCGGAACTGACTGATAAATTTTTCTTTCAACATTTCCCACGAGCTGATGGATCCTTGGGGTAGATGATAGAACCAGGAGGTAGCGAGATCTGCTAAGAAGAGTGGAAAGCATTTGCACAGTACTCCCTCTGTCGCTCCACTCATGAGCATATGTTGTATGTATCTCTGTAAGTGTACAACGGGGTCGGAGGTTCCTTTGTAAGGTTCCATTGTTGGCATCTTCCATTCTCGGGGGGTGATAGCAATTTCGATATTGCGGGCGAAAGGGCTGGTTACTCTAGCGCCTATCCCTTGATCCCTTTGTTCTCGTTGGACGCACTCTCTGAATAAGCGTGCCATCCTTTCATCAGAATTTGGAGCAGATAGAAACGAGTTTGGTTCTGTTCTGTGGGATTGATTCCGTCCAGATGATCTATAGGGATGGTATCGTCTACCATTCCTCATATTTTCCGGTGGCTGCCTTTGGTCTTCTGGGAGCATGCTAGGGTCAGCCATAGTTGGCCCTTGCCTTGATCTTCCCTTGTTGGGTTCTGATCTAAGCACTTCCTCGGGTCCAACTTCGGGCTGGACTCTAGCTCGGCCCCGCTCACTGGCGTTTCCGTGATTAGGTAGTATGACAGGCTCAGCTACAGTTGACCTTCGCCCGGTACCTCCCCCATGGGGTTCGGTTCCAAGCGTTTCCTCAGGCCTAACTTCGGGCTGTGCTCGATCTCGGCTCCTACCATGGCTGCTTCTGCCGTTAGCTCTTTCGAAGAAAGAAGATCTTTGTTGTCTCTGAGATCCTCCAGACTGGGACTCGCCCTATGATTCAGTGTTGCAGTTGGACTCTTCAGCATCCCTTAAGCGTGACATGAGATGGTCCACCAAAGCTTCCTGCTGGGACGTGAAGCGGTTCGTTACTTCAACCACAACCCTGTCTAGATCTGCCCTAGTAATTGCTGCGGGCTGTTCCGCGGTAGGAGTGGTCGGATTAGCCTGTCCTTCATTCGGTACTGCTGCTAGAGGGGGACGATTTACTTGATCCGTGACCGCTGGATCTGGAAGACTGCTGGAAGCGATGTTTTTTCCTTTGTTAACATCTTTTTTCTGCTTGGGAGGCATGTTTTCCAAACGATGGATGATGTTGTTAGAAAAAATGTTAAGTGGATGAAGCTGAAGCTTCGAGTCTTCAAGTTCTCAGTGAAAGCACCAAAAAAGTTTGCACAAAAAATGGACAAACACCTCAAAGTCGTATGATTTAGTAGATCTTATGTTGTTCTTAGTGGTTTGGGTGATTTATGCAAATATATGAAAAGCAGGGGCTAAACTGTAAAAAGACACGCAGATTTATAGTGGTTCAGCCAGAATGTGCCTACGTCCACTTTATATGTTATTTCTCTTCTCTTGTTTAGATTACAAATACAAAGCTTTGATACAAGTAAAAGAAAGTTGTTTGAAAGTTCTCTCCGTGCTTGAGCTCTCAAACTTCCTTCCGTTGTTGTACCCTTGCCCCTCTATTTATAGAGTGAGGCTGGGGGCAGGGGTCTTGGATGTATATAGCTGTTGGTGGGCCTGGGCCGACGCAATCTGGCCTGGCAACTTTGGTTCGGCAATGCCGTGGTTCGGTAGTAGATGGTTGGAGATGAGGTCCTGGTCCGGCTAGGTGTTGGTCCGGCTTGGAGTTGGTCCGGCTTGGAGTTGGTCCGGCTAGGAGTTGGTCCGGCTTGGAGTTGGTCCGGCTTGGAGTTGGTCCGGCTAGGAGTTGGTTCGGCTTGGATTTGGTCCGGCTAGGAGTTGGTCCGGCTAGGAGTGTGGTGGTTCGGTATTGCTTCATTCGGTGGTTGAACCGGTGATGCTGGTTCGGTGGTGAAAATTCACCCAACATATATATATATATATATATATATATATATATATATATTTAAATTTAATTTAATATAATAAATATAGTTTTAATTTAATATAATTAATATAGTTTTTTTACATAATAACATTAATAAAAAAATTTAAGAAGTTAAGTAGAGAATAATTTGTAATTAAATCTGATTTAAAGGATTTAAATTTAAATAAGATTTATTTAAGTTTAAAAAATGTGATTTTTGGAATATAATAATTTGATTTAAGATGAATTGTAAAATAAATGTTTTAAATCTAAAATATAATTGAAGTTAAATATTTTAGTATTGATTTAAATTATAATTTAAGATTTATTATTTAAATGTTTTATAAAATGACCACGGTGTGAAAAATATAACGATTGGTTGTTAAAGAGACCGGGGCCGAATATTGGCATACTCTCTGTCAATACCGGACCACTTTAACAACTGTGAACGTCGTGGAGAATCCAGAAAGAAGTAGGATGGTTTGGCGAACGCTTCTGGTATGAGGTAAGAACGTAGTCCTGACCTTCGGGTCAGCTTGATATGACTAAAACATGAGCCATGGCCAAACCAAGTGAGGTCGCTCCTCCTATCGGACACGCTTCTGCGAAACCATATATTTTACTTTGTGATTGGTTGGTGTGCACCTTTGATTATGGGAGTGTTGTTTCGCGGTGGGTGATAGCTGCGGCTATGCGTTAACACCAGCCTGGTTCCGCAAATCGGTAGAATCCTACCCTGGGCATTGCCTCGCGTGCCTTGTCATATGCCTTATTGAGCCCACTACGATTTTGGTTTGTGTCATACCTATGGAGTGCTCCCTGATAGCCCACCAGTTTACGGTGGAGTTTACAGTACTGTATAGACTACGATACCTATAAAAATGTGTTCAGGGGGATATGGGTAATGCCTTAACGCTATTTTCAATATTATACATTACTGATAGACATTACATATTAGCGTATATTGCTACATATTTAAATAATTTAACGGATCCTTAAAGGTTGGGCAATCCCAAGCATCCTTTGAGTTCCTGATGCATTTATTTGAATAGTTCACTTGAGTTGATTTACTTATATAAGTATGTTAGTCCTGACTCCAGTGTTTTGTTTTACTTTATGCTCGGGCCAGCCTGAGTATCACAGCCTTGGATTCACCTTTTGGAGCTAGAGATCTACTGGAGATTTAGCTATCTATCGATTATTTCCTATTTTAGTTACTTCCCTTTCAGTCATTTGCTTATGTATTGGTGGACTTATGTATTTGGATTTCCAATTGTATTTGTTTTCAGACTCTGAAATTATGTATTTGTTTTGAGACTATGTATTTAGTAGCTTCATGAACTACTATGTTTTATTTATTCCGTTGTGAGATATTCTGTTATTTTGTGTCTATGATTGATTTTATTTACCCCAAATTAATTAACAATCTGTTGTTTTGAATAGTTCAAGTCTGGCATGTGTTGTTTTATTGTCGATTTGAATGGTTCGAAATAGCGGGTCGTTACACCTGCATACATGAAGCCTCTTGTAATTTCCATCCAATTTTCCTACAAATAAAAATAAAATGTGCAAATAAATATTCTCAAGTTAATTCACACATAAAAATGACGATTTTGCCCCCATATTAAATAATGATTTGAAAATAATTGAAATTTTGGTTTAAACATGTAAAATATCCTAAATGTTCATTTATATAATTAAATTAGATTAAATATGGAAGTAAAAATATGCATATTTACGTACACATCAAATACCCCCACACTTATCTTTTTATTCGTCCTCGAATAAACTAAAACTAAGATAAATCTGTTTTCGTAGGAAATACGATTGCATTGAGCGTATGCAACAAGTCGTTAGACCTCTAGGTGTCCCTAGTAGGACGAGTGTTGTCATATGAGGGTTTTCAGCGAATACTACCCACAAAATCCAAATGCAACATAAAAACTCCTAAATGCAAGATTATTTACAAAGATATGAATGCTAGTTCTTAAAAATATTTACAAATGAAGAATTTACTTTTAAATTGACACAAATAACTTAAATATAAGTTCTGGTCATTATCAAGAAATTTAAGTCCTTTTACTTGTCAAAATTTCCAACAAAAATTAAGTTATCATAACAAATAGACTTTAGTTTGTCTAATTGTTTCGGTTGATAACATAGTGCAACTATGAAATGGATCCTTAGTTAATTATCAAAGTTTGCAAAGTGGTATTTCTATTTCTTTTGAATAACAAATCGAATCAAATAAGTGAAAATAGTGTTCGGATTTCGATTGCTTACTCTCTCTATTTTTGAAATTTTTATTGATATTAACAATATTTACATATGCCTAACTCAGAAAATTGAGGCCAGATATATTATCCATGCACTGCCTTGCGGGCTTATGTGAGGGGAATACAGAGCATGGTGAGTGTACATACAAGTATGTACACCTATCGACTATAGGCATTATTAATACAAGAATTTTTATATACATACACCTAACTCAGATAAACTGAGACCGGATATACCGATCATGCACTGCCTTTCGAGCTTACCTGAGAAGCGTACGGAGCATGGCGAGTGCACACACTTGCATGTGAACACTTGACTCTAGGTGTTTCTTATTTTCAAAAACCATTTTTTTACGTTTTATATATAATATATATATATATTTCATTTTGAATTTTTTTCTTTCTTTTTTCTTTTGTTTTTTTAAGAGAGAGTTTTGCAAAATCATCTTAGCACCATTTAACTTAGAAGATAAAAAATGTTATATCCTTTGCTTTAAATTCACCACATTATTAAACAAAGATTTTCCATTGGGATATACTTCATAATTATCACCCATGAACCTTCCTATATACTAGTTAAACCGCCGTTACTTGTAATCAAACTTTATTTTTATTTTTGTTAAGATAAATAAATTTTCAAAAATTTCAATTTAATAACCAAAATCCTATACTTATCCTATAGTGTTTTTTCAAAAATAAATCAAAATGCTAAAAGAAAAATTATTTTTGATATTTTTTTTCGTTTTTTTTTTTGCTTATATATATATATATATATATATATTTAAATTTTTGAGTTTTGGAAAGAAAAAAAATAAACCATGAAAAAACAAAAATGCAGATGATACTCCCCCCACGCTTAATTCTGACTGTGTCTCCATAGTCAACCTAGTCAACCTAAGTGAAAGGGGAAAAATAAAATAAAAATAAAAATATGACCTATATTTACATGAAAATGAAACGATTATTATTTACACGACATCAGAAAATATATCATCAAAGAGTAAATAAAACGGTCCTCCAAAGACCAATTCATTTGTCTCGTCAAGTATGAGAGACACAGCTTAAAAACAGAAAACCAAACCTTATAAAGTTTCAAATTTGAATGTTGATTTGGAAAAATGAATGTCGTTTTATTAAAAATCATATGAGTTGTTTTATTTTCGATGATTTTTGGGGATGATAAAAATTGGTTGAAGTTCAAGTTTATTTTCACCAAATTGAAATTCAAACTTATCATTAAAAACTTCTTCAGAATTATTGATTTCAAGATCAAAATGGTGATTTAAATCTTCCCCTTCAGAATTCAACAACTCATCTTCGAAAAGTTCAAAGAAATCGTGTTCATTAAATTCGTCTTCCTTTGTTGAATTATTCACAACTTCATTGCATATATCAATTTCAAATCTAAAGTTGTTGTATTCAATCGGAAAATGGAAGATCGAATTATAAATTTGGTTCCACACTCTTAAAAGAATTAAAATCCAACTCAACTGCCGCATTTTCAAAAAATTCATTAAGATCGTCATTTTCTATTTCAAAAGTTGTTATTTGAAAATCGTTAATTTTTGTAAAAGGTGGATTATTATTTGACTCATCACAAGTTGGGATTTGATTTTGTTTCTCACGTTGTTTCATGTAGGTTTCAAACAATAAATCCGTGTGATCTTTGTGAATTTCGTCCATTTGCTCAACAAAATCCAATATATAATTATTAATTTGAGAATTTTCAATTTAAAATTGTTGACAGTAAAAAAATTCACCATCGTTGAAACAACTCCCATTGCCAAAATCATTTAAACAATTGTTTCCATTTTGATTATGAATTTCATTTTGGAGTTCGAAATTGAATTTGCATGGGTTATAATCGAAATCATTTGAATTTTGAAGTGAATTCAAATTTTGATTATCTTGAAAACTTTGACTTGAGTTATTGCACAAATATGAATTACACAAATCATTTATCATTTGATTTTTTGTGTAGAGAGTTCAAGTAAAGACGAAATCATTTGAATGCTATTTTCAAGAGTTGAGGGTTGGTCATCATTTTGAAAATTTTGTGGTTCAAAATTCGAATTGTTTGTACAATAGTTGTCATTAAAATATCCATAAGAGTTTGATGTGAAACTATATGGATTATATTGATTTTCACAACTATTGTAAAATTCTTGTGAATTGGGAAATTTAGACATTTTCAAGAATGTTTTCTTTTATGTTTTTTTTTATTTTTGAAAAGTATTCACCAAAGAGAATTTATTTTTCAAAAGGGAGATTTGATTTTTTTTTTTTTGGATTTTCAAATTTTTTTTATATATTTTTGTTTTTTTGTATTTGAAAAGATTATATTTTTTTGGATTTTTGATTTTAATTGAAAAAATTTCAAAGGAAAGGATTTGAAAACTAAGTTAAGGAAAATTTAGTTTTGGATTTTGAATTTTTTTTCTTTCTTTTTTAAAAATATGCATGAACTAATGCAACTAAATTAATGCAAGTGCTTAATCACAAATTTTCTATCCTAAGTAGCTCCTACCCCAAAATTGTATAATCACACTTTGTCTTAATCCAACAAGATAGTTCTTAGTCAAGTAACGGGCAGGAGTTATCGGTGCACCATGAATCACCGTAGCAATGCAACCGAAGGTTTAAGTACCTTCAGAGAAACAATCAATATAATATTTACGAATCATTGTAATATTTATAACTGATTATTGCTCTACCGTAGCCTAGACACCAAGAAGATAACTTGTTCAAAGAAGACAACTTGTCAATATACAATTAAGCCCTGGGTGAGCTCGTGACTCCCTTAAGTTTGAAGTCTAACCATTATTATTAACAAATTCTAAGATGAAAATGCAATTTGTGGGCCAAGGACGGGTGATGTAATCCCCCACCTTATGTGAATTTGGGTATTTCCCTTAAAAAAGAAATAAAATGAGATGAATGCAAAGCAGAAATTTAACGTGATTTTAACAATGCAACTACGAATGAATTTTGTTTTTGCTTTTGAAATTTTTTTAAATGCAAGTAACCAATAATGCAAAGCAATTATAAACAAGTGATAAGAGCATGATACCAGAGCGAGCAGAATTATTAGCAAATTATTTTTACGCGACAAATTTTTTTTAAAAGCAAACAAGGCAAATTTTTAGCAAGCTAATCTTCTTCTTCTAAGTTCATGCAATTTTCAGCCTGCGAAATTGGTGGCACGAATATTTACAAGCCAAAACAAAACAACATAAAAGGAAGAATTAAAACACAACAAAACAAATCAAAACAAATGAAAACAAAACAAATGGAAATAATTAAAACTTGTTTTTTTTCTTTTTTTAATTCTTTTTTAAAAGAAACTTAAAAAAATAACTTAACGCATGAAGCTAAACTAAAAATAAATGATTTTAAAGCTCAAGCCCACCAGCCCAAATACAAAATTGCAACCCAAACTAATATTCACGTACAAATCCTCAAACCACTAAATTTTCACGAGACAAAATCAAATGCACTCATTCAAGCAAAAAATTCCCACTTCCAAA
Organism: Allium fistulosum; assembly: GCA_030737815.1. Taxonomy (NCBI): domain Eukaryota; kingdom Viridiplantae; phylum Streptophyta; class Magnoliopsida; order Asparagales; family Amaryllidaceae; genus Allium; species Allium fistulosum. Next base: position 718,375,468 of record CM060906.1, on the reverse strand, counting down.
AATTAAAATGGTCGAAATTAAAATTGTCGATTCGAGCGCTCGGTTAGGACACTCGTGATTTTGGGTGAGGCGATTCTCGAGTTCAGCGATTGATTGCTGGAGTCGATTAACAGTTCGGGTTTTGGAGTGAGTTGATGCTTAGTTCTGTTGCGTATAGGGGATGATAAGTGAAGTATGTTGTATACGAGAAGGAAGAGCAGCGAAATTGTGTGATGGCAGAGTTGGGTTTTATGATAGTGGAAATGTATTGTGGTTTATGGTATAAGGAGCTATTATGACAATGGGGAAGGAAGAGAGTTGATGGCAGAAATGCAGTTGAACAGTGGTGATGAGGGTAGTGGAATGGCAGTAATATGGTGAAGTGGTTGGTAGGGTCACACCAGGGTAGTGAATGTTGAGGCTTGTATGGTTATGACATGGCCAGTGATGCTTGTATGGTTAGTACTGGTATGCAGGGTTGTTTTTTATCAGAGGTAGTGTGATGGCAGTGGGTTTAGGTATAGGAGAGTGAGGAGTGGGATTGAAGTTGTTGACAGAGGTAGGCAATATGGTGTGAGTGAAGGAAGTTGATTGTGTTGATGGATGTTCTATAAGCAGTGAGAGGAAGTTTGTTGATGTGGTTGAAATGGGAGAATGTCAGAATGTGGGAGAGGAAGTTTGGTGAGCAGAGAAGTAATGTTGTAGATGGTTTGTATAGGGAATGACAGAAGTGAAGTATGGTAGAAATGGTGTGCAGTAGTGAAGTGGTTATGGACGAAGTGTTTGCAGGGTGACAACTTTGTTGAAAGGCTGTTGTTATGTAATGATGATGTTGGTGGTTTGTATGGCAGTTGTGGATGTGGGTGGTGGGTATTGCGTAGAGCGGTGATGAAAGAGGAAGAGAGATTGTTGTGGTTTGGGGCAATGTAGGTTGACCAGTTAAAGATGATGGAATTTGATGGTTGCTGTTAGTGTAGTTGAAGTGTGATAGTGTGGCTACGAAGTGCAAGACAAAGAAGTGTTGTGTGCGCATTGTTCGATCGAGGCACTGGAGTATGATTGAGGCACTAGAGTATGATTGATGGTGGGAAGTTGGTATAGCAGTGAAGAATGTTGATGAAGGTAGCAGTTGTAGGAGGGGGCTATGTCGATGAAGTGGCAGAAGTGTTGGCAATAGAATGTGCAGAGATATGAGGTGATGTGTTGATAGTTTGGTGATGGCAGTGGTTGTTTTCTATGGTTAATAGAGTGGGTAAGAAGGTGATGTGTAACACCCCATATTTTTATAACATTATTTAGAATGTTTAATTAACAAAATTAAATAAAATAATGTAGATATTAATAAGTTTAGAATTGATTAGCTGAGGGTAGTCGTGCCATGTTAGTGTATAAACTAAAATTAAATAACATAAAATAATGTGTTAGGAAATGAGTAAGGGAAATATAGGAAATAGGAAGGGCTTATACCCTAAACCCTTAGGAATGAAACTCACGTTCATTTAATTTTCACTCTAACTAAAATTATACCAAGGCCGGCCACCATTATTGTTCTCAAAAGAAGAAAAGCTAGGATTCAAGTGAAGGAAGATAATCAACATAATCAACATCAAATCTCACATCTTATAATCTCAAAGCTAAGGTGAATAATTACTACATCCCGTTTTCTTATGGTTTTCGGTTTTTTGATTAGATCCGAAATGTTTTTGCAAGTATATGCCATGTTTTGATGATAAAGTTATATATATGCGTGTTGATGAATTATATATGTTCATGTTAGTTTTTATGATATGTCTGGCATGAAAACCCTATTAGATGATATCCAAATGCCTTGAAAATTTAAATATAGGTCAGAAATGATATTTTAGAGATGGGTTTCAATTTTCATAATTTTCTGAATTTATGTGGATTTTATATTAATTTTCTAGTGAATAAAATGATTTATTAGGTTATAAATTATTTACGGCTGAAATAATTATTATTTGGGTTTGAAATTTTTATATGTTGGAAAACGTATTAAAATAGATTTTCTGGGGTTTTTTCGAGATTTTTCCTAAGTGATTTGATGAATATATAAAATTATTTAAGGTATGGGACTTAAATGTCTTATATATTTAATTAAGGAGAAGGGGCATTTTATAAAATAAAATTATTGTTTAATTCTGAAAATAATGGCAGCGCTTTTCTGAAAAGAATTGGTTAACCAATGGGAATTTGACAAATAAAGGCAAGTTAGTTGAAAAGTTATCATTTTTAAGTTAAAAACAAAGAAATCATACTTTTAGCATGTTTCAGCCTTTTATGGCATTAGACCTTCCAACCCAGACCTTCCGACAAAGTTGAAAGATTAGCTCTCAACAAGGTCAAAGTCCAATGCATATGGTATCAAGTTACTTGGTACGTAATGAATTGGACAGAGTCGAAGGGTTCTACGTCGAAAGGTTGATTGCAAAAGAGATTGAAGTGTGTTTGTTTTATAAACCAAAGATAGCCTGCTTTGCTTTCGAATAAGAGCTTTCGACTTGGTTGCTTTCGACCAGGTCAAACGTTTAAGATAAAGGTTTTAAACCTTTCAACACAGTTGAAAGGTTACTGCTGTTTTATCGCTATTTTGTTTTGAAACCTTTCGACACGGTCGAAAGTTTACTGCCGCCTTTGTTTTGTTTTGATTTGAACCTTCTAACAAAGTCGAAAGGTTTACTTGTTTTAAAATTAGCTGCTTCTCCAGGCTTTCGAAAGAGAGCTTTCGACTTAGGTGATTTACCCTTGTTTTCTAATTGAAGAATTACCAAAGCTTTCGAAACAAACCTTCCGACGAAGTTGAAAGGTTGTTTCCAATGAAGTCGAAAGGTTTTAAAAGAAGGTTTTCCACTTTTTTTAAATTGAACCTAGTAAGTCATCGAAAGGTTTATGTTTTAAGAGGTTTAATGCCTTCAAACCAATGAAGTCGAAAGGTTGTTTATTGAATGGTTTCAAAAGGTTTGTTTATTCAATGGTTTCGAAAGGTTTTTGTTCAATGACTTCGAAAGGTTTGATTCAATGGTTTCGAAAGGTTTAGTTCAATGGATTCGTAAGGTTTGAGATGGAAGGTTTTCCAAGGTTTTTCTAAGGCAATGTTTTAAAGTAACTCTAAAGGAGGATGTCCAAAGTCTTATTATTGCTTTCGAAAGGTTTGTTTTTCAATAGTTTCGAATGGTTTGATATCGCTTTTGAAAGAGAAGATTTCAAAAGTTTAGATAGAGGTTCTTTCAAGTGTCTAAATGTTTTCATCAACTAAGATTTGAGTAAAGTAGATATATATATATATATATATATAACATGGTGATATGATTTTGAGTAAAGCATATAGATTATATACTTTTCCTTCTTTAAGTTTGATTAAAGGTTTTAAATTATTTTGAAAATGTTTTCAAGGAAAATTATGGGAGGGGATCCTTAAGTGAAAATGACTCAGATATTAGAATACCAGATGGGACTAGTATAGGGTCATGCCCTATACATTAGCTATTAGTTCCAGCTAATTGTTGTCCAAAATTCCAGTGTGTAGGGCTTGGTCACTGGTAGACTAAAATTATGATTACACACTGAAAGGAATATATGTTGTATACATATAGGTTATTGGTGAGCCTGAAAAACCATTAGGATCAGGAAGACCTAGGAGATGATTAAGTTAGGGACATACCGTCCAGAAGAGAAGTATTTAACAGATAGTTAAGTACAGACCGTCTAGAAGTGATAGTTAAGGATAGATAATCCAAAAGAAGAATAGCTAATAGGTGTTAGATTAATTTTGATTATATTGTCTGGTAAGCCCGAGTCTGCCAAAGGTTAAAAGTTATCCAAACAAAACTTATGTGTTTGAACAGATACTTCATTATTACCTGATGTTTAATGTATGTTTACATAATGTTGCTTTACAGTGTTTAATCAGTTTTGATCACAGGAAAAGGTTTTGCAAAGATATGTTTCAAAAGGATGTTAGTGAGGGGAAACCCGTTCCGCTAAGCGGCGTGGTCTCACTTAACATATATATTCCGGGATGTATAGTATTATTCATACCAGGCTTTACGTCTGACTCAAAGTTTATGTTTTCCCCTTAAACTCTTGGGTGCTCAAAATTAATTTGAGTAGGCTGAGGGGCTAAGGTCTTTTCAAGTTTTAGTAGGATGACGAATAAGGCTACCGGAGGCATGCATAAGGCAAACAGATAGCGATTTAGGAGTTGTAATTTTTGTTTATATTTTGATGTATTTCCGTTGTGATTGTATTAGGTCTATTATGACCATATGACTCTGATCATCCAAGGAGGTATCTTCATATACCGCTCTTGGCATATTTTGTAATAACTATATTTTATCTATGCCTGGGAACGAATTTGGGATTATGTGTTGGGAATGTGAAGCATTTGGTTTTGAAATGTATGAAGTAAAATTTGTTTTGAAATCTGTGTTTTGTTTCATATTCAAGTGATTCTGATATTATTGATACCATTAACATAGCAGTATTTAGTCGCTGGAAGCTAATACTATAGATGACTGCAGCATATGTTGCGCTTAGTTTTAAGCCTCTAGATAGAGGATGTTACATGATGGAAGGCAATATATGGCCAGGGAGGTGCACAGTGGTGTGTAGTATGTTGCAGTAGTATGTTGTAGTGGAGAAGAAGGGGGTTTGTGATGAGTAGTATGTTGCAGCAGTCAGTGGTTGAAATGGGATGGATGTCTTGTGATGTGCAGTAGTCTGTAGTGATGCAGCAAAATTTTGACAGTTTTCAGGTAGGGTGGTGAAGTATGTGAAGGCAAGTCAGGTGAGGAAGTATGAATCGGAGTAAGATGACCGAGTATATGCACACTGAAATGTGCATAAAGGGATGGCAGCAGTGTTAAGTATGCACAATGTTTTGGGTTGTGGAGTGATGGTATGTGACTGTGGGGTGAGCAATTAGATGAATGTAATGGATTTGGCAGGCAGTGAAGGGGAGAGTTTCCTGGTAGGAAGTTTGTGGCACCGTGGTTGAACAAATATGGTATGCAGGAGAGTAGTTGAGTTGCAGTTGAATAGTGCATAGATTTGGCAGAGGGGATGCATGTGCACGTGCACAGTGTAGTGTAAGAAGTATGGCAGAATTGCTTAGATCAAAAATGTAAAACTTGAGTTAGTTGAATATGCAAAATTTGTAAAACAAAATGATGAAAATTGTAGTGTTGAAAAAAATGAAATGGAATAAAATAATTTCTTTTTGAAATGACTTGTGTATATTTGTGTGTGTGTGTGTATATATATATATAGAAATGCAAATGCAAATGAAACTAAAAAACAACAACAAGCACACAAACAAATGCAAGCACAAATCAAACAACAAACACACAACACAACTTTTTTTTAAATGCAACTCAACACAAAAAATGAAAACACACAAAAATCAAACAACAAATAATTCGAAGATTAGAAATTAAAATCAAACTAATACCCCGGCAACGGCGCCAAAAACTTGTTTAACAGCAAATTCCTATCGGATTAGGAAACCCCCGTTAAAATTTTAATTAAAAATAACCGCAAGCGTACGACATACAATTTTAGCACATGGTGAGTACGAGTCGATCCACAAGGAATTGAAAGTGATTTTAAAATTTCTACTCAATCAAATTAAACCAAGAATTTGAAGTTGTGTTAAGCTAAAAATTTCTAAAAACTAACAAAACTAAAAGTGGATTAAAATATGAGAGTAGAAGGAAATTTAGAGGTAATTTCCTTCTCATGATCACATAAATCAACAAAATGAAATTATGATATCTTTTTTGGTCATTAGTGAATTTAGTTGATGTGTTTATCATAAGTATGGAATATTTGTGCTATTAATTAGCCCAACATAAACCATCAAACTTTAACACACCGACTAAACCACTTGTTAACTCTCATAAAAATGTTAATGAACTTGAAAATAAAATCTATTCTAAGCATGATCTATTCACTATTGATTAGTAATATAGACCATCAAAATTTGATTTTAAAATTCACTTAATTACCATAATCATATGTAGATGAAGAGGTCATTTGTGTTTATGTTTGTTTAAGCATAGTCTATTTGGTGCAAACAACATAGGCTATTAAATTCAAAGTTAAAACAACAAAATATTTACCACATCAAAACTTCCATTAAGCACAAAAAGAGATCAAATGAGATCACTATGTTGAATTTAGATGATTAAGAGAGCTTCATTATCCCTAAATTGAAGGGGTTTAGCTTCTCATATCTGTTACCATGTCAACAAATGTAAATTGCAACATAGAACAAAAATAAGAGGAAAAAGAGAGCTAACTAATTTTGCATGAAATAAATCTACTCTACTTGCAAGAAATCAAACTATACTAATTGCATAAATTAAGAACAAAAATTAAAAGAGCATGAAATTAAATTGCATAAAAATAAAATTACATGAAAGAAGGCTAAGAAGCCATTAAAAAGAAAAGAGGGTTTTTGTTTATTTTTGAGCCTAAAACTAAACTAACTAAAGAGGAGGCTAAGAGCCCATTACATGAAACATATGGGGTATTTATATATGTTTTGAAACCCTAATCATATTTTTGGGGAATATCCAAAATACCCTCTTAGGAAATGTAACCTCCAAGTAATCATTAGCATGAGCATAAATGTGCATGTAACTTTAATCATGTGTGTTAACTCTTAATAGGGGATCTTGGTAAGTGGATATGTGGGTTCCTCCATGTTGCATGAGTTGAATTATTTCCATCTTCTTTTGTTTCTTTCTCATGTGCATGCATGAATACATGAAGCCTCTTGTAATTTCCATCCAATTTTCCTACAAATAAAAATAAAATGTGCAAATAAATATTCTCAAATTAATCCACACATAAAAATGACAATTTTACCCCCATATGAAGATGAATAAATGATGATTTGAAAACAATTGGAATTTTGGTTTAGACATGTAAAATAACCTAAAGCTCATTTATTTAATTAAATTAGATTAATATGGAAGTAAAAATATGCATATTTACGTGCACATTAGCTTGCTATGATCCCCAAAGGACTTTTTCGTTAGCTCAACCCCACTTTTACCCATTGTTTCTTAGGTGTCTTGTTATTGTGTTTAATTGTTGGACCTTGGGATAGAAAATGATTTTGTAAATTCAAGACATTTGATACTATCTTTGGAGTTGTTCTTATGTTAGGTGAATTACTCATCATTTTCATTCTTTTTTTTAAGTTTATGCTTCCCCTTAATTTTTAATTGTACATAATTTTTGGTTTTTAGCCAGCTTCTTTCGATCAAGATTTGAAGGTTGCCATTCTTATGAAGAATCTTGATTCTTCCCAGGCTGGAGTTGCTGAATCAGAAGTTTTATTAAAAGATAACAAAAATGCGTATGGTATCGTACTCTAGGATGAAACCAACGCTTGACAATAAAAGGTTGAAGAATTGGATGGGGTGATTGTTAGGCGAATTAGCGCAGAAGATACTCCCTCTGCTACCTTAGCCGCAGCTACCTCTTCTAGACTAGGTGCTACTCCCGTTCCCCCTCCTCGGGTCGACCTAGATGAAGCTTTTAAGTGAAAGATTGATTTGGAAAATTATTATGAAGTCAAGCTCAACGAGTTTGTAGATTATTATAAGAAAGAATTGGGTACATCGGGTACTCACGTTTCACCCTTCATTTCTACTATAGAAGTGCTCTTTGGCCCCTTCTCCAGGATCACTAAGAAAACAAGGGAACAACTTTTAGGTGAGATTGAAAGAAGTAAAAGGTTGGACATAGGGCATGTGAATACCCTTGAGAATAAGGTATTCAACTTAGAATGCAAAGCTCGCTTGGAGTCCATTGCTATCTCCCGAGGTGGATGGACAAGGCTTCCTTATTAGAGCAACTTCATGATGAGAAGGTAAAGAAGGTAATGGTAGAAATCGGTAGGAGGCATGAAATCGATGTTTTCAAATGTTTTCTACCTGGACTTGACCTATCCTTTTTATATATTTGCGCCAATTATGAGTATGACCCGCAAGATTCTGATGATACTTGAGCTAGCGCCAATTATGATCCACAGAGGGTTTACAGCAGTACTACTAACGGCCGTACTGCTCTTGTTCACTCATCAGTTGTCATTACTAAAATGAATGATCCACCTCCTGTTCTCCAACTGACAGGAAGTTCTTCTCCACGTCCGGCATCACATTCCCGTAGATCATTCCATTGTAGAACGATCGTATCAAGCTCTTCTTCTGAGCCTAAGTCGGATTCTTAGCATTGTTTTTGTTTTGCTATGAGGTGTAACTTTGTGAATTTAATGTAACTCGTGTCATGATTGTTGTTTCTTGTTTTCACTTGTGAAGTAAAAATAGAACTAAGTGACCTTAAGTAAATCTTATTTCTAATGTTTGCCTTACAAGCTTTAATTTCTGGCATTGCATTTGATCTATATGATGTGGTACATTCCATGCATCATTTTTCCTTGTCATTTTTGAAATTGATTTCTCATACAGTTCATGAATGCTGAACTGAACTTTTGATGTGCGTATTCTACTGTATGCGGGGCATGACCTGCACCATTTTTTTAGAGGCAGGTTCACGTTCGTGTGCTTGGCACGGTCTGCCCTACTATTTGTTGGCAGACTGATATTTGATTGTGAAGTCAGGTCATGTGTTAACAAACTTTTAAATCATGTGAATGGTTTTTTGCATTGGCTTCGGTTGTCTAGTATCCGTACATCCAGTGTGCTATGTTAGCAGAACTAACATAGAGGGGTTTTTACTAGTTTAAGCGGTCCAATATCTCTATGTCCAATTAGTTAGCCGAAGAAGCCGAGTTGCATTATAAGCAGCTCTGTTTTGATAACTGCTTCAGGCACTCTAATTTTCCTACGTCCAATGTGACTATGTTAACATAATTAACATAAAAAGTTTTTTATACTAGTTCGAGCCGTCTTATATCCCTACGTCCAGTTGCTATGTCAAAGAGATTACCACAGAGGGATTTTTATACTGATTCGAGCTGTCTAATATCCCTATGACCAATTCATTATATTACTATTTTTTATAATAATTACAATGTCTATTACATAAGTAACGCTCGGAATGAGGTCTGAGATATCTAGCGTAGTACCAATCATTTTCATTTTTTTGTAGTCATAGCTGATGCTTCAACTTCAGTTCCTCCAATAGATTTTGAATCCATCATGCCTTTGATATTGGCGATCTCTCTGATATAGGCATTTCTTATACCTAGGGAGAGAATCGTCAATAACCCAGGCATTAACAGCTAGGTTTCATTCCAATCGAGGATGGTAGCAAATCTTCTAAATCGGTGTGCATCTCAATCACATCAGCTCATTGTTTGGCCCAGATGATGACCAACATTAAAGGGCTTGGCAATTGAATCTCCTAGTTTTCGAGCAGAATGTGTAAACATCCTTACCAAAATGATCGCAGTAAGAGGGTTTTTTAGATCCTCTTGGCATAGTAATGGGGATTCTTGGATTCCAGCTTTGATTTTCTTGCCATCATCGGAGTCGCTGTCTCAATCAACAAATACTCACGTTCCTTCATCCAACTTGCAATCACTGATTGATAATTGAAGATGGGAACCAAGTGGTTATAGCCTTTCAAATTGATTCCATGCAACATCGATTATTGAGTCTTTCTATCAAGTAGTTAATGGGTTAATGTCAGATAGGTTGGGAATTTAATTTGTGGGCCAGCTTCACCGTTCTCATTACTGAGAGTGCCATTACCACTTAACTTCTATATTGTCAGTGCAGTTGGTAAATGGAGGCAGTGAGCTGTGGATGGTGGGGGATAAGTTTTCTAAGGGCAGCATTTCGGGCCATCATCTCCTTCAGCTCGTTTTCTTGTTGGTTCCCTTATTTAATGAAGGTTTGAACCGTGGTTAGGATGGGTTCTATATGGACTTCATTGAGTCCCTCGCCTCAGCTTGATTTGTTAAGGCTAGGAATGGAATCTTTGAGATTTCTGAGGTCTGTATTAATCACTTTTAAATAGGTAGGACTCTAGGATTAGCAAGGTATGTAAAGGAAAGTATTAGTAAGGCGGTCGAAGATAAGAAACTGGGAACGGAGGTTCGAGCCCTCCTTCTAGCGTTAAAAATATTGGTGAGATTTTTCATCCCACAACACCTCAATTGATTACGAAAGTTATTGTTAACGTACTTCTACAAATTTGAATCAACAAACTTAAGTTGTATTAAGTTTGCCTTTGGATGGTAATTATGTTGTTGAATGCTTACATAATCAAGTATTTGCACTTCAACTGTTTGTTAGAATATCAAAACCAATTCATATTAGTTTAATGAGTTATAGTCCAATGCAATATAAACAGATAATAGTGCATGAAAGTAAAAAAGATCAAGAAATTTTTTACATCGTTTAAATTCTTATGAATCCCTACATCCACGGGCCAAACCCTTTCTTATATATTTCTTCCTGGTACAAATTTTTCATAAGAATTAAGACAATAATACAACTTTCTAGCTTTTTATAGAGAAGAAAACGACTCCAGCCAAAATCCTCGCTTTTCTCCTTCCAGTCTCTTCTACTTCTAACGTAGAAGATGTATGTAGAGTACCACAATCACCTTTTATCTGTTGTTTTGGTTTTTGCCTTTGAGTCCTGCCACTTGTCATCACATGTGTTGTAGCTTGATGTTATTGAATTGCTGACGTGCCTTTGGCGGGAATCCATGATTTGAGCAGTTGAATTATGGTCTCTGGTAGGAAGTTTGAGATTAAGGCAGGAACTCCTAAAATTGAAGCGGGAATATCTAAAATTGAAGTGAGTCATATACTTCTGATCTGTAGAAGCAAAGGGTTTGTATATTGCCTTAGGAGGATATTGAGAGTTACTCTTCGGTTTTAGGGTGTTGCCGATATATTTGGTGTTAAGTTATACTAGTTGATGTGTGCTATTTACATGATACTGTGGTGTTTGCCTAATACTTAGTTGAGGTCGTCCTAAACAACATTGGGCTTCAAGATGTGTGATCTGCTATCGCGGGATGCCTATACCTTTGCTATTTATTTAATTTTTACTTTCTTGATTGATATTATGTCGAGGGTAAATAGAGTTGTGATGCCTTAACTTAGGGAGTTAGCTCGATACACATACGAATGTGATATCTGATCTGAACTGCCTGCGATTTGAGTTGCCCCCGATGCTGATATGCACGAGTTATTGACAAGGGTGATTTATATCTTTGATGTCTACCTATAAGTGTGGATCTACATTGGAGCATTGTTTGAGTGGCCCTGTGTGCAACCCTTTGGAATGCTTTTTGACTCCGTGTAGTACTACTTAGGTAGCTCTCAGCATGTGCGATGTAGATCCGCTCTTGAAGGTGTTAACAAAGTATGAGTTTTCAGGATTTTAATAGCGTAGTTCGATTATCCTTGTATTTTGGTTTGTGCATAGCTTTTTGATCTGGATGTGTCGTACTTTGGCATCTCCAAAGCAGCTCCTAACTTCGCTATTGTAACATCTGTTATCCTGCCTTTTGGCAAGGCCAGGACACCAAGGAACCAACTAGAGAACAAGTATGGCTTGTCATGGATATCGCTGAATTTTGTCCGAATCCGGATCAAGCTACAATGGATAGGACATGACTAGGAGAGCAAGGTGAACCAACGTTCCAATTTTCAAGTCAATCCGAGTTCATAGGCTCAAGTTGTGATGGATACAAAGTTGGAAAGAGAAGCGTGTTTTCGTATCCACCAGAAGGCCCTATTTCATATCCATCCGGAGCAGTGGTTCGTAGCGGTGAAGTTAGTCATGTTTCGGATCCATCAAGTTCGTATCGATGGACTTCGTGCCCTTCAATAGTCCTCGCTTCGTATCCATCTATTTCGTATCGATCAGAGTGACCAGGTCCACGTGTTAATGAACTCCGCATCGATCAATCTCTAGCCAGAGGGGCTCGTTCGAACCCATCAGAGAAACGTCTGCTTCGTAACGATCGCCCCGCGTCAACCTCGTATCCATCAACCATGTCTACTTCGTATCCATCAGTCCATGTCCATTTCGTATCCACCAGAGAGCCTTGCTTCGAACCCGTGACCCATGACTTGTTCGTATCCAACGGGTCAACCAACTAGGATGACGTGTCATCTATCGAAGTAAACAGGGCGAAATATATGGAGTCGAAGCGGTCAGTACTGAGTGAAGGCCGGATCGAAGCGAAGCAAGCGCGCCACATCATCTTGAGAACATGCACGGTCATTGACACGAGGTGATGGAGTCAAAATCATGGAGACGAACCAGACAGCCTTCGAGAAATCTCAGTTCGTATCGACCATATCTTCCAATCCACTGATCCAAATCCAATGATATTTTCAGGGAAGCTTGCATACATACTGAGGATCGTGTCCACCAAATTTGAGCTCAATTGGAGATCATCTTGATCGATACGAAACGACTTCGTATCGATCACAGATCGACTCGAAACTTTCTGGAAACGGTCGAATGGGTCCCCTCACGTGCCAGACCAAGTCTCCCGGAGTTTGAGCGAGATTTGAGCCTCCTACGCCTATAAATAGAGCCCCAGAACCAACAGAAAAAGGATCTTTTTTCTCTGAAGCGTCCAGACTCTGCCGGATTGAGATTTGCATCCTACTTTTGCTGTCAATTTCGAATTCTAATCTGTAATCCATTGTTCATTGTTGTAACCGCTTGTAATCATTGAAAGAGAATCAATAAAATCATCAAAACTTCATAGTGGACGTAGGCCATACGCCGAACCACTCTAAATTGCTTGTCTGTGCATTTTACATTTCTGTTTGTTGGAGTTTTTTTTAGATAACCTCTGTTTTACATTTATAATCTTCATTTTATCTCTTCAAATAACTCCCGAAGAGTGTTGTGCCCATTTTTGGTACAAAAAACATCCCCTATCTTGAGGCCCAAAGTTAAGCGCTACAGATGCTGCAGTCATCTATAGTATTAACTTTTGACGACAAAATACGGTAATGTTAATGGTATCCATAATATCAAAAGCACATGAATATGAAACAAAATCACAGATTTCAAAAACAACTTTTCTGATTACATTTCACAAAACATGTTTCATATTCCATTACATAATCCCAAATGTTTCCCGAGTTTTGGTCAAATATAATTATTACAAAATACGCCAAGATCGACATATGAAGATGCCCCCTTGGATGATCAGAGTACTAAATAGACATATAAGTCTTAATACATCACAGTAGAAATAAACTAACAACTCTTAAGTAGCTAGCTTTGCCTCTTGCACGTCTTCGGAAGCTTTATTCGTCCACCTACTAATCTGTAAAACCCTGACTTACAATCTACTCAAATTAATTTGAGTACCCGAGAGTTTAAGGGGAAAAACATAAACTTCAAATCAGACGTAAAGCAGGGTATGAATAATACTATTACATCTCGGTTTACTGATATTAAGTGAGACCACACCACTTAGTGGAAAGAGTTTCTCCTCACTAATATCCTTTTAAAACATATATTTTGCAAATCATAATCCTGCAATCAAACTGATCATAAGAATAAAAGCAATATCATATATGCTTATAAACAGGTAACAAATGGGCCATCTGTCCAAAAAATATAGTTTTGTTTGGCTAACTACTAACCATTGGCTGACTCGGGCCTATCCGACAAAATGAACAAATAATCTAACAATTGTTAGACAAACTCCTAGACGGTCTGTCCTTAACTTACTTCTCCAAGGGTCACCTGATCCTAATGGTTTTCCAGGCTCACCAATAACCTATCCTTCTTCGTTGTACATATATATTCCTTTATGTGTGTAACCATCATTTAAGTCTTACCTGTGACTAAGCCCTACAAACTGGAATTTTGGACTAAATTAGCTTGGGGCTAAAGCTAATGTATAGGGCGCGACCCTATACCAGTCTCATCTAGTATGCAAATATCTGAGTCATTTTACTTAGGGTTAACTACCCTTTAAATTTTCCTAGAAAACCTTTTCAAAATGATTTAATACCTTTAAATAATACTTAAATAAGGAAAACATACAATTTGCTTTACTTAAATCTCTTTTCCATGATATATGCTTTACTCAAAATATTGTTGATGAAAACATTCGAAACCTTTTGTTTAAACCTTTAAACAATTCTCTTTTGAAACCATTGAAAGTACCCCTTTCGAAACCATTGAAAGTACCCCTTCCGAAACCATTGAAAGTACCTTTTTCGATACAAGTAAACTACTTCACTTTATAACCTTAGGCCGAAAGGACAAAACATACCTTTCGAAACCATTTACAATAGTCCTTTCGAAAACAATGAAAACATCTCTTTCGAAAGCTTTATAAAACCTTAGACATCCTCTTTTAAAACACTTTAAACATGCATTTCGAAAACATTGTAAACCTTCCATTTAAACACTAAGGTAAAGCTTTCGAAAACATTGGGAAACCACCCCTTCGAAACCTTTATCATATACCTTTCGAAAATACTGGGAAACCTCCCCTTCAAAACCTTTATTAGTTACCTTTCGAAAGCATTAAAGTACACTACTTAAAACAAACCTTTCGAAAGCATTGGGTTCAAGTTAAAATATGTGGAAACAACCTTTCGAAACCATCTGAAACCATACCCTTCGAAACCCTTGGGTTTAACTTTCAAAACATCAAAAGGGTATTAAAACAACTAAGTAGAAAGCAGCTCTTTCGAAAGAAATTTCCTATGTAAAAGAAGTGGATGGTGTCAAAACCAATCCCTTCGAAATCATTAGAGAAGTGGCTCTAATTTAAAAAAAAGGAACCCTTGGCACTACTTCGAAAGGTAAAGGGTGGCAAGTTGGGGTTTCGACCCCTTCGAAAGCAATCTCTTAAAACAAAGGCATAACCTCTTTTGAAACCTCTTTCCTTTAAAACCATTTGACTAAATCGAAAGCTATCTAGTTCAAAAGCATTCTTTTCAAAAGCAAAGTGGGCACATTTCCTTTTAAAAGAAAGGTAAGATTCGACCCCTTCGGAACCCCTTGTTTCGACTATATACCTTTCGCCTATGTCCAATTCACTACGTACCAAATCTTTGATACCACGCGCATTGCTTTCGATAGAGATGGAGGCGGAAGTACCTAGTCGAAAGGTTGGTGTCGAAAGTGGCGAAACAGCAAAAGTATGGTAAAAATGAATTTTAACTTTAAAAAATAATTCATTTCAACTAACCTGCTTTGTTTGTCAACATATGATTGGTTGCTAATTTCTTTTCCCATATTCTTTTCTAAAAGTGCTGCCGAATTTCAGAAATAACAATTTAAACATTTGCAAATTGTCCCTTCTCCTTTTATAAACATATAAAACATTTAAGTCCCATACGTTAAACTTATTAAAACACTTAGGGAATTCTCCAAAAATTCCCATAAATCACTTTTAATATGTTTTCCAACATATATATTTCTGACCCAAAGCTAATATAAAATAGCCGTAATTAACTTTAAACCCAATTAACCATTTTCTTCACTAGAAAATTAATAATAAATCCACATTAATTCAGAAATTATGAAACTTGAAACCATCTCTAAAATATCATTTCTGACCATATATTAAAATCGCAAGGCATTTTGATGTCACTTGATAGGTTTTTCAAATCAAAACTTGTCATAAAATCAATATGAATAAGCATAATTCATCAACAAGCATATATATATATATATATATCTAACTTTCAAAACATGGCAATATATTTACAAAAACTTCGGATCAGATTCTAGAAATCGAGAACATAAAAAATATGAGATGTAATCTATTATTCACCTTAGCTTTGTTGTTAAGGAGTTGAGATTTGATCTTGGATTAAGTTGATTAGGCCTCTTCCTCTTGATTTAGCTTATCTTCCCCTTACTTCTTCTTAATGGTGGCCGGCCTCTCTACTATTTGGTTTTGATTGTGAACGTGTAAAATGAATATGGTATGAAGGTTTAGGGTATTAAAATATATCTTATTCCTAACTTGCCCTTATCCATTTCCCTTATCTAATTCATTTTATTTTCCCTTAGTTCATTAGTTCAACTAGGCACGGCTGCCTTCTATTAATCACAAATCTCAATCCCTTAACCATTTACACTATTTCATTTAATTTATCTAATTAAATATCCTAAATAATGTTAATCAAAATTATGGTCGTTACAGACTCCCCTCCTTAAAGAATTTCATCCTCGAAATTACGGTAAGGCACTCATCAAAATTAATCATAAAGGTAAAACATACCATGAAACAAGTCATGATAAGTATCTCGAATCTTGCTCTCAGTTTCCCAAGTACATCTCTCTCGTCGTCACTCCACTGGACTCTGACTAATCTGACTGTCTTGTTCCTTAGTCTCTTCTCATCTCTCGTGACTATACAAACTGGTTTTCTAACTATAGTCAAATTCGGCTCTACTACTAAGTCATCTAACACAGTCGGCGGTATAGTAGTCTCTGGATCTCGAATACACTTCCTTAGATGAGAAATATGAAAACCTTTATGGACTCCTACCAAACTGTTCGGTAACTCCACTCTATATGCGAGTTTCCCGATCCTTTCTACTATAGGACGAACCTCGGTGCCAATATCCCTAATCTTCCAAATCGAATTACACCCTTCATCGGTGATACCTTAACGAAAACATGATCTCCAACCGAGAATTTTAAATCTTTCCGTCTTCTATCGGCATAGCTCTTCTTCCTAGACTGAGCTTCCTTCATCCTAGCCCGAATGAACTCAATCTTTTCTGCAGCTTCTCTAACTAAATCTGGACCAAGAACCAACCTATCCCCGGTCTCTAGCCAACAAACTGGAGATTTGCATAGCCTTCCATACAAAGCTTCAAACGGTGCCATCCCTATAATAGCCTGATAACTGTTGTTATATGAAAACTCGACTAAGTGTAGATGATCTTCCCATGATCCTCCAAAATCTAGCACACAAGCTCGTAACAAATCTTCTAAGACTTTGTTAACTCTTTTCATTTTCCCATCTGTCTGCTGATGGTAAGCGGTACCCATCTTGAGCTTGGTACCCAAAATCTCCCGTAGGCTCTTCCAGAACTCGCTAGTGAATAAGGAATCTCTATCACTTACTATACTACTAGGAATTCCATGCATTCTAACTATATTCTTCATAAACAACTTAGCTAAAACAGGTGCCGTCCTGGTTGACTAAACTAGAATGAAATAGCCTGTCCACTATGACCCATATACCTTCATTTCCTATGTTTGACCTTAGCAACTCGTCTATAAAATCCATTGAGATAGAATCCCACTTCCAAACCAGGACATCTAAAGGTGAAGCGACCCACTCGGCTTTTGATGTTCGGCCTTCACTTGTTGACTGTTTGCACACTGCCTAACCCACAAGCCAACATCCCTCTTCATACCTTCCCAATAGAAGCTCCTCTTCATATCTCACTACACCACAGATAGGATTTTGGCGCAACCGTAGGCG
Organism: Allium fistulosum; assembly: GCA_030737815.1. NCBI lineage: Eukaryota > Viridiplantae > Streptophyta > Magnoliopsida > Asparagales > Amaryllidaceae > Allium > Allium fistulosum. The sequence continues at coordinate 718,358,035 of CM060906.1, read as the reverse complement.
GGGCATTTGATACGGCTATAAGCCGTATCAAATTTTAATACGGCTTATAGCCGTATCTATATTATTTTATACGGCTGTAAGCCGTATTAACATTTGATACGGCTTATAGCCGTATCAAAATCTGTGCCTCTTTTCGTGGGAAAATTTTCCCCAACACGCACACCCTCTCCCTCCTTTTTTTTATTTCCAGATTTCCTTTTTTCCCCGTGCTTACTTAGGGTTAAATCGCCAGAGCTTCCACCTCGATCGCTAGAGCTTTGACGTCGTCCATCAGAGCCTTTCACGTCTTCCACCCCTTCCACGTCCAGGTAATTTTGTTATGAAATTGCGTGCTTAATTCCGTTGTTTTTGTTATGAAATTGCGTGGTTAATTTTGACTTTAGAGTTCAAACTACGGACTATATTGTTGTTTATTCGACTTGCACCTTTGGCGCTTGCTATATTTACCTTCTGTTTTGCAGTGTCGGTATTGGAAATTATAGTAAATAATAATAATAATAATATATTGTAATAACGTATAAGTTTTAGTTCACGAAGTACAACATATTTATGGGATACAGGAGTTCGATGTGGCATCTAGGTTGAACCAATGACTTTTGGTTTGTGAGTTCAGTTTGTTTCAACAAAATTTTGATGTTGAATGATATGTTTGGTGAATTAATTGAAGCAGATGGTTTAGTTGATGGAATCTACTCAAGCAGTTAATATATATTTTTCAAATTTTGTTTATTTTTCTATTTTCAAATAAATAAGTGAAACATTGCATGAGTTTTTTATCTATACGTGAATAAATATGTATGTTAAAGTCAATGTTTGTTTACCTCAAGGGGAATACTACTATCTTTTACTTAAAATTATTCTTCACTTTTATTTATGTTCAACCATGTACTGTAAAATTTGCTACTGCTCAATGTATATTAACATCTATAGTCATAACATTTATTTCAGTGCAAATTATATAAGTAGTATTTTTGATAGTGTATTATAACGAAACAATATTATATGTTTGTATTTTTGGAATATATTTTTCTTATGAACACAAGACCTAGATGCAGAGAAGATGCAGAGAAAGGTTTACACACATAAGATTGTATTGAACATGTTTTACATTTAATTGTTTGTGCGTTTGGAAGAGAGTGCATAAATAGGTTATTTTTAGCAATTGAAAATACCATTTGAATTTTAATTTGTTACTTCTATATTTTATATTTTCTTAAATGTGAAATAGAATAATAAATGCCTTATGTGAACAAAGCTATGTCATATCGGACACAATCTTATCCTACATTCACTTTCACGCAAGCAGAGATTTGTTGCATTTTAAATCCGTGTTTTCGATTGTAAACGTAACGGACGTGGGAAAAGGTGTTGATATCAAATGCTCATAAAATCTTACGAGTAACAGTAAATATATAACTATCATTAACCATAAATATATTATTCACCATTTCCCTCTCTATTTAGTGTATTGTTGTTATATGTTAGTAAATATGTTGTTCTGACATTGTATATGGTTTTGACATTGTTGTATAAGTGGATAAAATTATTGTTAATGGCACAAGCCAAGTATCAGGAGAGGGGTAATGCAGGTGCTACAAAATAGCGCCGTTGTAATGACAAATTTTTTTGGAAACAGTTTGGTGCTAATGTTGTATATTGTTCTGACATTGTTGTATAAGTGGATAAAATTGTTGTTAATGGCGCAAGCCAAGTATCAGGAGAGGGGTAATGCATAGACATTACTCCGGTGCTACAAAATGGCGCCGTTGTAATGGCAAATTTTTTGGTAACAGTTTGGTGCTAATGTTTAAAATAAACCCTATATTTTGAGTTCCATTTATTGAAATTTAAATAGTCCATATATTTTAACTATTTAAAATTAATTAAATGTCTATGCATTACCCCTCAATGAATGTCCACGTGTTTTTCTAATGATGCCGAACAACTCATCAACATACATTATATTTATATATATTATGCCAAACAACTCATTGTCGTACATTATATTTGGTAGTACTTGCACCATATTAGAACTAATAAGAAGCATCAAATTTATTGAAACAAACATATGGATTATGATAATTATACTTATTTTTAAGCATCATCATCATCTGAACTTTCCAATGGAAAGTTAGTAAAAACATAAGTTGACAGTCTGGCTTAGTATAAACTAATAGTTTGAAAACCGAACAATTGCACTTAGTTTACAAATGGAGCAAATGCTCGGTATTAAAAATTAAGCAAATGCTCAGTTTTTTACGGCGAGCAAATGCTCAGTTTTTAACCAACTGGGTTAAACTCAGTTGAAAACTGAGTTTTAATAGCTGGAAGAAGAACTCTTGGTGTTTCAAGTATACATTCGGAAAGGCAACATAAACATTTTCTTATGCTATGCTCTTACTTTTATTCACTACGAATTTTGAATATGAATTATAAAACAATTTTTATATGGCACCAACGAACACTCTTTTTGTATGGGCAAAGAGTTTGAGGTTAATGCTCTTTCTGCTCCATGTTAATAGTGTGAGTTGCAACTCTGAACTAAAGCAATAGAACTTCACTAATATCAATTATTCCAATCAAAACAGCTTAAAAATATCATATTTTTAAATGGATATCTTACATGAATTGCAGTAATAAATCTTACAGGAACCGCAATAATACAAATATAAAATAAGTATGATGATCTTGCCATTAAACTCCGACATCATGATGTTATACTCTGATCATCAGATTATTAAAATACATCATACATGAATCATATTATTACATATATAAACTAGAAATGGTGATCATGCTTTCAGCACAATTTTCGCCTACCCGATCTACTAATATGTTGTGCTTGCTTCCCTTTGTTAGCTTATTTGTGTTCCACTATTACTGCTAATCATTACATGTTTCTCCTGCTGCTAGGCATGCTTCTGTTATTGATTCTTCCACTAGTCTAGTTATGCCAGCTTCTGCCTTACCTGCTAAGATTTAACTATCCAAAATTTTCTCCTGAATTGTTCACATTTATGCAGTCTGTATATCCTTGTATGTAATGCTAACTATTCACGTATCTGAACGGCATTCCTTTCTTTGATTGCTTTTCCCGAGTGAGACAGATGAGTATGGGTGTGTGATCACTTTCCAATGAACAGAGGGCAACTGTCAAAAATTGTGGAAATATAGATAAGAAGTCATAATTGACTGAAACATTATCTATATTTAATGCACTACCCCTTGCCTGCATATTCAGTTTGACACCCTATAACCACATACCATCACATACCACTCAAAACTACTGCACTAATCACTTTTCACACCACCATCACAACCTACATGTCACAGTTCAACCATTGACATACCAAACCACAAAGTCTACCTGTCATAAACCATCTACCTGTTACATTCATCCACTGTCGGAAACTACTGTTGTTACCCCATCAACATCCACAACCCTTTAACCCTTCAACCATCTGCTATTACCTCATGTCAGACCATAGTGCCAACATCTTCATACCACATAAGTGCCAACATCTTCACTGCACACATAATTGCACTGCTTTCCTTGCTCCTTGCTTCTCTGCTTCATACAACAAAACAACTACCTAAGTACACCTCTCTTTACAAACCGTCATACACACTTACTTCATCAGACCCCAACCACATTTCATCGGACTAAACCTCCTCTGCATCATCCTCTAACTCCACTAGAAATCAACTAAAGCACAACCCACAATCAAAACATCACTATGCACAACTGCTGTAAACACATATTCCACGGCATATTCATACACTACTCATATCCAACACCAAATAACAGAGTTCCTGTCCAACCTTCTCCTCCTTACTGACAGCCAACCTTCTCCTTACTACCACCTGAATTTGCAAATGCTGTTGCCACATTTCAACCTTCTCCTATCATTCTGTAAAAGAATTACCAGCGTACACGAACGTAGCATAACACTGCAGTCCTCCCTTATTATGAAGAAGAACAGTGATACGCTAGGATGTAAGGGTAAGAACATTGCAAGTCCATACTGATTAATCTATTAGCACCAAAATTCTGCTATTGCCCACTTCATTGTTGTGCAACAGAGTCCTCAGATTGGATGTATGCAGTCTATATGTACTCTGTGTACTCAATTTATTTTCCACCAAGCTCGGTACAGTAAGCTTGTATGTACATAGAAGCATGAATGCTTGATTAATTTTCTCATCAACATTCATACCTCTAATATTTCATGATATAATTCATTTACCCTTCATCTGAGGATGATACAACGTCTTCTACAATCAGAGTGTCATATAAACTCGCATGTGTACTTGCATTATGATTAGTTTTAGTCATAACATCCAAAGAAATTTCATCTGTGTGTGAATATTAATGCAAAAGGACATAATTTTTACACCCTCTTAATCTTAAATTACAAACCATAATTGTAACTAATTTATTTTCTTCATATTTTGAATGTCTTCAGCAGATTATGTGCAATTCTGGTCTTCTACTTGCAGTCTGATACGTATCGTTTGGCAAGATATAGTGCTGGGATCACTGGTGGTGATGGTGAAGAAATTGGCAAGATATAGGCATTGATGGTACTATATGAACTTTGTAATTGCTGAACTTGCCGAAATTTGCGTTGTATTACTAATGTTATTCATGTTGTTGAACTACCTTGTTGAACTTTTGTTGTATGTATTGTCGTTGAACTTTGTACCGTATGTAATGTTGTTGAATTGCATGAAGTATTGTAATTGTAATGTACTTAGTGTTGACTATTTTTTGAGCTGCAAGATGTACGAACTGTGAACTATTTATGCAAATATAATTTCAAAATTTATTGTTAACTATTTCTTCTTTATGTTGAATCGTAAAAAAAGATTGGTTCGTAGAAGCTACATATTTGTCAATTAGATACAACTTCTGGCCGTATCTACTGTGTCAATTAGATACGGCTAATGGCCGTATCAAATTGCTTCATTAGATACGGCCAAAGGCCGTATCAAATTGCTTCATTAGATACGGCTAAAAGCCGTATCAAAATATTAAGCTTGGCATATTTTGATACGGCTTTTAGTCGTATCAAAATATCATTTATGGTGTAGTGTCTTGATAAATTTTGGTCCCTCCAGGATGAATCGTAAACTTGGATCGATGACATTCTCCAAGAACTTCTTTCCTTAACTCCTATACATTCGGAACACATAATTGTCCCTTCTTTCTTAACCATCATCTCTGGTCAAGACTAAAATCCTTTAGATCCTCGATCTCAGTTCCAACCTCAAGCCTTTTAATCTTCTCGGCTAACACTGGATCATCTTTCTGCTTAGAAGCAATCCTTTCAATCAACACTGCTCGAACTTCTAAACATGACAACATGGTGGTACTTTGACTAGAACTAGTAGTCAATTTTAACTGCACACTACAAGTAGTCAAAGCTTCTAAATCCTTACATTCTGCCAACATAGCTAACACCACATTCTGATGTTTTCTTTTAAGAGCATCGGCTACCTTATTTCCTTTCCCAGGTGTATACTCTATACCAAAATCATAAGCTGCTAAAAACTCCAACCACCTCTGGTGTCTCATATTCAACTTCTTATGAGAGAATAAATATCTTAAGGACTTATGATCCGGGTATAACTCAAATCTCTCTCCTAAGAGATATTGTCTCCAAATTTTTAATGCAAAGATCACCATAGCCAACTCCAAATCATGAGTAGGATATCTCATTTCATGCGATCTAAGCTGTCGTGAAGCGTAGGCAATAACTTTACCATTCTGCATCAACATAGCTCCCAATATTGTCCCACATGCATCAGTATACACCACCAACCCATGGTTTCCATCAGGAACTACTAACACAGGTGCGTTAGTCAACCAATGCTTTAATTTAGGGAATGCTTCCTCACATTTGTTGGACCAGACAAACTTCACTTCCTTCCTGGTTAACTTAGTCAAAGGTGTTGCTATCCGCGAGAAATCCTTGATGAATCTCTGGTAATAGCCAGAAAGTCCAAAAAAACTCTTTATCTCAGTCATTGTCTCGGGTCTCTTCCAATTATTCGCCACTTCAATCTTAGCTGGATCTACAAACAACCTTTCTCTAAGACTACATGACCAAGAAACTTCACTTCCTTCTTCCAGAAATGACACTTCGAAAACTTCGTCTTCAGCTGATGCTGCCTCGGCATCTCAAGTACCACTCTCAGATGAACCTCATGCTCTCTTTCATCTTTAGAGTATATCAAAATATCATCTATGAAAACTAACACGAACCTATCCAAGTGATCTTGGAAAATTCGGTTCATCAAATCCACAAAGAATGCAGGCGCATTAGTTAGTCCGAACAACATTACTAACCATTCGTACGATCCATATTTGGTTCTAAACGCTGTCAAAGGAATACTATCCTCTGCCACTCTAAGCCGATGGAACCCTGTTGCTAAATCTAATTAGGAAAATACTCTGGCTCCACTCAACTAATCGAAAAAATCGTCAATTCTAGGCAACGGATATCGATTCTTTATCGTCTTCTCATTCAACTTACGATAAACGATAAACAACCTTAATGATCTGTCCTGCTTCTTAGCAAACAATGTGACTGCTCCTCAAGGCGAACTACTTGACCTGATAAAATTCTTACTTTCCAAATCCACCAACCGCACCTTCATCTCCCTCATCTCGGTAGGTGTTATTCTGCTTGGCGGTCTACTCACCGGTTCTGCTCCTGGTACCAAATCTATCCAAAACTCAATAGCTCGTTTCGGTGGCAATCCCACTACAGGTTTAAAGATATCTGCGAATTCTCTAACAACGAAAACTCAATCCAACTTGTCTTCTAGCTCCACAACATCCAACAAAGCATTGACCTCAAAACTAGGATTTTCTACGGAGTATATAATTCGATCACTACAATTAGGTTTTCTAAGTGATATTTTCCTATCATGACAAAATATCCTAGGATCGTACTTACTTAACCAATCCATACCCAAAATAATTCTGAACCCTATGAAATCAAACACATGCAAACTGCAAACAAAGGTATGACCTAACAATTCAACCTCTAGGTAGTCACAATTCATCCCAAGTGTCGCATACTGTCATATCGGATTTGAACCCTTAAGGAAGTAACTAGGTATGAGGATTCTAGGTTAAGCTTATCTACCAAACAATGAGATATAAAAGAATGTGATGCACCGGTATCAAATAGAACTCTAACTGATACACCATAAATCAAAAGCGTACCTCCCAACATAGCTTTTTCTTTCTCCTGTGTTGTTGGTCTCGAGGTAGTTGGTTCCAATGCAAACACTTTTTCTTTCCTATCCTTGGCTGGCACCTTGCCTTGGTTCTTATAGTGTCCAATCTGATCACAGTTGAAACACTTTATTCCTTTCTTCTTAGCGGCTTTCTTTCCCTTGCCCTTTCGGCACTCATGGGCATAGTGTCCCTTCTTGTCACACTTAAAACAGACCACTTCTGCCTTTCCCTTCTTAGCAGCTCCACCCTTCTGAGCTTCTTTTCTGTGGAAAACTTTCTTTTTCGACTCTGACCTCCTTAAGCTTCCTTGGCCTTATTTCTTTCAAGGAAAGCTTGCATCTCTTCATTCCTCCAGGCCATCTCAACAACAACATCACATGGATCCCTAATATGCGGTAACATGGCCATAGCAAGCTTAGGCTGTTGAATATGCTAGTATATGATTTTTGTTTAATGATAATAAGCATATATATATATTCATTTTAAATGTATTTGTTATTGTACTATTTTATTTTTCACATAATTAAATAAATATTTGCTGAATAAAATAAATAACACATAATTTAATTTCAAATAAATATTTTATTCAAACTATTTTATTACAATTTTGAATAGTACAAATTTGAGCTCTCGCTATATATATACAATATGTGATTACAATACAATTTTGATTACATCACAATTTAACATTTACATTTGCACCTCACTACTTATCACTCATTCACTCGTATTTATCTTCAACTCTATTCCATTTTGAATCCAACATCTGAGCGATCTGCAAAATAAACACTGAAGTAGTAAAATTGAAAAAGAAATAATTTTTGCAGTGTAAACAAAAATTAAATGTGTATTTTGAAATTTTTATTTGCCTCAGTTATTTGGGTTGTTCGTCATCATTTAATTTTGAATTCATCATACACGAACAGCTTGTGACATGTACAGTGTATCACTGTACATGCCACAAGGCCGTGCACACCGATATACACTTGATAAAATTACAGGGATAGGTGATCACAAGGTCAAAGCCAATCAAAAGCCGGGTTCAACTCAAGTGCAATACAAATAAAGTCATGACACGAGCACAAGGTCAAACCTAAGCTATAAGCTGGATTCAACACATGTGCAATCCAAATGTACAAGTTCAATAAAATGGTCAAGACAACTAAAACAACTCGACCAGTCTAAAATCAAAAGTGAACAAGTACAAAAAGTAGTGAACAGCACATAAAGGAGGCAAACAAATATACATATGCAAACACACATGTATACATATATCTATACTATGCACATGCACAAATTCAGGCTAGACTTCAAGGTGACAACAGAGCATCAAGTTGAGCAAAACTAGACTGTTCACAAGTAAGCCACAAAAAGAGCTCAACACAACCCAGTCCAGTTCAAATGTACAGCATGGCACAAAGGCACATACCACATTCAAGTATACATGAGGAACAGAGCATGCACAAGTGACTCGAAGCAGGTGAAGCAATACTTTCAGCATGAACATAAATCAAGTCACAGTGCAAGCTCAAGCATGAGTCAAAGCAATGCAATAAACTTCAAATGGAAATATACAATATGCAAGCTTTTAGAAATGAATCAATACTAACATAACAACATGCATACATATACTTGTGCATTTAACCAAACCAGGTAGGATACACGTGTTTCTCAACAGTTCAGTGCACAAAGAGAACAAAGGATATACATGCATGTATATCAGACCAGGTACAAGCTTGAACTCAGAAGAACGGTTTTTCAAATCAATGCAGCAGACTCGAATATCAATGTCACCAGTGAAACAAAATGAACACAGTATCATATGTACTCGAGGCAACCAGACAATATGCTAACAAAGTATGCAGTGACAACTGTGGTGCAGCAGCCTCAACAAGTCAGAATATGCACGAATGTAGACAGCAGATGAGAAAATGTAGACCAGAGCTACAAAATTCATATGTATGCATATTATACACATATTAGCACAAGTTCAGACATGTACAAATATGCAAGACTAAATGCAGTAAGACATAAAGTGAACCCAGACCAATATCACATTCGAACAAAGCCTCAACAGTAAAATTCACATGAAGCCGTGAGCAATTGACCGAAGTCAAAGGGAATAAAGAACGGAACTAAAGTCAAATGCCATTTTTTTCATCAAGCCATGGTAGCCAAGGAACCAAACAAGTCAGAATCGAGCCTTGATAATCAAGCAACGAAAAATACGAATTGAACTAGTCTAATGAAATCACAAACACTCAAGCAAAATCGAATGGCAAATAAATTATTAGACGAATTCAATTCGAACGTAAATTTAGGGAAATAAACCCTATTTAACCATTAACATCATCGGCATGGACATCATTCGAGTTCAAGCAATCTCACAGAGCAAAGCATCAATACAGAACTCGAATCAGGTCGAGCATAATCGAAATCGAAAAAGAATATCACGTACCAATTTTAAACCAAACATACGCGCTCGACAAATCGGAGCAGCCGCAAGCAACGATCAGCAAGCCAAATCAAAAGAGTATTCATCACTACAATCGAATGTTATCAAGTGACGCCTTGATTTAGCAAAGCCCTAAACTTTCTGAAAGAGGAACAAAGTACAAAACGCAAGCAAGAAGTCAGGCCGAAGAAATAAATGAAGAAAAAAGGAAATAGTTTTATCACTTTAAATACTTTGGGCCGGCTATAATATTTGTTAATTGGGCTTTATTTAAAACTAGGGTTTTGTTTTTTTAATTGTTTTTAAATTTGTATTTCTTTTTTAAACTGTTGTAAATTCTAGTCGTGTGACTAGGGGACGAACTACGGTGGTGTAGTTCGAGAATTCGCAACTCAGTGGCTGAGTTGTGGCAAGGTTTTGAGCGTAAAGTTAGGTTAGTCGATAGCGGGTGTCATGAGTTTACATGTGTAAGCGTCTGACTACTTAATTTCTAGTAGAAACCTTGGGGGTAGCACGTAGGCAGGGTTTTACCGAAGCTGGGTAAATCTGTGTTGTTCTATTTCTGTTTTTTATTCTGCTATTATCTGTGCTGCTATTATTCTGCTATATCTGTGTTACGATTATTTTATATATACTTCCGCATTAAGTTTTTATAATCATTAGTATCACCCTATTCACCCCTCCACCCCTCTAGGGTGAAATCGATCCTACACAGGCTTCAGCCCACGAATGAACTTTTCATTATTCTTAATCACAATATCAACCGTAACATAGCCATATCTCGCTAGCTCCTCAAACCTCATCGCATACTCGAGCACAGTCATATCCCCCTGCTCCAATTCAGCAAACTTCCTAAGCAGAGTGAACTTAGCAATCTCAAATATAAATCTTTCTTCGAACCTCCTCCTAAACTTAGCCCAAGTTATATTCTCCTTATTAACTCCAATAGTAACACTGTTCCACCAATACAGTGCTGCTCCTTGTAGCTGTCTAGAAGCAAGCTTTCTCTTATGCTCATCATTGAGCTCTAAGTCAGCGAAAATCCCCTCGCAGTGAAATAACCAGTTCTCTACTCTGATTGCATCTTCAGTACCAATAAATGGCTTTCCTCCCAACCGAGCATAATCTCTACTCAGAACAGCATAGTTATTCACCAATGGAGCTTCTTGGTTTCCTCCTCCAGCATTTCCTCCAACTACTCCAGCATCAATTCTCGCCTGCATCATGTTGACAAAGAACTGTACATTGCTCTCATGTCCACTCGTGAGACTCCAGCACCCACATTTGCAGCTTGTGCCTGACCTTGGTTCCTCCTCGTATTTGGTCTGGCATTTTCATTTGTTGTGGTGCTTCCCCCACCAAGATTAACTCTTCCACTTCTAGCATCCATATCTGCATTCGAGCCTTTGTAAGATATAGAAGAATAGCTTAAGAGTGATAGTAGAATGGAAATATAGCGTATATTTACCTATAGCAAATACAAGTACGTTACTACGACGTTATCCCATATACCGACCTTTTCTCTAATTCCTTAGGATTATGTTTTTAAAAATCATTTTAAGTTTAAAGTTTTTCATAAACCTATGCACTGATACCAAGTTGTAACATCCACTATCTTGAGGCCCAAAGCTAAGTGCTACAGATGCTGCAGTCATCTATAGTATTAACTTCTGATGATAAAATATGGTAATGTTAATGGTATCCATAATATCAGAAGCACATGAATATGAAACAAAATAACAAATTTCAAAACCAACTTTCCTGATTACATTTCACAAAACATGTTTCATATTCCATTACATAATCCCAAACGTTTCCCAGGTTTTGGTCAAATATAATTATTACAAAATACGCCAAGAGCGACATATGAAGATGCCCCCTTGGATGATCAGAGTACTAAATAGACATATAAGTCTTAATACATCACATCAGAAATAAAACTAACAACTCTTAAGTAGCTAACATTTCCTTTTGCACATCTTCGGAAGCTTTATTCGTCCATCTACTAAATCTGTAAAACCCTGACTCTCATTCTACTCAAATTAATTTGAGCACCCGAGATTTTAAGGGGAAAAACATAAACTTCGAGTTAGACGTAAAGCCTGGTGTGAATAATACTATTACATCTTGGTTTACTGATATTAAGTGAGACCACGCCACTTAGTGGAATGGGTTTCCCCTCACTAATATCCTTTTAAAAAGTATATGTTTGAAAATCATAATCCTGCAATCAAACTAATTAATCAAACTGATCATAAGAATAAAAGCAATATCATATATGCTTATAAACAGGTAACAAATGGACCATCTGTCCGAAAAATATAGTTTTGTTTGGCTAACTACTAACCATTGGCTGACTTGGGCCTATCGGACAAAGTGAACAAATAATCTAACACTTGTTAGACAAACTCCTGGACGGTCTGCCCTTAACTTACTTCTCCAAGGGTCACCTGATCCTAATGGTTTTTCGAGCTCACCAATAACATATCCTTCTTCTCTGTACATATATATATTTCTTTCTGTGTGTAACCATCATTTAAGTCTTACCTCTAACTAAGCCCTAAACACTGGAATTTTGGACTAAATTAGCTTGGAGCTAAAGCTAATGTATAAGGCACGACCCTATACCAGTCCCACCTGGAATACAAATATCTAAGTCATTTTACTTAGGGTTAACTACCCTTTAAATTTTCCTTGGAAACCTTTTCAAAATGATTTAAACCCTTTAAATAATACTTAAACAAGGAAAACATACTATTTTCTTTACTTAAATCTCTTTGCTATGATATATGCTTTACTCAAAATATTGTTGATGAAAACATTCGAAACCTTTTTTTAAAAAGTGGAAATTAGCCACAAGGGCCTCATTAGCAAGTGTAATTAGTTTCTAGGACACACAATTGAAATAATTACTTTCAAGGACAAAACGTAAAATAATTAGTTTCTAGGGCCTAAAAACCTATGAAATTATGTCCTTGAAAGTAATTGGACTGCTGACTTTGTCCTTGAAAATAATTATTCTGCTGACTTTGGCCTTGAAAGTAATTTATTTGAATGTGTGTCCTAGAAACTAATTGGACCACAAAGTTTGTCCTTCTGGTGAAATGCCCCTTTTAAAAACCTTTAAACAATTCTCTTTCAAAATCATTGAAAGTACCTCTTTCGAAACCATTGAAAGTACCCCTTTCGAAACTAATGAAAGTACCCTTTTCGATACAAGTAAACTACTTTACTTTATAACCTTAGGCCGAATGGCCAAAACATACCTTTCGAAACCTTTTACAATAGTCCTTTCGAAAACAATGAAAACATCTCTTTCGAAAGCTTTATAAAACCTTAGACATCCTCTTTTAAAACACTTTAAACACGCCTTTTGAAAACCTTGGAAACCTTCCATTTAAACACTAAGGTAAACCTTTCGAAAACATTGGGGAACCACCCCTTCGAAACCTTTATCACATACCTTTCGAAAATACTAGGAAACCTTCCCTTCGAAACCTTTATTAGTTACCTTTCGAAAGCATTAATGTACACTACTTAAAATAAACCTTTCGAAAGCATTGGGTTTAAGTTAAAATATGTGGAAACAACCTTTTGAAACAACCTGTAACCATTTCTTTCGAAACCCTTGGGTTTAACTTTCAAAACATTAAAAGGGTCTTAAAACAACTAAGTCGAAAGCAACTCTTTCGAAAGCAATTTCCTATGTAAAAGAAGTGGATGGTGTCGAAACCAATCCCTTTGAAAGCGTTGGAGAAGCGGCTCTAATTTAAAACAAAGGAACCCTTTCGAAGGCACTGCTCAGAAAGGTAAAGGGCAGCAAGTTGGGGTTCTGACCTCTTCGAAACCAATCTCTTAAAACAAAGGCGTGACTTTTTTGAAACCTCTTTCCTTTAAAACCATTTGACTAAATCGAAAGCTATCTTTTTCAAAGCATTCCTTTTGAAAGCAAAGCAAGCATATTTCCTTTTAAAAGCAAGGTAAGGTTTCGACCCCTTCGGAATCCCTTGTTTCGACTATATACCTTTCGCATATGTCCAATTCACTACGTACCAAGTCTTTGATACAATGCGCATTGGTTTCGATGGAGATGAGGCGGAAGTACCTAGTCGAAAGGTTGGTGCCGAAAGTGGCGAAACAGCAAAAGTATGGTAAAACTGAATTTTAACTTTAAAAAGTAATTCTTTTCCACTAACCTGCTTTGTTTGTCAACATATGATTGGTTGCTAATTTCTTTTCCCAAATTCTTTTCTAAAAGTTCTACCGAATTTCATAAATAACAATTTAAAACATTTGCAAATTTCCCATTCTCCTTTTATAAACATATAAAACATTTAAGTCCTATACCTTAAATATTTTATGTACTTATTAAAACACTTAGAAAAATTATCCAAAAATTCCCATAAATCACTTTTAATATGTTTTCCAACATAAATATATTTATGACCCATAGCTAATATCAAATAGCCGTAATTAATTTTAAACTCAATTAACCATTTTCTTTACTAGAAAATTAATAATATATCCACATTAATTCAGAAAATTATGAAACTTGAAACCCATCTCTAAAATATCATTTCTGACCATATATTAAAATTGCAAGGCATTTTGATATCACTTGATAGGTTTTTCAAATCAAAACTTGTCATAAAATCAATATGAATAAGAATAATTCATCAACAAGCACACACACACACACATATATATATATATCTAACATTCAAAACATGGCAATATATTTGCAAAAACATTCGGGTCTGATTCTAGAAACCGAGAACATCAAAAATATGAGATGTAACCTATTATTCACCTTAGCTTTGTTGTTAAGGAGTTGAAATTTGATCTTGGATTAAATGGATTAGGCTTCTTCCTCTTGATTTGGCTTATCTTCCCCTTACTTCTTCTTAACTGTGGCCGGCCTCTCTACTATTTGGTTGATTGTGAACGTGTAAAATGAATATGGTATAAAGGTTTAGGGTGTTAGAATATATCTTATTCCTATCTTGCCCTTATCCATTTCCCTTATCTAATTCATTTTATTTTCCCTTAGTTCATTAGTTCAACTAGGCACGACTACCTTCCATTAATCAAAAATCTCAATCCCCTAACCATTTACATTATTTTATTTTATTTATCTAATTAAACGTTCTAAATAATGTTAATCAAAATTAGGGTCGTTACAGTTATGCACCATCTACGGCTTGCTTTGGTCCTGTGTATTATAACTGTGGATTGCTTCCCGCTCCCTGTGACTATGCCAACTTTTGGGTTCAGTATCATAATATAATATTGAAATTAAGGATGGGCACATATCTGATACTAATGGGGCCTGTCTTATGAGCGCGGTATTTTTATCTATTGTGACTTTTTGCTTTTTGACTGCAGTTCTTTTAGTTCGGTCAAGTGTCCCGACTGTAGGCTAGCTATGATACTTTGTAATCAGTCTTGGTGAAAGTAATAAGCTTTGATTAAATAGCCGAACGTGGTCTCATGCGGCTTGTTGCAATTCCTGACTTCTTGTGCAATATCAATTGGATTGTTTCAACTCCTTCTCTTTCTACCTTATCCTTTATGGTGAGAGCAGTTCCCCTAACATCGCACCTTGCTTAGCCCATTTTTAACATATTTTTGAAGAATATGGGTGTAACATAACTAAATAACTAACTTTCAACTTCACGTCTAACTTATTCTTAAAATTAATGAATTAAAATTTAAGTGTTATATACATAGTTATAATTAATACATTTCTCAATTATGTGGTCTTCGTAATTGAATTGGTGCATGATAAATAATAAACTAACAAGTTACTGCCACTTGATGGTTAATTGGATTTGACTTAGCATAATTAATACATGTCAGTTTTTTTTTTACATTTTAGGTTACTGAAATATTACATGTCAATCACATAGGAATTACATGGAGATTGCATTTACATTTTAGGTTAATGTATATTTACATGGTATTACACGGAATCTGGATTTAACATTTTTATAATGATTAACTACATGACAATCACATGTAAATTTCTTAAAACTTTAAGATGAAAGATTTAGATGAGGCATCCATAGTGATCAAGATAGAAATATTTTAGTGTAGACATGAGATATATAGGGTTTATCTTATAAAGCTTATATTAAGAAAGTTATAAAAATATTCAGCATGCAAATTGCAATCATATTAATGTTCTACTTTCAAAGGAGTATAAGATAAGTTGAAATTAATGACTTAGAAGTGATTTAGAGAGGGAGTAAATGAAAAGCATGCCTTATATTTCAATCATATGGGCACATTGTATATGAAAAAGTTTGTGTAATGTCGACTAGTAGTTTTGGTATAAGGATGTTAGAAAGGTATCTAAGCAACCTAGGAATTAGAAAGTTATAAAGAAAGTAGTGAGATAATTGTAGGGTACCAAAGACTATATGCTCACATATAGGAAGACCAATCACCTTAAGCTCATCGGTTACTTAGACTCGCTTATTTTTAGAGAAATGAGTGATCCTCTCAAGGAGAAGAACACTCATATAATGTTATTTTACACTTAAAATGTTGCTGCCAACAAGCCCGCAAGTAGCAAAAACCACTAGTACAATGAAAAACAAAACCCAATGCCTAAAGAAAAAAAGATTGTAGAAAAAAAAATTCTTGTGTAAGATTAGCCACATGTGCATATTTGTTTTAGGAGGGGCATTAAATTTCCAGATAAAATTGAAAATCTGTTGCATAATCCTAGAGAAATTTAAAAATATATAGACTAAATTTAAGGAGTATATTTTCCCAACACCAAACTTTAGTATCACTCTTAGTATCTAAGTTACAGTATTCAAGCTTAGTGCACAGAGTTACAAATTGAGTCAATGTGGAACCTTCGAGTGCACGTTCGAAATTGACGGAATTGAAGTTCCATGGAAATTCATTATTAGGCCTAACGACTTAAAAATAGATGTATTTTTAAATTATAGATATCAAAAAGTTCCTTGAATTCAATTCTCAAGGGTATAACTGAAATCTAGCTATCATGCAAAAATATACGTTGTTACTGTGAGGAATGCGGATTACGGATCTTAAGGCTAGGAATAACACTAGAGGGGGGGTGAATAGTGTTTATAAGAAATTACAAAATCTTTTTGAGTTTATGTTAATTTGAACACAAATGTATGTAATATTCAGACACAGATATAATCACAGAAACAAACACAGATGCAGAAATAAAGTAAATGCAGTAAAGGAAAGAACACACCGGATTTTATACTAGTTCGGAGTTACCCTACATCCAGTCCCGCACAACTAAGTACGGATTTCCTTTCAAAAGCAATTCAACAATTACAACCCTCGGTTTCAAGGCTACGAGGTACACCCTCCAGAATCACATCCTTTGGGTAGAGATAATTGATTTCCGGAGCAACAAGTTCACCCAATTGATTTCCAAGGCTACAATCACACCTTTTCTCGCTTGATTGATTTCCAAGGCTACAATCACACCTTTTCTCGCTAGATAGATTAGAAAGAAGCTTATAACTCTGAATAGCACTCAGATCTTGTTGAGATAGTGATAGAGAATCAAACCAGAGATGATCTAGTTAGATTCAATGTTGATTTCGGCAGAGTGATGATAGGATTTTGAATAAGAAAATGTGGAAGAAGAAGAAGAGAAGTGAAAAACCAGAAAATCTGATGATAGATTCATGGAAACTAACCCCTATTTATAGAAGAACAACAGCCATGTCCATTCGTGAAAGGTTATGGCGAATAGACACTTCTTTTGAAATTCAAATTTTTGGTCCTAACTGACACTATGTCGACATGGGGTACTAGGGCATGTCGACATCCCAAAGCATTTTTTGATGATTTGATTTTCTTTGAAAATAACCTTTATCTTATATTAAAAACTATTTAAACTTTATAAATATACTTGACTATAGGTAAAATACATAGATAAATATAGAGAATAATATATATATATAATTTTACTATAATTTTATATTTAAATCTAAGTATAAATATATTATAATTAAAAGATAGTTAAAAACAAACGAAGTTTAAAACAAGAGTTTATTTAAAAACAAAAACAAAGAATATTTTAAGGCTAAAACATCTTTTTGAAAATCATTTGAAAAGATAATTTTTAAGGCTAAAACATTTTTGAAAAGCAGTTTTGAAAATCATTCTAAAGTAGTTTTTAAAATCATTTTGAAGTAGTTTTGCAAGCTTCTTCTTGCAGAATATCTCATTATATCAGGACTCGAGAACTTGTACAAAACCAGGATGTTCGTGGGTTTGTAAGCCACTTGTCGTAGGTTTGCAAGCTACTTGTCGTGGGTTTGTAAGCCACTAAAAAGGTAGAAATGGGTTCCATCCCAAAAGAAAAATTGAGTGAAGATTTCAGTGCTATTATGAAGTTTTAACATAATTCTAGACTCAATACTTATCTTGAAACCTTGAACTCTTGATAATCTTGATATTCTTGATACTCATGAGTCTTAAATCTGGATATCTTGAATCTCTATACTGTACAGTCTTCATTCTTGGTACCTGCATGGTTAAATCCTGCATATACATATATATCTAAACTATAATGTTAGTATTTATATTTTATAATCTTATTCTAAGGTTGTTGTCATCAAAACCATCAGCTCATGGATAACAATCTCCCCCTTTTTGATGATGACAACCTTTGTTTATAAAAATTACTTCTATCCTAATAACTCCCCTCTAAAACTGATAACTCCCCCTTAATCTATGTGAGATGACCTACTTTCTTTCCTAAAATTCAAGCTTTTTTTTTTACAATTAATCACAGTGGTCACCTAGTCAAGAGAATATCATTCTCTGGTTCACCTTCTAACCAGGATCTTAAAACCAATATAAAAATATTGTTGTGTTCAAATTATCTTAAACCTTCATATATGAAAATATATATATATATATATAATACTTTCTGTTTTTATGTCAGAGTATAGAGGTTTGGAAGCAGAGAATCTATTTGGGGATTTTCAAGTGATTCTCCACATAGCAAAAGTATTTTTAAAATTTTCCAGTCATGTCTATTTTTTCATACTATTGATTTCATGACTTATAGATTTAACACTATGTATGTATTTCCTATAATTGTATTACTGTATGAACTGGGCTTTTGCCCGTGCATGTGTGTGTGCATGTTCCTGTGCTCTTACATGTGCCTAATTTCTTTCTTTTCTTATTATTAAAAAGGTCTGAGTCTACCTTGTACTTGGGTTGTAACATCATAACTGAAAGTTTGGTTTAGAAAACCTTTAGTGCTGGCTTAATCCAGGCCCAAGAAAATGGTTATGTTAGCCATATTCACTTTGAACTGTTTCCTCTCAAAATACATGTTATTTTGTTCTATCTTATCAAGGCAACTCAAAAATCTTTCTGCCAGATTTTTCTTTAACTTAAACATGAATTTCTCATGTCAAATATCTAGTTGTTCTTTTAGTTTATAAATCCTCACAATCTCAGGTTTCCTATCATCATAAATTAATTAATCAAAGAGCCTAAAAACTTCATTACTTAGTAAAACATTTTCAAATTAAAATCCATAAGTTTCAGATGAAACACCTATTTAAGTCCAATGCTTACAAAACAGTAAATAACAATACATTGGTTTTTCTAAGCAACTTAAACAACATAGCTTAACATAAATTTGGCATAAACATCTATTTAACTTCAGTAAATTTGTAACTATTGCATCCAATTCCTTAAGCAGCCAATCCATCCAAAGCTTGATCAATGAAATGCCTATTTACCTGCATAATCACTATGGGCTGCCTCATTAAATATGAGACACCCAATCGTGCATCAACACACATGGGTCATACTTGGTCTGGTATGAGTAATCAAATTGGAAACATAATTTTCATATAGTTTTTTTTTCATATTCCAATAACTTTAAGATAAATAATGGAATGCAATGTTACTCTTATACCCATTTCTGTGCAACCTGGGCATGCACAACAAAATGATACATAATTCAATGATTTATTGCAGAGAAAACCAACATAGAATTCATCCATAGAAGATCCTAAAACAGTCAACACAATCATCAATTAAATCATCATTCCTCATCGATAGATTTTTCTGGCCTTCAGGGATTTTTCCCAAGCCTTCATATGAACCTATTTCTAATGTTCAATATCAAATATGTTATGGTCTTTAGCTACTTTCTCTTTTTAAACACACACTGCCTGGGACATTTCTCTGTTAACCCAGCACACTCAGGCCCCTGGGTATAAACATACCATGTGTGAGCTTGCAATATTCCCCTTGCCAAGCTATATCTTGTAGCCCTAAGATCCAAAATCCTTAGTTGAATTACTAAGTGTCACTACCTTTTAGTGTTAATTTCCTCTCTGCATCTCATGTTTCAAGCAGTGAATAAAACATTCAGTCACAGGCATACATCCAAAGATTAACAAGACATATTTTCATGAACAAGCTCTTCATCATAACAATAGAGGTGATTTCTTATTTTTTCTATGGGCTTCAATAGATCCCAATACAAACATATGGTCATAGAAATTTTTTTGTATGTTTTTGTTTTCTTCTCTTTTTTTTTCTCTCTACCTCTGATTCAGTCAGATCCATGTAGATCTTCAAATCTGACTAAATCACAAGTATAAGATTTATTGGATATTTCATAAATGTAGAGGCTCAGCACATGTATACATTGCACCTCTATATTTTTCCTTTTTATATAAGTTCTTTTCTGTTAAGATGAGACTTAAGCAAACACACCATGTTGCAGCCCCATATCCTTTCTCATTTTTAGACCATATATCCATATTAAGCATCCTGGGTTTTAAACTAATAAATGTATAAAGAAAACCCATATTAACTGCTTCACCTCAAAGTTATATTATAACATAGAAAAACCTATTTAAACATTAGATCCATGACTCTTTCATACTGAGTAAATCAATATAAAGAGGTTTCCATTAAAACAGATCATAAAACAAGTCAAAGTTATTAAATCATAAAAATGAATCTAGCTTGCAAACAAATGAAATATGAATTTTAGTTGGGATGCCTCAATATTCAGGACTTATTGCCCATATTTCCAGTGAGATTACTCACCTTAATCCCCTTTTCTTTTTCCTAAGCTTTTCTTTTTCTTCCTTTGGTCTTCTGCCTTCTTCCTACTCTAATGACTGGTGTTCCACATTTCTTTTCTAACTTCTGTTATCTATATATATGTTTTTCTTTTATGAGGCAGAGCAATAGTAGTGAAAAAAACCTTACTACACCAGGTCTTCTTATATAAACTCTGGCTGCTACTAGGGTTTAAGGAAATTACCCAATGTCAATTTTACCCCACCAACTATGATCTACCTCTCATTCTACTTTTTAGAGAAAATGGGTAAGTAGTCCTGGCATTTTCTTTCCAAAAAATATACCTCATTACCCCGGTCATGTCATTTGCATGATTTCTGTTTTCTAAAGCAAAAGGAATTGCTAAAAATGGATAAAGTGTTTGTTCAAAAGCTCATACTATTTTCATGCAATGTTAATTTTTATTTCAGCAAGCATTTGTTTTGTGCACATGTATAATACATGTATGCCTATCCTGGCCTAAGTCTTTTTTTTCAAGACTTGATCATTTCTGCCTACATATATATATTTGTAATTTATCTATCCTATCATATTTATTAACTGTTGCCTATTTTATCACACAGAAAACTGTGTGCATGTTTGTGCACTGTTCTGTGCACATGGACATGTTTTTAAACTATGCATCTGCAAATTAGTTTCCTATCTCTATCTTTTCAATGCAATTTCAAACAAATACAAACTAAATTAAATCATGAAATTACTTCACAAAATCAGGGTTATCACATATTCCTTTTAGGAATTGTGCCCCACAATTCTTTCTTACTTAACTTAAGTATCATTACTTCAGAAAATCAATTTCTGAACTCAAATCATTCTCAAATCAATCATTTGATTAAACTCTAGGCATATCAAAACAATAAAAAAAAATCATAATGCAATTCAGTCAAAACATTCATCAGTATATATATAAATTTACCTTTCATTCAATCAAACAGTTGTGGATAATCAATTCTGATTTTATCTTCCACCTCCTATGTGCAATCCTTTGGATCAAGACTCCATTGCACTTTTACTAATTTTATTTCTTTGCTCCTCAATTTCTTGATTTCTCTGGCAACTATGCCCACTGGTTCTTTTTCATACACCAATCTAGAATCAATCTGTACATCCTTAGGAGATTTTAGAATTGTTTCCTTGTCATGAACCCATCTTCTTAACTGTGATACATGAAAAACATCATGCATTGCTCTCATTTCCTCTGGCAACTCTAACCTGTAGGCCACAGTTCCTATTCTTTCTAAAACTTTATATGGCCCTATATATCTAGGAATCAACTTTCCTTGTTTCCCAAACCTTAGAACCTTTTTCATGGTTGATATTTTAATAAATACAAAATCCCCAACATCATAATGTACTTCCTTTCTCTTTTGATCTGCATATTTCTTTTGCCTATCTTGGGCAGAAGCAATTCTTTTTCTAATCAAAGCTATCTTTTCAGAAGTTTCTTTTACATTTTCTGGTCCTAAGACCACCTTTTCTCCAGATTCATGCCAACTTGAGGGTGATAAACATGGCCTTCCATAAAGAGCTTCAAAGGGGGCCATGCCTATGCTACTGTGATGGGTGTTGTTGTATGCAAATTCAGCTAGATATATATAATCCTCCCAGCTTCCTCCCCAATCCAATACACTTGCTCTCAACATGTCTTCAAGCAATTTATTTACAATTTCTGTTTGGCCATCTGATTGAGGGTGATATGCTGTGCTTAAGCATAAATCAGTCCCCATTGACTTGTGAAAACTTTGCCAAAATTTTGAAGTGAAGATGGTGTCTCTATCACTCACTATAGTTTTTGGTATTCCATGTAGTCTGATTATTTCCTTAATAAATAACTGAGCTAATGTGCATGCATTTCTTTCTGACTTCACAGGTATAAAATGGGCTGATTTGGTTAGCCTATCAACTACAACCCAAATACTATCATTTCCCCTCCTAGTTCTAGGAAAACCATCAATGAAATCCATTGATATGTCTTCCCATTTCCACTGTGGTATTGGTAAAGGTTGAAGCATTCTGGAGGGTTTTTGATATTCAGCCTTTATCTGTTGACAAACCATGCACTTAGACACAAAAGATGCCACTGCACTCTTCATACCACTCCACCAATAATCTCTCTTAAGGTTGTGATACATTCTTGTGCTTCCTGGGTGTATGGTATATTTGTTTTTTGTGATAAGCATCTAAGATTTCTTGTTTCAACTCATCAATAGTAGGGACACATATTCTTTTTCTTTTCTCCAAATGGCCTTGTTCATTCAACAAAAAGCCTTCCACTGCTTCTCCATTTAATATATGAGTTTTCTTCTCAAATAAAAATGGATCTTGATCTTGTAATTTTACAACTTTATTCTTTAATTCTGACCCCAATGTAACAAAACTTAACTTTCCCATTTCTACATTCTCATTGCATATACTCATATTTTCTACACTTTCACTTTCTACCTCTGAGTCAATCAATAGTGATAAAGTGTTAAACTCTTCTATCATTAACCTAGCTACATTAGCATGCCGTCTACTTAAAGCATCTGCTACTTTATTAGCTTTGTCAGGGGTGGACAATATTTCAAAATCATATGAGGCTAGGAGTTCAATCCACCTCTGCTGCCTCATGTTTAATTCTTTTTGTGAAAACAAATATTTAAGTGACTTATGGTCAGTGTAAACTTCAAACTTTGCCCCCAACAAATAGTGTCTCCATAATTTAAGAGCATACACTATAGCAGCCAATTCAAGATCATGTGTAGCATACCTTACCTCACTGGGTTTCAACTGTCTAGAGGCATAAGCTATCACTTGGTGTTGTTGCATCAATACTGCCCCAAGCCCTTGTCCACTTGCATCAGTATATATCACTAAATTTTCATTCCCCTCAGGTACTTTCAGTATTGGAGCTTGTATCAGTGCTTCTTTTAACCTCCCAAAAGCTTTCTCACACTCCTCAGTCCAAGCAAATACCTGATTCTTCCTAGTCAATCTGGTTAATGGGATTGAAATCTTTGAAAAATCTTTTATAAACCTTCTGTAGTACCCAGCCATTCCCATAAATGACCTAACCTCTGTGACATTAGTAGGCCTTTTCCAAGCTTGAACCGCACTTACTTTATTGGGATCTACAGATATACCTTCTTCTGATACCACATGTCCTAAAAAAATTACTTCCTTCTGCCAAAAAGTGCATTTTGAAAATTTTGCCTTCAAATTTTCTTGCCTCAGTTTATGAAGTAATATATGCAAATGATTCTCATGCTCCTCAACTGACTTAGAATAAATTAGTATATCATCAATAAATATCAATACAAATTTATCCAAGTATTTTCTAAAAATTCTATTCATCAAATCAACAAAGTAAGAGGGAGCATTTGTCAAATCAAATGGCATTACTAAAAATTCATAAAGTCCATATCTAGTGTTCAAAGCTGTGTATTTAATTCTTTCCTCTTCTACATTCATTTGATGGAATCCTGAAGCTAAATCAAGTCTAGAGAATATTTTTGCACCACTCAATTGATCAAAGTGATCATCAATTCTTGGTAAGGGGTATTTGTTTTTAACTGTGATTTTATTTAACTCCCTATAATCAATACATAATCTGAGAGATCCATCTTGTTTCTTAACAAAAACCACTGGTGCTCCCCATGATGAGCTACTAGGTCTGATGAAGCCTTTTTCTTCTAGTTCGAACAGTTGCTTTTTTAGCTCTATCAATTCCTTAGGCCCCATTCTAGTTGGCCTCTTAACTACTGGGCTAGCCTCTGGAATTAGTTTAATTGAAAACTCTACTGGCCTATGGTTTGGAACTCCCCTAACCTCACCAAACACATCAGTATATTGATTTACTATAGAGATTTCTTCTAATGTGGGCATGGGCTTCTCACTAGACAAAGTAACAAGAGTAGCTATATTTCTGCTCTTGTTTGCCTCACACAGAACAACTACCCTTTTTCCATCAAATTTTTTTAGTGATATGGTAGATGTTTCCATATTTATAATAGCCTTATATTTCCTCAACCAATCAACTCCTAAAATAACTCCTATGCCCGGGTATTGCAACACATATAGGTCTGCACTAAACACACATCCCCCTATATTTAATCCCAGTTGCATACACATCATACCCAAAACACAGGAACTACCTAAAGGACTTCTAATTAGTAATGGCTTATCAACAATCATGCAATTCAATTTTAGTTGTTGTACAATATCATGGGAAATCAAGGAGTGTGTAGCCCCAGTATAATACACTACTACAAAAGGTATTGAGTGAATGAGCAAAGTACCTTCAACTTGGCCATGGTTCTCAACATTTGGTCCCTCAGTTGCTTTACCTTTCCCTTCCAAGGTTTCTACTTTTCCTTGCTTAAAGTATGGACAGTTCCTCTTTATGTGACACTCCTTTCCACACTGGTGACACTTGAAGGATGCTGGTCTGGGATTGGTGCACCTATTCTTCATATGCCCCTCTTGGCCACAGTTATAACAAGTGATCTTCTTCTTAACTTCAGCAGTCTTGGCTTCTTCTGGTTTCTTGGTGGAAGCTACATCTGTTTTCTTTTTATCATAAGGATGAAACTTACCCTTCCCTTTCTTATTTTGATTATTCTTGAATGCTCTAAAATTTTCTCTGGCTTTATCATGTTGTTCAATGCTCAGAGTCAGATCCAAACTTGATCAAATGTCCTGTCCTTATATGGCAACATAGCTCTACTAAGGCTGGCATTCAGTCCTTGAATGTATCTGCCATTTTTAGCTTCTTGAGTTGTGATAAGCACTGCACCATACTTGGCTAGTGATTCAAACTTCTGTGTGTACTCAGTAACACTCATAGCCCCTTGCCTTAATTTAATAAATTCTTCTAGCAAAGATTCCTTGGCTGATGCTGGGACAAATCTACCTTCTAGCATTGCCTTAAATTGATCCCATGTCACTTCTCCTTCAGGTCATCCAGCTATGATAACCTCCCACCAGTCCAAAGCTGCTCCTCTCAATTGCATGGATGCTATTTGCCTTTTCTTTTGGTCTTCAACTTGCATATCTGTAAAAATCCTGTCCAAAATTCTGAGCCAATTTTGAACTCCCATAATCCCTTCTGTTCCATCAAATGTTTTGCCTCCAAGATTGGTAAAGGTCTTGAGTAGTTTGGAAAGCTCCTCATGTGGATTTTCTTGCCTATTGCCTACCCCTTCCCTTATAGCTCTCATGAAATCTTGCATATTCACCATTGGTGGTTCACTTGATCCTACCTCTTGTTGTCTAGGTCTTACCATGATTCTATGGATATGACACTTGGGTTAGTCCATTTTTGTTTATTTTCTATAAATTTACTCATTTAATTTATCTCTATCCAATCCTTGTAATTATTATTAGTATAAGTATCAATTAAAACAAGGCATCCAAAGCAGTCAACACACCATACATCCAATGCAAACAAGTTCATACAACATTTTGCTATGTTATTTAACAACATAGCTCTGAAACCTAATGAGATGACCCACTTTCTTTCCTAAAATTCAAGCTTTTTTTTACAATTAATCACAGTGGTCACCTAGTCAAGAGAATATCATTCTCTGGTTCACCTTCTAACCAGGATCTTAAAACCAATATAAAAATATTATTGTGTTCAAATTATCTTAAACCTTCATATATGAAAATATATATATATATATATAATACTTTCTATTTTTATGTCAGAGTACAGAGGTTTGGAAGCAGAGAATCTATTTGGGGATTTTCAAGTGATTCTCCACATAGCAAAAGTATTTTTCAAATTTTCCAGTCATGTCTATTTCTTCATACTATTGATTTCATGACTTATAGATTTAACACTATGTATGTATTTCCTATAATTGTATTACTGTATGAACTGGGCTTTTGCCCGTGCATGTGTGTGTGCATGTTCCTGTGCTCTTACATGTGCCTAATTTCTTTCTTTTCTTGTTAGTAAAAAGGTCTGAGTCTACCTTGTACTTGGGTTGTAACATCATAACTGAAAGTTTGGTTTAGAAAACCTTTAGTGCTGGCTTAACCCAGGCTCAAGAAAATGGTTATGTTAGCCATATTCACTTTGAACTGTTTCCTCTCAAAATACATGTTATTTTGTTCTATCTTATCAAGGCAACTCAAAAATCTTTCTGCCAGATTTTTCTTTAACTTAAACATGAATTTCTCATGTCAAATATCTAGTTGTTCTTTTAGTTTATAAATCCTCACAATCTCAGGTTTCCTATCATCATAAATTAATTAATCAAAGAGCCTAAAAACTTCATTACTTAGTAAAACATTTTCAAATTAAAATCCATAAGTTTCAGATGAAACACCTATTTAAGTCCAATGCTTACAAAACAGTAAATAACAATACATTGGTTTTTCTAAGCAACTTAAACAACATAGCTTAACATAAATTTGGCATAAACATCTATTTAACTTCAGTAAATTTGTAACTATTGCATCCAATTCCTTAAGCAGCCAATCCATCCAAAGCTTGATCAATGAAATGCCTATTTACCTGCATAATCACTATGGGCTGCCTCATTAAATATGAGACACCCAATAGTGCATCAACACACATGGGTCAGACTTGGTCTGGTAAGACTAATCAAATTGGAAACATAATTTTCATATAGTTTTGTTTTCATATTCCAATAACTTTAAGATAAATAAAGGAATGTAATGTTACTCTTATACCCATTTCTGTGCAACCTGGGCATGCACAACAAAATGATACATAATTCAATGATTTATTGCAGAGAAAACCAACATAGAATTCATCCATAGAAGATCCTAAAACAGTCAACACAATCATCAATTAAATCATCATTCCTCATCCATAGATTTTTCTGGCCTTAAGGGATTTTTCCCAAGCCTTCATATGAACCTATTTCTAATGTTCAATATCAAATATGTTATGGTCTTTAGCTACTTTATCTTTTTAAACACACACTGCCTGGGACATTTCTCTGTTAACCCAGCACACTCAGGCCCCTGGGTATAAACATACCATGTGTGAGCTTGCAATATTCCCCTTGCCAAGCTATATCTTGTAGCCCTAAGATCCAAAATCCTTAGTTGAATTACTAAGTGTCACTACCTTTTAGTGTTAATTTCTTCTCTGCATCTCATGTTTCAAGCAGTGAATAAAACATTCAGTCACAGGCATACATCCAAAGATTAACAAGACATATTTTCATGAACAAGCTCTTCATCATAACAATAGAGGTGATTTCTTTTTTTTTTCTATGGGCTTCAATAGATCCCAATACAAACATATGGTCATAGAAAATTTTCTGTTTGTTTTTCTTTTCTTCTCTTTTTTTTTTCTCTCTACCTCTAATTCAGTCAGATCCATGTAGATCTTCAAATCTGACTAAATCACAAGTATAAGATTTATTGGATAGTTCATAAATGTAGAGGCTCAGCACATGTATACATTGCACCTCTATATTTTTCCTTTTTATATAAGTTCTTTTCTGTTAAGATGAGACTTAAGCAAACACACCATGTTGCAGCCCCATATCCTTTCTCATTTTTAGACCATATATCCATATTAAGCATCCTGGGTTTTAAACTAATAAATGTATAAAGAAAACCCATATTAACTGCTTCACCTCAAAGTTATATTATAACACAGAAAAACCTATTTAAACATTAGATCCATGACTCTTTCATACTGAGTAAATCAATATAAAGAGGTTTCCATTAAAACAGATCATAAAACAAGTCAAAGTTATTAAATCATAAAAATGAATCTAGCTTGCAAACAAATGAAATATGAATTTTATTTGGACTGCCTCAATATTCAGGATATTGCCCATATTTCCAGTGAGATTACTCACCTTAATCCCTATTTCTTTTTCCTAAGCTTTTCTTTTTCTTCCTTTGGTCTTCTGCCTTCTTCCTACTCTAATGACTGGTGTTCCACATTTCTTTTCTAACTTCTGTTATCTATATATATGTTTTTCTTTTATGAGGCAGAGCAATAATAATGAAAAAAACCTTACTACACCAGGTCTTCTTATATAAACTCTGGCTGCTACTAGGGTTTAAGGAAATTACCCAATGTCAATTTTACCCCACCAACTATGATCTACCTCTCATTCTACTTTTTAGAGAAAATGGGTAAGTAGTCCTGGCATTTTCTTTCCAGAAAATATACCTCATTACCCCGGTCATGTCATTTGCATGATTTCTGTTTTCTAAAGCAAAAGGAATTGCTAAAAATGGATAAAGTGTTTGTTCAAAAGCTCATACTATTTTCATGCAATGTTAATTTTTATTTCAGCAAGCATTTGTTTTGTGCACATGTATAATACATGTATGCCTATCCTGGCCTAAGTCTTCTTTTTTTTCAAGACTTGATCATTTCTGCCTACATATATATATTTGTAATTTATCTATCCTATCATATTTATTAACTGTTGCCTATTTTATCACACAGAAAACTGTGTGCATGTTTGTGCACTGTTCTGTGCACATGTACATGTTTTTAAACTATGCATCTGCAAATCAGTTTCCTATCTCTATCTTTTCAATGCAATTTCAAACAAATACAAACTAAATTAGATCATGAAATTACTTCACAAATAATGATGAAAAAACAAAAAAGAAGAAACTACAGAGTATCTTTGACAATTGGAGATCTATGGATCGAACAATTTGGATAATGGAAACAGAAATTTCCACGTTGTTCAACCAAGTTTCCGTCCTTGTCAAAACATACTTCGCCAATGCAAATGACTTTGTCATTGTTTTCTGCATGCTCTTCTTCCATTGGTTCTTCTTCTTCTTCTTCACTTTCCTCCTGTTCATGATCTCCTGAAGAGTCCTCGTCAATCAAGATTGGATTAATATGATTGTCCATTAGAAAATTTGTAAATTTCAAAGGATTTTCCCTTGCCTTTCCTATTCTTTTTCCATTCGGAGTTGCACCCACTACACCAGAAAAGCCATTTCACCACGGCTTTGGGCCGTGGCAAAACAATTTTGCCACGGCTTTAGGCCGTGGCAAAATAGGCAGTGGCAAAACATTTGCCACGGCTCAGAGCCGTGGCAAAATGAAAATTTGCCACGCCTCTGAGCCGTGGCAAATTTACATTTTGCAACGGCTCTGGGCCGTGGCAAATTTTCATTTAACCATGGCTAATTTACATATAGCCACGGCTTAGTTGACTTCAGTTCATAATACAACTACAAGTGCTTGATTACAAACTTATGACTTTCAATTGATAATACAACTTCAACATGAAAGAAATACAATAGCATACAAATAAACAAATCAAAGAAATAAATAGAGTAACATATATACACAACTTCTATTGATATTACAAATCAGTTCGCAGTAAAACAACTAAACATCTACTATACATTGCAAACACTAAAAAACAACAGAGAAAGAAATGATCCCATTAAAAAACCAAGTGAATGTTATAGCTTTTAGAGAGCAATTTATAACAAACACGTTCATTTTGTGGAGAACTGCAACTGCTTTGGTCGCCCATCGAAATTTTGCACGTTTGAGAAGGTGTGGATGGCCAAAACAGATACAAACCGGATACCTACAGCAAATGACAAGGATATTCCTCAGCAAAATAGATCGGTCAAATTGCAAACTCAAAGTACTCAGCAAACCAAAAGGACTGTTTCAGGTTCAGATAACATTAGTAGCACATATGCAAGATGAAAATATCAATTCTAATTTGCCAGATCATCATAACATTCAAGACATGGAGTTAGAGTGCTCTGAAACAATCTTAAGTTCAGATGAATCATCACAAGACAGAATTGACCCAATGCAGCTAAGTTTTACAAATAATACAAACATGACAACAGAAAAACAGGATCATGTTCTAAACATCGCTATTCGACAAGAACTAAATATACATGCTATCACTGAAAACATGGAAAATATATTAATCACTTGGTTTTATTACATCTACAGTTGTGCTTCGACAAAGTACAGGTGATGAGGAGCTATCCTGTGTGTACGTGGCTACTAATCATCTCTACCTTGGAGATATCTTTCTTG
This sequence comes from Allium fistulosum, assembly GCA_030737815.1. NCBI lineage: Eukaryota > Viridiplantae > Streptophyta > Magnoliopsida > Asparagales > Amaryllidaceae > Allium > Allium fistulosum. The sequence goes on along the minus strand of CM060906.1, from coordinate 718,327,180 downwards.
TGAATTCAAAAGAAGTGATAAGGCCTGATATGTCAGTCCGAGAAGCAATAGGTAATGTGTTTGTTAATCATGAAATAAAGCCTCATGCTTCATATTTACAAGTAGAACTATTCATGCATTAATACCATCATCTAACTTCATTTGTACAGCATCTTTTAAGTTTCACTTACTAATGTATATGGATCATGACTACTTTAAGTTATTGACGATATGCATGTTAATACTATCTATTGGTTATGCAGAAATAGTTGCTTCAGATGGCATGTCAATGCCACAAACTTTAAGTACAATGGAGGTGAATTCAGTCCTTAGGTGAGCATGTATAGTTAGCAGTGAAAAGATTGAAAGAATGCTAAGCTATTATAGAACGTCAACAATTGAAATTAAGTTTGTATATAGGTATATAGATTTATGTTCTAGAAGCTAACAATGTGTAAGCAAAATTATTTATAGAAATATGTAGCCATTTTGTAATAGAAATACGTTATTGTTTTTCGGTGCCTCCTCCCTTATGGTTTTGTCCAAACATATAAGTCTGTAAATTTGACTAATTTTGTAGTGATACAACAATGTTAACATACTGTTGTGTCTTTTGTAAGCATATATTGAAGCAGTATTGTAAATTAACATACTGTGATAGCCCACCTATAGCTTTCTTGGTATATTTTATCATGATGTGAAAAAAATGGAGTGAAGTAGGAAAAAAATAGAGAAATGAAAACTAAATGAGGAGGAAATTTAAAATGAAATTTTTTGTAAAATCACCCTCCTCAAGTTTTAAAATACACATCACTCCTCCTTAAAATCAGGATATAAAAAAACTCTATTTTTATGTTTTAGAATAATTGCGGAAAACTCTATTTTCCATGACACTAGACAATTCATTATGCACATGCTTTTTAAAACTGGCACATACCTGTTCTACACTTCAGCTCTGCTTAAGATTTGCTCATGTACTCGCACATCCGCCTGCACATGTATGACTGTTCTCTACCTTTGCCGCATCTTGCTTCTGCTATATCATGAGTTGAAAGAAAAGCTTCGCGCAAAATATCCATGTTCTTAACACAATCAAAGCTGAAGTCTACTCCGCCTTCACTCATCTCTCTTATAACCTGCACAATTTAATAATGCAAAACTAATTAGACAATATGGAATTCATCATCGTTTGTTTTCAAACATATTTGGACCGAGCAAAGGTGTTATCTTTGTACCAGCAGATCCTAAGAGGACTAAACTCCCCTGAACTTCAACTCGGTTATATATGCAACTCGTCTTTCCAAAAAAACTGAGGTAGCTCTCATCACAATATTGCCGATCTCATTGAAACAACACAGTACTCCATATCCATCCTTAAAAAGGGGCGTCTTCCTAATTTACCTTAACATTGTATGTTCTCTCTTCTTTTATTTTTGTCTTGCCTTGCAATTTGTGTTAAACGGTTTTCAATATGCAAACAATCCTGATTGTTTCTGCACTATTTGTATGGATTATGTTTAGAAAATCTATTATAAAATGAAGTGTGTGTGTGTATGTGGGGAGGGGGGCGCATACATACATATACATACACACACATACATATATATATACACACAATTTATGTATATCTTGGCCTGAATACGTATTGTGGTACTGAGTATGGAGGAGTTCATGTTGTCATTTAAATAAACGAACATGATTCTATATGCTATATTGTACTTCCATTTGAGGAGAACAAAAGTTATCGATGAATTAGTTGATGATGAAACTATATATTCAAACATTGAAAAAAGTTGTATGCCAATTATATCTTCATGTTATACTAAACCTGATATTCAATTTCCAAAACTAGCTAACTTTTTGTAAACAATATACAATATTAAACAATAAATATATATATGCAGCTCTTTTTGAACCCTTGGTTTCTTATTTCGCTGTTATAAGTGAACAATATAGTTTAGGATAATCTTTTCTAATAAAAGACCGAAGGGATGGAAACTAATAGGTTGGAGTTTTCTACTATTTTCTTTCATAACTATTATTAATCAATTGTCAGGTATTATATCAATCATTTTGACCCTGGGCCTTTTTCTAATTTTGTTTTGTATTTATAATTAGATTTGTTGATAGGGACGATGAAGTGTAACAGAGATCTCATTCTTAGTTTCCTTCTAATTTATACCATATTTTTTTTGCATGAAATGAAATACATCAAAAAATGACTATTCTCGCATACAAAGACAACCACATGTGATGTTAGCAACCCTACTGGTCCAAATTAGCCAAATATAATTTGATGATGCCCACAGTTTATTTACTTATTTTTGTTGTCCATTTAATTTCATTGGACTTAAATTTATTGTTGAGTTTACTGGCTTTCTTTAGAACGAGCATCAATAGAAAATAAAAATTTCTTATCAACTGGTATTATATTTACAATATTCAACAATATATGATAAACAAAAATTATAGTCAATGTTACACATAAAACATTAATCAAACATAATTAACTTATACAATATTTTTCCAATATCTCCCAATCTAAATAAAATGTAACTAACTTGAGGATGGCGGAGTTTGCTAGCTAATTTAGCACAAGCTAGTCCTTGATTAAACGAATACGCATATTTGCTTGGAAACAATGCCTGTTACTTGAACATAGGCTGTTACATCAATGAACAATGAACAACAATAAGAAATTCAACAACAATCGCAAATTCGCAAAATCGAAAATCTAACTCCACCTGAAAATCACAGCTTGCGCTTTAAACATAGGAAGCCTCCCTTTCATATTTAAACCCAGGTAGAATGTAGTTACGGGTGTTCATTCAATACTGTAAGAGGAGCTCAAGGAAAGAAAGACCGTGTATATTGAGCTTTCTAACATCAGTGGCTTTGTTGAAGAATCGAGTACTGCTCAGTTTGGAAGCAGTTTCATTCAACAAAACTCAGACCGCACAATTGATGAACAAAGCTGCATTTCAAAGAGATATAGTTGATGTTGGGCTCCATTGATGAGAATTTTGGAGTTCCTAATAATGAAAATTCAGCATACACTGTGTCAATTAAATATGAAAAGAAAAGTGGACAACAAACACTACTGCAGAAGCATACTAACCTCAGCATTTTGAGCTGATTCCATTTTTGGTCTGTTTCCATTACCGCCGCTGTCAACATACTCACTTTCATCGTCCTCTGTCCCTTCTCCATGTATATCCCCTTTCTACTGATGATCCGTCGCCCTTTGCTTTTGATCACCGTGCAACAGTAACCGAAAATCCTACGCTGAAGTCGTGAATCCAACCCCTTCGTTCCTGTTAGATCGCAAGAATCCAAATCGCCTCCCGTTCCTGTTAGATGAAATATATTGAAATTTGTAATGGTACATGAAATCGATTTTGAATCAGGGAAAAAAATGAGTTGGGTACTAAAATCGAATTAAATACCTAAATGAGATTGGGAAACAAAAAGAATTCGATACCACTTGAATTTCAGAGATTTGAGAAGATGCTGATCCGGATGATTTTTTTTGGCCTTTGAATGGGTTGAAGTGGATTTAGGAATTTAGGGATTTCGATTATTTGTTATCGTGAAGCGGCAGTAAGAAGCGGGGGAACGAAAACGGAAGCGGGAAGGGGCGTTGTTTTCTAAGAAGAGGCGTAGGCTATACTATGTAAGGGGGGTTAAAAAATAAGGATAATTTTGCCATGGCCCTAAACTGTGGTAAAATTGCCACGGCCCATTAGCATGGCAATATATTTTACCACGGCCCTAAACCGTGGTAAAATTGCCACGGCTCAAGTCCGTGGCAAATTTTCCACATTGGGGCGTGGCAAAATAGGCAGTATGGTGTAGTGACCATTTGAATTTCAGTCATTAACTGAATTGCATCCTTCAGAGAATCCTCCATTTTTGTCACTCGGGCGAGCGTAGTACGTTGGAATGGACCAGAGGTAGGAGAAGGGATCGAAAAGGTTGATTTTATGTTTGATTTGGAAGAGGAGGCCATTGATAAATTGATTTCAGAAGATAGAACAGAAAGAGAACAGAGAGAATGAAGAAAATTTCGAAAATAGGAAGAATATATAACCAATTATTTGAATTTTGATAGGAAAAAATTTAAAATTTAAAAAACGTTATATGTCGACATGGGTATATGGGGGATGTCGACATGGTTCTCAATATTTTTACTATTTGATTTATTTTGATTTAATTTTTAATTATACTTTGTTATTTATATTTTATATTTCAGTTAATGAACAAATACCTAATCCTCTTCTTAATTTAGTAAATGTAGATTCATTTAAGGGTTTTGTTAAGATATCAGCAATTTGATTTTCAGAATTGATATAGTCGAGAGTAATTACTTCTCTACTTATTTTATCTCTGAGAAAATGGTGTCTGATATCAATATGTTTAGTTCGAGCATGTTGAGTAGTATTTTTGGATAAATTTATTGCACTAGTATTATCACAATAAATTGGTGATTTTGAGATATTTAAACCAAAATCTTTTAAAGTTTGTTGCATATATATTACTTGAGAACAAGCCAAAGCAGCAGAAATATACTCTGCTTCAGTTGTTGATAGAGAAACTGTGTTTTGCTTTTTACTAAACAAGGAAATCAGAGAATGCCCTAAAAAGTGAGAAGTTCCACTTGTACTTTTTCGGTCTGATTTACAACCAGCATAATCAGCATTACAGTAAGATATTAAGTCAAACGAATCATTTTTAGGATAAAATAAGTCATAATCAAAGGTGTGTTTAACATATCTTATAATACGTTTCATAGCTTTTAAGTGAGTTTCTTTAGGTTAGGATTGATACCTTGCACAGAGACAAACACTATGCATGATATCAGGTCTACTCGCAGTGATATAGAGTAGTGATCCAATCATTCCTCTATATAATTTTTGATCTACATCTTTCAAGAGATCTTCTTTACTAAGGTACTCATTGGTTGCCATGGGAGTGGGTTTTCCACTCGCAGTAGTCAAACCAAATTTACTAACTAGGTCTTTAGCATATTTTTCTTGACTAATAAAGATACCATTATCTAATTGTTTTATTTGTAATCCTAAAAAGAAGTTGAATTCACCCATATGACTCATCTCAAACTCTTTTGTCATTATTTCAGAAAATTCTTTATTCATTTCAAAATTAGTTGATCCAAAAATGATATCATCTACGTAGACTTGTACTAGTTGAATATCATTTTTATTTCTTTTAATAAAAAGAGTATTATCTACTTTACCTATTTTTGTAACAAGTAAGATCTTAGTCTATCATACCAGGCTCTAGGAGCTTGCTTTAGACCATATAGAGCTTTCTTAAGTTTGTAAACATGATTTGGAAATTTATCGTTTTCAAAAAGTGGTGGTTGTTTAACAAATACTTCTTCTTTTACAAAACCATTTAAAAATGCACTTTTAACATCCATTTGAAATAATTTGAAATTATTATGATTTGCGAAAGTAAGTAGAATCCTAACGGCTTCTAATCTTGCCACGGGGGCAAAGGTTTCATTAAAATCTATTCCTTCTTCTTGACAATAACCTTGAGCGACTAACCGGGCTTTATTTCTAACAACCTCTCCTTGTTCATTCATTTTATTTTTATAAACCCATTTAGTTCCAATTATTGTTTTATTTTCAAGTCTAGGAACAAGTTCCCAAACATCATTTCTAGTGAATTGATTTAATTCTTCTTGCATAGCCAAAATCCATGAATCATCAGTTGATGCTTCTTCTGGATTTTTGGGTTCAATAGTTGATATAAAAGCTACATTACTCATTTGACTTAGTTGGTTTCTAGTTTTAACAACAGATTGCATATCTCCAAGTATATTTTCTATAGGGTGATCTTTTAAAAGTTTAATCCTTTTATTAGGATGATTTAATTCATTATTAGTTTCAGTTGACTCTTGGTTTTGAGTGATTAAATCCTCTTCATCATTTATTTCTTCAAAAATTTTGAAATTTTCATCAAATGAAACATGCGTTGTTTCTTCAATGGTATTAGTTCTTAAATTAAATACTCTGTATGCTTTACTTCTATTAGAGTATCCGATAAAGATACCTTTGTCGGATTTAGGATCAAATTTATCTAAGTTATCTTTTGTATTTAAAATAAAACATTTACTTCCAAAAATTCTAAAATAAGATACCTTAGGTTTCTTTGAGCAAATAAGTTCATAAGATGTCTTATCAGTTAAAGGTCTAATTAAAATTCTATTTAAAATATAACAGGCGATAGCAACTGCTTCTGCCCAAAAGTACTTTGGTAAATTACTATCAGAAAGCATAGTTCTCGCACACTCTTGAATCGTCCTATTTTTACGTTCTACTACTCCGTTTTGTTATGGAGTTCTTGGAAATGAAAAATTGTGGATTATTCCCTTTTTATTGCAGAATTCTTCAAACTTTTCATTTTCAAATTCACCACCGTGATCACTACGGATGGTTATAATTTTTTGAGAAAGTTGATTTTGAACCCTTTTTGAAAAATTCTTAAAATTTTCAAAAGTATCACTTTTATGTTTTTAAAAATATTGTCCATGTAAATCTTGAATAATCATCTACAATTACAAAAACATATTTACTATTATTTATTGATAGAATTTGAGATGGACCAAATAGATCAATATGAAGTAATTCAAGAGGTTTTGAAGTAGAAATTATATTTTTAAATTTAAAGGAACTTTTTCTAAGTTTTCCTAGTTGACATGCATCACATAGACTATCTACTTTAAAATTCATTTTAGGGAGGCCTCTTACTAGATCATGTTTTGATAGTCTAGATAAGAATTTGAAATTCAAATGCCCAAATCTCTTATGCCAAATCCAAGGGTCACTTGTATTTGCCAAAAGACATAAGTTATCATTTGAAATTTTCATACTAAGAATATAAATATTCTTTTTCCTAATTCCCTCAAATATTATGATTGAATTATTATCTTCAATGTGACACTTATCTTTTTCAAATTTAATTTTATATCCTTTATCGCATAGTTGACTTATACTTAGCAGTTTGTGTTTCAGATTCTTAACTAGCAAAACATTAGTAATAATAGGAGTTTCAGAGTTACTGACTTTGCCGATGCCGATCACATAACCTTTTGAATTGTCTCCAAAGTTAACCAGTCCTCCGTCTTTGTATATTATATCATTCAGCATATCTGGATTCCCAGTCATGTGTCTAGAACATCCACTATTGAGTATCCATTTGTTATTTTTGATCTGCACAGTTTGTTTGTTCTGGATTGATTCCTCAACTCACATAAAGCATGATTCATGCACATCAAAAATTCTTAGTAGACAACTTGTATTTGAATATTGATTATATGCAGACTCAAGAGACAATGATGATCTGAATATTTCTAAACATGCATTAAAAAATTTCTTAAACATAGCCATTTTAAAAAAAACTTTTTCAAAAATCAGATTATGAAACTTTTGAAAACCTTGCTCCGATACCAAATGTGAGGAATGCGGATTACAGATCTTAAGGCTAGGAATAACACTAGAGGGGGATTGAATAGTGTTTATAAGAAATTACAAAATATTTTTGAGTTTATGTTAATTTGAACACAAATGTATGTAATATTCAGACACGGATATAATCACATAAACAAACACAGATGCAGAAATAAAGTAAATGCAGTAAAGGAAAGAACACACCGGATTTTATACTAGTTCGGAGTTACCCTACATCCAGTCCCGCACAACTAAGTACGGATTTCCTTTCAAAAGCAATTCAACAATTACAACCCTCGGTTTCAAGGCTACGAGGTACACCCTCCAGAATCACATCCTCTGGGTAGAGATAATTGATTTCCGGGGCAACAAGTTCACCCAATTGATTTCCAAGGCTACAATCACACCTTTTCTCGCTTGATTGATTTCCAAGGCTACAATCACACCTTTTCTCGCTAGATAGATTACAAAGAAGCCTATAACTCTGAATAGCACTCGGATCTTGTTGAGATAGTGATAGAGAATCAAACCAGAGATGATCTAGTTAGATTCAATGTTGATTTCGGCAGAGTGATGATAGGATTTTGAATAAGAAAATATGGAAGAAGAAGAGAAGTGAAAAACCAGAAAATCTGATGATAGATTCGTTGAAACTAACCCCTATTTATAGAAGAACAACAGCCATGTCCATTCGTGAAAGGTTATGGCGAATAGACACTTCTTTTGAAATTCAAATTTTTGGTCCTAACTGACACTATGTCGACATGGGGTACTAGGGCATGTCGACATCCCAAAGCATTTTTTGATGATTTGATTTTCTTTGAAAATAACCTTTATCTTATATTAAAAACTATTTAAACTTTATAAATATACTTGACTATAGATAAAATACATAGATAAATATAGAGAATAATATATATATAATTTTACTATAATTTTATATTTAAATCTAAGTATAAATATATTATAATTAAAAGATAGTTTAAAACAAACGAAGTTTAAAACAAGAGTTTATTTAAAAACAAAAACAAAGAATATTTTAAGGCTAAAACATCTTTTTGAAAATCATTTGAAAATATAATTTTTAAGGCTAAAACATTTTTGAAAAGCAGTTTTGAAAATCATTCTGAAGTAGTTTTGAAAATCATTTTGAAGTAGTTTTGCAAGCTTCTTCCTGCAGAATATCTCATCATATCAGGACTCGAGAACTTGTACAAAACCAGGATGTTCGTGGGTTTGTAAGCCACTTGTCGTAGGTTTGTAAGCTACTTGTCGTGGGTTTGTAAGCCACTAAAAAGGTAGAAATGGGTTCCATCCCAAAAGAAAAATGGAGTGAAGATTTCAGTGCTATTATGAAGTTTTAACATAATTCTAGACTCAATACTTATCTTGAAATCTTGAACTCTTGATAATCTTGATATTCTTGATACTCATGAGTCTTCAATCTGGATATCTTGAATCTCTATACTGTACAGTCTTCATTCTTGGTACCTGCATGGTTAAATCCTACATATACATATATATCTAAACTATAATGTTAGTATTTATATTTTATAATCTTATTCTAAGGTTGTTGTCATCAAAACCATCAACTCATGGACTAACAGTTACCAGAATGAACTATATTATTAATGCCAAGGTTAAAAATATTAAGACAAATTTCAAAAAGCGAGACACGCTGTTAGAATTAGTAGAGATATGGTGAAGGTTGTAGGTTCCACTATAGAGTTGGTATGGAATCATTTCTTTCCAGTAAGTTTTCTTTATAATAGTTAAATTTCCAAATCCATTTACCTAATAACGACATAATAAGATTACGAAGATTTATGATTCCTAGGCCCCCCTTCCTCTTTGGATTTACAAACCATTTCCTAATTTATAAGGCAGTTAAAATCACTATGGGAATTTTCCTCACTTCAAAGAAAATTTCTTCTGATATTATCTATTTTATTGGTTACCAATTTTGAAAAGAGATAATAGGACATCCAATAAATCGGTATAGCTGATAAAACAGGGTTAATTAAGATGATACTACCTACTCTATATAGAAGTATATTATTCCAATGCAATAATTTTCTTTTAATTTTATTAAATACCACTTGCCAATCTTCATTTTTTAGCTTATCAAGAACCCTAAGTAATATATGGGAAATTTTATGGTTTTACTATTAAGGGTACTAGCCATTAGATTTTCTACATTGTCAACATCGTTCAATACTAATATCGAGCTCCTATCAAAATTGATTTTATACCTTGAAAGCATTTCAAAACTATATAAAATAAATTTAAGTGTTGTAATGTAACCAGTGAATGTGAGGTAAATAGCATGGTATCATCAACGAATTGGAGCATAGAGAGTCCATCGCTAGTGATATCAATACTTATGCAATCAAAAACCCTATTTGCAATAGATAATTTAATGATCCTGGAGAAAACATCCATTGTTAGGATGAACTGTAAGAGCGACATGGGATCACCTTGTCTAAGCCCACTTTTGGATTGAATTTTATTCCCTAGAATATCTTTAACCATTATACTCAAGTTTCCAGTTTTGAGCAAAGTCGTAATCTAAATAATTCATCTAGGATAAAAAAAACCTAGGCATTAATAAATCTTTAAGTAAAAACAAGTCAATAGAATTTAAAGCTTTAGCAAAATTAAGTTTAAAGAGAGTACAATAAATATTATTTTTACAGCAATAATTGATAAATTTATGAATTACAGCAACCCCATCCATGATATTTCTACCTCAGCAAACGTAGATTGTGTATTAGCGATTAGTTTATTCATTTTAGTGCTTAACTTATTCGCCAAGACCTTTTAAGATGATTCTAAGAGAACAACTTATTAATGGGATAGGCCTAAAATCCTTAAGCTCTATAACCCCTGCTTTTTTGTGAAGCATAATAATTGTAGCAAACTTAAATCTTACATTACTAGAACGGCTTCACTGGTGATAGTTCGTGGCGACGGTTTGCGTCGGCTAAAAAAAGCGGTCGTCGCTAGCCGTCGCAAATCTGAATATAACCCACGAAGCCGAGAACATTTTAGTATTCCCTCCAGCCGATTCATTTTCTTGTTCTTCTCATTTTCATTTTCTTCCACCCGATTCCAGCCGCCTCTGGCCGACGCTGACGACCCTTCCCGCTACGCACTCCTTCCTCCTTCTCTTTATCCCCAATTTTTGAGGTATATTACTTTAAACCCTATTTATAAAAAAATTAGTATTTTTGGTTTGAATAGGTTAGATTAATTGGTATTAGATGATGTTATAGTTTATTAGTAGATTTGGAGATAAAATTAAAACCCTAATTTAGAAAATTAGTTGATTATTGATTTGAAATTGATGATTATTGTGTATTAGTTGATGATAATAGTGTGTTAGTTGATTTGGGGATGTTAGTAAGTGGTTTGATTGATTAATTTGTAATTAAAAATTACGGTTGATTTAAAATTCGAAAATTAGTATTACCGATTAATATGCTTATTCATAAGTTTATGCGAATGTTTGTTATACTGGAAAACGATGTTTGTTATAGTTTACGCGAAAATTAGTGTATAATTATTGATTAACATGCTCCTAAGTAGGTACGGTTAAACATAAGTAATATTCTATAATTAATTACTGTATGTTAGTTATAACTGTTGGTGCTTAGTATAAAATTAATTTATTTTTATTTTTTTTGGCATAGCCAGTGGGGTTAACTGGTCCCCTACCAGTTTATTGAAGCACACAAGAGAAATAAAATCGAACCTAAACCTACTTAGGTAAAAAAAATAAAAATAAAGGAAAACAAGGGCACTAGAAAGGAAATAGAAAACCTAGAAACAAGGAGCTCCAATCACACATGGGAAAACAACAGAACACAACAGAATGAAGAACACACAAGAAAATCAGTAGGAAGCTCAGGGACCAATAGCATCATAAAATGCTTGATCAAACTGGAACGACGAATATCTCATCCCCGATCTGATTTCATGTAGTATGAAATGAAGCAGCTGCCTCTAGGTTCTTCTCCTTGCTCCAAATACAATTGAATTTCTTTCATGCCATATGACTCGAACAAATACCTTCAATGTGAACAGAAGGATATATGAATCCATTTCTTTCCATCTAGTAGCTTTATATATCAAAGCCCATTCTAGCAAACTATTTGCATTAGCGTTATTTCTTCCAATCCTTTGCATTATATTATTCCATATATAGTATATAAATGAGCATTTGAAGAATAAGTGGAGAGGATTCTCCTCACATAGTGAGCAAAAAGACAGAAAAATCGGTTGTGATGCCCCTGTGATACAAATTAGATTTTGTGTTGATAGCATTATGAAAAACTTTCCAAAGAAGCGAATTTTCTCTTTCTGAATTGTGTCTTAACCAAATCCTCTTACTCCAGCTAAAGTTAAGATTGGATGTGTCAGTTGACAGGCCTTTATATACTAAGGATATGCTGAATTCACATTGCTTGATTGTCCATTTTATGTCATCATTAGGACATTGAGAGAATGTTTTATCATTGAACTGAGCCCATAGTTGACGTATGACCTAATTACTAGAGTATGGAAGACTGACATGGCCATGATGGATGAATTGATATGCTTTAGCAGACAGAGGGATTCCAGTCTATCAAATTTGCTGCAGATTCAATATATTGGCCAATATAAGACCAGTTTCTAGCGAAGGATCGAACCAGAAACTAACCTTTCCACCATGGGCAACAGATAATTTAACCAGAGGCAACAAATTATTTATTAGTTTGAATATATTCCTTCATGTCCAACTACAGTTTTGAGGGGGTTTCATATTCCAAAAGTGCTTGTTTCCTATGATGTGGGCTTTTGACTATTGTTCCCAGATGTTTGTTCTTGTATTTTGCATGTCATCAACATATTTTGCAAATGCTGCCCTATTCCACAGTTCAAGCCTTATAATTCCCAGACCACCCTTAGCTTTAGATTTTTCAAGCTTTGAAAAGGAGCATGGTATCAGTTTTTTTGAGTAAATGCTTCCATGCCGAAAGAATCTAAGCATTGCACTCCTTATCATCTGTATTAACTTTGTAGGGAGTACAAAAGACCTCATCCAGTAAGTGTCATTGAGAATATAATTGAGTTTATCAAAGTGAGTCTTCCTGCTTGACTTAGAAATCTGTTTGACCAGTTGTCTATTCTAGTTAGGATTCTATCATACAGAGACATACATTGTGCTTTAGTGACTCTTGATGTAGCCAAAGGGAGGCCAAGGTAGATAAGAGCTTCATCTCTAGGATGGAGTGATGTAGCATTATAAAGAGAGGTTTTGTACATCTTAGAAACACCAGCAACTAAGATACTTGATTTTGACAGATTAATTTTAAGGCCTGTGAAGGAGTGAAAAAGGGAAAGACCTTCAAGAATAGCATTGATGGATTCCATAGTTGGCTTAGTGAAGACCACCAAGTCATCATCAAACATCAGAGAGGTAATTTAAGGCTCTCTACATTTTGGGTGTAGCTTAAATTTCCCAGACTGGACCAGGTGTAAAAAAATTTGAGTTAACACTTCCATAACTATAATAAACAGATAGAAGCAAGGGGATCTCCCTTCCTAATGCCTTGCTTGCTTCTAAAGTAACCAATATTATTACCATTGATAGTTATGGAGTACCTTGCAGTGGAGATACATGCATATATCCATGTCACTATGTGTGTAGGGTAGTTCATTAATGACATTATCCTGATTATTGAGTCCCATTGCAAACTATCAAAAGCCTTTGAGATGTCTAATTTTAGCATAGCTCTTGGAGAAACTTGTTTGTTGTTATAGCCTCTCAGCAGTTCATGTGTCATCATTACGTTATCAAGAATATTTCTGGTGGGAAGGAATGCTGCCTGGTTGGAAGATATAATGTGGGGGAGGACTTTCTTAAGTCTGCTTGCAATAATTTTTGAGATGCATTTGTAGATTGTATTGCAACATGATATAGGCCTGCATTGGTGAACATGGTCAGCATTTTTGACTTTGGGGATTAAGACTATGTTGGTAGAATTGATTGAGTGAAGCACCTTGCACTTGTTGAAGAATTTATGAACAACCTTATATATATCTTTCTCAATGATGGCCCAACATGATGTATAGAAGAAGGCATTAAATCCATCCGGACCACCACATGAGTTGGTATTTAGTGAGAAGATTGCTTCCTTAATCCTAGTATTAGAGATAGCTTCACCCAATAAGAGGCAGTCATCTTGATTAACCTAAGGGAGATTAATATTTTCCAGCTTCTGAAGGTTAGGTGTGAATTGATTATGATTACCCAATAGCCCCCTGAAGTAATTAAGAAACATAGCTTTTTAGAAGTTAGCACTAATGCAAACTGTGCACGTTCGCAACACTTCTCCCAACCTCCACAATAATGTACTCAAATCGATTTTCTAAAAAGCTATGAAATTTATATACAAGAACAAATATTGTACTAAAATCGATTATCTAAAAAAATTTGAAATGAATATAATATTGATTTGAAAATAAGCGTTAAGTATTATTATAACAAATACAACAACCACAAATTAAAGCCTTTAGTCCCAAAAGGTTTTAATTTATTTTAGAAAATACAACAACAAAAATACTCCTCTTGGATGCAAAGTTATGCATAGAAGAGAAGTGAAGTGAAGTTCTGTCGAAATTAGACAGAAGTTTGGTGTATGAAGCCTTTAGTCCTAAAAGGCTTTACTTTATTTTAGAAAATACAACAAATAAAATACTGCCTTTAGATGCAAAGTTATGTGTAGAAAAGAAGTGAAGTGATGTCGAAATTAGACAGAAGTGTGGTGTGTGAAGCCTTTAGTCATAAAAGTTTTATGTGATGATGATTAATCAAACATGTTTTGTAATAATGAACTAATATTTTTATCATTATATGAAATGATATGTTTGTAACAGATATGCACATGAGACACTCGAGCAGATCTCAGCCTTTTCCTTCCGTTGGTGCGTGTGCCAGCGGCACAACATCGGATTTACGTCCAGTGGCAAAGGTAGTTCCAAAGAGTGCGGGTTAAGTATCAAATTTATTACATGTTTACTATTTAAATTTTATTAAATTTGTACATCTTATTTTATACCAGAGGTTTGAGGTGCATCCGTCGGACTTTATTTTGCAAGTGTCCAGGAAGGCGTTCATGAGCCAGATGTCGGGATGTTGGGTTCACTGGGATGACATTCCCGATCATATTAAGAATGCCATATTCACCGACTTGATGGTAAGTTTAATTTATAATTTATTTGTAAATTAATACAATGTATATAATTCAAACCAATTTCAATTTCAATATGAAGGCCGCTATTCGTGTCGACCTGCAGGATATGGATATTTTTGTAAATCACTGGAACCAAAGAATGCGTAAAATTATAGAGACACCATATCAAACGCTAAGAAAGCGGGAAAGAAGCCATCTTAGAAGGGAGCTGATGTTTAGGCTCAATTTCTGCAGCTATGGGATACTCCAGAGTCGAGGGTAAGTTATATCATTTTATTTTATTATTACATTTTTTTAAAATTCGTATATTAGGTGCATTAATTTAGTTAATTTTGCATCTAAATTTATAGGAATTATCGGCGCAGAACCGTGCAAACTGGGCTAAAAATCCTACTTTGCACCGCGGCGGGTCAAAGTCCTTCCAACAGCATCGCAGAGGATTGGTAAAGTTATAAACTGTGTTTATTAATAGTTGTAAGATAATTTAGTCATATCGGTAACATTATTCATTTGTATATATAACTTCAGTTTCAGAAATTTAATCATGATCCTACACTGCCTGAGGTCTTCAGTCACACACATGCCGTCGAGTACACAGATGAGGAGCGAAATATTTCATATGAATTTACGGACGATAAATCTAAATCTATGATGGTAAATTTGTTTAATTTTTTTACTTGACACTTGATAAGTTCTTTATTATTTATTATTAAAAACTATTGTTTGTCATCGCATGAGAGATACGAAGCGGAGAAAGCTCAAGTGGCGCAGTCCACTAGCCGTGAGTTGACCTTAGAGGAGGAGGACTGTATTTGGGATGCTCTCATTGACCCGCCTACTCGAAATAGGCGTTATGGTTATGGAAATCAGGAGGTAAACTACTTCATTAACTAATATATAAAATATATTTAATCCTGAAGCATAAATTATAACTTCAAATCAAATAATTTACAAGCGATGATGACCCGGAGGGCTTATAGGAGATCTTAGGCCGAGGAGTTAGCTCAGCTAAAGCAGCAGATGGTAGAATTCAATAACTGGCGGAAGGGCGGAGGACTAGAGCAGCTGCTAGATGAGCAGATTGCGATATTTGTAGCAGAGCACAGGAGGATGCCTAATGAGGACGGATTGGGAGATGATGACGATGAGTAGGTACATATTTATTTGACTGTTTTTGATCGTTTTGTTGTGTAATTATTGATATGTGTTGATGGTGTTGATACTTTATTGATAGTTGTGTACTGTGATGATTGTGGATTTGATGGACATGAGTATTTGTGTAGATATGGTTGTGTTGGTTGATTGAGTATTGGTTTTAGTTGATGAAAGTTTATGTAAATATTGATATTTGCGTTGTGTTTTTAATTATTTGTGATATGTATGAGATTATACGTTGCATGTGATATTACTGGTTGTGATATTGAGTTTATATGTCTTGAAAATGAAGTGGGATTGAGCTATGACGTTTACTGTGTGGTTGGAAGGCTTAAAAGCGGCTCTGTCTTAAATTCCAGGTTTCAGACTCGCGTCAGCTAGCGACGACAAAATTGTTTCAAGCTTGCGTTGGATTGCGATGGCTTTCTGGTTCCAGGCTTGTGTCGGTAAGCGATGGCCCATTTTCCCAGGTTTCCGACGCTAATCGACGTTAATATGGCGGCGACGCCGTCGCTAAAGTCATCGTTATTTTGCTTGCGTCGTGTGATTTTGTTGCGGCTTTTGGCGACGGCCAACGACGACCGTCGACGGCTATATGCCGTCGCTAAACAAAGCCGTTCTTGTAGTGTTACCAGTTGTAACTTATTTTTATAAAACCCATCAAACATTTTAATTAGATCATATTTTAAAACATTCCAAAATTTCTTATAAAAAAAATGGGAAAACCATCCGGTCTTGGTGCTTTATCTCTAGAAATATCATTTATGACCTTAAGGATTTCTTCATCGGAGAATGGACTATCTAAATCATCTAATACAACCCTTATATTTTTGAGATATAAGTCGTTCCATCTTGCTTTAATTCTACGACCTCTGTTAGCTCCAAATATATGTTTGTCATAATTAGTGAAAGTATTAACTCATTTTAATTAAAATAAACATTGTTGATACACACTGAATTTATAGTGTTACTATGCTTACGTCCATTAGTTACTTTATGAAATACTTGGTATTCTTGTCACCCCCGTCCATGCATTCGACCCTAGACCTCTGCTTCCATGTTATTTTCTCTTAACTAATTATTTTGCTAAGTTCTTCTTTAAGGTTTGAGAGTATATTTTGCTCAAAAACATATATGGCTCTAGATTCCTCTAATTTGTTTAATTTTAAGATTTCAAAAAGCAGGTTCTCTTTTTTATTTTACTGTTCCTGGAAACATCCTTGTTCCATGTTCTAAGAAAATTTCTAGGATCCCTAAGTTTACGTACAAAAACTTTAGCTATATTTCTGAAATATCTAATGTTGTTAGAACTCATGGAAAGCCATTTATTAGCAACTAGCAAGTTTTGAAAAATTACTTTTTGAGAGCCACATCTTTTTAAATCTAAAGATGTTGTGGGTGAGGTGGCGACATTCATAAGAAAGAACGATGGCACAATGATCAGAATGCACTGTTGGAAGCCCGTGAACCCGAAGAACGAGGAGTCTATCTTCCATCTCCACGATAAATCGATCAAGGAGCGCCATCAAAGGGGCATCTCTTGCGTTCAACCAAATAAACATTATATTATTGAGTGGTAACTCTATCAAATTTTTGTTAATAATGGACTGATCAAATTCTTCCATATTGGAAGTGTCGCATTCTTTAGATGAACGCGCTTCTACAAACCTAGTCACGTTGAAATCTCATCCTACCACCTATGGACCAATGAAAAAGGATCTAAATTTGAGACATTCAGTCCAAAAGACCCTTTTATCAATCTTATCATGTGGCCCATAAACGTTGGAAATATTAAAAGTGAGTCGTCTCCTAAGTCCGTGAAAATAATATGCATCGAGTGAACGTTAATAATAAATTGCATGAGTTTAACATGATTATGTTTTCATCCGGTCATTAAGCCTACCGAACTGCCCTTAGCAGGAGGCAGACCTAGTTACTCATATGAAAACCCCCTAAACTTTTATAGAATCTATAATCTAGATTCTCTATTTTAGTTTCTTACAATAAAGCTATACCAATGTAATTATCTTTTAAAAAAGACCTAATTATGCGAACCCCGAACTTCCAACTAAGGAATCTCACGAGTTAAACGATCCGACCCTCTTTAATTCCTTGTTTCTGATATATTCTATATTAGACCGATCTATATGTAAAATAAAACCTGCCCCTTCTAGCTAGATCAAACATAGAACTAGTAGATAAATCATTCAACGTAGTAGGACAATTAGTGCTACATAAACAAACAACTGAACTTGAACTAGAGCCTAAAGCTCTAGTAGTCGCTATTGAGAGCCCCTATAGCCGTGCACTTCTCCTAACCAAGCCATACGAAAGTAGATGCTTTCTCCTAGTAGTGGGTTTTAAGTCCGCTGACAAATTAACAGTCAGAGCCGAACGTAATGAATCATGCATTGCCATCTCCGAGTAAAGTGTTATACGATCAGTATGTGTTAACAGAGATGAATCACTTATAAAGTCCTCACACAAGTTTACAAATCAGATTTCCACTACTTTGGAACTGTATATCAGTAATTTTGAATAATAACTATTGTTGTAATGAATGTACAACAACAAACTACAGCAATAGCAACAACTAAGTGCTGCGTTAAACTATAGCAATAAACAATCGTTGTACTAGTTCGTAGAAACAGCACAACTTCAAAACGGAAAGAGGACAAAATGATATATATATGTGTGTGTGTGTGTGTAACACTAGATCAGAGCTTTATGTTAGAGGCTCTTTATAGTGAATGAGATATTGTCACACATCGCGAAAAATAACTTAATATTCATGCTTATATACTACTTTACTCAAATCCATATTGACCCTTAGGATCAGGTAAATTTGGATGAAATTTCTTTCTTCATCCGGTTAGATTTCTATCCCCGTATGTGCATGCAGATTATTTTTAATTATCATTTGGCAGAAACAGTCCTTTATTTCAAAAGGATACTATGAGATCATTACGATAGTTGATATTAAAGTCCTAGTTGAATGAAGCATTGATGTTGTGCTATATGGAAATAACCTTACTCTTGAATAGTACGAAATAGCTACAACTCACATTCGTGCATTATTGAATTTAGCAAACCATATTTGCCAAATATCACGCACTTATGGTACCTAATGTAATTAAGAAACCAAATGGAAAATAGTTGAAAATTAATTATTAGATAAAAATTATAATTGAATTGCTACATGATGAATAACAAAATTAAGAAGGTATATAAATTGTCCCTTGATGATTTAGTGGATTTGATTCAACATAAGTAATATATATTGACTGTAAGTAATTTTAGATTAGTGGAAAAGTGCAAGGATGTAAGTTACTTTTTATTTTATTATATTTTATGGCATACAAATTTATCTGTGATTATAAGAAAATGAACGCTTTGAAAATTCGTAAATGTACTATTTAAGTTATGATTTATATATGCGTATTCGTAGATTAAACCGCATGATTCACATACTGTATTCGGTGATCTTAATCCATTCTACTAAAACTAGTTTATACCTTGTACTTGTATACTTTATGTCGGTATGGCTAGATGCCAAGAATTGCCACGTTGCACAAAATTAACACGTGTAAGTAAAATCCATAAACGTTTAAATAAACCTTTAATGCCTGTTGAAAAGTGTCCACTAGTACTATCAAACAAGCATGTACATTATAAAAGCACGCATGCTGACAGGTTGGTAGGGCTGTAAATTTTGTTCGACTGTCCGATGTCCGTTCGCGTCCGTGGCCGAAATATGTCCATCCGAGTTCGTTCGATTTTCATTTAGGACATGAATTAGGACAGTAAAATTTGTACGAAAAAAAACCTTGTCCGACCGATGTTCGTTCGAATTCGTCTGAATTCGTTCGAATTTCTTATAAGTCGGTATATCCATTATGTTCTTCAAAATATTTATGACAACTGTTTGGTTGGTTAATTAAGTAAAGATCATTAAAATGCTTATTCTTCCGTATATATACTGATAAAAATAATATAATTGGTAGAAACTATATTAAAAATATAAAATATGAAGTAAATAGCAATGTTCGTCCGTGTCCGTCCGAGTCCGTGATCGAAAAACGTCCGTCCGTGTCCGTCCGATTTTATTTAGGATATGAATTAGGACAACAAAATTTGTCCGATCATAAATCTCGTCCGGTCCGTGTCCGGTCCGATTTCATTTAGGACAGAAACTGAACACACCTCCGTCCGGTCCGACCGATTTACACCCCTACAGGTTGGTGGTGCGGAGGCAATATATTTTGACAATGAATTTATCAACTTTTTATCTCTCCACCGGCAAGTGTAATGAAAGATATACCCGTCCCTTGGTTAAGCAAGTCAACGTCTCTAATTTATTGCATATACATTCTCTTTATTAAGTTTATTTATCTATCTATTTTTTATTTTTAAAGCCTACGTCCAAGGTTTGTTCGCAGCCAACAATCATAAGCCCGTTCCAATGCATCAGACCATAGAACGATTATTCCCACCAAATTACTCTGTTGTAGCTATGCATAAAGAATGGTCCGTTGGCATCTAATGCATCTAACGCGTTCCATACGATGAGACAAGGATTAAAGGTTTTTATCATTCATAATATTTTTTTCTTCCAAATATTCTACCACTACAACAAGTACACCATTATATATTCATTTCTTATGTACTCATTTACCAAACATCAAAAGATCGCAAAAAATGATGCAGAAGACCCAAACATCAAAAGATAGCAAAAGATCACAAAAAATCACGTAGAAGTCCTTAAATCCGGTTGACACAAGCCATATTCAAATTCTTACGACGCACAACAGATGTTTACTATCTTGTCGAAACGAGCAAGAAAGGAGTGCAAAAAAAAAATAGTAGTATTGCACAATCAAGCTTTAGAGATAATTCTGGAAGAACTAGCGGTAACAAGATATATAGTGATTTAAGACGACATTGTGAAAAGGACGATAATATAAATGAGATTGTCGATCCGATACATAACAGAAAGATGAAGAAATCTCATTTTGAAAAGGATAGTCCAACCCATGCTTAAAGCCATCCAACGAACAATATAAATAGCGTACACTCTACTAGAATATCTTCGATACTTGTCAATTTCACCGCATAGATTGAAGAAATTAACGTTGCTGATCACTTCTTACAGCCCAAACAATGTCAACTACTTCAACAAGAAGTCAATTTGAGCAAGGGGATAGACAAGAACAACATGGTAGTTGCCCTTTGCTCTAGGGTGAGGTACCGTTCTAAAATGTGGGAGGAATTGCAGAAACAATACGCCTCATCTTTAACAGACATTTTTCAAAGGTCGGCGACATTACGGGGGTGGAAGAAGCAGGCTTGTCAGATAGCGACGAGGAGGACATGTGAGGCGAAAAGGTACAACTCACGCGAGGACGGTATCCGCGGGAAAAATGGTCATCAGGCACATAGCAAAAAATGCTATAGGACAACCTCCAATTCTAATCCAAGTATGAAAATTATGCCTCATTGAATCGCGATATGGAAATCATCTATATTGCCGTTAGAGATCACACCACACACTAAAAACCTCCTTTATAACACTCCGTAAATTGAACGATAATTAATTAAAAAAAACAAATTAATAATTTGTAATGTCGAAAATAGAATTTTACAAACGTTAAAATTTGGCTAAGAAACTTGCACCGTTGCGTTCATGTTGATTTTTTATCAATGTTCATATATAAAGTCTTACGAACGGAGTTCAAATGAAAAAGTTATTAATGTTTGAATAATTTGAATTCGAAATAATTATATATGTAACTAGGGTAAATGTAATTAACTAATATTACTTAATGTAGCACAATTAACGTTAAATCAGATCGGTCAAAAATTGGAATTAAATGGGTGATAACAGAATTAAACGAAACATTATAATTAATTAATATAACAACAACCGGTCGACCCCTTTACTGTGACCGATCGACCTCTGGCGGTCGACTGGTGGAGGGGTTGCGGTCAACCGGTAAATGACGGTGGTTGTAATCTGAACAAAGGCCGAATGACCCGGATTTAAAATAGAATAATCCAACGGCTGACATCCATTCAAACCCTATAAACATGAGTGTAGTCCCTCACTTTTCTTCTCATATTTTCTGAAGCACGGTGAAGTGTTGCCATTTTCTTTTCTCCCCAAATTATTAATTCTAAATAAAACTATAATCTATATACTTATATACAAGTGGAGAATAGCGGAGAATAATATAGAAGAAGAATGAGAAGTGAATCTTTTCTGCGGAGAAAAGGTAAATTATATACCTAAATCTAAATCTACGCTTAATTAAAAATCTCTTCTCAAGATCTATAATTCTAATTGATAGGTATACGTTTAATACATATCTTGGTAAAAGAAAAGGGAGTCAAGTAAGGAGAATGGATTTAGATTTGGAGATTTGAAAGCTTAAAAGATGAGTGTAACGACCCGTATTTTCAAACATCTAGAAATATTAAATTTAATATAATTGCTGAATAAAAATGGTTACAAATAAACATTTTGCGATTTATTAATGGAAATGTTATTAGATGTATGTTATAACCTAAGATAAAATCCTTAAATAACAAATCTCAATAAATTAAAATATGATAAACCAATTCAATTGAACGTGTAACAATGTTGGGTTGCATATTAACAATAAGATTTGAAATATCAAATGTTAATGTGGTAAAGAATAAAATGAATGTTTATCTCTAATAATTTTATTTACAAAAAATAAGATTTAACATAAATTTTTTTAATAATAAGTTTTAATTTAATAAAAATTTAATATAATTTCATTTAATAAAATTTAATTTAATCAGTATATATATAATATGTTTTAAATATTTATTTACTATTTATATTAATATTTTGAAAATAGATTTTGTAATAACTTTAATAAACTAAGATTGGAAAGATAAATTTAAATTGATTTGAAATTTAATTTGTTTAAAATTTTATTTAATAAAATTTGATTTGAAACTTATTAATTTTGTGATTTTAAAGATATGATTTTTATAACTTGATAAATGGGTTTTAATTAAAGGTGGTTAAATGAATATCTTCAAATTTAAATAAAATTAAATATTTAATTTTGACTTAAATTTGTAATTTGAGATTTTATTTAAATGCTTATAAAAAGTGATTAGGTGAATATTTTAGAATTAAATATAATTGAAGTTAGATATTTAATTATTGATAATAATTTAAATTTGTAATTTGGGATTTTATTTAAATGTTATTAAAAAAGATTAAGTGAATATTTTCAAATTTAAATAAAATTTAAGTTGAATTTTTGAAATATAAATGAGGTTTATCAAATTGGGTTATTGAAAATTGTTTGAATATTTAAACTTTGAAACCTATTGAATTGGAAGTAGTTATATAGATTAAAATGGTTTAATGAGAATTTGAATTGAACCTTTAACCCTTTTAATTGAAATTGTTGAACTGAGATTGATTTAAATTGAATTTTGGAACTAAAGTTGATTTGAATTGATTTGTGAAATTGGAAGAAATGGTTCTAATTTGAACTATTTTCTATATAAACTATTTTTAATGTATAAACTATTTTAAATATAAACCATTTTAATTTATAATATTTCAAAATATAAACTATTCTAATATTTAAACTATTTAAGTTGAAACTGTTATGATTTAGATTTAATGGATTTAAATGCGAATATTTTGATATGATGGTTTAAACTATTTTGTGGTTTTGATTTTGGAAGTGAATATGATTTCGAAAGTGATATGATTTCGAAAGTAATTATGATTTCGAAAGTAGTATGATTTTGAAGAGAATATGATTTTGATATCAAATATGAACTGTTTGAAATGAAAATGATCACGGTGTGAAATAAGCGTTTGGTTTTTAAAGAGACCGTGATCGGATATTGTCATACTCTCTGCCAATACCGAAAACCACTTTAACAACTGTGGACGTGGTGGAGATTCCAGAACAAAGTAGGATGGTTTGGCGACGATTCTATATGAGGTATTAACGCAGCCCTGACTCCTGCGAGTCATCTTGATGTGACTAAAACAGGAGCCACGCCGGGCCAAGTGAGGTCACACCAGTTCGGATCCGCAAAACGGTAGAATCCTACCCTAGGCATTGCCTCGCGTTCCTTGTCACATGACTTATCGCACCTTCTACGAGTTTGGTTTGTACCGTACCTATGGAGTGCCCTCTGATAGCCCTCCAGTTTACGGAGGAATTACGGTATTGTATAGACTACGGGAATATATAAAAATGTGTTAAGGGAGATATGGGTAACGCCTTAACGCTATTTTAATATTTTACTTTACTGTAGACATTATCTATGTATCTTATTGTACTATGTATGTAGATAGTTTAACGGATCTTTAAAGGGTGGAATCCCAATCATCCTTTGAGTTACTTTGTATTTCAATTGACATTTCACTTGAGTTAAATTTACTGGTACAAGAATGTTAATCCTGACTCGAGTGTTTTGTGATTTTGCTTTATGCTCGGGTCAGACCGAGTGTCATAGCATTAGACTCACCTTTGGAGCTTGGAGATCTGCTTGGAGTTATCTATTCAGCTTTTCAGTTGTTTCCAGTTATTTGTGCAGACTTGTCATTTTCTTTTGTATTGATACTTCTATGTATTGGATATCTGTTGTATTTTGTTTAAGACTCTGTTGTTTATATAGTAGCTTCATGAACTACTATTTATCTATTCCGCTGGTTATTGTTTTATTACTCCGTGTCTATGATTCTGTGATTGATTTATTTATTGTATATGCTATGTTTTGCCAAATATAAATTAACAATATGTTGTTTTGAGCAATTCAAGTCTGACATGAGTGGATGATTGTCGATTTGAATGGTTTGAAATAGCAGGTCATTTCACATGCTTTGTCATACTTTTATCCTTATACGCGACCACTATGATCTTGTTATAGTGTTGTCTTATCACGGCGCCTCCCCGGCTACCGACATTACTGGTGATGCTACTAAGGCAAACTATAGGACAATGCTTAATAATGTGTTAAGGGAGATTAATGTAAAGCCTTAATGCTAGGAAAATATTTATCTTATTGATTAGACATTACATATTTAGCGTATTCTACTATATATATATATATATATTGACAGATCCTTAAGAGATGGAAAAATCCGTAACATCTCTTGAGTTATTTTACGCACGTTATATACTGGATATGAGATGTAAAACCCCATAAACATCTCTAACGCTATTACACTCCTGTTATATGCGATATTGATTTGACTTACATAGAGATATTTTAGTTCTGACTCGAGTGTATTGTTGTACTTTATGCTCAGGTCAGCATTGAGTTTTCAGTGCATTGAAGATCATATTATTCTGGAGGACGAAGATGAAGATTTGGTATATTATATTACTAATATTATTCCCTTGCATCATATGGTACTGCTACATTGTTTTATTTTTTTGTCTGTTGTATGTATAACTTTGATTGATGTTGTAAAAGTATAATCAAATGTATATTGTAAAACAGCTTTATTAACTGTTTATTTGATTATTATATTTTTTCATTCCGCTGCGAGATTCTGTGTATTTCTTTCCTTCTTTTCTCTTATTTTCTTATTAAATCCAATTGATAGTTTGCCCTTTTGAATGGTTTGAGTTAGACATGTGTGAAGACCCGGATTTTTAACGGTAGTTAATTGGTAATTAACTGAATTAGATCATTGAAATATTAGTTTTGATTTGTCGAACAAATAAAATTCTGATGATTAGAGATATCTGGATATATCAATTGATTTAAAAACCATAATAAACATTGAATTTTAAAATCTCTAGATATGATAAATCTCGTAGAAAATAAATAATAAACCCCACCATATAAATTAAAGATAAAACATCCATAAATATATGTGTAGCATATACAAGTTGATGATGATCAATATAAATACATATATATACATTTGAGTACATAAATATGTATATGGTAATTGAAAACACATAGATATGAGTATATAAACATGCATGTATATGAATGTAGGCTCATATAGAATAATATATATGAAAATTTGTATGAATGGAAACATGTATAATAGTAAAATACACATAAGTAAGTATATATGTTCATATGTTAAATGAAATGGTGAAAGTGATAAAATGGAAATGTACAAATGATGACAAACATATAAAATGTGTGTATGTGTATGCTGGTAAGACATATACAAGTAAACAAATGTATATAAAAGTATGACAAAAACTATGTTCATGAGTGTTTGTATGTATAGTATAGGTATGTAAGAGCATATCTATATATCCGTGTAGTCAACTTAGGAAACACAACATTAAATACCTATCCTTTCAAGCACACAAAACACAAAATCAATGTCACAGCAAAATTTGGTCAAGCAAGTTTCTGACCAAAGAAAATTAAATGAAAAAAAAGAGAAGAGAAAAGAAAAGAAGCTTGCTGGGTACAACAAAGAGCAGCAGTATACTTTCTCTTATATACCTCAGTACCTCTGCCTTTGTTTCATTTTCTTCCATTCGAGAACAAGCTAAGTAAAACAAAGAAAAATATATATATACCAGGTCCTGCCATTTCACAACTTAAAACAAATCAAACAACTCAAGCAACATACAAGATCTTCAAAGGCAAGCTAGAAATTTCAAAAGCAGTGTTCTCTGTTCAACATTATCTGTGAGTAAACTTTTTATTTAAAAAGTTTTGGGTAAATAATTTGTGCTTGTGAATTTCTGAGATGAATGATGCTTTGCATGTGTATATATAAGTGTAGTATCTGTATATATGAATGTGTTCAAGTGTGCAGTCTGTTACATGTTCTTCTCTGTTCTTGTTATAGAGTTTTAAAGTTAGGATTCAGAATTCATTCTCTCGTCTTCTGATCTCTGTTAGGATTTAGTTTTCAAACAAGAAGTGTTTTTTTGTTATAGACTAAGTCTTAAAAATAAATTTAGGTAAATTAGTTTGAAATTTTATCTGAAAAAAAGAAATTACAGTAAAAACTGGAAAATATCAAAATCTCGATTTGAAAATTTTGTGGATTCAGGTATATAATCTATTTAGTTATTTAAAACTAGGATTTTTAAGAAGAAAATCATGATTTTTAGTGTTGTATTAATCAAGATTTTCTATGATGATCGATTTGGGCATTTTGGTCGATTGCCATTGAACGGCGACGAGTCTTACAGCGAGGTTTGGACTGGAGGTGGCCAGTGGGTTGTGAATCACTGGAAAAATGGTGATCGAATTAACTGTTGATCGTTGCGGCTAGACGGAGGCAATTTAGGGTTTCGACGTTCGTTTGGGTAGTTAGTGTTTTCTAGGAAAATTTGTCGCCGAGGGGATGCCAGAGTGGATCGCGAGGTGGGGTAAAGGTTCGTCGGAGTGTTGCGTGGCTTTAGGTGTATCGGCAGGTGATCCTGAGGTCGGAGGCGATGTCAAATGGGAGGTTTTCTGGTCGGAGTGAGTTCCAGGTTTGAGTCGTTTGGTTCGATTTTGATTTGAGGGCGAAGTTGTCGAATCTGGTGATCGAGTGAGTTGACGAGGTGATCGTCGACTTGAAGGTAGCTTTGGCGAGGCGTCGGAGTCTGCCAGACCGACGTGCACGTGCATGCGTGCACGTCAATGTCTGGTGAAGTTAGATCGTGTAGATATGGGAATTCTCGGGTTTAGACTCGTGACATTTGGGGTTTGTCTCGAAGTTTATGAGGTCGCGAGTGTATCATAGTTTTGCTCGAAAATTTAAGTGAGTTGCTCGGGTTTGTTTTGTGATGTATCTAGTTTTAATTAATTAAATAGGGAATAGGTTATCAGGTTTTAAATGTGAAGTAAATTTAGTTCCAGGATTTAAACTTTTAGGAAATCATATTCAAAAGTAAGAAAATATTTTTAACATATTTCAAAAGTAAATAATATAATCAAGCTTTAAAGTTTATAAAACGAATAATTATCAAGCAAGGTTTTCAAAAATCATGGAAGTAATTAGGGATTAATTATTTGGTGTAATTAATTTAAGGATTAATTAATATAAGTAATTATAGAGTAATTAATTACTGAATGAGATTAATTAAAGATTAATTAATCAAGGATGGTTAATTGATTTATGTAATCAGGGAATAATTAATTAAAGGTTAATTAGTTTGTGTAATCAATTTAAAAGATTGATTTATAAATGTGATTAATTAATTAAGTTATTAATTAAAAGATGATTAATTTATTAAGGGTTAATCACTTAATAAAATTAGTTAATGATATTTACTTAATGAAAGTAATTAAAGGATAATTGCTTAAATATCATTAATTAAGGAGGGTAATTAATGGGTAATTACTAAAGGTGATTTATTTAATGATAATTACTTAATGGAAGTAATTAAGGATTAATTACTTAGTGTAATTAACTAAAGTATGGACCAATTAAGGAAATTAAACTAAGGGTAAGTTAATTAATGTGATTAATTAAAGGATAATTAATCAATATAAGTGATTATAAAATAAATTAATTAGAGTAATTAATTAAGGATCAATGTAATAAATTATTGTTAATTACTTTATGAGAGTAATTAAAGGATTATTCAATGTGAATGGTTGAAGGTTAATTAATTTGTGTAATTAATTAAAGGCTAATTACTTAATGTAATTAAAGATGATAATTAAAGGACGGTTAACTAATTGGGTTAATGTTAAGTAAGCAGGATTAAAAAGCGATTGAAGTAATTAATTTATTTTATTTAAATTAATTAGGAATGGTGTGACAAATTAACCTTGCTTATGGATGATTGGGTTATATTCAATGCCTTGAATTGGTTGATATCTCTGATATGAAATGTTTGTGATATGATATGTTTGGGTTGAACAGTGATAATGTGGTTATCTATCGAGATGAATTGCTGTGTAAAGTGACATCCTGTATTTAAAATTTGAATTGTATTCACTTGAATAACTTGGGTTAAGGTGACATTGAATTCGAAGAGACGGGGGTCGGGTATCTGTAAATACCCGAAACCACTTCGATTTGTAATCTATAGTAATTCTTTATAGATTTGTTATGTTCCATCAATAGGCTGGAATGGAATAAATTAAGTAAACTGGACCATTTAAACTAAGCAAGGGTACTTAGTGATTGTTGTGAAATAAGTGTTGACTATAACAAGTTAAGAACTGTAGAGAAGTACGAGTTACACCGGGTTTTTAAATAAGTTTTATGTATTAGTATTTCATGTTAGATGGGTTTACTCACGCTGGTTTCCATCCTGACCCGGGTGTTACTTTTATGTAATGCTCGGGTCAGACCGAGTATTATAGATTTTCAGGTAAGGACGTTTTAGAGCTCAGGAGACGAGCTGGATGGCAGGAACGTATGGAGTGTTTCCGCTGTGATGTTATTTCTGTTTATCTGAGACATGCGATTTGTATATGTCTAGTGTTTGTGTATGAGTGTAACTCTGATGTAAAAATATAATTGACAGATACAGGTATTCTTTTGTAAACTGTTATTATTTGATATTATATTTTGATCCGCTGTGATTTGTGATCAGTGCTGTGTTTCTGTTTCTTCTTCTTCTATCTCTTTCTTCCTTTCCTAACTATCTAGAATTTTCGCGATCGAAAATTCCGGGTCGTTACATTTGGTACCAGAGCGAGGGTTAAGCTAGAACCTTGGCTCTGGTGGGTTTACTCATCAAGGATAGGGTCAGCGGTACCCTAGGATGAGTTGAGTATATATATATATATATGAGAGCGTACTTGTTATTTTCTTATATAAAGGTTTTAAAAATGGTTTTAAAACTGGATGATTTTATAAAAGTTTATATCATATTTATAAAGCAATAATTGGTTATTAAATAAGAAATTAAGTAACATATATATACATATCCAAATAAGGATTGGATAAAATGAACTATACAAATAAGATGAATTAAAATGGTTTCAAACCAGAAAATAAATGGTTATTGAGTTTAAATAGGATGATTGATTTCCAATAAACATATAAATGTTTTAAGGAAGTAACCATTAGATGTGAATAACTTGTAAATTAGAAAGGATGTAAATTGAAAAGTTTTGAAATTGTTTCAAATGTTAATAGAAATAATAAAGAGTATTATTCAGAATATTTTGAATGTGATCTTATTTTAAAATAAGAGTTGTTTGAAAGCATTAAAGGAAACTGTTTGAACTAAAACCAAAAGTGGTTTAAAATTTAAGGATAACTTAGAGTGTAAAGGAAATAATATGTATATATGAGGGATATACATAATATCAAAAATGGGTTGAAATAAACTCTAAATGTTGAGTTTTAAATTTGGAATGAGATGTGAAACCCATGGTGATAAGTTTTTGAACTTATAAGATTATTAATGTGAAGTTTAAATTTTGAAGCAGGAATTCAAATTGGGTAAGGTTAATGAAATTAAATTGAATTTAACTTTGGGAAAGTTAAATAAGTTAACAAGCAACCTGAATTGGAAATTTCAAGATGAAATTGAGATTTAACTTGGGGAGTTAAATGGTTAATTTGAATTGGGAGTTTGTGTGATCTCAAAATGGGTTTGAGATCTGGAAATTGGAAATGGGTGGATGTTTTAAAATAAATTGGATGATATCATCCTATTGTTATTAATAATCTTTAAATTGTGAATTGGATTTGTTTAAATGAATGAGGAATGAAGTGTGGTAATATATCCATTATTGTGATAAAAAGGAAAATTAAACTTTAATTTGAAATTAAGGATATGGAATTACTTTGAATAGAAAATTTGAATAATGGAATTTGTAAATTAAAATTGTTTTGAACTCTTATTTGAACTTTGAAATAAATTAAGTAAAGATAATTTAAAATGAAATTTTGAGAATTGGACTCATAATTAAATTGTTTAAAGATTTGGATTATTGATTTATAAAAAAAGGTTAATTTTATTTAAGGGTTAAATCAACATTTGAAAATTTAACTCGAATTTATATAATTCGAGATGGGTTAAAGTTGAGATTCAGATTTCATTAGTTCAAATTGAATTTAGTTTGAATTAACTAGAATTGAAGATGGATAAGTATAAAATTCAAATGGAAAATTTGAATTGGATTAATTTGAAATAAAATTGAAGATTGAATGAGTTCAAATTCAAAAAGGATTTGGGATTAATTCATATAGAAATTGAAATGATTTGAAATTGAAGTGGATTCAATTTGAAATTAGTCTAAATTAATTTGAATAATCTGAAATTGTAATTGAAGTGAATATGTTTAAAATCAAATGGAATTTGATCTGAATTTGGAAAGAAATTGAGGTTAATTCAACTTGAATTGGGAATAAATCAAGTTCAAGGGAAATTGAAGTTATTCAAATTAGAAGTGAGTCAATTTAAATGGAAGTGGAAATTTAAATTGAATTGATGGGGAATTGAACAGTTTGACTCTAGACTATTTTCAAAATAAATTGTTTTAATATAAATCTATTTTTCCAAACTATTTGATATACAACTTTTCTTTTAAACCTAAAACTATCTTAAACTTGTTTTACAATTACTTTTGGAACTATTTAACAATTTTACAACTAATTTTTAAACTAATTAATGTTTTTCAATTGTTTTATAAATAATTACTATTTTTCAACTATTTACAATTACTTAACTATTTTACAGCTATTTTACAGTTAATAATTATTTTTCAACTACTTATTTATTTTAAAAAATTTCAAACTATTTTCTAAATTTAAGTTGATTAGAGTACAAACTGTTTATGATTAAATACCCAATTGAGATAAGAATTAAAATGGTAATCCAAGAGAGGATTGAAGCAAAGGTGAATAAGTGGATAGAGATTAAAAGGAATGTGGATAGAAAAGGAGAAATTGATTTAGCTAATAATCAATGAAGATAAATATGTAGGATGTACGTATATTATTCTATTCGCATATTGAATTGATCCAGATTCGTGCACAGAATTCCGAGATAGGTATATCGATCCGAGTTGGAATTTTTCACTCAATTTTCGACGGCGAACCTGGATATGGATTTTTGATTGGTTCTGGATATTCTCTATCATAGTTGTGACTATACAAGGAGAATAACGGTTTCTGATCAAGAAACCAAATTTGAGTCCGCACTAAGAAGTCGGGTGGACAATACTAGTTCAGAAGTGAAATTGTGTGATCGAGTGAGCGATCAGATTGATATAGCGTACGGATGATATGTGTACATCATACGGGTTTGAATGAAATTGATATTGAAAATTTATGGATAAGAACTGTAAATGGTCTTTGAAATGAAAAGTATATTTTGTGGAATATATGATGAGGTAAAATGGAAATTGGAAATTTATATGATTTAAGATTCACTTTATGAAGAAAGGTAATGTGGTTAATAACTTTATAAAAGAGTAATCAAATTTGAATATTTGATTTGGAATAAACAAAGTTATATATCTTTGTTATATATGGTAAACTTCCATTGTTGAATCTATTGACAGAAGAAAAGGGTTTTGAAAGTATTTGAAGTATAAAAGTGAATTTATACAAGTATGAAGTGATTCAAAAATTTCCCAAGGTTATTATATATATATATATGTATATATAAAGGATTTTGTGAAAATGATTTTGGGAAAAGTTTTGGGAACCTATGGATTTCTAAAAAGGCTTTTGATTTTTGAGGAAAATCAAATTTGGAACTTGGAAAGCCTAGTTTGTGAATTATCGATTTTGGGATAATCGATTTTGAGAAAGGAGATTTATATGAAATTCATACTAGGTGTATGATTTGGAAAATACTATATGTGTATAGTATAAAGTGTTTTGAAAGTGGCTCTGGGGAAAAAGGCTCTCCCTTGAATGAACTTCTCAGGAGTGCCACAGGGTGGTACTGCCTTGAGCCCTAGGGGGGGTTCTAAAGTTGATCCTATGAGGAGTCCGGACAAACTAGTTCCTGAGGATTGTTGGGTAGCGAAAGTCGAGGGCGCTGATGCCTACAGGGGCATTTGGGTTATGCTATGATGACAATGTAACTCGATGTCGCTGCGATCTACTATGTGGACCATAGCGAAAATCGTGTGGAGGATGAGTGCCAACAGTCTACACTTGATTTTGCCGGGATGGCAACGTAACACCGGTAGACTGCAATCTATGGTCAAGTGGAGAAGTTTCATTCTTTTGGCAGCGAAATTCGAGGGCGTTGATGCCTACAGTTATATGGATTTTTGCTGTGGTAGCAACGTAAAGCCCGGGTATAACTGCGATCTATAGCGGGTTCCATGGTGTAATCGGGGGGCGCGGAGGCCTACAGTTATCTATGGATTTGGCCTAGACGGCAACGTAACCATCGGGTTAACTGCGACCGTGGATGGGGGTGTTGATTTCCAAAGCATTCTCACCAAAGATATTTCCTCTATTTTCAAAAATGTTTTCGATATTTTCAATAAAATTATTTTTCAAGTATTTTCACTAGGTGTTGAAAATGGGTTTACTAAGTACTTAAAGATTTTCAGTCCTGCGCCTGATCAACGTTTTACTGAATTTCTATGAGAACGAGGATAGACTTGTTGAGACATCGAGTTATGAAAAGTATTTTTTTTATATAAAATAATTTGGTAATATTATGTAATTTTAAAAGTGTTTTAAAAATTTATATAATAAAAGAGTAAAGGATTAAAATGTTTAAAGGATGATTTAAATAAATAATACACAGTAAAGAAAAATTTCTCGCTTCGTTTCTTTTCGAGGACGAAAAGTTCTAAAGGTGGGAGGAATGTGACGACCCGGATTTTTAACGGTAGTTAATTGGTAATTAACTGAATTAGATCATTGAAATATTAGTTTTGATTTTTCAAATAAATAAAATTCTGATGATTAAAGATATTTGGATATATCAATTGATTTAAAAACCATAATAAACATTGAATTTTAAAATCTCTGGATATGATAAATCTCGTAGAAAATAAATAATAAACCCCACCATATAAATTAAAGATAAAACATCCATAAATATATGTGTAGCATATACAAGTTGATGATGACCAATATAAATACACATATATATACATTTGAGTACATAAATATGTATACGGTAATTGAAAACACATAGATATGAGTATATAAACATGCATGTATATGAATGTAGGCTCATATAGAATAATATATAAGAAAATTTGTATAAATGGAAACATGTATAATAGTAAAATACACATAAGTAAGTATATATGTTCATATGTTAAATGAAATGGTGAAAGTGATAAAATGGAAATGTACAAATGATGACAAACATATAAAATGTGTGTATGTGTATGCTGGTAAGACATATACAAGTAAACAAATGTATATAAAAGTATGACAAAAACTATGTTCATGAGTGTTTGTATGTAGAGTATAGGTATGTAAGAGCATATCTATATATCCATGTAGTCAACTTAGGAAACACAACATTAAATACCTATCCTTTCAAGCACACAAAACACAAAATCAATGTCACAGCAAAATTTGGTCAAGCATGTTTCTGACCAAAGAAAATTATATGAAAAAAAAGAGAAGAGAAAAGAAGCTTGTTGGGTACAACAAAGAGCAGCAGTATACTTTCTCTTATATACCTCAGTACCTCTGCCTTTGTTTCATTTTCTTCCATTCGAGAACAAGCTAAGTAAAACAAAGAAAAATATATATATATATAAGTCCTGCCATTTCACAACTTAAACAAATCAAACAACTCAAGCAACAGACAAGATCTTCAAAGGCAAGCTAGCAGTTTCAAAAGCAGTGTTCTCTGTTCAACATTATATGTGAGTAAACTTTTTATCTAAAAGGTTTTGGGTAAATAAAAATCTTTGTTTGTGAATTTTTGAGATGAATGATGCTTTGCATGTGTATATATAAGTGTAGTATCTATATATATGAATGTGTTCAAGTGTGCAGTCTGTTACATGTTCTTCTCTGTTCTTGTTACAGAGTTTTAAAGTTAGGATTCAGAATTAATTCTCTCTTCTTCTGATCTCTGTTAGGATTTAGTTTTCAAACAAGAAGTGTTTGTTTTGTTATAGACTAAGTCTTAAAAATAAATTTAGGTAAATTAATTTGAAATTTTATCTGCAAAAAAGAAATTACAGTAAAAACTGGAAAATATCAAAATCTCGATTTGAAAATTTTGTGGATTCAGGTATATAATCTATTTAGTTATTAAAAACTAGGATTTTTAAGAAGAAAATCATGATTTTTAGTGTTGTATTAATCGAGATTTTCTGTGATGAACGATTTGGGCATTTTGGTCGATTGCCGTTGAACGGCGACGAGTCTTACAGCGAGTTTGGACTGGAGGTGGCCAGTGGGTTGTGGATCACTGGAAAAATGGTGATCGAATTAACTGTTGATCATTGCGGCTAGACGGAGGCAATTTAGGGTTTCGACGTTTGTTTGGGTAGTTAGTGCTTTCTAGGCAAATTCATCGCCGAGGGGATGCCAGAGTGGATCGCGAGGTGGGGTAAAGGTTCGTCGGAGTGTGGCGTGGCTTTAGGTTGATTGGTGGGTGTTTCTGAGGTCGGAGGCGATGGCAAATGGGAGGTTTTCTGGTCGGAGTGAGTTCCAGGTTTGAGTCGTTTGGTTCGATTTTGATTTGAGGGCGAAGTTGTCGAATCTGGTGATCGAGTGAGTTGACGAGGTGATCGTCGACTTGAAGGTAGCTTTAGCGAGGCGTCAGAGTCTGCCAGACCGACGTGCGCGTGCATGCGTGCACGTCAATGTCTGGTGAAGTTAGATCGTGTAGATGTGGGAATTCTCAGTTTTAGACTCGTGACATTTAGGTTTTGTCGCGAAGTTTATGAGGTCGCAAGTGTATCATAGTTTTGCTCGAGAATTTAAGTGAGTTGCTCGGGTTTGTTTTGTGATGTATCTAGTTTTAATTAATTAAATAGGGAATAGGTTATCAGGTTTTAAATGTGAAGTAAATTTAGTTCCAGGATTTAAACTTTTAGGAAATCATATTCAAAAGTAAGAAAATATTGTTAACATATTTAAAAAGTGAATAATATAATCAAGCTTAAAAGTTTATAAAACGAATAGATTTCCAAAGAAATGTAAACCATATTTTCCAAAATTATCAAGTAAGCTTTTTAAAAATCATGGAAGTAATTAGGGATTAATTATTTGGTGTAATTAATTTAAGGATTAATTAATATAAGTAATTATAGAGTAATTAATTACTGAATGAGATTAATTAAAGATTAATTAATCAAGGATGGTTAATTGATTTATGTAATCAGGGAATAATTAATTAAAGGTTAATTAGTTTGTGTAATCAATTTAAAAGATTGATTTATAAATGTGATTAATTAATTAAGTTATTAATTAAAAGATGATTAATTTATTAAGGGTTAATCACTTAATAAAATTAGTTAATGATAATTACTTAATGAAAGTAATTAAAGGATAATTGCTTAAATATCATTAATTAAGGAGGGTAATTAATGGGTAATTTCTAAAGGTGATTTATTTAATGATAATTACTTAATGGAAGTAATTGAGGATTAATTACTTAGTGTAATTAACTAAAGTATGGACCAATTAAGGAAATTAAACTAAGGGTAAGTTAATTAATGTGATTAATTAAAGGATAATTAATCAATATAAGTGATTATAAAATAAATTAATTAGAGTAATTAATTAAGGATCAATGTAATAAATTATTGTTAATTACTTTATGAGAGTAATTAAAGGATTATTCAATGTGAATGGTTGAAGGTTAATTAATTTGTGTAATTAATTAAGGCTAATTACTTAATGTAATTAAAGATGATAATTAAAGGATGATTAACTAATTGGGTTAATGTTAAGTAAGCAGGATTAAAAAGCGATTGAAGTAATTAATTTAATTTATTTAAATTAATTAGGAATGGTGTGACAAATTAACCTTGCTTATGGATGATTGGGTTATATTCAATGCCTTGAATTGGTTGATATCTCTGATATGAAATGTTTGTGTTATGATATGTTTGGGTTGAACAGTGATAATGTGGTTATCTATCGAGATGAATTGCTGTGTAAAGTGATATCCTGTATTTAAAATTTGAATTGTATTCACTTGAATAACTTGGGTTAAGGTGACATTGAATTCGAAGAGACCGGGGTCGGGTATCTGTAAATACCCGAAACCACTTCGAATTGAAATCTATAGTAATTCTTTATAGATTTGTTATGTTCCATCAATAGGCTGGAATGGAATAAATTAAGTAAACTGGACCATTTAAACTAAGCAAGGGTACTTAGTGATTGTTGTGAAATAAGTGTTGACTATAACAAGTTAAGAACCTGTAGAGAAGTACGAGTTACCCTGGGTTTTTAAATAAGTTTTATGTATTAGTATTTAATGTTAGATGGGTTTACTCATGCTGGTTTCCAGCTTGACCCGGGTGTTACTTTGATATAATGCTCGGGTCAGACCGAGTATTACAGATTTTCAGGTAAGGACGTTCTAGGGCTCAGGAGACGAGCTGGATGGCAGGAACGTATGGAGTGTTTCCGCTGTGATATTATTTCTGTTTATCTGAGACATGCGATTTGTATATGTCCAGTGTTTGTGTATGAGTGTAACTCTGATGTAAAAATATAACTGACAGATACAGGTATTCTTTTGTAAACTGTTATTATTTGATATTATATTTTGATCCGCTGCCATTTGTGAGAATCAGTGTTGTGTTTCTGTTTCTTCTTCTTCTATCTCTTTCTTCTTTTCCTAACTATCTGGAATTTTCACGATCGAAAAATCCAGGTCGTTACATGTGTGGTTTATTATCGACTTTAATTGTTCAAAATGGTGGGTCATCACAGTTGGTATCAGAGCTTTGGTTTAGAGATACCTTAGCCTGTTGGGGTAACTCATTAGAGATAGGGTTAGTAATACCCTAGAATGTGTCTGAGTGTGTGTATATATATATATATGAGAGAGCATATTTGTTAGTGCTATAAAATTTGTGTTAATTTGTTCTATTGAGTATTTATGAATTCCGGTCGGTACATAGGACGCTATGGCATCGATAGGAATTTCTAAACACTTGAACATGGTAAACCAGCACAATATTGGTTTTGAAATTGGTAGATGAATAATTTACCTAGTATTATATTTTGTATTTAAAAGAATAATTTTTCATAAATTGATATAGTTATTTTTGATGTGTTGTTTGTTAGTAAATGATAATATTCTTTTATTGTCATTTATTGTTTGGTTAGTCTAGGTTCTTAAAGACTATTAAATATTGTATGTTATAAGAAATGTAATTTTATAAATATGGTTTATAAATTATGATTCACAAATAAAATGAACATAAATTGCAAATTTGAGAACTTAAGTTACGGTGTTTGAAATTGGTTTTCAAAGATTTTGGAAAAATAATTTTAGTATTATTTGGAAGTATTTTTAGATAGAAGCATTTTCAATGGGATTTGAAAGAAAATGTTTTCAAAAGAATTTTAAAACGGAAGTAAGTGTTGTATTCCCCTCTTCTGTTGTTGGAAAATAATTTCGGTGATGACCGCGACATCATCGACGTTCATTTTTGAGTTTCAAAGTGGGAAAACTACTATAGTAGCTTTGCTACACATTTGTTTTGTAAACAAATTTTGATTTAAATCCATTAAGTATGACTTGATATACAAAAGATATAAGTATATATTATTTCAAGATGATTTGAAATAAAACCCGGTATTTTGTTCTTAAGATTTATGTTAATTAGTGATTTTCAATTATTGAAATGAAATGGAATTTTTGATGATTTTAAATGGTCGGAAACTTCCAAATTTAAATCTGAAATTAAAAGCTAAGGGTTTAATGAAAATATAAAAGAGGAAGTTTTGTAAATCTTAAATTAAAAGATAAAGAAAATTAAGAAGATTTAAATTATTGAACATTTTTGTTAAGCAAAATGAATAAGATTTTTGTATATGCTTCTAGGATTTAATGGAATATTATACAAGTAAAAAACTTAAGTAATAAAAATATTTCAAAATGAAATTATGTCCATATAAAAATAAAGAATTAAGATGTACAAGAAATGTTATAAACTTAAGTTAATGTTTTGAAATGCTTAATAATTAAATTAAATAGTAAAAAGTGAAGACTATATAAGGAAATGAATGTGAACTTAAGAAACTAAACATATATATTATATAAAAAATCTGACTTAAAAAAGTGAAGACTATATATATATATATATTATATGCTAAACCTTATAATTCCGACTTTAGAAGTAGTTGCAACCATATCCTGAAAAGATGGATAATGCAACTATGGGTTGGAATAATAGATGAAATTGAAGATATACACCTACCTCGATTACCCCATGGGAAATGGGTCGTATTGGGAGTTTTTGACTTAAGAAGAGCTTGAATGAGACATAGATAATGGTCCCTGAAGTTGGATATTACTTGACTCCTTTGTAGAGCAAGATTTCTCTGTGGTTGTAGACCCCCTCAGGATTGCTGATTGATGACGTACAGTAGGTCCAGATAAATGGAAAAGTAAGAATCTACATGTTGCAGATGTCCGGAAGTAAAAATTAAATAAGTTCCGAAGGAAGGTGTGTAGTAATCAATCCAAGATGATAGACGAATTTCTAATATTCTGAAAGAAGATAAGTCAGAAGTAAGTAGAAAAGAAGAAAAGTCCGAAAGTAGGGACAAGTAAAACCCACTCTGAGTCTGATCTCATATGAAAAAAATTAAGGGTTTGAGAAAAATAAATAAATAAAATACTTAAAATGATTTTGAAAGGATTAATTTAAAATTAGAAAACCTTATTTTTGAAAAGTAAGTAAATATTAATTTTTCCGTAAAATAAAATATCCTTTTATATTTAAATAAAAACTTACAGTAGAAGTTAAAAAAAAAATAAACTGGGGATTTCAGTTAAAATGGGTTTTTAATAAAGAGATATTTCTTTTTGAAAAAATAATATATACGGCGTATGAATAACTCGACGATTTGTCTAATATGAAAATTTAAGTTGTGAAATTCTTATGGGGTGGATAATATGAAGTCGTACTAGTTTATAAATGTTGTAACAAATTGGGAAAGAAGACAAGGACCCGAAACAAAATAGTAGGTGAATGCACTACGATGGTTCAATAAAGAAAATAGTCAATTGAGGGAAAAGTTATATAAAGAGAAGCAATTTAAATAAGAACATTTTAGGTAGAATAAAGCTAAATAGTAGTAACATTATGAAATATAAATAGAAAGAATATTAGAAATTTATACAAAATAAAGTTAATAATTAGAAACAACATTGGAAATTAAAAGAAAGAAAAATGGATAGTTTCCACAAATATGTGCAATAATTGCACATACATTTTTAGAAGTCCCCATTATATTCTATTAGAACCTCCGCTAAGGTTGAAAGTGGAAGTAGCATGAGTATTAGGAAAATAATAGGATGAAAGTTGTACTTGTCTACTCCAGTTTTTTGTAAAAGTTATAAAAGATGTTTTATAAACAATGTAAAGTGCATTTTTGAAAAAAATGGTTTGGTATAACAATTAAGTTTTTAAAAGGTAAAACTTAATAAATGGATTGAGTTAAAAATCCCACTTTTTAAGAGGTAGAATCTTTATTGTGAAAAGTCTTTAAGGGAAAAGTTGGCTTGAATGACTTCATGTAATAAAAACTTGATTCTTATTTGAAAAGAAGGAAATGATCTTTTAAAATTTAAATCACTACACCCGAAAAGTGATTTTGCCACGGCTCCGGGCCGTGGCAAATTAATATTTTGCCATAGCCTTAACTGTGGCAAATTAAACTTTTGCCATGGCTCAAAGCCGTGGCTAAATATTAATTTGCCACGGCCCGGAGCCATCGCGAAATTAAAAAAAGCCCCAGCTTATACCATTTTAACCACAACTCAAATTCATTACTAAATGCAGTTTCATGATACACGGACATTCTACATGCAGTTTCGAAATATATATAGTACATGGAATAAATAACATGAATACAAAACTAGTAATAGATGACAAACCCAATTTATAATACAACTACTACAAGTGCTTGATTACAAACTTACAACTTTCAGTTCATAATACAACTTCATTTCATAGTGAAACCATCAGTTCATAGTAAAACAAGTAAACAACATCTATTGTTCATGTAAACACTAAACAACAAGAAAGAAATGATTCCTGAATTCGCCAAGCATATACTTCTTCATAGTATAACGACTGCAGTTCTTAGTGAAGCAATGACAACTCCAAGCTAACTGTAGAATCTAATATATAAGTGAAGGCAACAAATTGAACTCAATAGCCCACGTGCAGATGCAAATTAAAGATATTTCAGATGCTTCTCTCCCTAAGCAAAATCCCTAGCTGCAAAATAAAAAGAAAATATGCAGAAAGTCAATAGTGGAAAATAAACAGAAATTATGTT
The DNA here is from genome assembly GCA_030737815.1 of Allium fistulosum. Lineage (NCBI taxonomy): Eukaryota > Viridiplantae > Streptophyta > Magnoliopsida > Asparagales > Amaryllidaceae > Allium > Allium fistulosum. The sequence goes on along the minus strand of CM060906.1, from coordinate 718,285,955 downwards.
AGTGTTGAGCAGATGTTACTATAGACACATTACATCCTACGCAAGCATACTTGATTTGTGTCCATTAACTAATGCATCCTCAATTTGTTTACAGAGTATTTTAATTCGAAAACAAACACTAAAGGTTTTCAAAATTGCTGGGTACTAGGTGTTGCACACAGCAGTACTAAAGTCATTGCTGTGTTTTTTGGCACAATTTTTTTTGTTTTTTATTGGTTGTTTCTCAGCTGCATATGCAGATGAGTACTCCCCTACACAAGCAAGTGAGTATATCTCACATGCACAAGCAAGAGATGTTCTCACCTAAGATATTAGAAATTAGAAATAAAAATTCAAACAACCAAAAATAAAATAGATATTAGAACTTAGAAATAAAAATTCAACCAAACTACACATAATTCAACGCTAAATATGATTAAATATTTATGCTATATTTTTTGAATGTGTTGAAACATATACAGTTTGTAGAAAAATAACTCACGCGCGAAGCGTGCCATAACGCTCGTTACTATAAAACTATAATATCTAGCCGTGGATGGTTCAATGTTGCCTGAATAGTCTCTGGCAACGAAAAGCTTATAGATAAAGTTCAAAACTGCCTAAAAAGCTAATTTTATTTCATAAAGAAATTATCATCAACCACTAATAAGAAATGTTATAATAATTTCTAGCAATGGCCCTATCCGGTCAGTATGTTACCTCCACGGAACCTTGAATAAGGTTGATATGTATATGTGCTATAACAGTGGTAAACTTATTTTTGATGTTTGTAAATGTTATGTATGCAGCATGATATACGTGCTTTGTAAGATTTCTTTTCTTATCATTCATGTAAGTTCAGTCGTTTAACTTATGGATGGAAGTCAATAAAGTGGTGTAAACTTTTTCCCCAACCAAATTACTTATTATATTTTGCAATTTTATTTTTATACCAAAGTTTTTTACGTTATAATTAAAACTACATTAAGATGATTTTATTCACTTTTACAACTTATTTTACCTCAATATATTTTCTTACTGACAAAGTTTGTGATTCTCTATGCTTACAGTAATATAGCTACAAATACCGTTGATCTTTTGCTTTGATTCTTTTTTAAACATTGTTAGTCTCATGTCATTATGTCACTATTTTTTTTGAACATAAAACCTGTAATACGTGTTCGCACATACAGTACTATAAAACTTAATATATGTTTTATTCTATATATTTATCTATCTATTTATTTGATTTTTGTATATTTAATCTAGTTTCAGGTTGGTAAAGAATTCAAATCTGAAGCAAAAAAGAATCAGAAGCATATACTCACTTGGTCTGAAACTATAAAACCATATTCATCCAAGAAGAAAAAATAATATTGCCGGAAAGTAGAAATGTAGTACAATTTCAGATATCTATGTTGGTCGTTTCGTTTGTTTGCGATAACATAACTGTTTGCCATTGTTCTCTAATTTATGAATATTACAGTATGCGTGCAAGTACAACTCTTTTACTATTCTCATACTTTATGTATATTTAATATCTAATGCATGTAAGAGAAGCCTAATTTAAATGTTACAGTTAGGGAGTTCTAATTTTTTTATAATTAAAGTTCATTTTTCACATATTGACGTTTGATTAATGTGTTGAATTTTCTTATTGATGTGTAACTAACTTTTGCAACGTACCTAATATGACTTATTATGAAATAAATCGATTTATTGTTCTCTTTTTTAGTTACGTGAATTTTCACAGGTTTTATGCAATGAATCTAGCAAAATACCGCCCCTTGGAGTTTATGCATGGTTGAATAATGATATTTAAAAATAAATTTTATTGGGACATAAGCAAATACATGTTATGTCAACAAAGCCTATGATAATTACAATTTTTATCTACATGAATGTGCTAAATGAAATGGATGGTACTGCTATCAGTTTGCCATGCAAATGTTTTGTAGCCGTTAACCGTTTGTGATTTTCAGGCTTACTCTATAAAAAAGTATTTTACTAATTAATTCCCTCCACAACAAATCTGCTTATTAATAGTAATATGCTTTGATTAAAAGTATTTTCGGATATTAACCTAGTTAAAATTGCCAAAGTATAATAATACATACATACATGCTTATGGGTCTATAGATATCGAATATTACTCTTTGGATGGCACACATAACCATCGATTCTAACTTCACCAAAGGTCATATCAAGATGATGATTTTGTTTGCATGTTTTCTCTTCTGGTAGCAGTATATTTTCCACGACTAACTTCTCATGTGTTGGAGGTAATGATTTTCCGTGTATAATGGATGCTGTCGAATCTTTACAGACATTGGCTGTTACAATGACCTCAAGGTCAATGTTCAAGATTTCGCATTTTTGATTGGCTAAAGCAGACGAATTCAATGAATTTGCCAAGTCATTATTCAGCATTCTTCCAACACTTCCACGTGGTGTACCACTTCCTCCTTCATTTGAAGTAATGTCCGGTAAATGATTTCCTTGACGTGCATATTGTCCCTTCAACAAGTCGACCAATGACTTCAATGTACCTTCCATATTATCCGTTCTAGCTTTCAAGTCTTCTGTGCCTCCTTGAGCCTTTTTGAGTTGTTTACGCGCAATAGTACAAGCCTTAACTTGAGTCCTTGATATTTTGGCTCCAACACTTCGAGTCTGACCTCTTTACCCCTTCCAAACACTTGTGATATGATATCTTCATCCAATGGCAAGTCTTCTTCATCACTACAGATGATTGATTCCTATGCTTTTGCAATTTTATCCTAAAATATGGTAATACTTGAGATGTTATTTATTACAAAGACTTTATAGAATAGCTGAATTATTATCTGTTTAACTTACGAAGTACGTAGAAGCCGAATCTGATATGGTACCGTCCTTTTTGGTGTGAGTCTTCTCCCATACTTGACGACGTGTGATTTCTTTTGTCGGATTTGCACTAGCCTACAAAAACAAAAAAGAGAAAGAGATCATTAATTTTGAAAGAAAAGAACACAAAAGAGCATCTATGTTTGGGTGCTGACTTTAGCACAGCTCGAAAGGCATATAAAATACATGTATTTTGATAATACATTTGCAAATATGTAATATTTTCAGTTAATAAACTTAAGTTGATTATAATGTCAAGTGTCATACCTGTTTATTTGAAAATTAGGAATCTGCATATTCACATTGTTACTGTTATATTCTCATTGTAAACATACCTCATTTTGCACTATTTCATTGAGTTTGCTTATTATATGCAAATATGCACCTAATTCAATTCAAATAGTCTTTATGCACATATCTCAACTCAAAGAAACCATGTAAGAACATGTTTATAAATCAAAAGAACTATTTCATTCACATAACAAAAGAACAAAGTTGCATTTTTTTGGCGACTTTGCATCTAAGATTTTAGTGTCAAAACACCAGATTATTCGATGATTCCAAAAGAGCTAAGTAGTAGCATAATGGAACATGTTTCCAAAACGTCATCAGGATCACCAAAAATATGAAGTACATTAAAAGCTAATTGGTTACACTAAACATATCAAATTCTAAAAATAATTTTAAATGCAGATCCACTTAGGTAAATTACATTTTTAGCCTAGTAAATGTCAAAATTTCACCAAACACTTTGAATAAAAGTTGTTGCACATGCTCTTAGCTTTTCGAGATAGCCAACATCATCGAAATTGGATAAACTGTTTGAAAGTTATGCCTATTTAAACACAGATAAAGTTGAGTTTCAAAAGTGAAATTAAGAACCACGTAGTCTTTAGCATGCTTAGTACAACAACTATAATTAAGTTAAATGCTAACAAGATATAGTGATGTTGTAGAAAAGAATAACCAATTAGTTAGTAAATATGTATGAAGAAAAGAGTTCCTATGAGGTCATGCCTCAAAATAAGCCTGTTAAGTACTTTTAGAAGCATTCTTACACACACTCTATAATATTGACTATACACACATTGATATGTTCATCTCAGATGGTGCGTATCAGAAATAAAAATCATGGACTCTGAATGGATTCATCTACCATTCACAAAATGAAAGAGCAAATCTTTGTCCATATAATCGGGGTGTATTTGGAGCTCTCTAAGAGAATGATGTCTAGTGTTCTTTTTTTTTCACCTGACATGTGACCATAACACTTTCAATGCCTATAGATTTAAGCAATGTAACATAAATCGCTTATAAAATTTACGATTCTATAGTGAAAACTATACTTTAGTTTTATGTTTCTAAAACAATATACTAGTAAGGATTAACATGGGATGGAATGTAGCTATGAGCAGATGTATGGACGAGATGGTAGGAAGTGAGCAATGTCAGTGGTGGGTGTTAAATTCGAAGAAAAGAAAGGGCAGAACCTCAGAAATTGAAATACTGCGATTATGGTAGTTGCACTGTGACACATGAGAATAGTACCAATATGAAAATCAAATGACTTTGCCGTGGTCAGATAATATGTATAAGATGATGATGAAACTGATTAGGATGGAGGCCCAGTACTAGATATATGAATATAGACACTATGCATGTCTATATTTAACTATTCATAAGTTTTGTTGGGTGCATTGCTATGAAGTACCAAATGAAATTTAGATGCTAGGAAGTAAGCCTATAGTAACAAGACGTGGTCAATTCGTGATAGTTTACTTATATTTAATATAAAAAATGAAACAAACATACCATTTCATGTTCTACTACAGCGTGACTTGTACGTCTAGTATAATGACCGTAGTTGTACAACGATCTGTTTTTTTTTTACCTATCTCTCTTCTTTCCCTTACACCGGGTTTTGCTTCATTTTTCACAAACCTGGTCCAATCTTCTTGGGCGATTGTTAGTGGACAATTTTTCAGCCTATCTTCGTCATTATCATGTTTGTCATAATAGTTTGTCCTCAATTCACTCTTGTGTTTCCTAAATGACTCGGTCATTTTTTTTAAAAATAAGTCTTTTGATTCGGACTCTATATCATAAGATGTCTATAAAATTAAGAGTTGTTTACGTAAGAAAAGAAATTATGTGGCAATATATATATATATATATATATATATATATTGTTTGATGTGATTTTTTGTTTGATGATAACAAACATATATCAATTTATATATGTGTTTGTAGATTGTACTATACACATATAGGAATAAATATTCATATTGAATAATAATACTATTGCACAGAATTTATATAATTCAATCAGTATTTTTATTCAACATAATATTTTATTTCAACACTTATACAATACAAAGTTTTCAGCTCTCTCTATATACATACACCGGTTTCATACATTTCACATTCACATTTTTTTCTCACTACAACACTCAACACTTAGTTTTTCACTCTATCTGCACATCTGCATCTATCTGCATTGTCCAGCTCCAGTTCTTGTCCTGGCTCCTGTGTACCTGTATAATTAGCAACTACAGCAGTAATCTGAAAATAAACAAATTTGAATTTGCAAAAATATAAATTTGTTTTTATTGGTGTCTCAGATTATGGGTTATTGTCATCATTTTTGATTGTGTTATATCTGTGCATATCAGTATTCTTATCAAGGACAGGTAATCAGGAGTGGCTGCAATACATACGTGTACAGTTATACACGTGTGCACTGCCTCGCCAACTCGTGTGCACAGTCAACAAAAGCAATCATGCACAACATAGACTCAGCTGGATATGCAACCTGAAAATGCTCAAGTCGAGCCAAAAGACAAGCTGGATACCAACACAAAGTGAAACTGTGCATATACATCAACCAGTGCCAACAGACCAGTTCAATATGTTGTGCACAAATACAAAGGCAAATACAACATGAATGAACACTGCAACATGCTCAAATCAAATCAGAGAACAAGGCAAGTGCAGATCATATGAAGGCAATGCTCAAACAACTATGCAGTGTTAAAGTAGAAGCACACAAGTGAATCAGCAATGCAGACTCAAGTCACAAGTACAGGAAGGAACAAACACACAACAGAGGCAACTGCAACAATGCATCACTGATACACTATGTCACAAGACCACAAGTCCAAACCATAACTCAAAACATATACAAGACTGCACATTCAGGTCTGGACACACATGAATACAAACCAGATGAAAATGCAGACTCGAGTATACAATGAAGGCTACAAGTTCAAGTCCAGTTCCAACAAAGATATGGCAACACAGCAACAAAGACTATGGCACCGGCATATGAACAACTACAACAGGACAGGGAAGTAATAACAGCAAACCAAATGCCATCAAGATAAATACATTGAAGCATACAAGTAATACAAATCTGTTGAGTAGACAGAGAACCCTGAAACAGTATAAAGAGCCAAAGCCACAGTGAAATGCTCAAGGCAAAAGCAAGTATCAAACAATGCAGAAACTACTCAAGACGAAGAGGTACAAGATGATAGCACATATATACATACATAAATTCACATATACATGCAAGCAATCAAGTACAGCAGCCTCGAGAAGGAACAATTATAATCAAGTCAAACCCAAAGTCAAGTCTCAAAGCAAATGCAAAATTAAAGTCAATTCGAGCAGATCAATATCAAAGCAAATGGTCAAAGTCAATCAAAAATATCAAGTGCCAATGTCAAGATAGAAAGCCACATGTACATAGACATGAGCATATACATGGAAAGATCTGTTTTCGACAAAAGAAACAAATCAGAAGACTTGGTCAAGAAATCAAATATGGAAAACAAATCTTGGCAATGCAAATATATGGAAAATATTTTTCCATATTTGATTAAAGATTTCGAATGCATATATGGACAAAATTCCAAATATCCTACTATAGAAACAAAACAAATTCCAGAACGAAATCAGCAGTTAAAATTTCAAAATTGTGAAAACATATAGGAAATATCCAAAGCCGTGGGTACCAAGCAAAATTCGAATCGTATATACCCAAAATGTAGCAACAAAATCAGGGAAATATTCAACGACGTGGAGGCCAAGCAAGAGATCAAATCAGACGAAAATCAAGGATTTCGTATCCTATATAAAGCCACAATCATCATCGACAATTTATGAATCGAGTTCAAGCATTCAACTAGGAGAGCAAAAAGGCATAAATTACATACCAGAGTCAAAGTCGAACTCAATCAAATCGAGGAGCCGTGTTCGAATTGAAGAAGGAGTCGACTGCCGAAGCAAGACTGAGAAAAATCAATTGCAATCAACCAACTACCCATCGGCTTCATCGATTTACTCCAAAGCCCTAATTTCAGAAGCTAAAAGGGACGATCAAAGAAGCCATTATCACAAACAAGGAACGGGCTGACATAGTTAAAGAAATAAAGAGGGAAGTTTGTGGGCCGGTCTTGTTTAATTAATTATACAAGGCTTTGGTATATTTTAAATTAGGGTTTTTGAGTTGTTCTTGTTTTTATTTTTTAAAATCTGTACTTTTCGAATCAAATCTGGGTAAATCACCACCTAGGATTTAGGTTGTGTCAGATTGTCTAGTTAGGATTAGTTCAGTAAGCAGGGTTTGCGAGTTTGCAAAAATCTATAGGCGGGAGCAGGGTTTGTGAGTCTGTTAGAGTGTTTGTAAGCGGGAGACTATTTAATTCTAATAGAAATATGGGAATGCAGCAGTAGGCAGGGGTTGCCGAAGCAGGGTAAATTTTGTGTGTGATTTACTTTTCAGCATATTTACTTCTCTGCAGTTTGTTTTTGTGTTTAATTATATAAATTCGAGAAAATTTGCTATAACCCTATTCACCCCCCCCCCCCCCCTCTAGGGTTAATCTAGATCCTACAAGTGGTATCAGAGCCCGGTATTTTTCTTTAACTCTAGAGTCATGAATCCACCAAATAATGCTTTTTCTAAGGGGCAATCTATTGCTAGGCCACCCATGTTTAATGGGAATGATTATGCTTATTGGTAAGTTAGGATGGGTATTTATCTTAGTCTTGTTGATTATGATGTTTGGGACATTATTGAAACTGGCTATAAATCTCCTACTATAACTGTTGGTGATACTGAGATTCCTAAACCTAAGGATATGTGGGACGCTAACGATAAGAAATTAAAAACTACAAATGCTAAATCCATGAATGCTTTGATCTGTGCTCTTGATAAGACTGAATTTAATAGAATTTCTCATTGTAAAACTGCATAGGAAATTTGGCATACCTTGGAGGTGACACATGAAGGAACTTCTCAAGTCAAGGAGTCTCGTCTAGCCCTATTCAGCAATGAATACGAGAACTTTGTGATGGACAAAGACGAGAGCATAAAGGACATGTTTGGACGCTTTTCAACTTTGGTGTACAATGCTAGAGTGCTTGGGAAGGTATTCACTGAGGTAGAGCTTGTGAGGAAGGTGCTACGAGTCTTACCAATGAGCTTTGAGGCAAAAGTCACGGCAATACAAGAATCGAAAGATCTGAGTAAACTAAGCATGGAGGAGTTGATCGGCAACTTGATGACATATGAGCTTGAGCTAAAAGCAAAGGAGGAACGCAACAACTCCGAATCAAAGAAGAAGATGATTGCCTTAAAGAGCAAAGAAGAGAGCGATGAAGAAGAAGAAGATCCAATTGAAGAGCTTGCAATGGCTATCAATAATCTTAGAAAATGGTCAAAATTCAGGCCACGCAAGAAGAAAACAAGTGGAAATAAGTCAAAAGATTCTGACAATTCCGATAATGAATTGACTTGCTTTAACTGCAAAAAGCCTGACCACTTAAAACAAAAATACCCACTTCTCAAAAACAACAAAGGAAAGAAAAAGAAGAAGAAGGCCTTTGCAGCGACTAGGGATGATGAAGAAGGAGAGGAAGTTTCGAATAATAGCTCAGAGGAGGCTAACTTGTGTCTTATGGCAAAATCAGATTCAGAAGCAAGCTCAGAGGAATCTAGTGAGGTAGGTGACTATTCTTATAAAGAACTTGTTTTGATGTGTTATGATCTTACTAAAACAATTGATACTCTTGAATCTAAAATTGAAAAACTGAAATCTGATAAGAGAGAACTTGTCCATGAAAATTCTAGGTTAGAAACTGAACTTGAAAATATTCAAAACCTAGACTGTAAAAAATGTAAAATTTTAGATTCAGAATTATCAAGACTTAAGAATAGCTTTGAGAATCTTGAAAAAGAAAACTTGAGTCTTAAGGAAACCATTGACACTAGGAAAAAGGATTTTATAAAAAGATGCACCTCACTTGTGACTGAAAACACAACACTAAAAACCAAAGTCCAAAATCTTGAGAAATCTCTGAATAACTTTTCAAGAGGAGAAAAATCATTCAACATGTTATTGGGAAATCAACTTTTTGCTAACAACAGAAAAGGACTAGGCTTTGGGAAAACACAAGTTGATGATAATGCAAAAGGTAAGAGTGTCTTTACTAAATGTGAAATAATTGGACATCGTGTTGAAAATTGTAGTCATAGGAACAAGAACACAAAATTTATACAAGTTTGGGTTCCTAAGAATTCTACAAACAAATTTCATGTCTATTGGAACAAGAATGAAAGGACAAAACAAGTTTGGGTTCCAAAGGGATTGTTTATTCATAATGCTTTAGTCACTAATATCATTGGACCTAAGAGTTTCTCTAGGTCATCCTCCTCTCTCTTTATGTAGGTTTGTTGGCGGGCTAAGAAGCAATAAGAATGGTTTCTAGATTCAGGTTGTTCTAGACATATGACAGGTGACAAATCGAAGTTCCTTAGCCTAGAAAATTTTAAAGGTGGAAATGTGATCATGGGAGACAATATCAAGTGTAAGATTATTGGTAAAGGTGAAGTAGGTAACGGTACTTTTTTCTTGACTAATGTTTTATACGTTGAAAATTTGCATCACAATCTCATTTCTATTAGCCAACTATGTGACAAAGGTATGAATGTGGTTTTTGATAGTGATACTTGCAAAATCATTGATAAATCTTCTAATAACATTGTTTTTATGGACAAAAGAAAAGGAAATGTTTACACGCTTTCGTTTGATAATCTAAATCTTTCTAGATGTTTGGTAGCCACTGACGAAGAGGCATCTTTATGGCATAGGAGACTTGGACATGCTAGCATGGGCCTCTTGAAAAACCTTGAAATGAAAGAATTAGTCAGATGGTTACCACATCAGAAATTTAAAAATAATAAAGTGTGTAAAGCATGTTCCTTGGGCAAGCTTAGTCGATCATCATTTCTCCCTAAAAACATTGTTAGCACATCAAGGGTCCTTGAATTAATTCACATGGACTTATTTGGACCAAATGAAATTGCAAGCTTGAATGGAAAACGTTATTGTTGTGTATTGGTTGATGATTATTCTAGATTTACATGGGTTTATTTCTTAGCCAAAAAGTCTGAATCTTTTGATTATTTTTCAAAATTTGCAAAACTTGTTCAAAATGAAAAAGGAATTTCAATTAAAACTTTGAGAAGTGATCATGGAGGCGAATTTGAAAATTTGGAATTTGAAAGCTTTTGTGAAGAAAATGGTTTAAAACATGAATTTTCTGCTCCACGAACACCTCAACAAAATGGGGTGGTTGAAAGGAAAAATCGTACATTACAAGAATTGGCTAGATCCATGTTGAGTGAGTATAAACTACCTCTAACCTTTTGGGCAGAGGCTGTGAATACTTCGTGCTATATAATAAATAGAGTAATGATTAGACCAATACTTGGAAAAACGTCTTATGAATTGTGGCATGAAAGGAAACCTAACATTTCTTATTTTCGTGTATTTGGATGTCCTTGTTTCATTCTTAACACAGGTGATCAACTTGGAAAATTCGAATCAAAGGCTGATGAGGGAATTTTCATGGGCTATTCAACAAGGAGCAAGGCTTATAGGATATACAACAAACGAACAAAGACAATTGTTGAATCAATCAATGTAAAATTCGATGAATCTGACCTGGAAAGGACGACTAAAAAGGCGGTTGATGATGGGGTAGATCATGAAGGCATTGAAGAAGGGACATCTAGAGAGAAAGCTGAAAGTAGGGCTATTGATGCTGATAGATTGAAGTTCAAATCCAATCATCCTCCTGAATTGGTTATAGGTGATCCTACGGAAGGTATACGCACTCGCTCTTCATTTGATAAAAATTTGTGTGCATTTTGTTGTCACAGTGGTTTTATTTCTGAGATTGAACCTGATTCTGTTGAAATGGCTCTTAATGATGAAAGTTGGGTTTTAGCAATGCAAGATGAACTTAATCAATTTGAGAGAAATAAAGTTTGAAAATTAGTTCCTAGGCCTAATGACTATCCAATTGTTGGAACTAAATGGGTGTTCAAAAATAAACTTGATGAATCAGGAAATGTAATTAGAAACAAAGCTAGGTTGGTCGCAAAAGGATATAACCAAATAGAAGGCATAGATTTTGATGAAACATTTGCTCCAGTTGCTAGGTTAGAAGCCATTTGGATTTTGCTAAGTTTTGCATGTTATAAGGGTTTCAAACTTAAACAAATGGATGTAAAAAGTGCCTTTCTAAATGGTGATTTGAAAGAAGAAGTTTTTGTTGAACAACCCCCCGGTTTTGAAAATCATGATTTTCCAAATCATGTGTATAAACTAGAAAAAGCATTCTATGGTCTTAAGCAAGCTCCTAGAGCTTGGTATGACTGCCTTTGTACATATCTTTTGGAAAACGGCTTTAAAAAGGGAAGTGCTGACACGACACTGTTTCTATTACATAAAGGAAGTGATTTTTTGATTGTTCAGATTTATGTGGATGATATCATTTATGATGCTACTAATGAACTCTTGTGCGAGAAATTTGAACAAGTCATGCAGGCTAAATTCGAGATGAGCTTGGTTGGAGAATTGAAATATTTTCTTGGATTTCAAATCAAGCAAAGCAGTGATGGTATTTTCATTTCACAATCCAAGTATGTGTTGGAACTGTTGAAGAAATTTGGAGTTGAGAACTCCAAACCATTGAGAACTCCTATGAGCCCATCAACAAAGTAGGACGAAGACGAGAAAGGAGTTGTTGTCGATCAGAAGAAATATCGAGGGATAATTGGTTCACTTCTCTATCTTACTGCTTCTAGACCTGATATTATGTTTTCTGTGTGTTTGTGTGCACGTTTTCAATCTAATCCTAAATAATCTCATTTGAAAGCCACTAAACGAATTTTGAGATATCTTTCACACACACACAAATTTGGACTATGGTACCCTTCTTGTGAAAATTTTGATTTAGTTGGTTATTCTGATGCTGATTATGCTGGATCATTGGTTGACAGGAAAAGTAATAGTGGGACATGTTTCATGCTAGGACATTCATTAGTTTCAAGGTCAAGTCGAAAACAAAATTGTGTTGCATTATCCACCACTGAAGCAGAATATATTGCTTTAGGAAGTTGTTGTGCTCAAATTTTATGGATGATGCAAACTCTTTCTGATTTTGGCTTAGTTTATAAACAAGTTCCATTAAAATGTGATAGTAAAAGTGCAATAGACTTGTCAAATAATCCTGTTCATTATTCACGCACAAAACACATTGATGTGAGACACCACTTTCTTAGAGATCACATTGCTAAGGAAGACATTTGCATTGAACATATTCCAACTGAGGCTCAACTTGCTGATATTTTCACAAAACCCCTCCCCGAAGACAGATTTTCCAGATTACGTTTGGATTTGGGGATTATAGAAATTGACTAATCATTTTCCATTTTTTGATTGAAATATTCTTGGATATTTATTTTCAACTTCAATTTCTAGGATTCAAACTAGTTTTGGATATTATTCGAAGATTGATTCGAATATGGTATTCAGTAGTGGAAATATGTTTTGTTTTATTTCTTTTCAAAATTAAAAAAAAAATTCATAGTATAATTAACTTGGTAACTTATTCCACGATCATTTCTATTTCTACCATCTTTATATCATTCATAATGGTTTTGTAAAATGAGAAGAGTGATTTCTTTTAAAATTAAAAAAATCTCATGCATCCATTCTCATTTAAAAGTCCTTATGGTTATGCATGGATGGAGCATGTGAGTGAATTATTTTTATTTTATCATCATTCCATTCTCATTTAAAAGTCCTTATGGTTATGCATGGATGGAGTATGGTAGCTAAGTATTTTTCTGGTCTCACTTAAAAGTCCGGATGCTTAGACTAATAAGTAACTGCTAATCCCATTTAAAAGTCCTTATGGTTATGCGTGGTTAGTAAGTGCTTATTTTTGTGCTTAAATGTCATTTTTAAAATATCTCTCTTCTCATTATATAAAAACCGAATCATCGATCCATTCTCTACAATATGGAAATTGTTACCTCGTTATGATATATTATGATTTTTCTTTGTTTTGCATTTTTTTTATTTACAACAAAATTTTTTTAAATTTTCCACTACTGTTCCATTAATTTTTATCAGTCTTTTGATGATAACAAAAGGGGGAGAAGAACAAGATTTTGATAAGGAAGTAAATATTTTTGGAATACTTCAACAAATTTGTTAAATGTTGTTAGTTAATTTTCTTTAGTTCTTTTATTCTTCTGTAATTTTCTAAATCTTCTAAATAGGGAGTGGTCTCAGTTGTAGGAGGAGCATTCATATAGGGGGAGCTAAATATTTCATGCTCAAACACATTTGTTAGAATTTCAAAATCTTTAATATATATGTTTGTCATCATCAAATGGGGGAGATTGTTTGATGTGATTTTTTGTTTGATGATAACAAACATATATCAATTTATATATATGTTTGCAGATTGTACTATACACATATAGGAATAAATATTCATATTGAATAATAATACTATTGCATAGAATTTATATAATTCAATCAGTATTTTTATTCAACATAATATTTTATTTCAACACTTATACAATACAAAGTTTTCGGCTCTCTTTATATACATACACCGGTTTCATACATTTCACATTCACATTTTTTTCTCACTACAACACTCAACACTTAGTTTTTCACTCTGTCTGCACATCTGCATCTATCTGCATTGTCCAGCTCCAGTTCTTGTACTGGCTCCTGTGTACCTGTATAATTAGCAACTACAGCAGTAATCTGAAAATAAACAAATTTGAATTTGCAAAAATATAAATTTGTTTTTATTGGTGTCTCAGATTATGGGTTATTGTCATCATTTTTGATTGTGTTATATTTGTGCATATCAGTATTCTTATCAGGGATAGGTAATCAGGAGTGGCTGCAATACACACGTGTACAGTTATACACGTGTGCACTGCCTCGCCAACTCGTGTGCACAGTCAACAAAAGCAATCATGCACAACATAGACTCAGCTGGATATGCAACCTGAAAATGCTCAAGTCGAGCCAAAAGACAAGCTGGATACCAACACAAAGTGAAACTGTGCATATACATCAACCAGTGCCAACAGACCAGTTCAATATGTTGTGCACAAATACAAAGGAAAATACAACATGAATGAACACTGCAACATGCTCAAATCAAATCAGAGAACAAGGCAAGTGCAGATCATATGAAGGCAATGCTCAAACAACTATGCAGTGTTAAAGCAGAAGCACACAAGTGAATCAGCAATGCAGACTCAAGTCACAAGTACAGGAAGGAACAAACACACAACAGAGGCAACTGCAACAATGCATCACTGATACACTATGTCACAAGACCACAAGTCCAAACCATAACTCAAAACATATACAAGACTGCACATTCAGGTCTGGACACACATGAATACAAACCAGATGAAAATGCAGACTCGAGTATACAATGAAGGCTACAAGTTCAAGTCCAGTTCCAACAAAGATATGGCAACACAGCAACAAAGACTATGGCACCGGCATATGAACAACTACAACAGGACAGGGAAGTAATAACAGCAAACCAAATGCCATCAAGATAAATACATTGAAGCATACAAGTAATACAAATCTGTCGAGTAGACAGAGAACCCTGAAACAGTATAAAGAGCCAAAGCCACAGTGAAATGCTCAAGGCAAAAGCAAGTATCAAACAATGCAGAAACTACTCAAGACGAAGAGGTACAAGATGATAGCACATATATACATACATAAATTCACATATACATGCAAGCAATCAAGTACAGCAGCCTCGAGAAGGAACAATTATAATCAAGTCAAACCCAAAGTCAAGTCTCAAAGCAAATGCAAAATTAAAGTCAATTCGAGCAGATCAATATCAAAGCAAATGGTCAAAGTCAATCAAAAATATCAAGTGCCAATGTCAAGATAGAAAGCCACATGTACATAGACAGGAGCATATACATGGAAAGACCTGTTTTCGGCAAAAGAAACAAATCAGAAGACTTGGTCAAGAAATCAAATATCGCAAACAAATCTTAGAAATGCAAATATATGGAAAATATTTTTCCATATTTGATTAAAGATTTCGAATGCATATATGGACAAAATTCCAAATATCCTGCTATAGAAACAAAATAAATTCCAGAACGAAATCAGCAGTTAAAATTTCAAAATTGTGAAAACATATAGGAAATATCCAAAGCCGTGGGTACCAAGCAAAATTCGAATCGTATATACCCAAAATGTCGCAACAAAATCAGGGAAATATTCAACGACGTGGAGGCCAAGCAAGAGATCAAATCAGACGAAAATCAAGGATTTCGTATCCTATATAAAGCCACAATCATCATCGACAATTTATGAATCGAGTTCAAGCATTCAACTAGGAGAGCAAAAAGGCATAAATTACATACCAGAGTCAAAGTCAAACTCGATCAAATCGAGGAGCCGTGTTCGAATTGAAGAAGGAGTCGACTGTCAAAGCAAGACTGAGAAAAATCAATTGCAATCAACCAACTACCCATCGGCTTCATCGATTTACTCCAAAGCCCTAATTTCAGAAGCTAAAAGGAACGATCAAAGAAGCCATTATCACAAACAAGGAACGGGCCAACATAGTTAAAGAAATAAAGAGGGAAGTTTGTGGGCCGGTCTTGTTTAATTAATTATACAAGGCTTTGGTATATTTTAAAGTAGGGTTTTTGAGTTGTTCTTGTTTTTATTTTTTAAAATCTGTACTTTTCGAATCAAATCTGGGTAAATCACCACCTAGGATTTAGGTTGTGTCAGATTGTCTAGTTAGGATTAGTTCAGTAAGCAGGGTTTGCGAGTTTGCAAAACTCTATAGGCGGGAGTAGAGTTTGTGAGTCTGTTAGAGTGTTTGTAAGCGGGAGACTGTTTAATTCTAATAGAAATCTGGGAATGCAGCAGTAGGCAGGGGTTGCCGAAGCTGGGTAAATTTTGTGTGTGATTTACTTTTCAGCATATTTACTTCTCTGCAGTTTGTTTTTGTGTTTAATTATATAAATTCGAAAAAATTTGCTATAACCCTATTCACCCCCCCTCTAGGGTTAATCTAGATCCTACATATATATATATATATATAAAACTGAAAGTGGTACAAATCAGTTTTAGCTTACCAACAATTCATTCCAAACGTCAATCTTGTATTTTTTAGGTACTTTATCCCAACTTTCATATGAGATCGGCACATGAATTCGTACCAATTTACCAACTCGACTGTTTACTTTTCCATCATTTTTTGAAATAGGAGCACCTAATGCATTTATCTCAACTTTTTTGGGTTGTGTAGAGGATGACTGTGTTATTGAATGGGTTGACGTTTCTACAGGTTCTGACATTGCTACTATTTTCTTGGTTGGAATCCAAACGACCAAGACCACCTGCAACAAACAATAAAAATAGATTAACAATAAAAATATTCATTGTAGTATTTATATAATAACGCTTTCAATCATAGAGATGGCCCAAAAATATTAGAGAAAAACTAGATATATGCACTTTTGAAAATTGGCATTTACTTGAAAATTTGATTATATGCACTTTTGAAATCATTATACACCTCATTTGGAATTGAATACATATCGCACAAAGGCCCATACATGCATTTTAAATTTTTATTATGAAGATGCACATTTCAAACCATGTCTTGTGGTTTGAAATTAATGACTTTTTGAAGCTATTAGCCTTTATACTACTATTTTCCAAAACTAAATTACAAAATCATACGCATACTTAAGTTCTAATACCATAAATTTCTAAATATATGAAGCTGCAAACATAAAAAGCTCCGTATACATACTTAAGATCAATATATACCTTTAGGAGCTTATATATACAAGACTGCACACGTATTTAAAGCCGCACATTTGAAATTACATTCGTTAATGCTTAGAACTTGATATAATTACACATATTCAAGACTGGTAGACTTGAAATCTTTATATATGAAATTGACATATATCCAAGACTGCACACATATTCAAGACTTATTTGAAGTTCACATTTTCATGAATCTGAGCCATATAAACTTAGGTCCATGCCTATACTTGTCTAAAATCATACTGTACGCAACCTTATAATCATTGAAACCAATATGTTTAAGGTTTTTCTCCTTTGAAATTGACATTCATCCAAAAGTTTATGCATTATTGAAACTGTGCAATGCTCAAGGGCAATTCATGCAGCGTTTGAAAGGGAATTCATAGGAGATTTAACATTTTTAAATCTCAAGGATGTACCAAAAATTTTATTTTATGCATTCATTTGAAATCCATGCTTATTGAAAGCATTTGAGATTGGCATCTATAAATTATCTTTATATAAAATCCAAAAACGGGTATATTAATTCATATATATATATATATATATTAATATAACAGAGAACATACAATTGAAAATGAAAAGCAATTGTTTTTAACACAACTCAACTTTAGCTTTTAACTGCTTTAAGAAATGCAATATATTTAACAATGTCTGAAACAAATGACATTAATATAATTTCAGTTATACATTCATTCATTGTGATAGTTGGATACATTTAAATTTAAATGATGTAAAAAAAATTAGGTTAAAGGATAAAAAGTTGAAAAATAGTTATGCGCAGAATTATATTGTGAACTCTGCTTAAAACAATTTTTTAACCCAAACCATTTTTATCTGCACAGTAGAGACACAAATATGGTTAATAATTAGTAATGTTATAAATTTAGGTGACGTACTGTTACGGGCATGTCAAGTGAATAGTTGTGTATTTACCTTTTCCAAACAATCAATGAACTGGATAGTAAATGTCGCAAGTGTTTCAGAATAAAAATTACGACTGGTTAACCCTAGACAATAATTGATGCTCAACTGTATGATCATATGACAGTGCATAAAACAAACCGTGTAATTTAAATAAGATGACCATACAATATTTTAGAAGACAGTCTGCATAAACATAGAAAAGCACAGTCATAATGTATGTACAAAGAACGCTCAACAATCGCCCAATACAACAAATTATGTTTCACTACAACCTGAAAGAACATGATGTAAAAAATAACTGTCATATTTATGTCCTTGCAGTAGAGAGATCATAACTGTAGAAACATGTTTACAAATTCTTTAAACTAATCAACATGTAGTAGGGTAAGATGAAGTTGTGAATTTCTTATAAAAATAAGGACTTAACATACATCGTCGTACAATAAATTTAGTATATCTTTTGCGATCTTTCCAAGATTTTGAGGCGTAGCCTGCAGCTCTTTTCAGTCCCAGTAACAACTGTTTTCTTATGTGTGCACACCTTTGCGTTTTATACATAATTATGCAGTAGAAAAAAAACAATTGCATCTTACACATATCGAAAATACCAAATTACGGTGATTTTAACTTTAATTCTATGTACATGGTCAGGCATGCGAAGAAGATATTGTGGATAGCATAATTCAAAACTGACTTAGCACTATCAGTCGCTGAGGTACACCTTTTTTGTGTTTCAATAATCTAGAGACCTACCTATTTACGTTTTAAACTACAAGCTGGGTCTTCACTCTAATTTCATTTAAGATAGACTCAAAGAAAAACTATCAGAGAAACTTCGAAAAAAAGGTTTTTTAATCAAAACATCATTAGTACGTTGTGTGAGTGTTAAAATCTTAAGTTTTCCATACAACATGAGGAAACAAAAACTGAACTTGACCTGTAAAAAACAGTTTTACTCCATTAAGACAAAGGATATCGAGTAATTTACTGCACAACAAGCGTGGCATTCTCAATTTGTCATTTGTTTTTTTTTTCAAAGGTTCTCTTTTTTTCATACCTGAACAAACTCAGTTCCAAAAAAAGGAAATATTTTATTTACCAAAAATTTGCATTTTCGAGCGTGGTCGAAGGAGATAAGATATAACGTCGTCCAATCAGCTAGCTGATGTATGAAATCAGATTTGTCAACGTTATGACACAGGTTGAAACAACAGTAGTTCTAACCAATTGCTGGCAGGAAGATACATCTGAGAAACTTATGCGAAATCAGCTTGTCCACAAATTCATATATATATATATATATATATATATATTAATTTATTCATCCCTGAGAAACTCGATATCATGCATTCTACTTTGTCTTTAGGCATATACCGATGGTGAAGTCATGTTCAGCATAAATATATATTAGAGGATGCAACATATATGTTGCAGAGGATGCAGCATAAATACCAGAGTAGGTGCATAAAACGAAAATGAAACACAAGCAAACATAAATAGTGAAGAAATTCTAAATTCAATCACACTTGAAATTCAACTCATTTCAAGTAAGAAATACATCTTATATTAACATATGCATTTGGTAAGGTCTTCTAATTTTTTATTGCCTTCGAAAACTGATTGATAGAAAATAGGAAACTCAGTGTCATCCACAGTTGTAGTCAACCGTTTTGGTGTATGCAAAACCACAAACCATCCGTTACTTTTTAAATCTTTTGAGTAGAACACTTGACTCGCTTCTGATGCAAGAATAAATGGCTCATCATTCACTCTATCTTTGGTCTTTAATTTCTCTAAGTTAACAGTAATCAAGTTTGAAACGAGATCTATCTTAGAACTATTGATCTTATCTTCGACCTTTACCCAATCACAATAAAAAACCGTTTGTTTGAAGTCAATATAATCCAACTCAATTATCTGCTGAATAACTCCATAATACATTATTTCCGCTTCCTTGTAATTTTTATCCTTCCCGCTCGCTCTAAATTTTGTAATTGCTCTCATACAAACACCACTATCTTGTGTTACCATCCGTTCTTCATAACTTTTTGAGAAAATATGAATCCATTCACTAGGTACTTCGTATAACTACACGCATTGAACTTCGGCCCGTTCACCAACCGCCAAAGAGTTGAATCAACTTCATTTGTCTTGACCAACTAATAAAACACAATAAGTAAAAAAAACATGATCGTGATGGTGTATGATCCACTTAAATACACATGAATACCTAAGATGATGTAATACCTCATCACGTAACCATAGAGTGATACTTTGACAAGTTTCCACGAATCCAACCCTACTTCGAGATTTAGATTTAGTACTTTTCACATAGATGTTATACCTCCTGCGATAGACATTTCAATACGTATATGAATTAATTTATTTTACAATAATGGGAATTCAGGATAAATTGGTGAACTTACTTCTCCCATTCATCCAATCCATCGTGCTTATTAAGGACCCATCTACGAACTTGTTCAAACTGCACTTGGGTCAAAGTTATATCTTTACCACTATCTAGAGGCATCTCACCAGCAAACTCATCATCCTCGTCTAAAAATGCTTCACGGGTATGTTTATGAGTTCTATCACCTCCTTTTGGCATATACTCCATGTAGTAATAACTAGCTTCTTGTACAATATATCCTTCTGCAATACACCCTTCAATATATCTTTTATTGCGCACATATCCTTTATATGTTTTCATCAACCTATGTAGGTAATTAATTGTAATAAATGGTAGCTATTTAAATCGAATGATGAAGAATAAAACAAAAATTAGTATTACCGTTCAAAAGGATACATCCATCTATATCAAACAGGGCCGCAAATCAATGCTTCATCAGCTAGATGAACCATAAGGTGGATACTGATATCAAAAAATGCGAGTGGAAAATGTTTTTCAAACACACACATTGCATCTACCAAACTAGCCTTTGCTTTTAAAAGATGTTCCCTATTGATTACCTTTGAGAACAAAATGTTAAAGAATAGACTTATACGGTGTATAGCATTACGCAGATCCTTATGTTGTGGATAAGAATGTTGAAGCAATACCGGAAGTAATTGTTGCATTATGGCATGATAATCATGTGACTTCATATTTGTTAGCTCAGGAGGATTGATGCTCACATTGTTGTGGAAGTTAGAAGAGAATTTGCTAGGTACTTTAAGGTTTTTCAAAATGGTGCAAAATCGAACCTTTTCTTCTTTGCTCAAAGTGAAAGTTGCTTCTGGTATAGTTATTTTATTTGTTTCACGATCTTCCCTCACCAACAATTTTTGTTTTATACCCATGGTTTTCAAATCCTTCCGTGCATTGATGCCATCTTTTGACTTGTCCTTATGACCCATAATTGTACTGATGAGATGCTCAGTGGCATTCTTCTCTGTATGCATAACATCAACATTATGTCGGACCAAATTTGCTTTCCAATATGGCAAATCAAAGAGGATAGACCTCCTATACCATGCAGGAACATTGATAAGGTCTTCATAATCGGTTTTCTTTTTTTGTTTTCGACCGATTTCTTGTTTGTTTTTACCAACTTTCATCTTGATATTAGCTACCTTTTCTTAAACTTGATAACCATTCAATGGTCATGGAGGACAACGATATTCTTGTTCATTATTGAAGTTTGCCTTATCGTCTCGAAACATGTGTTGGGAAGGAAGAAATCTTCGATGTCCCATGTAACACATCTTCTTACTTTCAGAAAGATAATAAGAACAAGTACCTTCCCCACAAATAGGACATGCAAAATAGCCGTGAGTTGTGCACCCCGATAAAGTATCGAGCGCAGGATGATCATGAATTACCCACAACATCCTAGCTCTCATTGTGAACTCGGAATTATTAAATGAGTCAAATGCATCGACTCCTTCCCATAACTGCTT
The DNA here is from genome assembly GCA_030737815.1 of Allium fistulosum. Lineage (NCBI taxonomy): Eukaryota > Viridiplantae > Streptophyta > Magnoliopsida > Asparagales > Amaryllidaceae > Allium > Allium fistulosum. The sequence continues at coordinate 718,264,038 of CM060906.1, read as the reverse complement.
TAATTTGTCTACCAACGGTTGTAAATAAACATCGATATCCTTCTCAGGTTGTTTTGGCCCGAAAATCAACAATGTCAACATTGTGAACTCTCTTTTCATACACATTGATGGAGGAAGATTATATGGTACTATAATTACTGGCCAACAACTATTACGACTGGCTAGAGACACATGTGGATTGAAACCATCAGTTGCTATTCCAAGTGTGATATTTCGTGGTTCAGTAGCAAATGTTTTATCAAAAGAATCTGTAGCTCGCCATTGAGAAGTGTCACGTGGATGACGCATCACATTTGAATCGGACTTGGAACGAGCATGGAAAGTCATAGCATCTGCTATCCATGGTATGGTATACAGTCTCCTCAATCTAGAAACTAAAGGGAAATGTCTCAACATCTTTTGAGGTACTTTGGTAGCTCTTTTCTCTTCGTTGAATGTTGTCTTATATCTTGGTTCGTTGCAAATTGTACAAGAAACTCTGTTTGCGTCATCTTTCTAGTATAACATGCAGTCATTAATGCATGCATCATAAGTCTTGTAATCCATCCCAACTTGTTTAATCATCTTCTTCATGTCGGGGTACTTTGTCAGTAGTGTGTTACCTTCCGGGAGTAACTCCTTTATAAATTCGAGGAGTGCAGTCACACCATTGTCGGAAAATCCGTATTGAGTTTTCAAGCTATTCAGTTTCACAATGGTATACAATGTTGTTATACCTTTAGAACATGAAAGATGCAATGGCTCTTTTGCACTATCAAAAAGTGATTTGCACTTCTTCTTTTGATTGGTCAACCGATCAACATCAACCGTAGACGGTTCCCCAATATTATCGGGCAACGGACTGGTAGGTTGAAAATGATGAAATCTATCAGCATCATTGACCAAGTCTTCCATCCTAGGATGTTCAGCCTCATCAGTACTTGTGGCTTGACTAATAGATTGTTTTTGCTTCTTTGTCGATTCTTCTCCATGACAATGCCAAACGGTATATGACTGGACAATTCCCCATCTGAGTAAATGATAATGAATGTCATCTACTTTAATCTTCATTTTCATATTTTTTCACTGTGTGCAAGGACAAGAATAGATTTCCTTATCACCACCATTTTCCATAACAAATTCAATAAACTTCTACACTCCTTCTATATATCGTGTGGTTCTTCGATCAGATTCTTTCATCCTTTGTTTGTCTATACTAGACGACATATTGCCTTGCTATATCATACATGATATACAATATTATGAGTGTAGACCAAGGTTTTAAATCTCGGATTTCGGTCATGTCTCATCTCGAAGAATTTAGATAGCTTATCTCGTATCGGGTGAGATCTCGAACGAGATGAGTGCATCTCGGTCGTCCATCTCGGATTTACATCTTGGTTTCTAAAATTCATTTCGGAGTTATCTCAGAGTATATGTCATGTCGAAAATTAGTTTTCATACACCTAAATTTATAATACTAGTCACTACCTTAAGGAAAACACTATGCACTTACCTTGAATATATCACACGCTTATCATTAGTAATTTAGTATGGAAAAATATCACTTATATCATGTAAAATAAACAAATAACTAGATTTCATGAATAATGTTCAATATAATATCATATGAGATAAAGTAGACAAGAAACAAACCATAACATATGCACCTTTACTTTGTTTGATCATTCACTTAACTTTCCTACACAATATAATGTCTCATTTCTACCTTTTATGATTTATAGTGCTGCAAGGGAAATCTTAATTTTATAACTTCAAATACAAAAGTCTACAAGTAGAATTAAGATATTCTATGTCTGATTATAGTATTTAATTATTAGCAAACAAAATCTCATTAAGCAACTAATAGCATAGATATTTCAAACAAATGTAGAAAATAGCATACATAGTACAAACAATTTCAAACATTTAGTAATATTATAAGAAAAGCAAAAAATGATGTATGAATGAACATGTAATCATCAAATGAAATTAATAGATGAAAGAGAATTCCTTTATTGCTTAAAAATAAGCCTTGAGGAAAAAAATTATAGCAGCAAAGACTAAATGAAATCAAATTGGGAATCTATTTAGAACATAAAGTTAAATAAGTGAAGCCCAAAATTTATAGCCGCAAAAAAATAGGGTTAGGAAAAAAACTCAAGAAAGTGTCGAAAAAAGAAAAATGAAATCGGATGTAAATTAATTTGGATCAGAAACCTAAATGAAAATCACACTAGTACAAAACAGATCAGTTGCTTCGCCTCATTTGTGTCGGTTGTCCATAAAACCGACACAAATAGTGTAATTTGTGTCGGTTGTTTATTAACAACCGAAACTATTGACTTATGGGGTAAGAAGAAAATGTTAAAAAAGGAATTTGCATCTGTTGTCTTAAGAAACTGACACAATTGAAGGGAAGCAATAGATTTACTCATGTCGGTTATTTGAACAACCGACGCAATTAAATACAATAGCATCGGTTGTCAAAAAACCGACACCATAGGCACACAACTTTCCCCCCAAATCCATTTCAGCCGCCCATCTTTTGCCGCGAACCCTAAATTTTAGAGGGAAAATTTTGCGTCAACATCCGATCATTAGTTCCACAGTGTCCCAAATTTTAATTACCTAGCCCTAGTTCCCAATACTAAATTCCAATATTCCTTCGCTCCATTCGCTCTTCGATTTCGCTCCATTCGCTCCATTCCAATTTTTACCATAGGTACGTGAAAAGTTACTATGCGTCGGTGAGTGGATACAGAGACGAGCTACTGTGGGCGGCGCTGTGGCTGTAGAAGGCAACAGGGGAAGTAGAAGAAGGGAACAAGTATTTGGAATATGTAATTGACAAGGCGCACTATTTTGGTGGGATTGGTTGGGCCATTACAGAGTTCAGTTGGGATGTTAAATTCGCTGGGGTTCAAGTCCTAGCTGCCAAAGTAATTATTCTTTCTTCTTTGACATCTTTTCACTTTCAAGTCCTAACTGCACTGGAATAAAAGATAGGAGTGGAGGGTAAAGATAGGGTCAGACAGACCAACTGTTTATTGCTGCTCTTTAATGTACGGAGACAGAGCTAGTTGATTCTTTAATGAAACGATGGTCTACTCCATCAAAGTATAGAACCATACCCATGACCTACATTAATACAAACAACAGCTATTATTGGAGGAAGAGAAACTATCTCAAAAGCATAAGCATGTACTAAAGCAATATAGAAGCAAAGCAGATCATTTTGTTTGCGCTTGCCTGAACAAAAACAATGGAAGCAACGTTGATAGAACACCTGGAGGTCTACTTTACATTAGACAGTGGAACAATATGCAATTTTTACCATAGGTACACTGCTGCTTCTTTTCATTCCTATTTTTTTTCCATTTTGATTGCTGAACTGAGATAGCAATGCTGAACTGAATCACTTTTGGTTTTGTTTCAAATCAAAGTTTTATTTGAAATCGCAATTAGTTATGGTAAGTCAGTTTCTTCGTTCTGAAATAAGATCGTACAACTAACACGGGTTGCGATCCAATCCAACTCTTGTTGATTTCAAGAAGTAAATTTTGACTGCTTATTTATATCATTATATATTACTGGTAACCAAATTTGGTATTATGTTTACTTCTGTATATTCCAAAACTGTTGTTGGTTGATCAAAGATTTGACATGATTTTGTTGTTTGCGTGACTGAATTCATAGACACTAGGTTATGTGTTTGGTGATGTATAACCATGGTCGTTTTTTGTGTATGATTTCGGGTTTGGAATTTATACATAGGTGTAGTTGAAATCACTGCTTTCACACACCCACCCGCACGCACGTGCATGCCACACAAACACAAAATTCTGTGGATTGGTTACATATCTCTACAATTCACCAATTCTATGGATTAGGCAGCATCAATTTTGTTTAGATTTTTATGTCTAATAGGGATTTCCATTATAGCGGTTTATTCTCATATCCATTGTACCACGTGTTGATGTCTTTTAAATTTAATGTATAAGGTATTAAAGTTTATTTATGATACCACAGACCGAGCAAACCTTTAAACTTCATCATGCAAAATGCTCATGTTCACTTTGGTCTCTATGTTGATGTTGTTGTATTGCCCTGTAAAAGTTTATCAATTAATTCATTACAATAATTAAAAGGTGAAATAAATGGAATAGAAAGCAGATTATTATGGGACACACAGATGTTTTAGGTGTTTGATGATGACAGGGAGGGTGAAGAAGGTATGCTCTGATATTACGCACAATATCTTGTCGAATAGTGTGTATTGGGCTGTTAAACTCAGCACTTCCCTCTTCCTCTAAAACAGGAGGACTTTGCTTCATTCTCATGCTTTTTCTCGTTTGAGTTTAAGTCTATCTTTTAAAAGGTCCATTGTTCCGTCCGCATGTGCTATTGTATTCTTTAATGTTTTCGATTCCTTTTCCAGCAAATCTGTTTCACTTCAGGTTTTCCCTTCTCTGGGTCTGCACCGGGGTTTAGTTCTATTAGTCCCACTACCCGACTTTGATTCACATTGCCTTTTCGCTCACCAGCTGCGATTCCTCCAAGATTTTTCTCTGATCTTCGATAGTTGGTCTATTGTTTCTTCGACGTTTTTAAGTGCTTAGTTTGAGTTCCCCATCACCACACCTTCTCCCTTCTTGTTGCCTTTTTATTTCAAGTCTTCATAGTCTTTACAATCTAGTTTCTTAAAAAATTCACCATCCTACTTGTACTCATATGACATCCTAGTAGTTGCACTATGTTTCATGTACACCATGTTTCAATGTTTAAGCCAAAACGCTAAAATTAGGATACCATGGTCATTCATTTGTAAAATAATGTGAACAGGCTTATGAAGGATCCAATGAGAAATTTATCTACTATGATGCAATGATTGAACTAGGAAAAAAACTCCCTGGATAAAAACGAAACTAGGTATGAATATCAACTTTGTACATTACTCATTTAAATAATTGCCTTAATAAGCTCATTGTGTTAATATAAGAAAACTAATCGATCTTAAATATCAGAATATGTTATTAATAACATATTTTTTTATTTTTATGTTGGTAACAGAAAGAGACTCGCCATATAAGGTATGTGTACTTCAGAATTGTGTAGAACGTCTTAAATCTACTACCTCTCTCTCATCCAAGTCAATAGCACTAGGAGAAAATATGCATGTCTGAGTTGCGGTGGAGTCTATAGTCCATACAATAGCTAATGCAATAATAAACTCTAAAAACCAAAGCAGTACCGTTATTTTGTTCCAGCTTATAAGTGATAGTAGGTAGCGAAAATCAGATATTAACAGGGTGATCTAAATATCTAAGTCAACTGAAACTAACGTCGTTTCCAGATTTGATGTAAAACAAAAAAAAAGGTACACCATGATTTTTTTAATAAATTTGAAGAAAAAAAGTCCTTATTTAACAAAAAATTAGAACCAATATTAAAAAATAAACAATTCACAATATACTACTCTTTATCCACATTTGGCTAATGAAGTAAGTTAAATTATGAATTGGAAACTATCTAGCTTTTGGGCTGTCGATGGATAGCAGAAAAATCCAGATCCGCATCCGCATTCAAAAACCGGATAAATATCCGATATCCAGAGAAACGGATGCGGATGCGGATACGAAGAATCCGCATTCAAAAATACCGCCACTGTTTGATAATCTTTTAGGTTTAACCCGTAATTTTTTAACAGCCTTGTCACTTCCAAGTCATCCATCAGAGGATGCTTCTAGTAAAAACACTGGGGTGTCAATAAATGAATTTGCAGTACCTGAAGCAGTTCAGGAAGAGTCGGATGAATCGATGGTACTTTTCTTTGTTGAAAAATGCTGTTGATGTTGCTATGCCATCCCACTATATATTTTTTAATCATGTTCTGCTTCATTGCATAATATTGCATGTCGTTATAGGTCTATGATTCTAAAGTTCCAAATTTACACTAATAATGTTCATTTTATTTTCTGAGTTGCACTTTTCTCGTTTTCTGTGTTTGTTACTGGTGCATCTTTTGGTGCTAACCAACATAGAGTTATTTCATTGTATTGTTATTTCATTTCGTCAAGTGTAATTATCTTTAAAATTGACACAGTCTGCGAATGGCCTTAGCACCGAGGAGGTTCCTCCTGTAAATAAAACGGAAAGCTCCTCGGAGACAAATGATCACAAAAAAGGTTACATCCCAACAGTTGGAAAATTATATTTAGAAAAAAAATCTAATATGCAGCGAAACTAATATGCATTTTCTTGATAGCAGATGATTACTCTGTCTTCATTCGCAATTTACATCCGCTTACCACTGCTGTTGAAGTGGAAGTGGCTCTCAAAAAATTTGGGCCAATTAAACAAGGTGGACTCCAAGTCAGAAGCCACAAGGTTAGTTATGTGTTTATTTTTGTGAATCTTAATTAGTTTGTTCAGACGTATTGCATGATTGCATCTTAATTTTTAAGTTTTTTCTTTGAAACTCTTTTTACTCTTCCAGCTGAGAAATATTTTCTTTGCTTTCGTTGAGTTTGAATCATTAGATTCCAGACAAGCTGCAATTGAGGTAAGCTTAGATAAGGTTTGATGTATGGTTTATTAGCTTTAATGCACCATTCTTTTCTATTGACTAATATATTTAGAATATACATCGAGCATTTTATATTTATTTTCTTCGTCCATTTTTGCTACACTTTGGTTTCTTGTTTTTCTTAGCAGCTAAAGCAGCTGCTATTTTATTCCTCAAATTGGGTTTCTGTTGTCATAAAAACTGTCGTATTCTGCATGAATCGTGATCTAATGCATGTATATACAAAATTTGTGGTTATTTTGATGAATTTTTTCCATTGTGTTTAAGGTGTAAAATCTTGAATTTTGGAAATTTCATTTTGCAAAAATAATTCTGGTTCCAAGCAGAATTCTCAAAAAAGGGAAGAACTCCATATTTTATTTCTTATAAATCTTAATGAAAGAAATTGTTTATTAAAATCATGTGATTTTTTCCGTACTCCTTTGGGATTGGAACTGTGATAATTTGTATGCCTAGAGAATATGAGCATTTTTCTCATTTTTTTAATACTTGTTATATAGATGGTAAGAGATATTTTTGCTACACTTTGGTTTCTTGTTATATAGGGAATTCCTAAGATATCCTATATTCATGTTACTCACAGCCGATGCCATGCATTTTGGTGCACGTTGTAGGTGAGTAAGAATAAAGTAATGCATATCGATCAGCTAAATTTTACTTCTTGTTCACCTTGTCATGGGAGTTTATTCCACATCACAGAACATAAAAGCTGCGCAAAACAATAAAAGGCAACATGTTAAAAGAAAATATTTATAATACCACAGCTGCAACCAATATGTAAAATAGTAATACTACATCTAAATGCATTATTGTATGACTTTTCCGCTCACGCAGAGACATTTAAAGAAGAAAATAAATAGAGAGGAGTTATTTGAAAATTTGTTGATGAATATATTGGATATGAAGTTGATGTATCATGTAATAGATTCCAGAGTCTCTGCTAAGATATTTTGAAGAAATATCTCATAATTCAGCTAATGGTTTTGCAAGGAGAGTTACTTACATGGACGTTCTTTCAACTGAGGTAACTATATATATTTCTTATTTTCTTTTAGTTGTACAATAGTTAACCCTTTACTTTTGATATGTTTGCTTTTAATTATTACAAACTTGAAAATAGTATTAGTAGTTGGCAGCAATTTAGACTAAACTTCCCTAGAAAGAGCCTCAATTTGTATTTTAACATATAATCACAGTATTTGTGTTCGAGGTGTAAGTGGATACTATTTGAAATACAGCGAAGTACCAAAACAAGTTATCTCAAATAGTTTCAAAGGTTGGACAGTTTATTACTAGCAGTACCAAAGGTTAATATACGTTTGTTCTCATCCGTCAGGGTCATTCTATCATTTAAAAACTTGCCTCTATGTTGTTCATAATTTGCATTTTAGTATAACAAAAATATGTTTCTAGTGCAATGAACTGAACAGTAAGCAAAGTATACAGTTCCGTTATCGACTTTTATAAAGAAGTATGGAAAATAAGAGTACGTCAACTGCTTATATCTTATCAATAAATAAAAGTATGAAAAAGTGCAATGAACTGCACTCCCGCTTGCTGCCATTTGTATTTATTTATAAGCTTATCTTATTAGTAAATAAACTCTTTCGTTTTCTCTAAAAATGGTTTAAAAAAGAAAAAAAATGTAGAAGAAAGGAAAATGGATAAATCAAATTCATTCCAAAAGCCACAAAATTGGCAGATCACGTAAAATCATAATCATCTTCATCTTCATCTTTTATCAAATGGATAAATCAAATTCACTCATCTGAACGAATGAAACCAAAATTGCTCAACAAGATAGTTTGCTTGATGAACCTAGTCGTCTGGAGTCACGTCTAAAGAAAAGTCCGTCTCTATTGGATTTGATTCAATTGACACTCTCTAGAAATGAATTTTGTTTAATCTTTACATGCTACACACAATTTTGGGTTTGAAGGTGGCAAAAAATGTGTTCCAGTCTTCCAGATCTGTTGCTGTATGTGGAACCAATGATAAGCTAAAGGCATCAAATTTTCGGGCTTCACTTTTGAGAATCTGCTCTTGGTAGGTAAATATATTTATTATATAATTTTTTAACTTAACATTGTAACAATTCTTTGAATATAATATACTCCATAAATTAATTTGGATTCAAAATTTGAAATATACTAATCATAAACAAACTAATTTCTTTAACTTCTTATGGAATATATTGATCTAAAGTCATTGTGGCCTAGTGCTCTTGCCGCAATATTTGTATAGTCAACTCCGTGCTATAGTATTATAATTTGAGGCTGATAATGAAATGATTTTATTCCATACAATATTCTTCAATCTTTTTCATTTTGAAGTCTACAACGACATACAACGACACAGTAAGAAAATGTTTTTTTAATATAATTTCTCCGATCAATACGATAATGATGTTATGGTTATAAAAAAACATACCTTAACAAAAATGTTCAGTTTAACGTGCAGTTTCTTATAACAAAAATGAAAACTGCTCTTTAGCTGTATGATCTTTATTTAGAAAATAAATGTTCTTTTTTAGTTTGTTTTATATACATATTTATAAAATAAATGTTCTTTAGCGGTAGTTTGTTAGGATTATGTTAGCAGCAACACTGATAGACCCAGAAACATATTTCATTACTGCATTCATTACTGATGGACCCTATGGCATGCCTTTTTACTGTGGTTGTTTTGGAATTCAATTATTTGCTTTGTAACTTGTTTTGAATGGTATATTGAGAAATAACAACTTGTACATCTTCGTTTGTGGATTGTGTACAAGTTCTGGACAAAGAAAATAATTATGGCTGTAATTTGTTTTGTGAAATGCAAAGTAGATGAATCTGAAATCATAACCGATATATTTTTGAAAATTTAGGAATTAGATTATATTTTCTAATTGGAAATAAATAGTAAAGATATTTGTTTATAATCGAGTAAAATATTGAACTTGACAAATTGGAAACGAAAATCAATTATTAAATGGATTGTATGATATGGATTGGGGATAATACATAATATATTCAGCTTATGGTTCAACCTGTGTTTGAATTACACTCTCAGATTCTTTTATGCAGAGCATTCCTGACTTAATTATTGTCTTTTGCATAACAATTCTCTTAATTGCAGGACTTTGTACGAGACGGTTCTTATAACCAACAAGAGGTAGACGAGGTTCGAGAGAATTTAGCTAGTTATATCATGTATAATTGGATGTAGTTGTTTTTTGTTGTGTACGCTGATCTTTTGTAACGTACGTTGGTATTTTGTTATGTACGTTATGTTTGTGATAGATTATATTCTATTTTGTTCTGTAAACAAGAATTATGTTAATGGATAATATAATTATATTTTTTGTTCAATCACTTCATAGTAACGTTCGTTTATAAAAAATTAAAATTCAATTTCATACTGTTTTTATAATCTTAAACGGTAATAATATATATTTTTTGCTTCAGATATAACTTGTGTCGGTTGTTACTTCAAATGGAACCGATACAACTGCATATCAATTGTGTCGGTTGAAAAAACAAACATAGCCGATACAAATATCAATAATTTGTGTCGGTCGTCAATAAGGAACCGACACAAAACAAGCAACAGTTGTGTCGGTTTTTCTTAAAGGACCGACACAATAAACGGCGGTTTGCTTCACTATACAAGCTTATTTGTGTCGGTCCTATTAGAAAGACCGACACAACTGTTCATAGTTTTGTGTCGGTTCTCTATTACCAACCGACACAAATAATTGATATTTGTGTCGGTTGTACAACCGACACAACAGAAAAATATCTTTTGTGTCGTCTTCATTTGAGTCGGTTGTAAAACCGACACAACAGGGGTTACACAACCGACACAAATGACCAGTTTTGTACTAGTGTCATAAAGTGAAATACTTACCATAATCGATGTAGATTTTATCATCTTCTTACACTTGTCACTGCCGTAAAATAAGAGACGAAGATTAAATGAGATTTATATAAGAAATAAGGGTTAAAAAAGTACAATTAAGAAAGCTTAAATTAAGGTAAAGGATGAGCTAGCCCAATATGGAAAAAGAGTTGATTTTTTCCAAAATTCAAAAATTCGGCCGATATCTCGCTGTTAAATCTCGTCCGAGATACCGGACGAGATACTGAAATCTCGTCCGAGATTTGGGTCAGACGAGATTCAAACGAAATTAGTTGTTTCGAATCGCCCAGGCTTGAAAACGAGATCTCGCCCGAGATCTCGCCCGAGATGAGCGAGATTTAAAACCTTGGTGTAGACAATATCATTTCTTATTTTACACTATGAAATAAAAAATAAAAACAAATTAATCAAAACAACTTGCATTTAGAAACTGGTCGAAACTTGTATATATTTTGTGATATGGCCGGGTATGAATATTAAAAATCTTAAATTAACTCTGTCCCATCTTTGGTGACTTCCAACTGTGATATGTTTTTCATCCAGGCAATCATTTTTTGCCCAATGGTATACACTAGACTAGTAAATTCTTCTAAGTACGTTAGTAAATTTTATCTATTTTAATTACCTTCGATTCAGGAATCTTACTCTTTGTACTGTATAGTTACCCCCTACTATCTCACATGAATATGGGCCTGTATCGTTCCAAAAAGACAGTTTGACTTGTTGAACCCTTTGTAATTTATAAACAATATAAAAGAAAATAATGGCATTGTGAATCTTTAGTATATTGAGACCACAAACAGTGAGTTGCTTTATAGCAAACTTCTAAGAGTAAATTACTTCATGCTTATGTGTTCCAGGACAGGAGAGAAAAAAAGCATATTTTATAATTGTCTCAAAAATTATTCCACCTACACATCCCCTCATGTGCCCATTTTACTCATCAACTCATAAATAATATGGAGATTAAACCTCATGATCACATCATTGTATTGTTGTATAAATATCATATCATAATCTAAATTTGATATGGCTTTAACCATGAAAATCATAACTTTTCCCTTTGTATATTTCATGTACTGTAAATTAATGATAATCATTAAAACAAGTATTAAAATATATATTTTCGTCGGTCTGTCAATGGATACTTTGAGATTCGGACTGTCATATCTATACCTGATCCGAAACCAATAATTTCTTTTGGCTTTTGATTGTATACGACTGTTTTTAGAGATTTTGACTTGTAAATATCTGTTTCGTTAAACTAGCCCTGTGTTTCCCGTTTGGTAAAAGCAAAACCAGTCTAACAGAAGAAAAAACATATATAAAGAACTTTATTATACATGTCCTAAACTTTATTGTTTTACATTGATGATATATATATATTTTATATATTTCTAGCATATAAAGTATATGAATTTTAGTAACATTTGAACAATATGCAAAAAAGAAGAAACTGCTGCTATTAGCAGTAGCATGGCTGCTGCCATTGGCAGTAGTAGGAGAAAATGAATTTTTTTATGTAAATAATCATATTATTTATGTCCTAACAAATTGGATGCATTTTGTATTTAAGTAATATCTCTAATCGATCACAGGCTTCTAAACAATTGATTTATCTGAAACTTCTCTACCTCCAATTTTTCCACACCTTTCACAGGCTTATGCACCTTCAATTTTGGGTCCTGTAAGTTAAAAAAGTAATAATGAGTAGAAATTCATATAGAAAAATAACATCACAATTTGTTTCTGATATCAAGTACTGGCAGGTAATTTAAAGATAGAGCTACATCAACAAAATCTAGGCATTCCTGAATAAATCAAGCTAATTTTTCAGTATTGAATACATTCAAACTAAACAACCAAAGGTTTCAGCAAAGTTCGTATAAGAATTTGTATCCACACTCAAGTAATAAAACACAAAATAAGCATAAATAATGAACTCGCCTTCTATCTAATCAAATATTTCCATTTAATTATTACTTGAACAAGGTTTGAAATAATATTTAAGATGACATATTTAAGATAACATTGAATATAAAATATCAAGTTCCGTTATATTCATGATGCATTGATCAAAAAGCATTAACTTCATTTTTAATATCCACCATTAAAATAACATAGTCCATACACAACAAACATTACATATGCTGAATACCCATAGTGAAGAAATTGTAAATTCAGTCACACTTGAAATGGCAGAAAATATTACTATTGGTATGTGTGTGTATATGATGCATATGTAATGTATATGTACAAAGAACTTATGCTTAAATGAACACACTCTAAATTCTTGCTAGTAATTCGTCGAAGTTCTCTAAATATGAATATGATAAATTGATTTGAATAAATTAATAAAATACAAAGTTGTAGTATGTTGTCTTAGTAAAGTTGGACAGGAGATGATATCGATTAAAACGTACAAAGTTTTCAATGACATTCAATCCACAACATAAAATAGATTGTGTTTAGCGCACTTATTACTAATGTTGATGACTTTAGGTGAACTACTACTTCTCTGTATATGTATTGATGCATGAACTATATTGTTACATTTCCTTCTCCTATGCAACATAAATATCATTCAAATTCTCTTAACTTCTCAGATCATGCTTAATTGTCACACTCGTTTGGTTTCACGCATTCATTTTCCAGGTTTTTTTTTCCATTTAAGTGTAAATGCACACATTTGTAGATTATAAAGTGCTGAAGCTTCATAACCAAATAATTTGAACAAGCAAATATGCTCCTGTATTGGTTTTAATGGGATAAAACAAGGTAAAATTTAGCATAGCAATATAAAGGGAAGTAGAAAAAAACAAATAATGAAGGAGAGAATAAAGAAGATAAAACTTAACCACTGACACACTCAAGCTTAAGTCCAGGAATACAAGAAATGATACAGTCAAATTTAGCTAGGCCAAGACTAAAGAAGGCAAGGCATACACACACACACACTATCCCATCATAATGCATGAACTCAGTCCTCTGCCTACACACACTAGCACAGTGCGCATGCACATATTTATACATTTTTATTAATTAAACAATACCATTAAATACTCTTTATTAATTTAGGAAACTATGAACCATAATTATGCTCATATATAATTTCAAAGATATGCTTATTAAAATTTAATTACTCTTTATTTATTTATTTATTTCATTTTGAACTATATAAAGTGTACACAAATATTTTAAACTTGAAACTCACACAAAACATATAGCATTGCATGAAATAAACATATCTAATTCTAATACCCAGACTTGTGTGAACAAAATACGAGTACTTCATTCTCTAAATATCTATATTTACACACACAGTGAGTAATGGATACCCAATATATAATCATGCAATTTCCAAGGCAACCATAGTTTACAAATGAAAGCCACGTCAACTTTATAAAACTCACACCTTGCATATTTAGTATAGTAGCATCTCGCACACCTTGCATATTCCTTTTCAGCCCAGTAACTATAATAAAATCACTTTTATTTATCTATAAGTTATGTCAGACATCAAATACAATAACATTCAACATACTACCATAACATATGTATAGAAAAATTACTAAAGACTTAGCATGCTTCATGAATCCTGAAACTAATGCCTGAATAACATGCTGAATCAAATTATTAATATGAGTGTATATCCAACTAAAGCAAAAGGAGTATTGTTTTCTCATAGTATGAACATAATGGCTATTACAACTATAGAATGGTGGGAAACCGACAAAAACATTTATACAGCAAAATTATGTATTAAAAGTAGCCTCTAATGATGCTAAGGTGTTTAAGGCACTAAAGTGCAGAGAGAAAATTGCAAAGTTCGAATTACAATGGTAGTATAAAAATGATTCTTTTGTAGTATCCAAATATAGGTTGGAGGTAACTAGGTATAAATCTTTAGATTTAATTCATTTTACATATATTTGAAATATAAACATGAAAAATACACTACATATCCATCATCTACTTACGAAAGGGATAATACTAAAGTATTTGTATCAAAGAATTCATCAGTAGGGAAACTGAAGAAAATAGTCATGAACAAGATGAACAGAGAACTTACTAAAGGAAATAACAGTTCATTCACTAGCTATAAATTATCCATGCTGCTGGTTTACAAAGCATACTTATATCCAAGTCTATAGAATTCTACAGCTTAACAAAAGGAAAACAAAATATTATTGAAAAATAAAAAAGAAAAAAACAAATAATGACAACACATGAAAATTTGCACCAATTTTTCTCACCGGGAAGAACAGAACACTGACGTAATAAAAATCAATTGAACAGTCTTAAACATTAAACATAAAATTGATACTAAACTCATGAATAGTTGAAAGCATGACAGTATCTATGGACAAAACTGGAAGAAAAATCATTTTATTTTGAACACCAAAAAATACTGAAGTAACTAAATTTACCTTGCAATCGACAAAGCAAAACGCGGAATTGAGGGTGAACTTGGAATCGACAAAGCAAAAAGCGGAATTGGATGGAAACAATGAGAGCGGATGAAAACTGAGGAAAGCGGGTGACAATTGATCAAAGCTAGGGCACGAAGGTGAATAATTAGGGATGGACGTACGAGGCGTTTTTTTCAAAAGGGGGGTGAATTATTGAGATATACCAGCACGGGTAGGGGGTGAATTTTTTTGGATAACACTGGAACGTTCAATAGCCGTTCCAAAATTACCATGGTCAGCAACCATGGCAAATTAGTTTGCCACGGTTTGGAACCGTGGTAAAATTGCCACGGCTTAAGACCGTGACAATTCTTCCGCATTTGGGTGTGGCAAAACGGATAATATGGTGTAGTAATTGTTAACATTTCCTTTTATATTTAATAAACGAACTTAATCAATAAATTTTAAATTATAGTTTTAAAAGTTATAATGCCTATAATTAACATTGGTTAAGATAAGGAGATTTTCATGGTTCATTTTTGAAACCAAGCCATGAAGGATTTAATAAAAAGGTTTCAAAGTTTATATTTTTAAAGATAAATGTCTTGGTATTAAGTACTTTATGGCTGTGAAGTTTTAACTTTAGAAAAAGTGTCGAAATACCAAACTAAAATTTTTATATGGAAAAGATAGAGATGATTGCCTACGCAAGGTGGGGTAACTGTTAAGGCTATGAATAAAATAGCGATGAATGCTCATAGAGTAGCAATAATGGACCACCATAGAATATAAGGACATTATGTCATAAAGTGAATTAGACAACGGTGATCACACGACATATGGTAAATTTTCTGTTATCCCACTTTTTTATACAACATATGGAAAAATCATCTATTGTATGACATACTCCATGAAATCATTATTTTAGTGAGATTTTGAGCTTGTCATTTAGACAACATTTTAGTGTCATGCAGAAAATTCATCCTTTTATGGTCCAAACTGAGTTTTGCTTTCAGACAATATTTATCCGTTGTTTGATTGAAGTCATCAAAAAAATTATTTTTGGCTTCAAATAAATATTTTTGTTTCCCTCTCAACATGGTCAACATTGTATTATCCCTCTTAAATTTAGTTTTGGCTCCATGTTAATATTTGGGTTTCCCTCTCAACATGGTCCGCGTGAGATATTAAAATTCCTCTTTCTTCCTTCTCTCGTCTCCTCTCAATATTTTGGCTCCATATCAATTCTCGTTTACAAATTAAAATTACATCCCCACTCAGCACCTCAGACTTTACAAGTACAAATTAAAATTTCTCTTTCTTCTCTGGTTTACTCTCAAAATATCTCACTCCCTCCTTCCAAATATCCACTCTTTCTCTCTGTAGATCTTCAGAACCGTAGATCCACTACATATCTGCTTCGGATGCATGGAGTCAATCAATGAGCTGGTGCATCTGTCGCAGTCGACGATGAAAGCAACTGCCCTGTTTAATGATGAGGACGTGAATGAATCGGCACCGATGAATCCAAAGAGGAGCTCGATTTTTCTTAATGTTGTTGCGCTTGGCAACGTCGTGAGTTGGATTTTCTTAACGTTGTTGTAGGTAATTTTGACATTGTTGATTGGTTGGATGAAGAGGACTAAAGAGGTGCATACAACAGTGTACATTTGGTAAGGCAACGATGCTTGATTTGTATGACTCTCTCTAGGGATAAATGGGCTTTCAATTTTGATGGGTTGTTTGAAAAATGTCGGTTTCTTTGTGCTTGATTATAGGTTATTAATGCTTTGAATATGAGGTGTTTGATTAAATGTTCATTTCATTCCATTTATTTAGATTAAGGAAACTGCGATGATGGATATTAGTAACCATAGCTTTTTCATTGTGCTAGCCTTCTTCATATGAATTCCCCTTCCTTGAAAAAACGAATGATTCGAGCACATCATTTATTCATCTTTTGCATGCATTGTGTTCTCATCTTTCATTATGTTTTCGTAATTATTTTTTTTATAGTTTTTCATAAAGCTAGAAGAATGAATGATCATCAAACTTCCTCCTTTTTTCTTGCTTTCTACCTTCCTCCTTTTTGCTCGTCTTTTGGAATTGACATATGCTTTATATCCTCAATTTCTTCTTGATCCTTTCCAATTTCCACTCCCTTTTACTCTTATGTTATGCTCTTACTTATAGTTTTAAGGCTACAATGATTGAGGTGCAATAATGATTGTCGTATCTTTGGTAGATAATCCTATCGATTTCAACACCTAGTGAGCTTACGATTTTTCTATTTATTTATGTAAAGATTTCTTTACATTTATTTTATAGAGAATTATGCTTATATCTTCGGAAAAATTAAGCTTTTGAACTTCCATTCAAAAGTTGGAATTATTTTAACCATTTGTTTTTCTTGTCAACAGTTTCTTACAAATGGTTTACTGTAAATTTGATGAAATCTCTAGGACATACTTAGGTTTTTCCTGGCAAAACTTGATCTTATTGGTCAAGTTCATCAAATTACTATGTCGAAGACCTCACAGGTGAAATCTTTTTTAGTTTCTTCTGCATATTTGCACTAGTATCTCTAGCTGCTTCAGTCTGTGTGTTGCAGCCTTGTGATGCTATGCTCATGTACACTATGTTGTTGATCTTCATTGCATCTGAACTTGAGTATGTAGTTGTACGTTCATATGTACACTCGAGTTGCATTACCATGTTTTTCACTGTATTGCCTAATCTATTTGAGTTTGTTGGCCTATGTTGTTGAATTGCTGAAACTTGCTTTTGCTTTTGTTCGAACTTATGCACCTTTGTTGAATTGTTGTTTCCTGACCATGTGCTCTTGACTTTAATTCTGGTCTGGTTATGATACTTGACCACCTGGTTGAATTATTGAATTGTTGTTTCCTGGCCATAAGCTCAAACCTGTGCACTTCAGCCTTGTTCATGCTTTTTAAACCTGATATGTGTTGCACTTGGGTTGAGTCTGAGCCCGCTTTGGCTTGACCTTGTGCACACTTTCACTGTGTTGAGCCTTCGGGCTTGACCTTTGCATTTATCCCTGAGAGATAAACGATGCTCGGCCTTGTGATATTCACAATGATACGCTGTGCATATCATAAGCTGTTCGTGCACGCTTAATTTTGTCCCTGTCTAAAATATGGAAACAAAAAACCCAAATAACTGAGGAAATATTAAATCACAATTATAATTTTATTTTTGCCATTTCTATTCGTTTCTTTTTCCATTTTACTATGTTGTTTATTTGACAGTTACAGTGGACGATTGGACATTGGCTGGAGCAAGAAGATATCAAAAACAAATTTGAGTGAGAGTAAAAATGTTGTATATAAGAGTGTGAAATAGTGTATGATGAAAGCTGTATTGTATTTGAAATGTAAATATAGTGGAAGCCAAATGTGTACTATTTGAATTTGAATTGAAATAAAATATTTTTTAAAATAAAATTGTGGTTTATTTTTTCATTCTGCAAATATTTATTTCATTTTATGAACAACATATAAGTGTAATTGGTATTCATATTGGTCAATATTTATATGTTGTCTAGTAGGTAACTCTGGGAATGGTATTATAACATCAGACAAAATATGACCTTTTTTCTTTATTGTGTAAGTGCATATCAAACGACGGGGCATATCTATGGTCTGTTTGTGCAATGAGATAGCACAAGATTTAACGACAGATGGACATGCTTTCAAACAACGGGGCATATCTATCGTCTAATGCCTTTTTTGGCATAGTGGGAATATTAGTATGAGCCCAGGGATGTTTCATTTAACGTGTGTGAAGACCATAAAGTAGTACCCATAAAGAAATAGGAAACGATATCAAAGTCATTTATGCGAGTTCTAGAGTATACCCGCATGAAAGATTAATAATAAAGAAGGCAAATACTAAAATTTTAGAATACTATCAAAAGATTTAAGTTAAAAGAATATGGTAACAGAGGGCGATGAGATGAAAAACACACATAGAGAATGTTGGTAGATTCAAGGTTGAGGAAGGTAATCTAGATGGTGAAATAGTTATTCTGCCAAGCCAATTTGTTAATGGGTTATTCTAAATGTGCATAGTTTATCTTTCTTACCCACTACAGTGTGGGAATGCATAGTTTATCTCATAATGGTGTATGATAATGGAAGTAATAGATAGAATTTATTTATCAGACGCTATAAAGAAAAGTTAAGATATGTAGATTAAGTAGAATGATATGTTAGAAAGATCCATTTAATTTAAGTAAGAAGTGATAGGGCCAGAATATCATTAATGTCAGTTGATATTGAAAGGTAGCTTTCAGCAATTGTTTAACTTAGGTTTGGGTTGTAAGTATTAGTTGTTTTTATTTTATAAAACACATACGATATTATGAGGAAAGTTCCTTTTAAATTAATTTTTTGGATTGACCGTTATATTTATTTGAAAACTGTGTAAGTATGGAATTCTCATGTAGATACTTAACTAATGCAAAGTAAGACTGAAAGTTTATAAAATAAATTAGAAAATTTATTAGCTACTAAAAGTAAAACAATTTTAAGTCCCAAAACACTTAAAATTTTGGGAAGACAAATTTTATCAAGCGACGGATGGAGAAAGTTAATTGTGAAACCATGAGTCACTATCCTATGCCTTAAAAGCTAAAATTTATAAATGAACATGCATGCTGTGCTGGTTGTTGTTCTAATTTAAAACAAAAAGGTTTTAGAAATTTGAAAATTTACCGTGTAGTAGAAAACTGACAATCATGGACGTTAACTCATTGACTAAATTCCGACTGCGTAGTATGTGGCTTAGTTTGTTTTGAAAAGATAAAAAAAATACTTTTAAAATAAATTTGTTCAAAAATCTTTGATTTTTAATAAAAATATTTTTGTAAAAGTTTTGGAAAAAGGAGGTTTTATTTTAAATTTTCTAACCATTTCAAAATTTTAATTGAAAAAGATTTTGAACACAAAAAAGGGAAATTTTTTATTTTTGAAATGTCATATGCTTAGCACAGGGAAGAAGTCGACAGGTTAGAAAAGATGAATTTTACACTGCAGAATAAGTGATAATATATAAAACATAGAGGCTAACAAGCGAAAAGCTGTTTTAGCCTTTGAATTTCAATTTCCATAACTTGTTGGTAGTAGAAAAAATGTTTTTAAATAATTCTGGTTTAAAATTTTAAAATGTAAATTTCCTTATGTAGATTGTACTAGACAAAGTTAGAGAAGAATTGGAGGCAAAATAGAAGGTTACAAGATACAAGGGAATGCGTACATAAGAGAATGATGGAGATATGTAATTCTGCATTACGATATAAGAATATAGGTTTAGAAATCCGGATTTTTTAAATTTTGGATTAGAAATTTTTGTGCTAGGTATTGGATGGTAGAAATTGGATGTAAAAATTGGTTGAACTATACTTCTTTTCGAGAAGTATGGGAAAATTTATGTGCAAAAACAAAGAGGTTTGGTTTTCCAAATTTGCATACATGTAGAACTGTCAGTATATATAGGTTGTTTGCACCATATTTTCAAAATTGTTTTAAAGAATGCATTCAAATAAGATGCATCGATTTAGTATTATTCAACATATATATTGTATGTGTTATGATACAGCATGCACTTATACACGATTAGCTGCAAAAATTGTTTGCACACTAATTGATTGGATAGCTAAGAATGGTTGCATGTTATGTTACATGATTCTATCTTTGTGGAATTTTGATGACGAAATTCTTTTCAGGAGGGAAGAATATAACACCCCATAATTGAACGATAGGTAATTAAAAAAATTAATTAATAATTAGTAATCCAAAAATGGAATTCTACAAATGTTACAATTTGGCTACGAAACTAGCACCATTGCGTTTATGGCGATTTTCTAATCAATTTTCATATATAAATTTTTACGAACGGAGGTCAAACGAAAAAGTTATTAACGTTTGAATAATTCGAATTAGAAATAATTATATATGTAATTGAGGAAATAAACATAATTAAATAATGTTAATTAATGTTAACATTTACATAATATCTAAGTATAATTAATGTTAAATCAGATCGGTCAAAAATTAGAATTGAATGGGCGAAAAAGGAATTAAACGAAACAATATAATTAATTAACATAAAACGAAAATCGATCGACCCCTTTATTGCGACCAGTGAACCACTGGCAATCGACGGGTGAAGGAGTAGAGGTCGACCAGTAGATGGAAGCGGTCGTAATCCAAGCTTAAGCTGAACGGCTCGGATCTAAAGTAGAATAATCTAACGGTTGATATCCTTTTGAACCCCTATAAATACAGGTCTAACCCTCACTTTTCTTCTCATATTTTCTCAAGCACGGCGAAGCTTTGGCATTTTATTTTCTCAAAAACCTCTTAAGTCTAAATAAAACTATAATCTATATACTAATTTACAAGTAGAGACTAGCGGAGAATAATAAAGAAGAAGAATAGAGGTGAACCTATTCTACGGAGAAAAGGTAAATTATCAACCTAAATCTACGTTTAATTCAAATCTCTTCTCAAGATCTAACTTTCTACTAGATATGTATAAATTTTATACATATTTTTGTAAAATAAAAGGGAGTCAAATAAGAAGAATGAATTTAGATCTGGAGATTTGGAAGCTTATAGGTGAGTGGGAAATCATATATTTATTTTTATATAATATTAGGTTTATTTCATTGTAAATTTTGTTACTTGTATGCCTTCATATAATTATTTTGGAGTTGCAAGCTTAACTTAATACGTAATGAAATTGAAAACTATGCCTACATATTTTGTGAATTGTTAACTTGAATTAGATGTTGTGTATACTTGAATCTGAAAATTTAGGTGTAAGTGGTAGTCCCTTAATTACCAAGATTGTATAAAAATTCTAGATTAGTGGGTCAGATGGCATAAATTGGTAAATTTGAATCAGAAGTTAATACAAATTTGTTGGGATTTAAGTAGTATTTTAATTCGTTAGAGTGAAGTGTGTTACAATGTAAATTTCTATAAATTATCTAGTTTTATGATTGTGAATTAAATTTTATCGTTTGAAGTAACAAGGAATAACCTAAAAGAGACAGATGTATAAAATAGGGATAATTACCATATTTTGTTATGTCTATTTCAATAAAATATGAAGATAATTTCGTGTAATTCCAAATGAAACATAGATCTCCTTTTAGATAAGTTATAGAAATTTATAGTGTTATCGTCTTCTTTTAAGGAAGGTGTAGTTCGAACGCATTAAAATGCAGAAATCCCTAAATATAAACTAAAGAATTGTAAGTAGTAATAATAACACTAATCTAATTATAAAATGAATATCTACAATAAAGACAAATTAGAAATTAAATAATAAGCGGTGAAATGTAGGTAAAGTAATGAAATAAGTATGTAAGAAAGTAGTAACCAAAGGACGATAGTAAGAATTAAAAGGGAATAGCAAGATAGATCTAATAAAATAAAGTGGAAGTAAGCAGTAAAAGTTATTTAAATCTTTTAAGTTAAAGGTAAGCGGTAAATGACATTAAATTGACATTGATAAA
The DNA here is from genome assembly GCA_030737815.1 of Allium fistulosum. Lineage (NCBI taxonomy): Eukaryota > Viridiplantae > Streptophyta > Magnoliopsida > Asparagales > Amaryllidaceae > Allium > Allium fistulosum. The sequence goes on along the minus strand of CM060906.1, from coordinate 718,241,603 downwards.
ACAAGGAGTCGGTTATGTAAAAGTAAATAAATATTAACAGTTGAACATTGGAGGCATAGTAAATAAGCAAGTATGAATATATATATACATAGCCTCGAGTATTCATTTGTGACGGGTGTGAATTATTGAATGTAGTTAATAGCTTAGATTAAATTAGAATAACATAATCATTAAAATGAGTTAGAATGAAAGGTCGGTAGTGTTACACAATAGAAGATTGCCCACTGCAAAGTGCTACCAGTAGTTGTGTATACATTATACCGATATGGGACATATCCAACTATAGGACCCATGAGATTATACATTCGCGTATAGGAAAATGGAATATACTAGTAGGAAGGTTCGCCCCGGTCGAAGTGTCAAAGGATAGATAGAGTCTGCTTCAACCTTTTAGGTGCTATGTTTTAAGCAACAAAATAGGCATTTCCTTGATTGCATTGGGAAATCTAAAAGGGAAGATGAGCTAGGCTTAGCGGTATGACAGTGAGATTGGTAACATACATATGAGGAGTAGGAGCTATTTACATAGGTCGAGATCGTCATTGATCCTAAGCGGTCAGTGGAAAGATAGAGGTTACGCCTAAAAGGACAACACTCCTACTAGTGTAGATCACGTTTAGGACATGAACTGCCTCACAGTTGTTAGTTAGTTTTTTATTTGGGAGGCAAGGCTAGGTTACCATTTTAATGGAGGTTTTTCAAACAAATAGGATAATCTTAGGAGCTGAGTCTTTAATAGTCCATGGAGCCGAGTCCGTGATTATTCCGAGAAATGGAGTCCTCAATATGAGACGAGATAGAATGCAGCTATATAATTGTAATGCTATTATTAGGCAATATCGGAGTTCCTTGGTATGTACGGCGATGGAGACATGATACTGCATTAACGATATATCCTGACGAGGTGCTGGGTTAGGGATGCTAGCGGGGAAAATATCATGGTCCAAAGGGGGACTGTAGTACTTATACATATACATATGTAGTTATTGTCTACCACGAGTAGATGGGGCGTATCCTACGCACACGTGAAGTCAACACGACTTAGTAAAACAAAAGACATAACATGTAACATAAGGCAATCGACATAAACTAGTGTTATGTATAAAGTGTGTAATTTACCAATCTCCAGAACGTTGTTATGACCCCTTCTCGTTACAACTTATATGATAGCTTTAGAGGGACATATACTGGTACAATGCTGTAATGACCCTAATTTTGACTAACATTATTTAGGACATTTTTTTAATTAGATAAATTAAATGAAATAATATGGATAGTTAAGGGATTGAGAATTGTTAATTTAGAAGGAGTCGTGCCTTAATGAATGTATAAGCAAAAGAGAATTGAATATAAGTAGGAGGAATATGGTAAGGGTAAAATGGGAACATCCTTCATTCTAGTAGCCAAAACCTTTCTATTCTTCATTCCTTATTCATTTTAACATTCACAAACAAAACTAAAAACCCTATTGAGCTCGATCGACCACCATTAAGGAGATTCAAGAAGAAGAAAAGCTAGGATTCAAGTAGAAATCTTAAGCAAATCAATCAAAGGGAAAATATCAACCTACTTCACACCTAGCCAAGGTGAATAATTTGATTTACATCTCACTTTTGATAATGATCCGGTAGCAAGGTTTGATCCGAACTATTTTACAAGTAATATGCCATGTTATGTTTGTTTAAATGGATATATATGCTTGTTGATGATTTACATGATTTCATATGGATTTATGATATGTTTAAATTAGAGAACCTATTAAATGACATCCAAATGATTGTGTTTTTTATATATGGTCAAAAACAGTATTTTAGGGTTTCAAGTTTCATAATTTTCTAAGTAATTGTGGATTTATTATGAATTTTGAGAAAATAGTTAATATTGGGTTTAAATTATTTAAGGCAATTATATAATGATTTCGGCTCTGAAATATATATATGTTATAAAACATATTAAAAGTGAATTATTGTGATTTTTGAGGAATTTTCCTATGTATTTTACTATGGTTATAAAATTATTTAAGTCAATGGACTTAAATGTTTTATTAATGAGGAGAGCTTATTTGTTAAAATATTTTTAATTGTAATTTTGAATTCTGCAGCCTTTTTAGAAAAGAATTTTGATAAAGAGTGGGAAAAAAAAATCATATTTTGACAAATTAGGCAGGTTAGGTGAAAAGAAATTACTTTGAAAGGCAATAAACCAGTTTTTTTTCGAATTACAACTTCACCAGTACCTTAGCTTGCTTCCATCACCATGTCCAGTTAGACCTTTCACTATTATTCGAAACCAATGCACATGATATCAAGCAATTAGTATGTAATGTATTGGAGAAAGGCGGAAGGAATGATGGTGTCGAAGGCATGCTTCCGAAGGGGTTGAAAAGATTTTGAATCAATCAACTTACCATTGTTTAAAAAAGAGGCCTTCAAACAGTTCCAGCCTGCCTTTGTTTTAGAAAAGAAATTTCGAAAGAGTTGTCGCGTACTTTAGTTTTAAAAGAATCCTTTGAAAGGATAGCCGCGTTTAAACCTATTCGATACCCATGCTGCAGCATTCATACCTTTCGAATCAGTTAAAGCCGTTATAGTCTTAAAACAATTTATTTGAAAGGGGTACTTTTGCCAATTCTTTTGAAAGGGTCATATAGCCGCTTTCAAATGGTTTTGGAGGCAATGGTTTTGAAAGGGTGGGTTTCGAAATTATCCTCTTTCTTTTACATGGGATTAATGCTTTCGAAAGTAATGCTTTTGCCTCTGTTCTTTATGACCCTTTAGTTATATTAAAGCTTAAACCCAATGGTTTCGAAAGGAATAATTTTAAATGGTTTCGAAGCAATGTTTCCACAAACCCTTACTTGAACCCAATGCTTTCGAAAGGTATGTTATAAGCGTTTCGAAGGGGAAGTCCCCAATGCTTTCGAAAGGTATATTTTAAGTGTTCTAAAAGGTTTGTTTTAAGTATTTTGAAAGAAAGGTTTCCAACTCTTTTGAAAAAAAAGTTTAAATGGTTTCGAAAGGGGATGTCTAAGGTTTTAAATAGATACTTTCAATTATTTTGAAAGGGATTGTTTACGGTTTAAGCAAGTTTCGTAGGTATTGTTTTGGCCCTATAGCCTAAAGTTTTCTAAGTTAAAAAGAGGCTTTAACTTATTTGAAAGGATAGAAAATCCCATTGATTAGATTTCATCAACGTTGTTTTGTGTAAAGCATATATATATCATAGCATAAGTATTTTGAGTAAAGCAAAGTGTATGATTTTCTTGTTTTATAAAGATATGATTTCAAGGGTAAATCATTTGTAAAGATTTTTTACAAGGAATGAAATTTGAATAGGGTAGTTAACCCCAAGTATATGACTCAGATGGGACTGGTATGGGGTTGCGCCCTATACTTTAGCTAATAGCCCCTAGCTAATATAAGTCCAAAATTCTAGTGTGTAGGGATTTGTCACAAGTAAGACAAAAATGATGTTACACATAGAAGGGGATATACAGAGTCAACATAGGTTATTGGTGATCCCGTAAAACCATTAGGATCAGTTGACCATAGAAGAAGAAAGTTAAGGGAAGATAGCCCGGTATTGTGTCTAATAGAAGTTAGAATGTTTATTATGTCTGGTAGGCCCGAGTCAGCCAGTGGTTAATAGTTAGCCAGATAAAACTATAGTGTGGACAGATAGGCCATTGATTACCTGATTTATATACATATATGTTATTGCTATTATTGTTATAATCAGTTTGATTGCAGGGTTTTGATTTGCAAAAGATATGATTTTAAAAGAATTTTATTTATTGGAAACCTGTTCCGCTAAGCGGCGTGGTCTCACTTAATATCAGAAAACCAAGATGTAATAGAATTATTCACACTGGGCATTATGTCTTACTCGAAGTTTATGTTCTCCCCGTAAACTCTCGGGTGCTCAAAAGATATGATTGTAGGGTTTTGATATGTCTATCTATTACTCGAACCATCCAAGGCGGCATCTTCATATATCGCTCTTGGCATAATTTGTAAAAATTCTATACGATCAAAACTTGGGAATCGTTTTAGGATTATGTAATTGAATATGAAATATTGATTTGAAATGTAATTAGAAAAGCTGTTTTTGAAATCAGTGTTGATTTTATTTCATATTCGTGTGCTTTTGATATTATGGATTGTTAGTTCCTGAGATGATGGTTTTTATGACAACAATCTTAGGACTTGTTATAAAATAAAAATACTAATATTCTTGTCTAGATATATATATATATATATATATATATATATATATATATGCAGGGTATGTATATGCAGGTACTGAGAATGAAGACTGTACAGTATAGAGATTCAAGACTGCCGAATTCAAGGGTGAAGAAATCAAGACTGAAGACTCATGAGTATCAAGAGTTCAAGATATCAAGATAAATAATAGAGTCTAGATTTATGTTAAAACTTCATAATAGCACTAAAATATTTATTTGGATTTTAATTGTGGAATGGAATCCACCTTCTTGCTTTAATAGTGGGATGGAACCCATGACCTCTTTAGTGGGATGGAACCCACGACCTTCTCTAGTGGAATGGAATCCACGAAATATTAAAAATAATTTATTTTAACTATTTTTCCAAAAACTATCTTTTTAAAAGTCATTTCTATCAATTTAAATATTTTAGCCTTAATTCAAAAACTATTCTTATCATCTTTTAATATTTTGATCTCAAAATCATCTCTTGATTTTAAAACCATCTCTTGATTTTAATATTTTAGCTTTAAATCTCAAAAATATATTTTAAAGAAGTCTATACTTAGTTTTTAATATCACTTTTATATTATAGATTATATATTCTAAGATTACTTTCTTAAACTCTTTTATAAGTTTAAACTATATTCAAAATGGTTTACAAAGTTTAGAAATTGTTTTGACAAGTTTTAGAATAGAAATCATTTTAAAGCAAAATCAATTTTCAAAAATAACATTGGCATGTCGACATCCCTATACCCCCCATGTCGACATGGTAGTCGTAGATTTCAAATTTCAAATTTTCAAAAGAAGTGTCTATTCGTCATGACCTTTCGCGAATGGACATGACCGTTGTTCTCCTATATATACCAGTTGTTTTCAATGAATTTTAAGTTAGTTTTTCTTCATTTCTTAACTCCTTCTTCTCCACTCAAATATTCTCTTATATTTCAAATGCTTTAACAAAATTCTACCGAAATCCTAAGTGAATCAAACTCGATCGTCTCTAGTTTGATTCTCTGCCACTTTCTCTCAAAGATCTCAGTGCCATTCAGAGTTATATGATCATTTGTAATCAAAGATCGAAAGATCGAAGTGTATCGAGTCTCTCTATCAAAGTGTGATTGGAAACGGTGTGATTGTGGCCTGTAAATCAATTGAGTGTGATTGTAGCTCGTAAACCAATTAGGTGATCTTGTAGCCTGGTTAAATCAAGAGAGCTTGCCCTGGACTCGGAGACAGGAGGGTGTATCTCGTGGCCTTGAAATCGAGGTTGTAATATCGACATTATATTTGAAAAGAAATATGCACAAGAAATTGTGTGGGACTGGATGTAGGTTAACTCCGAACCAATATAAAATTCCGGTGTGTTCTTTCCTTTACTGCTTTTATTTACTATTTGCATCTGTGTCTGGTTCTGTTATTATCTTTGTGTTTGTGAATTGCATCTGTTTGTATTTAATTTGAAAATTTTCAGAAATTCCATAAAATCCATTAAACACTATTCCCCCCCTCTAGTGTTAATCCAGCCTTAAGATCCGTAATCCACATTTCCAACATTTGGTGTTAGAGCATTGGTTTTCAAAGTTTTTATAATCTGATTTTTGAAAAGTTTTCAAATGGCTGCCAACACTGGTAATGTCAACACTACCACTAGTTCATTGTAGAGGGTCAGTCTACTACCAGACCACCACTTTTTAATGGTAGTAACTATGCATATTGGGCATGTAGGATGAAAATCAATTTACAATCAATAGGATTAGACACTTGGAATATCACACAACTCAGTACATTAAACCCACAACTGATTTTGCACAATGGACTACTGAGCAAAAGACTGTTGCACAAAACAATTGCAAAGCCATGAATATTCTATTATGTTCACTTGATAGGAATGAGTTTAATATAGTGTCTGTCTGTAAGTCTGCATATGAGATCTGGAAAACTTTGCAAGTTACTCATGAAGGAACAAGCAAAGTTAAACGTACCAAAATATCTATCTTGACCAATCAGTTTCATTTATTCAAGATGAATCCAAACGAGTCCATTTCAGACATGTACAGTAGGTTTCAAGACTTTGCACTCACTAATTGAATTAGGAAAGAACTTTTTCAAAGAAGATCAAGTTAGAAAAATTCTGAATTCACTCACTCTGGAATGGGATCAGAAGACTCTAACAATTGAAGAGGCTAATGATATTAGTACTCTGAAAATTGAAGAATTGATTGGGAATTTGATGTCGTTTGAAGTACAAATGAAAGGGAGAGGAGAAAGCAAGGCCTCAGAAAATAAGTCAATAACGTTCAATGCAATAACATATGGTTCAGACTCAAACAGTGACGACGATGAAGAAATAGCCTTGATGACAAGGAATTTCAGAAAGTTTCTGAAATACAGAAAGATGAACAATTACAAGAGAAATGATCATAAGAATTCTGGAAATAGTAATGAGACTCAAAACAACGTCAGATGCTACAATTGTGGTGAGCCAGTCCACATAAAAAGAGATTGACCACATCCGTATAAACAGAAATTTTCTCCAAGTAATGATTCGTCAAAGAAAAGAAAGAGAGCATATACTGCTACACTAGACGATTCAGACTCATACTCTAGTGATGAAGATCAAGAGACAGAAAATTCAAACATGTGCTTTACAGCTATTCTCGAGTCTGATGATCTCAGAAATATGGATCTAAAAAAAGGTACGCATTTAAATTATATTTATTGAAATTGCTTGTTTGAATGTTTGGTTGTTTGCATGTTTTGAAATTGCCTGTTGTTTGAATTTAAAATTTTGATTTTCAAAATAATATTATTTTAATATTAAAATATTAATATTAAAGTGTTATTATATTTAATGTTATTTCAGATAAAATATAAATTAGATTATAGGATATATCGATATAGATATTAAATAAAGTAGGAAAAATAAGTCACATGATTTAGGGGACCCATGTCGACATGACCCTACCCTTTATGTCGATATCCCTGTCAGAAATTTAAAGTTCAAATTTGAATTCAAAACTTTGAATTTCCCTCTACCTTTTCACCACTTCCAAAGCTCTGAAAATGTATCTCTTGACCAGAGAACATGGCTCTTAGATATCTATTTATCTCCTTAACTTTATCCTATCTTTTCACTTTCATTTCAAAATTCAAACTCTCCAGCTCTATATTTTCTTCAAAAATGGCTTCCTCAAGCACTCCATCCACCATGAGACTGTCCAGGGCCACCAAAGAGTTCCTCTACAATGATATGGAGGCTATCAAAGCTTACATTAGCTATGTAAACTTTGGAAAGGTCCATACGGGAAAATTTGCTATCTTTAGTGATTTTCCTTCATATGAGGTCAATGTTCTTTTCGAAGAGAATCAAATTCTTAGCTTAATTGATGATTCTCAAAATGATTTTTTTTGTTATCCGAACCTTGTCAAAATGTTTTATGCAAATTTGAATCATGGTTGTTATGAAGGAAATGAAGGGGAAGTGTGGAGTAGCGTTAAAGAAACGCGTATTGTTTTAAATAGTGAGATTTGGGTAACATTCTTAGTTGTAAGAGTACGAGAATGGATCTTTCGGATTTTAAAATTGATGAACATGATCGTGAGACATTTCATCACATTTTTGAAGGGAATGGTAACTTTGAATTTATAAACCGAAATTTCCATCCTAAAGCTAGAATTGTAAACCTTCTTTTGAAACATACTATAAATCCAAGATCGGGAAATTTCAATCACCTAACCTTAAAAGTTTGTAAGGCTCTTTTTGCTATTTTTGGGCACTATGACGTTAATTGGGTGCAAGTGATTTTGGATGAACTTCATCCTAAATTTTTTACTTTAGGTGAAAACACTTTATACCATGGAATTTACCTCCCTCGGATTTTCAACTACTTTGGTGTTGATTATTAGAGAGAGTAGTTCATTTCTAGAAAAGTGTTTAACCATGCTAACATCTCTCTCATGAGAATTCCGCTTGTGTTTCAACCATATGAAATACTTGCTGAAAAGGATGAAAGATTGGCTCATGAAGAGGGGGAAGAAGAAGAGGAGGAGGAAGAAGAAGGGGAGGAGATGGAAATTGAAGAAGAAGGAGAGGAGGAGGAAGAGACTTCATTGGAAAGCATCGAATACCCTATCACTCCTACCAATCCATCCAACAGAACGCTTCTCAAGAACCAAAAGATTATTGTGGAAAACCAACAGATTCTCAAAATATCCGTTAGTAAAAAGTTGGACAAGATTTCCACCAAAATGAACAAGTTCTTTGGGAAAGTGAGTCGCAAGCTTGGATTATCATCATCTTCATCATCCTCTAACTAATACTAGTTTCATTTCATGTTGTATTAGTTTGTATCTCTCTTTAGTTAATGTTACATACGTTTTATGTAACGTTAACTAAATTATCAATGAAATCATTTATTTCTATTTATTAGCTCTAAAATATATCTGGAATGCTTGCTATATAAGTTTATATATATAGACTTGTACATAATAAAGAAACGAAGCGAATTGCTTAAATTAACAGGGGCATGTCGACATCCCCCTACCCCCTATGTCGACATGTAATGACCAAAAACTGTTTTTTGTTTTGAAATTGAAATTGACATAACTACCTTGTGTCTTTTCATTTCAAATGACTTTCTAACTCTTTAAATACTTTCTTCCAGAAAAATGCATACTTTCAATTCTATTTATTTTCCATTGAATTTCTTCATATTTTATCAAAAAATGGCCTTTCCTATTCATAATCTAAGTGAGAATCTTGAAGAAACTCTCAACTCCTTCAAGAACACACTTACTTTTATCCTTCGCAATCAACGGCACTTAGAATTAAGCCAAATGCAGATGATAAAGGAACAAGAAAGGCACTTCAATGCCATTCGATGGATGATTTCTGCCCTCAACAAAGAAGAACTTAAAGTGAATCCAGAAGGAACTCTCAACAAAGATAATGAAGAATGAGATGCTATAAAGGCAGATCCTATCTTCGGTGAAGAAGGATGGGTTCAAGTTCCAAGAAATGTTTGATTTGACATATGTGGTTTGATTTATTTTGATTTGGTTTGAATTGTTTGGTTTAGATTAGTATGGTTTGGATTGATTTGAATATGGTGTGTAATATATGATTGAACATGGTGTGGTTTGATAAGAACATGATGTATATATTGATTGATTATGTTTAAAATTTTCATATCTCTCACATTTACCTTACTATATTTTACTCATATTATTATCTGTCTCATTTACATTCTAATATACCATGTTATTATCATATACGGTGCTATAGTATAAGATTTAGGGGGATTTATGTAGTTTAGGATTAGTTTTTGTTGATGACAAATGGGGAGAATTATAAAATAGGTTAGATAGGCTTAGATTAAGGGGGAGTTGTTGGAATAAGGGGGAGTCGGAGAAGAATCGAAATTTGTTGGAGTATACTTTATAAACAAAGGTTGCCATCAACAAAAAGGGGGAGATTGTTAGTTCCTGAGATGATGGTTTTGATGAAAAAAACCTTAGGACTCGTTATAAAATATAAATTCTAATATTCTTGTCTAGATATATATGTATATGCAGGGTATATATATGCAGGTACTGAGAATGAAGACTGCACAGTATAGAGATTCAAGACTGACGAATTCAAGATTGAAGAAATCAAGACTGAAGACTCATGAGTATTAAGCGTTCAAGAGTTCAAGATATCAAGATAAATAATAGAGTCTAGATTTATGTTAAAACTTCATAATAGCACTAAAATCTTTATTTGGATTTTAATTGTGGAATGGAATCCACCTTCTTGCTTTAATAATGGGATGGAATCCATGACCTCTTTAGTGGGATGGAACCCACGACCTTCTCTAGTGGAATGGAATCCATGAAATATTAAAAATAATTTATTTTAACTATTTTTCCAAAAACTATCTTTTTAAAAGTCATCTCTATCAATTTAAATATTTTAGCCTTAATTCAAAAACTATTCTTATCATCTTTTAATATTTTGATCTCAAAATCATCTCTTGATTTTAAAACCATCTCTTGATTTTAATATTTTAGCTTTAAATCTCAAAAATATATTTTAAAGAAGTCTATACTTAGTTTTTAATATTTCTTTTATATTATAGATTATATATTCTAAGATTACTTTCTTAAACTCTTTTATAAGTTTAAACTATATTCAAAATGGTTTACAAAGTTTAGAAATTGTTTTGACAAGTTTTAGAATAGAAATCATTTTAAAGCAAAATCAATTTTCAAAAATAACATTGGCATGTCGACATCCCTATACCCCCCATGTCGACATGGTAGCCGTAGATTTCAAATTTCAAATTTTCAAAAGAAGTGTCTGTTCGTCATGACCTTTCGCGAATGGACATGACCGTTGTTCTCCTATATATACCAGTTGTTTTCAATGAATTTTAAGTTAGTTTTTCTTCATTTCTTAACTCCTTCTTCTCCACTCAAATATTCTCTTATATTTCAAATGCTTTAACAAAATTCTACCGAAATCCTAAGTGAATCAAACTCGATCGTCTCTAGTTTGATTCTCTGCCACTTTCTCTCAAAGATCTCAGTGCTATTCAAAGTTATGGGATCATTTGTAATCAAAGATTGAAAGATCGAAGTGTATCGATTCTCTCTCTATCAAAGTGTGATTGGAAACGGTGTGATTGTGGCCCGTAAATCAATTGGGTGTGATTGTAGCCCGTAAATCAATTAGGTGATCTTGTAGCCTGGTTAAATCAAGAGAGTTTGCCCTGGACTCGAAGATAGAAGGGTGTATCTCGTGGTCCTGAAATCGAGGTTGTAATATCGACATTATATTTGAAAAGGAATCTACACAAGAAATTGTGTGGGACTGGATGTAGGGTAACTCCGAACCAGTATAAAATTCCGGTGTCTTCTTTCCTTTACTGCTTTTATTTACTATTTGCATCTGTGACTGGCTCTGTATTTGTCTCCGTGTTTGTGAATTGCATCTGTTTGTGTTTAATTTGAAAAGATTTCAAAAATTCCATAAAATCCATTAAACACTATGCACCCCTCCTTTAGTGTCAATCCAGTCTTAAGATCCGTAATTCCCATTTCCAACATGGATACCATTAACATTACCGTATTTTATCACCGGAAGTTACTACTATAGATAACTGCAACATCTGTAGCGTTTAGCTTCGGACCTCAATGCAGGGGATGTTACAACTGCAATTTGTGGCCAAGGAAAGAGTGATGAAATCCCCTATCTCATGTGAATTTGGATGGCGCCCTTAGAAAAGAAAATAAGATGAGGTGAATGCAAAATGGAAATTAAATGTGTATTAACAATGCAACTACAAACGAAAGTTTTATTTTGTTTTTTTATTAAATGCAGGCAACCAACAATGCAATTAAAGTAAAACAGAAGATAAGAGCACGATACCACAATGTGCAGAATTATTAGCAATATTTTAAACGGCTGTTTTTTTAAGCAGGCAAAGTTGAGAAATTTAGTTAGCACTCCACTACTTTGGCAATCTGAAATTTGCACCTGAATAATGAACACAAACAACAACAAAAATTATAAACGCATCACAAAATAAAAGTTAAACAAAAGAAAATGAAAACAACTCTTTTTTTTCTTTTTTCTTTTTTTTGTTTTTTTTTCTTAAAAAAACAATCCCGCTTTTTTTAAAAAAACAAGCCCACTTGGAAGCACACAATATTTTCGTCCCCTCCAAATTAACACAGCCATGCAAACAATTGAAAATTAAAAATAAATAGAATACAACCCGAACGCACACACTTGTTCTCAAATTCCTAAAGTTCTGAATTCTCAAATTTAAAGTGAAATGTAGACAAAATTCTCAAATTCAAATCAATCACAAATTCTCGTTTGAAATCCAAAGCCAAATCAGAATCCCAAATTCAATCCCAAACTTGGTTCGACTCCTAGTTGGATGCGTTTGAGTTCGATGATCAGGATGGGGGTTCGACAATTTGGATATTTTTTTGACTGATGGTCGTAGGTTTGTGAATCAATTCGTGTCGAAGTCTGAGATGATGTGGTTTCGGTTGTCGTGGTCCAAAGGAGGGGATGCAGAGGCTTTGTCGAGGTGGTTGCTGGAGGTATTTGGGTGTAGGTTGGAAGTGGGTTGAAGGCAGAAGTGAGATGGTGTTTGAGGCAAGAGGAGGTCAGCGATGGAGTTTGTGGTTTATGGAGGAACTGTAAGTAGATGGTGGGTATGAGTGGTGAAGTTGATCTGGATGAGTGTATTGGTAAAGTGTATGGGGGCTGGAGTGCAGGGGATTGGTTCAGGTGCTGGGTGAACTTAGCAGAGGAAGGTTGAAGTGTGGGATGTCGGATATTGATTGGTCAGAATTAAGGAGTTTGGTATATTATCAAAAGGAGAGGAATGGAGTCTGGTAATGGAGTGGAAAGTGATGGAAACAGGTTTATTAAAGGTGTGGTAGAGATTGTTAAAGGTGGAGCTGGATGGTGATTGAGAAGAGCAGTTGCAAGTTTAGTCGGGTTTGTATAAGATAGTGGAGTCTGCTGCAGTGAACTGTGGTTGCTGATGGTGATGGATGGTTATAGGCTTTGGGTAAAGGAGACGGTATGGAGGTTATGTATATGAAATGTAACTGTGAATGAGATAAGAAGTTGCTGGGTTTGTATGAGATGTAATAACAGATTGTATGAAATGTAGTAGTACAGTGTGAAATGAAATGCACACAGTAAAATGAAATGTAGTAAACACGGCGAAATGAAACAGAAGGTGATGGAATATTAACAGAGTAAAACAGAAAATAAAATGCTCAATTGAAAACTGAGAATAGTGCAAAATGCACTGTGATTTTTTTTTAAATGACACTAACACAAAGTAAAAGGAAAATGTATTTTAATGCAAAGCAATGAACTGCTAATCTGAAATAGAAAATGTTTTTTATATGCGAAACAAATGAAACAAATTTGCACAGAATAGCACAAAACCGAGTAAAAAACACATAACAATCTCAAAGAACAATGGTATCAAATGCAGATTGAAATTAACAAACTGTAATGCATATATTTTTTTCTTGTGTTTATTATTATTTTTTAAATAAAAAGATAACATAAAACAAAACAAATGAAATGAAAAATGATTTGAAGAGTAAAATTAAAATTAAATTGCTTTCCTTGGCAACGGCGCCAAAATCTTGTTTAACGACGAATTTTCTATCGATTAGAAAATCGCCGAAAAATTGTAATAAAAATAACCACAAGCGCATGACGTACAATTTTAGTACGTAGCAAGTACGGGTCGATTTTATTTCTACTCAATCAAATTACACCCAAAACTTGAGATTGTTTTAAGCTAAAAATGTAAAACTTACTAGAACAAAGTGAATAGAGATATGAGATTAAAAGACAATTTAGAGGCAAATTCACTCTCATACTTCCACATAAATCAACACAAAATTTTATCTATGATCTCTCATTTTAATCTAAGTAGAATTAGTGATGTATTTATCATAAGTATGGTCTATTTATGTTATTGATTGACATAACTTAAACCATCAAACTTTAATACAATTAAAACCACTTATTAATTGTCATGAAAATGAACATGAAGTCAAAGCAAAAGCTATTTTAAGCATGATCTATTTACTAATTTGTTTAGTAACATAGATCATCAAATTTTGATTCTCCGTTAATTCCATGCTCAAAATCACTTAGTTAGATGATGGCGTAAATTGTGTTTATATTGGATTAAGCATAGCCCATTTGTAATTACAACATAGGCTATCAAATTCCACAATAAACTTACATCATAATCTAACTTTTCATGAAGCATAAAAAGAGATAATAAATAATAACATATGTTGAATCTACATAATTTTAGAGAGCTGAAGGGGTTTAGCTTCTCATTTATGTTATCATTTCAACACATGTAAATTTCAACATTAAAAAGCAAGGACAAGCTAATTAAAATAAAAGAGAACTAACTACTTGCATAAATATAAAACTAATTATAATGAAAAGAAAGCTAATTTACTAACATGAAATAGAAGAAAGCATGTAAATAAAAATGAGCATAAAATAAAAGCAAGTAGAAAAAGAAGAAGAGGCTTAGGAAGCCATTTTATTTCTCATTTAATTTTGCTACAATTTGCATAATAAGTAAGAAGATAAAATACTCCATTACATAAACATAAGAGGATTATTTATACATGCCAAAAAACCTAATCCATATTTTAGGGAGCTACCCAAATTGCCCTTTAGGAAATGTAACCTCCAAGTAATCATTAGCATGAAATTAATCCTCCATTAAATGTGCATGTGACTTTAATCCCCACTAACATGTGCATTAGCTCTTAATTGTAGTTCATGGTTAGTGGGTATGTCGGGTCCTTCATGATTTCATGAATTCTTTTATTTCTTCATTCCTTTGTCTTCCAACCTTTATGCATGCATACATACATGAAGCCTCTTCCATTTTCCATCCAAATTCCTACAAATAAAAATAAAATGTGCTAGTGAATTTTCTTAAATTAAACCATACACAAAATTACCATTTTCCCCCATGTAGATGCACGAATGATAACTTGAAAGCATTTTTTAAATTCGGTTTTAAACATGTAAAAACACCCAATTATGACATCTATTTAAAATAAAAGTACATTAAATATGAAAGTAAAAATATGCATGTTTGCGTGCACATCAACAACTTGGTATCAGAGCATAGGTGTATGAAAACTTAAAAGAAATATTAAACTTAAAATGATTTTTGAAACAAAATCCTAAGAAATTAGAGAAAAGATTGGGGTATAGGATAACGCTATAGTGGTATACTTGTATTCGCTATATATAAGTATACGCTTTACCTCTATTTCTCCCATCTATCTTAGGCTATTCTTCTGTATCTTACAAAGGCTCAAATGCAGATTTTAAGGAAGTAAGATATTGATGCTAGGAATGGAAGAGTTAACATTAGTGGAGGAAACACCACAACCAATGGAAATGCCAGACCAAACACTAAAAGGAATCCGGGTCAGGCACAAACTGCTAACGTGGGTGCTGGAGCACCGCAAGTTAATATGGGAGCTATGTATCAGTTTTTTGTCATCATGATGCAAGATGGAGCTGCTACAGGATCAGTTGGAGGGAATGCTGGAGAAGGAAATCAAGGAGCTCCGGTGGTTAATAACTATGCAGTATTAAGTAGAGATTATGCTAGGATTAGAGGAAGGCCGTTTATCGGGACTGAGGACGCAATTGAAGTGGGGAATTGGTTGCTTCATTGCGAGAGATCTTTGCGGATTTGGGACTCAACGATGAGCAGAAAAGAAGATGGGCATCCAGACAGTTGCAAGGAGCAGGACTGTACTGGTGGAACAGTGTTACTTTAGGAGTAAATGAAGAGACCATGACTTGGGCAGAATTCAGAAGGAGATTTGAGGAAAGATTCATGTCGGAGATTGCCAAGTCAACTCTGCTCAGGAAGTTTGCTGAGTTGGTGCAGGGAGACATGAAAGTGCTGGAGTATGCTACCGGATTTGAGGAGCTATTGAGATACGGATACACTCCGCGGATTGAGATCCGAGCTTGCTAAAGCAACTTTACCACATATTAGGGATCCGTGTGATGTAGTTGTTGAGATGGCTTTGAGGCATAAGGAGATGCTTGCTCTCTTTAATGATAACAAAGTAGTGTAAAACCAAGGTGGGCAGAACCAGAAGAGAAAGTTTTTCTATAAGAAAGGCACTCAGAAAGGAGGAGCAACCAAGAAAGGGAAGGCCAATGTAGTCTGCTACAAGTGTGATAGGAAGGGACATTATGCTTACGAATGTCAGATAGGCAAAGCAAAGAAGGTGCTGACAAGAAAGGAGTAAAAATTTTCAACTGTGATCAGATTGGACATTATAAGAACCATTGTTAGGAACCAGCCATGGATGGAAAGGGCAAAGTATTTGCATTGGAACCAGCTACCTCAAGACCAACAGCAGAGGAGAAAGGAAAAGTTATGTCGGGAGGTACACTTTTGATCCGTGGTGTGTCAGTTAGAGTTCTATTTGATATTGGTGCATCACATTCTTTTATATCTCATTGTTTGGTAGATAAGCTTAACCAAGAACCCTCATACCTAGTTACTTCCTTAAGGGTTGCGAATCCGATAGGAGGGTATGTGACTCTTGGGATGAGATATGACCACTTAGAGTTTGAATTGTTAGGTCATGTATTTGCTTGCAGTTTGCACATATTTGATTTCGTAGGGTTCAGAATTATTTTGGGTATGGATTGGTTAAGTAAGTACGATGCTAGAATATTTTTCCATGATAGGAAAATATCACTTAGACACCCTAGTTGTAGTGATCAGATTATATACTCCATAGAAAACCCTAGTTTTGAGGTTAATGCTTTGTTGGGTTTTATTGAGATAGAAGAGGAGTTGAACTAAGTTTTCGTTGTTAGAGAATTAGTAGATGTCTTTGAGCCTGTGATAGGTCTACCGCCGAAATGAGCCATTGAGTTTGGGATAGATTTAATACCAGGAGCAGAACTTGTGAGTAGACCGCTAAGTAGAATGACCCCTACCGAGATGAAGGAGTTAAAGGTGCAGTTGGTGGATTTTGAAGGTAAGAATTTTATCAGACCAAGCAGTTCACCTTAGGGAGCAGCTGTAGTGTTTGCAAAGAAACCGAATGGATCGTTAAGATTGTGTTACCTAGGATTGATGATTTTTTCGATCAGTTGAGTGGAGCCAAAGTATATTCCCAGTTGAATTTGGCAACAGGGTTCCATCAGCTTATAGTAGCAGAGGATATTCCTTTGACGGCGTTTAGGACCAGATATGTATCGTACGAATGGTTAGTGATGTCGTTCGGGTTAACTAACGCGCCAACATTCTTCATGGACTTGATGAACAGAATCTTCCAAGAACATTTGGATAGATTCATGTTAGTATTAAACTCTAAGGAAGAAAAAGAGCATGAAGTTCATCTTAGAGTGGTGCTTGAGACGCCGAGGCAATATCAACTGAAAGCAAAATTTTCAAAGTGTCATTTTTAGAAGAAGGAAGTAAAGTTTCTTAGTCATGCAGTCTCAGAGAAAGGCTTGTCAGTAGATCCGGCTAAGATTGAGGCAGTGAATAGTTGGAAGAGACCCGAGAAAGTGACCGAGATAAAGAGTTTCCATGGATTAGTTGGTTATTATCGGAGATTCATTAACGATTTTTTCCAGATAGCCACATCGATGACCAAGCTAATTCGAAAAGATGTAAAGTTTGTCTAGACTGATAAGTGTGAGGAGGCATTCCAGAAACTGAAACATTTATTAACTAATGCACCTGTGTTAGTTGTTCTAGAGGAGAATCAGGACTTGGTGGTGTACACGGAAGCATGTGGAACAGGGTTAGGAGCTGTGTTGATGTAAAGAGGTAAAGTATTGCCTATGCTTCTCGATAGCTCAGACCGCATGAAGTAAGATGTCCAACACATGATTTGGAATTAGCTGTAGTAACTTTTGCATTGAAGGTGTGGAGACATTACCTTTTGGGAGAAAGATTCGAGTTGTATACATATCATAAGCCACTAAGAAATTTATTCTCTCAGAAGGAGTTGAACATGAGACGCAGAGGTGGTTAGAGTTCCTAGCCACTTACGACTTTGTATTGAGTACAAACCAGGAAAAGGGAATAAGGTTGCAGATGCGCTTAGTAGAAAATATCAAAATGCAATATTGGAAATGATAGCTGAGTGAAAAGATTTAGAAGCATTGACTACATGCGAAGTACGATGGAGATCAAAGAGTAGTTCTAGTCAAGAAACTACTATGTTGCGTGTTTAGAAGTTCGACCGGTGATGATAGAAAGGATTGCTTCTAAACAAGGGGAAGATCCATTATACGTTGAATGGATCAGAAAGTTAATTAAGGAATGGAATAAAGAGTAATGGCTTGAAAGATTTCAGTCTTGACCAGAATGGGTGGTTGAGGAAGAAAGGATGACTATGTGTTCCGAATGTGGGAAACATTAGGAAGGAAGTTATTAGAGAATGCCATCGTTCGAAGTTCACTATTCATCTAGGAGGAACTAAGATGTATAAGGATATGAAAAAGAGTTTCTTCTGGGAAGGTACGAGGAGAGATGTAGACTTATGGGTGAGGTAGTGTTTAAACTGTCAATAGGTAAAAGCCGAACATCAGAAATAAAGTGGGTTACTTCATCTTTAGATGTTCTAGTCTGGAAATGGGATTCCATCTCAATGGATTTCATAGATGGGTTGCCAAGGTCGAATAGAGGGAATGAGAATATATAGGTTATAGTGGATAGATTGACAAAGAGTGCACACTTTATACCATTAAGTCGACCAAGACAACACCATATTTAGCTAAGTTATTCATGAGGAATATAGTTAGACTACATGGAATTCCTAATAGTATAGTAAGTGAAAGAGATTCCTTATTTACGAACGAGTTCTGGAAGAGTCTACAGGAGACTTTAGTTACTAAGCTCAAGATGAGTACCACCTACCATCCGCAGACAGATGGGCAAACAGAGAGAGTTAACAAAATCTTAGAGGATTTGTTAAGAGCTTGTGTGCTAGATTTCGGAGGATCATGGGAAGACCATCTACACTTAGTCGAGTTTTTGTATAACAATAGTAATCAGACTAGTATAGGGATGTCACCATTTGAAGCTTTGTATGGATGACTATGCAAATCTCCCATTTGTTGGTTAGAGACCAGAGATAGGTTAGTTCTTGGTCCGAATTTGGTTAGAGAAGCTGCAGAAAATATTGAATTAATTCGAGCTAGGATGAAGGAAGCTCGGTCTACGCAGAAGAGTTATGCTGAAAAAAGATGGAAAGACTCAGAGTTCTCAGTCAGAGATCATGTTTTCATCAAGGTGTCACCGATGAAAGGTGTAACTAGATTTGGAAAATTAGGAAAACTGGCACCAAGATTCGTTGGACCATTTCCTATTATAGAAAAGATTGAGAAACTCGCGTATAGAGTAGAGTTACCGAATAGTTTGGCAGGAGTCCATAATGTTTTCCATATTTCTCATCTAAGGAAATATTTTCGAGATCCAGAGACTATTATTACACCGACTGTGTTAGATGATCTAGTAGTGGAACCGTGACTATAGTTTGAAAACCAGTTTGTATAGTTGTGAGAGATGAGAAGAGACTAAGGACAAAGACAGTTAGATTTTTCAAAGTCCAATGCAGTGACGACGAGGGAGACTGTACTTTGGAAACTGGGAGCAGGATTAGAGAACCTTATCTTGACTTGTTTCATGGTATGTATTACCTTTATGTTTGATTTTTGTGAGTACCTTATCGTAATTTCGAGGACGAAATTCTTTAAGGAGGGGAGTCTGTAATGACCCTAATTTTGACTAACATTATTTAGGACATTTAATTAGATAAATTAAATGAAATAATGTTGATAGTTAAGGGATTGAGATTTGTTAATTTAGAAGGAGCCATGCCTTAATGAATGTATAAGCAAGAGAATTGAAAATAAGTAAGTAGGAGGAATATGGTAAGGGTAAAATGGGAACATCCCTCATTCTAATATCCAAAATCCTTCCATTCTTCATTCCTTATTCATTTTACATTCACAAACAAAACTAAAACTATATTGAGCTCGGTCGGCCACTATTAAGGAGATTCAAGAAGAAGTAAAGCTAGGATTCAAGTAGAAAGCTTAAGCAAATCAATCGAAGGGCGAGTCTCAACCTTCTTAACACCAAGCCAAGGCGAATAATTTGATTTACATCTCACTTTTGATAATGATCTCGGCTACAAGATTTGATCCAAACTATTTTGCAAGTAATATGCCATGTTATGTTTGTTTAAATGGATATATATGCTTATTGATGATTATATGTTTTCATATGGATTTATGATATGTTTAAATTAGAGAACATATTAAATGACATCCAAATTAGTTGCATTTTTGATATATGGTCAAAAACATTATTATAGAAGTGGGTTTGAAGTTTCATAATTTTCTAAGTAATTGTAGATTTATTATGAATTTTCTATAGGAGAAAATAGTTAATATTGGGTTTAAATTATTTAAGACAATTATATAATGATTTTGGGTCTGAAATTTATGTATGTTAGAAAACATATTAAAAGTGAATTATTGTGATTTTTTGGGGATTTTTCCTAAGCATTTTACTATGACTATAAAATTATTTAAGTTAAGGGACTTAAATGTTTTACATATTTTGTTGAGGAGGAGGGCTTATTTGTCAAAATGTTTTTAATTGTAAATTGTGAATTCGGTAGCCTTTTTAGAAAAGAATTTTGATAAAGAGTAAGCCACTGATCATATTTTGAAAAATTAGGCAGGTTAGAAAAAAGGAATTACTTTGAAAGGCAATAAATCAGTTTTGTTTCGAATTACAACTTCGCCACTACCTTAGCTTGTTTCTGTCACCATGCCCAGTTAGACCTTTCGCACCTATTTGAAACCAATGCATATGATATCAAGCAATTGGTATGTAGTGTATTGGAGAAGGACAAAAGGAATGATGGTGTGGAAGACATGCTTCTAAAGGGGTTGAAGCCACTCTAATTAGCTTTCAAATCAATCAACTTACCATTGTTTTAAAAAAGAGGCCTTTGAGCAAGTTGCCGCTTGCCTTTGTTTTAGAAAGGAGCTTTCCAAAGAGTTGCTTCATACATTTTTTAAAAAGAAGCTTTTGAAAGGATAACTGCTTTTGAACCTATTCGATGCCATGCTGCCACATTCATACCTTTCGATTTAGTTAAGGCCGTTATAGTCTTAAAACAATGTATTTGAAAGGGGGTACTTTCGCCTTTTAACTTTGAAGCCGCCTTTTCAATTCTTTCGAAAGGGTCCTATAGCCGCTTTAAAATGGTTTCAGAGGCAATGGTTTCGAAAGGGTGGGTTCCGAAACTATCCTCTTTCTTTTAATTGAGATTAATGCTTTCGAAAGTAATGCTTTCGCCTCTGTTCTTTATGACCCTTTAGTTATATTAAAGGTTAAACCCAATGGTTTCAAAAGGAATAAATTTAAATGTTTTCAAAGTAATGTTTCCGCAAACCCTTACTTGTACCCAATGCTTTCGAAAGGTATGTTATAAGTGTTTTGAGGGGGATGTCCCCAATGCTTTCGAAAGGTACATTTTAAGTGTTCCGAAAGGTTTCTTTTAAGTGTTTTGAAAGGAACGTTTCCAATGCTTTCGAAAGACAAGTTTAAATGGTTTCAAAAGGGGATGTCTAAGGTTTTATATATAATGGTTTCGAAAGGGATGCTTTCAATTATTTTGAAAGGGATTGTTTAAGGTTTTAAGCAAAGGTTTCGAAGGTATTGTTTTTATCTATAGCCTAAAGTTTTCTAAGTAAAAAAGAAGCTTTAACTTATTTGAAAGGATAGATAATCCCATTGATTAGATTCCTTAACATTGTTTTGTGCAAATCATATATCATGGCATAAGTATTTTGAGTAAAGCAAAGAGTATGATTTCCTTGTTTTATAAAGATATGATTTCAAGAGTAAATAATTTGTAAAGATTGTTTACAAGGAAATGAAATTTGAATAGGGTAGTTAACCCTAAGTATATGACTCAGATATTAGAAGACTAGATGGGACTGGTATGGGGTCACACCCTATTCTTTAGCTAATAGTCCCTACCTAATATAAGTCCAAAATTCTAGTGTGTAGGGCTTTGTCACAAGTAAGACTAAAATGATGTTACACACAGAAGGGAATATACAGAGTCAACATAGGTTATTGGTGAGCCCACAAAACCATTAGGATCAGTTGAACCTAGAAGAAGAATGTTAAGGGAAGATAGCCCAGTATTGTGCCTAATAGAAGTTAGAATGTTTATTATGTCTGGTAGGCCCGAGTCAGCCAGTGGTTAATAGTTAGCCTGATAAAACTATAGTGTGGACAAATAGGCCATTGATCACCTGATTTATATACATATATGTTATTGCTATTATTGTTATAATTAGTTTGATTGCAGGATTTTGATTTGCAAATGATATGATTTTAAAAGGATATTAGTGAGGGGAAACCAGTTTCGCTAGGCGACGTGGTCTCACTTAATACCAGAAAACTAAGACGTAATATAATTATTCACACCAAACTTTATGTCTGACTCGAAGTTTATGTTTTCCCTTTAAACTCTCGGGTTCTCAAAATTAATTTTGAGTAGATTAAGAGTTAAGGACTTTTCAGGTTTAGTAGGTTGGACGAATAAGCTTCCGAAGACGTGCAAGAGGCAAAGCTAGCTATGCAAGAGCTACTTAGTATTATTTTTGCTGTGATGTATTTATGACTAATATGTCTATCTAGTACTCTGACCATCTAAGGGGGCATCTTCATATGTCGTTTTGGCGTAATTTTTAATAATTATATTTAACCAAAACCTAGGAACCATTTTGGGATTATGCAATTGAATATGAATATTGTTTTGAAATGTAATCAGAAAAGCTATTTTTGAAATTTGTGTTGATTTTATTTCATATTCTTCATATTCATGTGCTTCTAATATTATGGATATCATTAACATTACCATATTTTGTCACCGGAAGTTAATACTTTTGGTGACTGCAGCATCTGTAGAGTTTAGCTTCGGGCCTCAAAGTAGGGGATGTTACAAATGCGGGTATGGTTGAATAATAGATTTCCTTATGTATGTTTAACACTGACATGGGCACTAAAGATTAAAGGTGTCAGCATTGGTCAGTAACCATTACTATTTAGCTGTTAGTTTATATTAATAGTGCTATGATATACGTTTCTTATTTGTAGGATACCAAATACCAATGATTCGTACTTTGATGGACTTAGGTTTTAAATTTAGCAAAATTGGGGCCCACTGAGGTGCGGGTTGTTACGTCCTCCTACCCACTCAAGGTCAAATAAGTAGCCCCACAGTAACGAAAGATATTACAAGTTCCATCAATTTAATGGTACACCACCTAGTGAGTGCCCTTACCTATAGAATGAGATTGAGCGGCTTATCCGTAAAGGTATACATATGCAACATATTAGGAAATAGTTAGACCTTAGAGCTAAATGATAAAATCTTTCTGCCATGCCTCAACGGCAGACAGAGACAAGTAGCTGCCATCAATATGGAAATTTTATCAATATGCGGTAGCCTGTATGTGTTCTGACCAAGCCCGATATAGGAGGGATCTTAACCATCTAAATCAAACCTATACAGTGGAGCCTATAACAACCCACATCTCAGTGAGACTGAATTTTCGCTAAATCGAAAACCTAAGTCCACCAAAGTACGAATTGTTGGTATTGGTATCCTATAAATGAACAAAAGTATATCAAAGCACTATTGATAAAACTCACAGTATAATAGTAAAGTTTAATAAAACATATAATTATTGACCAAGGCTAATACCTCTGGTATCTAGTAATCTTGTCAGTGCTGAGCATGTATAAGAAATTATGTCCTTCCACCATTCCCGCCTTGTACTGGTACATGTCCCTCTAAGTCTATCCCGTGTGTTGTAATGAGGAGGGGGTTAGAACAATGTTATGGTGACTGGTAAATTACATACTTTATACATAACACTAGTTTACGCCAATTGATTTCCATTGCATGTTATGTCTAGTTTTTAAACTCAGCCATTTTGACTTCATATACATGTACGATATGCCCCACTTACTTGAGGTATACAATAACTACATATATATATATATATATATTTGTATATATATAAGTACCCCTTTTGGACCAGGATACTTTCCCCACTAGTGTCTGTAACTCTGCACCTTGTTAGGATCCATCGTCAATGGAGTATCACGTTCTCGTCGTCGTGCATACCAAGGAACTCCCATGGTGCCTAATAATAACATTACAACTATTTAGCCATATTCTATATCATTTTGAAAGATCCCTATTAAGGATTATATAGCTTGCCTCCTAAAAACAAATAAACTAACAAACAACTATAAGGTGATGTGTGTCCTAAATGTGATCTGCCCTGGTAAGAGGTGTACACCATTTAGGCATAACCCTTGTCTTTCCGCTGACCACTCTGGACTGACGACAGTCTTGACCTATGTAAATAGCTCATACTCCTCAAATATGTGGTACCAACCTCACTGTCATAGCGTCGAGCCTACGCTCATCATTCTATTTAGATTGCCTAATGCAATCATGGAAATTCCCATTTGGTTACGTAACCCCTTAAAAGGTTGAAACAGAGTCTACTTGGCCTTTTGACACTTCGACCAGGGCGAATCATTCTAGTTTGGTATATGGCTTCACCTACACGTGAACGTATAATCCCACGAGTCCAACAGTTTTATATGTCCTACATCAGTATAATGTATACACAACTGCTGGTAGCCCCTTGCAGTGCGCATACTCCTGTTATGTAACACTACTAACTTCGCATTCCAACCCACACTAATGACTAAGTCATTTTTAATTAATCTAATTTTTGACTAGACTCAACAATTCACACTCATAATAAACGCTTTCCTAACACATTGGTATATATTATTATACCATCATTCCCTTCAGGTATCACTAACACAAGTGCATTAGTCAACCGATGCTTCAATTCCTAGAATAACGTCTCACACACCTGCGCCCAAGTAAACTTCTCGCGCTTCCAGGTCAGTCTCTTTATTATCACAGCTATACGATAGAAGTCCTTAATGAATCACCGGTAGTAGCCAGCCAATCCTAAGAAACTTCGTATTTCTGCCATCATCTCAGGTCTCTTCAAGCCATTTACTACGTCAAGCTTTGAAAGATCTACTGCTAACCCTTCTCCCGAGATCACATAAACTAGGAACTTCACTTCCTTTCTCTAAAAATAAAACATAGAAAATTTCGCTTTCAAATTGTGTTGTCTCAACTTCTCCACCACAATCCTCAAGTAAACTGCATGCTCTACCTCATCCTTCGAGTATATTAAGATGTCATCTATGAAAACCAACATATATCTATCCAGCTAGTCTCAAAAATTCTATTCATCAAGTTTACAAAGAACCCTGGTGCATTAGTTAGTCCAAACGGCATTACTAGCCACTCTTATGAACCATACCTTGTTCTAAACATAGTCAGAGGTACGCTTTCCTCCGCAACCATCAATTGATGGACCCATGAAGCCAATTCTAACTGCAAGAACACCTTAGATCCACTCAACCGATCAAATAGATCATCAAGCCTCAGTAAAGTAGATCTATTCTTTACCTTTCTTTCATTCATCTTTCTTTAGTCCATGCACAGTCTTAAAGACCATCAACTGATGGACCCATGAAGCCAATTCTAACTGCAAGAACACCTTAGATCCACTCAACCGATCAAATAGATCATCAAGCCTCAGTAAAGTAGATCTATTCTTTACCTTTCTTTCATTCATCTTTCTTTAGTCCATGCACAGTCTTAAAGACCCATCAGACTTCTTCACAAATACTGCCGTCTCTCCTCAGCGTAAGCTGCTTGGCCTTTGCAAGCTCTTTCCTTCTAACTCTACCAACTGCTTCTTCGGTTCCTCCATCTCCTTCCAAGAAATTCTATTGGGAGGTCGACTGAATGGTTCATTCCCGAGTAGCACATCTATATGAATCTCCACCGCTCTCAGAGATGGTAATCCCGAAACTGGTTCAAATACATCAGGGAACTCCTTCAACACACACTCTGCTTCAAGGTCCTCTTCTTCTGAAGATAAAGCAAACATAATGCTCTGCATTTAGCCCTACACTCCCCCAAGGACATACACATTCTATCTTTGTCGTCTAGGTGACTCAGAGTAATTATTCTTTCAGTGCAGTACACTATGGCACAATACTTATCCAACCAGTCCATCCCTAAATTAACCCAAAAGTCTATGAAGTTTAGCACGTAGGGGTCACACTCAAACTTACAACCTCCCAATTCAATACCTAAGTTAGCACATCTCAAGCCGAGAGTAGAATATCTCCCTATTGGATTTACTACATGTATTGTAATAACCCGTATTTTATCGAATGATCAATAAAATATTATTTTTAAATTCATTAGAGGTCGCATGACTCTGTAACTTTGGAAAATGCCAATCAGTGACATTTCATATCTTTAGACTTTTTCTAGACGATTTTACCACTAAAAACTTGTAACAACTATAAATTTTGATAAAAGCCGAATTAGAATCCGAGACCACTTTCATTGGAAAGATAGGATGGTTTCTCTTCCGTAAAGTGGTCATAACGGCGATTTAGACTCCCTGGTTAGGAGATATGGCTGTTTGAAGATTGACAAATTTTGGAGCAGCTTAGTTGGTAATTAGTGAGTTTGGGGGCAAGCTCACTAACCCATTTTGGGTTTGGAAGCTATATTAAGCTGAACCATCATCCCCAAATTACTTTTACTACTTCTCAAATAGATCTAAGCTCCCATTAACCCATTCTCCACCCAAAACCTTCTCTTTCCTTCTTCAAATCAAGTCTAAATCATAGATTAAGGGTAGGGTAGCAAGGGGATTCACTAGAGATTTTCAAATCTATATTTTTGGAGAAGGTAACTTGGGGCTTGGCTGTTGATTTCAGATTTATGTACAAAACTTGGATTTTGGGGGTTTTGGTGAGAGATTTATCATCTCTCATCTTATTATATATGTATCTATAGGTTTTGACATTTTTTAGACCCATTTTTAAAGTCAAAATCATGTTTTGGGATTGTTTTAAATTGAAATCTGAAGTAAAAACGAATTTGAAATGTTTTAAAGTGTTCTAATCATGTTAACTTGATGTATGATTGTCTTGTTGTGTGTTAGGCTATGTTAGAGAAATATTATAGGATGTTTTGCGATGAATTGTTGTATGTTTGCATATTTGAATGATGTTTGGTGCATATCTTGTGTTTTCTTATATGCTTATATGGTCGAAAATGCTTATTGGAGCGTTCTAGAGGTAGGAATCTTGAAACCGAGCTTCGATGGATAGGCTCGAAGAGGTTAGGAGTTGTATCGATACATACGGAAGGCATACATGTCAAAGGATGGAGCATAATGGTGAATCTATGTGAAATTAGGATTAAGAGATTCGACAATATTTTGATTTGGGGGGATTCTGGTCGGTGCTAGGTGCGGCTTGAAGTGAGGCATGATTTGGCTTGGATCTAGACAGGAATTGCTGTTCGGGGGTGTTAGCTCGGGCTTGACTCCGGTCCGGTGGTGGTGTTGGCTCAGGTCGGACAGGAATTGGTGTTCAGCAGGTGCTTTGGGCTTGGGTTGAGTAAAAGTGGGGATAACTATAGGTCGGCATCGAACAAGAATAGGCGCTCGGGTGCTTCAGGCTCGACTTAGAGAAATGGAGCGGCTACTTCGGGTTTGCTCTATGGTGAATCCGAACAAAGTTTAAAAGTCCAGAGATTTTCATCGTGGCATGGCGATACTTTAGCGATTTCTTCATGGCGTGTTCTGGGGCCCTTGAGGATGATGTAGGGTGAAGTTCGAAACTCCAAACAACTCGGGATGACCGTGGACTTCGTGCGACAACTAGGGGAGCGTTGGCGTAGCACTTTGACTTGACGACGACGACGACGGCGATGACTTTGAAACTTCAACACGATGGCTCTACAACTTGCGATGGGTGTCTAGAGGCATTCCAAAAATGATGAATTAACGATGGGAGTCGTGATGGTGATCCACAAGGGCAAGTTCAACGATGGGAGCTTGCGAGTGGGCGATTGTGTTCTACTGTGAAAATAACCATGATGCAATAATAGTTGAGTTCCATTATGGAGACGCATGCAAAGGGATTGCTGATAACTCGGAGGATTCTAGTGTGCTCGTAAAGAAGGCGTATGTGGGGACACCCACCAGGATTTTCAATTGTTTCCAGATCTTGCGACAGTAGATTACCCTGGGCTTTTGCGATTGTGAGCCCGATTCATAACCTTTTGGAGTGGCATGGATTCAAGCACCAATGAAGTTAGGATTTCGATTGTGTCCTTGGTTTGCGATTGTGCCATATGAGTTATCCTATATCCAACACACACAAGTGATGATGATATTTTTTGTTTGATGCTATGTTTTCCATGGTTGTTTGTCACTCTAGGGTTTTACACAATGTAGGTATTTTCGACCTCATACCTAGACACTGGACATTGTACTTTGACTATAGTACACTTATATGGTTATAATAGTAGAATATCATATATCGACTGTTATGTGCTAACTCTTTGGATGTAGGGACAGGTCAGGTATGGTTCTTCATACCCTATGCCCCTATTTACTATATATGACTTTTATTGTATTTTTAAGATGATGTATCACTCACACCAGACTATTGTCCGACCCGAGATTTTATGCTTTGATTTTTATTATCTCGGGTACTCTTAAATGGGTAGATTAGGGATAATAGGTCTGGATAGTGCATGGAAATATGTGAAGTATAGGAAGGAGGCGCATTTTCATCCATCTATATTTGGAGCTTACTATTGCTTATATTCTACTGTGCAGTACTGTGGAGCAATGCTAGTACTTATATTACAGTAGAGACAGTTGGGAACTTATTTGGAGATTTGGGATATATAAACTCTATTATTTCAGTTTTGTACAATCTGTAAACTTGATGCACTATGATGTTCTTATTTATGGTTCATTTGATTATTTCACTATCTCACTTATTTTACATCTATGTTATTATATTATATTTTGTCCGTGCATCCTAAGATGTTCTACAGGTTTTGTGCTTTGATTTTTGTTGCTTTTCACCCTTAGCTACCATCCTGCACATTTGGGCACCTATAAGGCGTGCTATACAAGTATATCGGGTAGTAGATGTGTAGGGTAGTCCACACATTTGGTATCAGAGCTTAGGTTGAACTGATAACCTAAGTTGATACTTGGATCGATTAGAGATAAGGATGGAGCTATCACCTTAAAATGGATCGAGCGATATATAAGAGAGCGTACTTGTTATGTTTTGGTTTTTGAAACTATATAGTAGTATATATACATAGTGCGTATGTTATATTGCATTCACGGACACCACTTATCCCTTTTAGAGAGACTGATCGTTCTTATTACAACTTGTAAGAATGAGCCGGCTAATGAGGAATGCTGCTAGGAACTCTGTTTTTAGAGTTGAGGAGGGACAAGATCGGGGGCAGCTAAGCCCGACTTGCAGAATATGTACTGAGATGGTGTGGAACATGGTTCAGAATGCCTAAGTTTCTCCTTCTATGGTTGTTGGTGGTGGTGCTCAAGTGCAAGTGCCGAGGGCTGACTTTACCAAACTAAACAAGGATTATTCTACTCTTGGAGGTAACCGTTTCTTGTAATTGAATTAGCCATCGAAGTGCATGATTGATTAGACACCTATGAATGCATCTTTAAGGATATATAATTAGAGGATGTGATGAAGAGGAATATGTCCACTAGACAGCTTCAGAGGAGAGCAACGGGATAGTGGAAAGCCATTAAGATTACTACTCCCAAGGACTAGATTACTTAGGAGCTATTTAAGGCAAGGTTTGAAAAGAAGTATGTACCGACCGGTTAGAATTCGATGCTCTTTCGAAAGTTTGCTGACCTAAGATAGGTGGATATGTTTGTGTTGGAGTATATGGCTGAGTTCAACACACTGTCGAAGTATGGCCTATCTTTTATCTATACTCTGCTCAAGAAGAATGAGAAGTTCATTATGGGCTTGGATAATTATCTTGGACAGAAGCTAGTAGGACATATCAATGAGACCATTAATAGGCTAGTGGAGAAGGCTATTTGGCATGAGAGTATGAATCCTAAACCTAAGTCGGTTGTTGCTTCCAAGAATGAGCAAAAGCTGCAAGCTGGCGGGGGAGGAAAGAGGAAGTGTTACAACAAGAAGAAGAAGCAGTTCTAGAAGAGTGAGCAGAAGAAGGGCAAGTGGGAGCTTACTTGCTATAATTGTGAAGAGAAGGCCATCTTGTTAGAGACTACAAAGTAGAGAGCAAGAAGTGCTACAGCTACAACAAGCTGGAGGAAGGATTGTCAAGAACCACCGAGGAATAAGCAGGTTGTGTCTGCTTATTCTTTGAATGCTGTTCCAGCTTCGTTGAGTGCTCCATCGATGAAGGAGAAGGGGAAGAGCATTGTTATACAAGGTATGCTTTCTATTTTTGATACATATGTACGTGTCTTATTTGATATCGGGGCTTCACATTCCTCCATATCTAGTGATTTAGTAGATAGATTAGGATTGAAACCCAAGATAGTTAACCGATCTTTGATTGTTACAAACCCTTTTGGAGGATCGACTAGCATTTGCATGGTTTGTCGAGACTTAGCCTTATCAAGTCATGGATGTTTATTTACTTGTGATTGCTTTATTTTGAGTTTTGTGGGGTATGGTATTATTTTAGGGATGGACTGGCTGTAGAAGTACAATTAGTAGTGAATTGTAAGAGTCCATTGGTGACGATAGGGATGGATGATGGGATAGGCTGCCTATTACCTGATGACGAGGTGATGTTTAGCTTTCTGTACTCGCTCGAGATCCTACACAATAAGTTATCATCTGTGCCTATAGTGAGGGAGTATCTGGACATATTCAAGGAGGAGGCTGAATTACTACCTCATAGGGAGATAGAGTTTCGTACAGATTTAGTGAACGATGCCAGACGATAGTTATGCCTTTGAGGCTTATAGCACTCAAAGAGCAGAAGGATTTGGAAGTGAAAATGAATGACTTGTTGAGGCGAGGGTTCATTCATAGGAGCATATCTTAGTGGGGTGTGCCTGTAGTATTCGCCACCAAGGCGGATGATTCTTTGAGGTTGTGTGTAGATTATTGTGAGCTGAATAAGGTGACGAAGAAGAACAAGTATCCATTCCTATGTATTGATGACTTATTCGATCAGCTCCATGGTGCTAGGATGTTCTCTCAAGTTGACCATGTGATGGGGTTTCATCAACTGAGAGTGGTGAAGGAGAGTGTGCCTATTACAGTGTTTCGTATACCATCTGCATTCTATGAGTGGTTAGTTATGCCGTTCGGGCTAACCAATGCACCATCATACTTTTTTGATCTTATGAACCGTGTTTTATGGGATCAACTAAATAAGTTTGTACTTGTGTTTGTGGACGATATCCTTGTTTATTTGAGGATGGAGGAAGAACTCAAGTGGCATTTGAGGATTGTGATCGAGGTGTTGAGGAAGCACCGATTGAAGGCAAAGTTTTCAATGTGTCACTTTTGGAGGAGAGAGATATGATTTTTGGGTCACATTAGTTTTGAGTAGGGTATTGCTATAGATCCTGCAAAGTTGGCGGCAGTACAAGACTGGGATCGAACCAAGACCACTACAGA
The DNA here is from genome assembly GCA_030737815.1 of Allium fistulosum. NCBI lineage: Eukaryota > Viridiplantae > Streptophyta > Magnoliopsida > Asparagales > Amaryllidaceae > Allium > Allium fistulosum. The sequence continues at coordinate 718,210,115 of CM060906.1, read as the reverse complement.
CGTGAGAAGTTTCCTTGGACTAGTGGATTACTATAAACGTTTTATACAGGACTTCTCTAAGGTAATAGCATCGTTAACCAACTTGACAAAGAAGAATCAGACTTTTATTTGGGACGCGAGGTGCGAGCATGCATTGTAATCCTAAATGAAAGGTTGATGAGTGCACCGGTGTTGGTCATTCTGAATGGGAATGAGGAGCTGACAGTATACACAGACGCCTATGGTACTGGACTAAGGTGTTGATGTAGAGGGGAAAGGTTGTCGCCTACGCTAGTTGACAACCAAAACCAGACAAGAGAAAGTATCCAACTCAGGATTTGGAGTTTGCGGTGATAGTATTTGCTTTGAAGATATGGAGGCATTATTTTCTTACGGAGAGGTTCGATTTGTACACAGATAACAAGTCATCGAAGTATCTATTCTCCCAGAAGGACCTTATCATATGTCAGCAGCGATGGTTAGAGTTCCTAGCTTCCTATGCTGTTGACATTTCCTATACGCTCGTCAAGGGAAATGTGGTTGTTGATGCATTAAGTAAGAGACATGCTAGCTTGGGAGCAATGTTTCTAGAGTGGAAGTAGTTTGAGTTTATTGTTGGCCATGATTTTAGACCTCGATGTAAGCTAGAGCCGGAAGTGCTGGCTAGCCTAACAATCAGACCTTCCCTGATTGAGTGGATCGATATTAGTTAGAGATGAGATGCTAGACTAACTGAGATCATAGAGTATGGAGCATAGTTTGAGGAGTCGAAGAAGTGTGGGCTCGACCGTGATGGTTGGCTCCCGGAAGGACAGAAGATTGTTTTTTCCCAATGTCGATGGGTTGAGGGATGAGGTGCTAAGTGAGTGCCATCATTGGAGATTAACTATACATCCCGATGGCAAGAAAATGTACCGTGATATAAGATAGACATTTTAGCGGAAAAGGATGAAGAAGGACGTTGGGGCATTCATCTTGAAGTGCATGAACTGTCAGTAGGTAAAGGCAAAGCAGCTGAAGCCGAGTGGTTTGCTGTAATTGCTTGAGGTTCTCAAGTGGAAATGAAAACAAGTTTCGATGGACTTCATGGATGGATTGGCAAGGACCAGAGGAGGGTATGATAGAATTTGGGTCATAGTCGATAGATTGACAAAGAGTGCTCGATTTAGGCCTATCAAGTCTAGTAGAACGACATCTAAATTGGACGAGTTATATGCGAAGTAGGTTGTGCAATTCCATGGTGTGCCGAAGAGCATTGTGAGCAACCAAGACCTTTTGTTCACTAGCCGGTTTTGGAAGAGATTACAAGAGCCTTTGGGGACGGAGCTGTAACTCGGTACAACTTATCACCCACAAACATATGGGTAGACCATGAGGGTGAATCATCTCTTGAAGGATCTCCTGCGAGCTTACATTCCCGATTTTTGTGGCTCATGGGATGATGATTTGCATTTAGTAGATATCACATGAAACAATAGTTATTAGTCCAGCATCGATATGGCACCATTTGAGGCGTTATATGGCTGACCGTGCAATGCTCCTTGTTGGTGGGAAGCAGACAAGAAACTGATACTTGAATGAAAGCTGCTCAGGATAGATAGAAGAGCTATGCAGATAGGTGAATATGTGATTTATAGTTCTCTGTCGGCGATATGGTGTTTGTCAAGATCTCCCCGTTGAAGAATGTTGTTCGATTCAGTACTAAGGGGAAGTTGGCACTGAGATTCGTTAGTCCTTTTCCGATACTTGAGAGGATTGGGAATCTAGCATATAGAGTCGACTTACGCCAAAAGATGGCGGCAATCATAATGCTTTCCACGTGTCTCACTTGCAGAAGTTTGTACACAACTCAATCGTTATAGTTCAGCCGGATCATCTTGATGATATCGAGATTGAACCAGAAGCGTCGAGACCTCGTAGGCCTATTCGTATTATCAAACGCGATATGAATCGGTTTCAGAGGAAGATGGTAGAGTTGGTGAAGGCTTGATGGAGTGAGAGCGAAGGCGATTATACTTGGGAGACCGAGGAGAGCATGATGACCAATTATTTAGAGCTGTTTACTTGGTGGGACTCCTGTTTATCGCATTTACTTTCACTTTCGATATCATATAGGTAGTTTAGTATTTTTCACGCTAGGGTAGACATAAATATCATTTTTGCTTTTGTGTGCATATTTGATGTTTGTTATGTTTGCTCATGTATGATAGACATGCGGGGCAGCTATGCCTGATTTTATCTTATTTGCATTGAGGATTCGAGGGCGAAATTCCTAAAGAAGGGGGGAGAGTGTAATGACCTGTATTTTACGTGTCGGAGGATCGTAAAACATTAATTTTAGGTCGTATAACTCTATAACTTTGGAAAATGCCTATTAGTGACATTTCCTATCTTTAGAATTTTTCTGGATGATTTTACCCCTAAAAACTTGTAAAGGCTATAACTTTTGGTAAAAGCCGAATTAGCATCCAAGACTACTTCAATTTGAAAGATATGATGGTTTCCTTTTCACAAAGAGATTATAATGGAGATTTGGGCTTCTTGACTAGGAGATATGGTTGTTTGAAGATTTACAGTTTTTGGAGCAGGTTAGTTGGTAATTAATGTGTTTGGGAGCAAGCCCACTAACCCATTTCGGGTCTGAATGTTATATTTGGCTGACCATCTTCCTTAGATCACTTTTACCACTTCTCAAATAGATCTAAGTTCTCACTAACCCATTCTCCACCCAAAAACTTCTCTTTCCTCCTCCAAATCAAGTCTAAATCATATATTAAGTGTAGATTAACAAGGGGATTCATTAGAGATCTTCAAATCTACATTTTTGAGGAAGAAAACTTAGGGCTTGGCTATTGATTTTCAGGTTTGCCTCGATTTGCATGCAAAATTTGGATTTTGGAGGTTTGGTGAGTCATTTACATCTCTAACCTTATTATATATGCATTTACAGGGTTTCAACATGTTTGAACCTATTTTTAAAATCAGAATCATGTTTTAGGACCGTTTTTAAGTAAAATCTGAGGCAAAAACTAATTTAAAGTGTTTTAAAGTGTTCTAATCATGTTAACTTGGTGTATGGTTGCTATGATGTTTGTTAGGCTATGTTAGAGACATATTATAGGATGTTTTACCATGAATTATTGTACGTTTGCATGTCTGAATGTTGTTTGGTGCACGTGCGGTGTTTGCTTGTATGCTTATATGGTTGAAAACGCTCGTTGGAGCAAATTAGAGGTAGGGATCGTGAAATTGGACTTCGATGGATAAGCTCGAAGAGATTAGGAGTTGTATCAATGCATAAGGAAGGCATACATGTCAAGGATGGATATGGTGGAATCGATGCAAAATTGGAATTTGGAGACTCGACGGTATTTTGGATAAGGGGAATTCTGGTCGTTGCTTGGCATGACTCGAAGTGCGGCATGATTTGGCGCGGATTCGGACATGAATTGATGTTGGGGGGTGTTGGCTCAGGCTTGACTCCGCTCCGCTGGTAGTGTTGACCTGGGCCAGATAGGAATTGCTATTCATGGGGGTGCTTCGGGCTCGGCTTGGGAAAAAGTGGGGATTACTCCGGGTCGGCACAGAACAAGAAGAGGAGCTCAAGGTGCTTCAGGCTCGACCCAGGGAAATTGAGCGGCTACTTCGGGTCGGCTCTATAGTAAACCAAAACAAAGTTGAGAAGTCAAGATATTTTTATCGTGGCATAGTTATACTTTGGCTATTTCTTCATGGCGTGTACATAGTTTGGATAAGTCAGACGTGTGTTTCTTTTCTTAGTAGTAGGTGTACGGGCGTGGATCCCGAACTTTTGAATAACTTGTAACGAATTTTTGAGATAGTGAATAAAAGTTTTTTTATTAGTCATTACGTGAATTATTACTTCAAAACTGAAGTGATTACTTCCCATTTCATGTACTTGTAATAATTTTCACAAGTCTCGTTAATAATTCATTATCTCCATCTCAAAGCTTCTCCATAGACGTTGTCTTAAGTCGTAAGCAACGCCAAGCCGAATCTGTAACTAACGATTATGTCTTACCGCTAACAATCCGAGTCTCTTCCGTCGATTTGAGATCGGAATTCATGGGATAGGGAACAACCGAGATCCATCCATCCACCCATTGAGTTTTCGAGTTAGCCTGCGGTCCTGGGACTTGGAATTTTTCGTAGGTGGTCAGCCATATTCAAATCGCTCATACTCTAATCCGTGCCCCCAAGACTTGGAGTTTTTGTCCTGGGCAGTCGTGTTTCTGCCCATGGAAGTCGTTTTTCTGTCAAATGATTTATACTCCAGTCCATAGTCAGGGACTTAGAGTACCCTAGTTCGCAGTCGGGGACTTAGAGATTTTGTCGTGGGCAATCGTGTTTCCGCCCGTGGCAGTTGTTTTTTTGCCGAATGGTACTCCAGTCCACAGTTGGGGACTTAGAGTACTCTAGTCCGCAGTGGGGGACTTAGAGATTTTGTCATGGGCAGTCGTTTTTTCCGCCCGTGGTAGTCGGTTTTTCCGCCTGTGGCAGTCGTTTATTCATCATATTAATGGGAACATAATAACTTGTCTTATTACACATTAAAAAGGTCAAATACCAAAGCAAATGTCGAAAGTAACTAGTACTGAAATATAAAAGAAATAGTCTAGGTGAAATAGCACCGTAAATGCTCGCTATTCCAAGATCTTGGAAGTGTTGCGCCATCAACAGTCGCTAGCTTGAAAGTCCCTTCTCCAAGCCTCTGTTCGATGATGTATGGTCCTTCCCATGTCGGGTTCATGTGCGATGGGATTGGGAAAACCCGTTTCAGGACAAGGTCTTCAACTCCAAAGGTTCTCGATTAGACTTTTGTATTATAGTACCGGGAGATTTGATGTCGGTGTGCAGCTGTTCTCAAATCGGCTCCTCGCATTTCTCATCAATAAAGTCCAAAGATTCCAAGAGAAGATCTTGGTTCGTTCTTGGGTCGTAATAAGTCACTCGATGAGAGGGGACTTCGAGTTCCACTGGAATAACTGCTTTTGCTTCATAAGAAAGAGCAAATGGAGTATGGTCAGTCGCAGACTTGTGAGTGGTCCTGTAGGCCCAAAGTGCCGTAGGAAGCTTATCCACCCACTTACCTCTAGCCTTCTCCAAACGCTTTTTCAGAATAAATTTGATAATCTTGTTAACATCTTCGACCTGTCCATTCGCCTAAGGGTAAGTGACCACCTTAAACCTCTTCTCAATACGATACCTTCAAAAAAACTCTTTAAATTTAGCGCTATCAAATTGAGTCCCTTTGTCAGTTACGATATTCCATGGAAGATTGAAATGGCATATGATGTTTCGAACAAAGAAGTTGATAACTTTCTTGGTGGTAATTATGGCTAAAGGCTCTGCCTCAGCCCATTTGGTGAAGTAGTCAACCGCGACAATAGCGTACTTCGCGCCACCTTTGGAGATTAGTAGAGAGTCGATGATGTCGATACCCCACATAGTGAATGGCCACGGACCGACCATTTGTGTGATCTTCATCGACGGGGCTCTTGGCACTTCTGCATATATCTGGCATTTGTTGCATCGTCTAACATAATCAGCAGCATCCCGGTTCATAGTAGGCCAGTAATATCCATAACGGAGTATCTTTTTTGCTACAGTTTGCCCCCCAGTGTGATCGCCACATTCCCCCTCATGGACCTCTTTTAAGACACGCTTTTATCTCATTGTGGGCGATACACCGAGTAAGGGAACGGAAAACCCCTTTCTGTACATAGTTCCTTCCTACATAATATACCGTGAAGCTTTGCGAAGGACTTGTCACTTTTCGTTTCTCTTCTCCGGCAAGTTTCCATGCAACATGTATTCTTTAAATGGAGTCATCCATGATTCCCTCTCGAGCTCCGTTTCCAGTATTTGGTCATCTTCCATCATATCTATACTCAGGGTGTGGAGTGTCTCGACTGGAACCAAGCCCATCTGTTGCACATCACCAGTACTCATGAGCTTTGCCAATGAATCGACTTCTCTATTCCGCTTACACGAGATATGCGAAATGTCATAGTATTCGATATCCGCCAACAGCTCCTAAACTCGGGAAAGATACGGGCCAAGTCGTTATCCCTTAGCCTGATAACTCCCCTTACCTGATAAACCACCAGTTACGAGTCACAAAAGATTTCAAGAGACTTTACTCCGAGCTCCCTAGCGAGTTTTAGCCCGGCAATCAACGCTTCATATTCGGCTTCGTTCTTTGTAGCGGGAAAATCAAGCTTCAGAGCGTAACAAATTGACTGACTCTCAGAGGTTACGAGAACAATCCCAGCTCTGGAACAATGGTTATTAGATGCTCCGTCGGTGTACATCTTCCATCGTACAACAGGGATTACTTCATTCTTTGGGGGCTCATCCTGCATAGTAAACTCCATTATGAAGTCAGCCAATGCTTGTCCTTGAATAGCTCTTTGCGGAAAATATGCAATGTAGAACTGGCTGAGTTCGATATTCCATTTAGGTAAACTTCCAGACGTCTCAGGTCATTGCAGGACCTGTCGCAACGGCTAGTCGGTATACACATTGATTAGATGGGCCTGGAAATACGGGCAAAGCTTGCATGATGCGATCACCAAGCAGTATGTCAGTTTCTCTATTTTCAGGTAGTTTCTTTCTGCCCCCGTTAATCGTTTATTAATGTAGTACACCGGTCTCTGAATTCGGTTCTCCTCACAAATCAAGGCAGAACTTATGGCATGTGGCGATGCAGCTAAGTAAATATACAACTCCTCATAGTCTACCAGCTTTGACAAAATAGGGGGTCTCTCCAAATGATCCACCAAAGCTCGGAATGCGCCTTCACAATCTTACGTCCACTCAAAATTCCTCTTTCCTTTCCTTATCAAATTGAAGAAAGGAATGCATTTATCGGTCGCCCCGGAGATGAACCGACTCAAAGCAGCGACCTTCCCGTTCAAACCCTGCACTTGCTTAATGGTTCTAGGCGCTTGTATACCCCGAATTGTTTGAATCTTTTCCGGATTAACTTCAATTCCTCCAGCGTTGACAATAAAGCCCAAGAACTTCCCCGACACAACACCGAATAAGCACTTCAAAGGATTGATTTTCATGTTATAGAATCGAAGGATATCGAACATCTCCGCTAAGTCTCGAATGTGGTCGTTTGATTGTCGTGACTTCATATCATCCACATAGACTTCCATCGTCCTCCCAATCTAATCCTTAAACATTCGGTTAACCAAACGTTGATAGGTTGCTCCAGCATTCTTTAATCCGAACGGCATCACTACATAGTAGTATAACCCAACATCCATCACAAAACTGGTATGTTCCTGATCTAGGACATGCATCGTGATTTGGTTATACCCCAAGTACGCATCCATAAATGACAACAATTCGTGCCCCGTAGTAGAACCAACTAGCTGACCAATTCAAAGTAGGGGAAAACTATCTTTAGGGAATGCCTTGTTCAAGTTCGAATAGTCAATACACGTTCTTTACTTTCCATTCGCCTTCTTTACCAGCACGGGATTAGATATCCATTCCCCGTCTTTTCTGTTTAAGAGCAACATATCTCTTCGGATCTATGCCCCGTCTTTTCTGTTTCACTGGGACATATTTCGGATTAGTGTTTAATGCATGGCTGGCTATGGCAAGCGAGATCCCACACATGTCAAAATGGGTCCAAGCGAATACGTCCAGATTCGCTCGTAGAAATTCAATAAGTTCTCTCATCATCGAAGGGCTAAGTTTCGATCCAATCTTCAACATCCACGATGGATCGTCATTGTTGACTGTTATATCAATCGTCAGTTCAGTCGGCGCCGCCTTGGTCTCCTTGGGTTCCTCCTCGTCGTCCCATGGATCTATATCTCTATAGAACGGACTGTGGTGCACAAGCCAAGGCTTAGGCGCCATTTGTCAATCTTTAGTAACTTGGATGCGGACAGACTTGTCCACACCCTTCCCCTTCTCTTTTCGTTGGGCCTCTCTTAACTCAACTACATAACTGGCACGTCCAGTCGCCTGATCACCATGCACAACACCTACTCCATTATCGGACAAAAATTTCAAAGTCAGACGCCACAAGGCAAGAGCTACCCGGAATTCAGCCAGGGTCGGATGGCCCAGAAAAACATTGTACGGTTAATCAACATCCAAAACAATGAACGGTAGGATCTGCACCCTCCTACATTCACCTTCCCCCAATTCGACTGGCAATTCTACACAACCAACCGCCTCGGTAACCACACCGTTGAAACCGTGTATACATGCTTTAGATGATTTCAAATCCTTAGCCTCCATCCTTATTTGATCGTACACCTTCTTAAAGCTAATGTTCATAGAGCTTCACAATCAATCAAAATTCTTCTCACCAGCCTCGGGCCAATCATGGGAGAGATAACCATCGGATCAATAGTAGGTGCCTCTACTCTATCGGCATCCTTGCTTCTGAATACTATATCATCCGTCATTGTACGCTGTTGCTTGGCCGGAGTTCCATCCTCCGTATTCGAACAACATTCGAAATCCACATGTCTCATCGAACTAGCATAGCGTTCCATTTCCTGCCAACTCCTGTCCACAGGATGCGACCCACCAACTATCGTGTTTATTACCAACCTTCCACCAGTCCGTTCAGGCTCCTCAGCCTGCACGGAGCCTGCCCTCGATTGGGGTCAGACGTCCCCTGTCTACCGCCCTGTGGATTTTTCACAAACTGCTGCAACTTTTTCTCTCGAATCAATTTCTCAATGGAATCCTGGAGATGCCTACACTCGTCTGTATTGTGCCTATAACATTCATGAAACCGACAGTACTTTCTGGTTTGCTTTTGTGCCACCGTCGATTCTTTCGGACACGGCTTCTTATATTGGAAAGTATTACAAGTGGATAGATAAATGTTCTCCAGGGATGCATTCAAATGTGTCTAACAGTCGTACATAGGAAACTTGGGCCTTGGCCTTCCAGCCTCCCTCTTCCGGTCACGATTCCCTTCTCCACTTTATTTCTGTTGATTCAGCTTGTTCTGAACATTGACCTGTACCTTCTCTGAATCTCGTCAGACTGCTTTATCACGATATTTCTTTGCACTGCTTCCCCACTGGACCCTGAGGCATTACTCTTCCTAGACAACCTGGCTTCCTCCTTTCTCATCAACTGTACCTCCTTTGTATAGAAACGTTCCAGCGTGACTAGCAGTTTTCCAACATGTCTGTCACCGATTTCAGATTTCAAGTCGACCCCTCTCGTCACAGCCACGAGTATCGCATGATCATTTGGGTTACTGACTTCAGTGGCTGCAACATGAAATCTCTACAAATAGTCCTTCAGTGATTCCCCCAGAGCCTGGATTACACTCGATAATGACATCACATCTTTAGGGCGAGTAGCGTGGATCCGGAACTACTCCACAAACCTTTTTGCCATCGAATCTTGAGATTGATCGTGGGGGAAATCTTATGAACCACATTGTGGCAATCGCTGAGAGAGTTATAGGGAAACATCTACATTTGGTGGCATCGTTCACCCTTGCCGAGTCAATCAACCATTCGTACCTCATGATGTGCTGCTTTGGGTCGGTTTCCCTTCATAAGTAGGCATCGTAGGCATTTTAAACCTTCTAGGATATTCCACATGTAAAACACTATCGATAAATGGGGTGTGGCTCATAGAGACTCCCCAATCATCGTTTGTCAAGCCCTGGTTCTCCCTTACCAACTGTCTGACCATTGCGGATAAGTCCGGTGTTTGGATAGGTGGCGCCAAGTGGTGGTCGTGCTCCACCTCGCGTGAATGTTCTGGTCGGTGTCTACGGGTCATTTCGCGCCTCCTTGGCCCATCGTCCTCCTGATGTGCATTATGAGCATTCACTTCATTATCATTTCGGAGAGGTAGTTGGTCAGCATCCAAACGTACTCCAGCGCTTAAGTTCCTAGGTCCAGCATGCGCATGATTCACCATCTGCACTTGAGGAGCTGTCCCTCTTGGTGAGGGATCGATCCCGATCCCTAGGGAGGGATCGACACTGACCCGTCTTGGTAGACCATGTTGGTCTGCCAAGCGTTGCTCCGATGCACCTATTCGTGCTACTTTAAGTCTATGACGCCTACTCCTATGATGTTCATCTGATGAAGTTGAGCTATCTGACGCTGAGTAAGTAGCGAGATCCCTTCTGGCGCTTTGGCGTTGTTGTTGAGCGATCTGGTTCATCAGGTTAGAATTTGTTTGGATTTGCTCGTTTAGCTACCTACGACTTTCCATCAGCTCCCTCATCAAGTCATTGAATTTAGCTCTAGTTATGGGGTCAGCGGGGTTCGGGGCTGCAGCAGGCTCCATATTCACATTAGCATGTTGGTTGCTTGGACCCCCTTGTTAATCGCTGGCAGTTTCGTAGGCATCAACATTCTAGGAAGTAGATTTGGTGCGCCTCACCATTCTGGATTCCTTTGCTTTGATCTTGGTAAATCTGAATAGTATCTACAATCTTTTGAAGATGAACCTGGATCTCCTTCGGGGGATTTCCTCAATCCAGTAGCAACAAAGGTGGTCCTAATAGCGTAAGAATCGTTCTCAGTGAAAGCACCAAAATGTTTGCAGCCAAATTGGCCACAAACACCCTAGAATAGATTTAAGTAGTGGAATAAATGAAGAAATTAAATGAAAACAGAGGAGAGTCACAAAATATCAAAGAAAACACAGTAGAAAGCAAAAACAACAAGATTTGTAGTGGTTCGATGTTGATTGCCTACGTCCACTTTGAATATTCTCTTTATTGCTTCTCAATTCACTTGATTACAATTACAAACAACAAGAAATAGCAAGAGATCAGAAAAGAATGGAGGAAGTTAGTTACAATAATAGTAGAGTTTAACTAACAGCGTAAGAGTCCCTTGAATGGCCCCCATGTGCCTGTATTTATAGAGGAAGACGGCCTCCAATCCGACTCAAACTTCGGCAACATGACCTCCTCCACCATATGGGCCCACCATAGGAAGGGCTACGCCCAACTCTCAATGGATAGGGATCGGTATCGATCCCTCCATGAGTCGAGTTTGGGCTAGCGATCCCTATGGTAGCTCTCTTATGGTCTATAATGATGGTGCTTCAAATATCATAGCGTTTGGACTCGTGGAGATTTAGTTCTTGTCTTATTTTAGTTCAAACCTTAACTTGGTCAAGGTAATGCCGATCCATATTACACGTGTAACGACCCGTAGATTTTTGAACATTTTATTTGTTTTATTAATTATATTTAATTGAAATTGTTAGAAAGTGTAAACGATAAAATTTTGAAATAAAAATTTAATATTTTAAATGCGTCTAGTTAAACATAGCAACTGGTAAATTTTCATCCAAAAATAAGAAAGTTTATTTCGTGTGTAATTTTATTTCAATTTAATCAGTTAGAAATTGATGATAATAAAATGTTTTCCAAACCTGAATATTTTCACATAGAAAAATTCTAATTCATCTTCTGACCAAGACGTCATTTTTCGTTTTTCCAAATTCGGACTTCTTTAGCTCCGTCGATCTTATTTTTCTGCGTTTTGCTGCACTTTCCGCCAGTAGAAAATTCGAAATTTTTAAAATTAAATTGTACCACTAATATCTATATACCGTTTTGATCATCTCGTCGTGCTAATCTCCGTAGCATATTTGTTTCTGTGTTTTGAAGTCTGATAAGTGTCGGAAAAATCGGGAAAACGATCCGTATCGGTACCGTTTAACCTTTTGTTTCTGTCCCTTCGTTTCCTCAGCTCAAATGAATAGTCATAACTGTTTACTAGTTCCAAGATAACTTTTGACTTCTCTTCTCTTACCGTGCAACATAACAGCAATTTTACAAAGTCTATTCATATTCTTTTCTTTCTTAAAACATTTTTCTTCTACCTTTCACGTGCAATATCCCCTGTAACCCAAAACATGAACCGTGGTTTTCATTTTTTTTATGAAAGCAACTTGCAGCTTTTCTTCCCAATTCCATTGCAAATACACCCTCATCTCCATGTCCCCGCTTCTCCACCCAAACCGAACCCACCTTCCTCCTTCACCTGGCCGCAACACCCCATAGCACGCAACCCGAGCTATGCCGAGCATCTCCACCACCGCAACCTCCACGCACAAGTCAGTCCACCTCCTCTCCTTCCACCGAGCTGCAACCACTCCAACCCAAAGCCCATCTCTTCCACGTCTTTGCCCGACCCTCCACTCATGCAAGCCATCGGGCCTACACCTTGTTCCGACGTGATATACCATGGTTCGGCCCCTTTGTCTTCCACTACACCGTCTGCTTCTTCTTCTTTGTATTGGGTTAGTTTATAAATCCTATATATTTGTATTTTTCATTGCAGAAATATTGGGTCTATATATATACTATAAAAGTTATATAAGTATATCATTATACGCACTGTTTTTAAAGATGATTAGTACATGAATTCGTACATGCCTTGCCTTTACGTTTTGAAAGAAATATGTATGATATTGAATGAATATTGCTTTTAAATATTATATATATAAAAGGTTACTTTTATAAAGGTTTAAATTTTGATTTTGTTGAATATTGGTTTAAGATATGGTTTAATATAAATATAAGTGGTATATTAATTCTGTATTACATGTATAAGCATATGTTTGTCCCAGTTTGCAGTATACGTATTATATATATAGTGTTCTATAAGTGGCAGCCCATATATGTTAATATATACAATCTGTACAATATGTTATTTAACTCATGAAATATGCCTATGTATTGTTCCGGGCAAGTACGGTTTTAAAGAAATGTATACTATAAAGTTTATATAGTTTTGATAGTATGTATAGTTCTCGTGTCTGTTTGTATCTACTTTTAAAATATTAAGGTATAAGTATATATGTTTATATTAAAGTTGTATACATTAGATGAATATATATATATATATATATATATATATATATATATATATGATAAAAGCAGTATATAGGTAGAAGCGTAGATATCTTGATATTCAAGGAGCGACTTTCAAATAACAAGATATTAATTTTAGTATAATATATTTACAACATTTATTTTTGTCACAGCACATAAAGATGATATATACATAGGTAAATTATATTGTTTGGAAGTGAGGAACTATATTTTAAGCACTGTAATACATGTGTTTTCCAGATTTGTATATGAGTTTAAAAAAAAAATTAAGTGTAGTTAGTATATGTATATTAATTGCCAGTTTACAATATATATTATGTTGTTGTATAGAGATATTTTTTTTTACACATATTTCTAAATTGTATAATATAAAGTAAAATGTGTTTGCATATTGTTTTGTTGGGTCCATGGTACCTGGTTATTCCATAGATACGTCAGTTATATATATTTTAGACAGGTTTTGATTTTTTTAAACTTATGTGTATGTTATGTTGGGTTATCGATTTATGTTGTAATGATACAATTGTATATATTTAAAGTATTATAATTAAATTTTAGGTACTGATTTAAATATAATACGTATATGTATATATTTTATTTTGTGAACATGTGGGTTTATTTTAGTATATATGTTTTGTTTTAAGACAATGACTTTACAGTACATATATATCTAAAATTTGAAATGTATTGAATTTAGAATATGTTTTATATACGTAAATAGTCTATTTTGAAATAAATATATATATATTTAAAATTTAATAGGTGCTTGAATATAAGATATGTATATAGTTATTTATATATATAAGTTCTCTTACCATTTATCATCATCGATCCAATTTTGATTTGATTTCGTCAAATTCCGTATTTATCAGCTTTGTCCGTCGTGCCTGTTTTCTTCTTCGAATCGTGTCCATCTAGCGTTGCTTTGGGACTCACAGCTCATTTCTTGTAAAATCTATCCAGCCTCAAAAGGTGAGAAATAACTCACGATTAATGTTTTTTTATTTATTAAATTTGATTTCAATTGAAACGACAATTGAAATATGCTGCTGTCAGTTATTTACACTGTTATATATATATGTTATTACCTGCATCAGTTCACCTATGACATCTGACACCATTATCTGTTATATATACAATGATAATCCAGTTTGATTGCTAAATTATTGATTGTTTGATGTTTACATTGGACGTTAAATTGTTAATGTTGTAAGTGATAAATAATATGAAATTGAATTTGACATAGAATGGTTAAATTTGAAATCGATATATGTGTTGAATTTGATTAGATAAAATTTGTATAATATGACCTCTTTTAAATGTTAAATAAATTAACACGTAGAAATAGTGTTAACCACACCTTGAACCATTGAATGAATGTTGTAAAATTTATGTAGTTTGAAATTGAACAATAAATATCAAGTGAAGAATCGTATAAATATTAGTGTAATAATCTTTAATCTACATAAAATGATAGTGTAGATTCTAGAAATAATTATATTAATTTACACAAATAACAATGTGAATTAATACGATTATTTCGGGATTATTTGAATCAATTATTGGATTGTTATTGATTGTTGTTATTGCTTGTTTATTTACTTTGACACCATCCCAGTTATCACACTGCAAGTTCCCTTTGCTATGCTTTGATTTTAAATTGAATTGGAATCGGGTTGAAATGATAAATACCCAAATTAATTGACCTAGGATAGAGAATTAAATAAACCCGATTGGTCAATAATTTGATTTAAAAATAAAATAAAGTTTTTATTTGAATAAATAATAAGGTTTTGAAATGAAGTTGGAATTTGAATTTTTATGAAAGAAAAATGTTAATATGTAATAATTCGAAACAAAATATTAACATAGTAGTTGTTGAAACGTGGTTTTAAATTTAATGTAAATTTAGTTTGGAATTATTTAATAATTGAGTTTTGAAATTATTTGATGATTAATTTTTGAAATTATTTAATAATTAAATAAGATTGAATTATTTAATAATTAAATGAAATTGAATTCTTGATAAGAGAAATTGAACTTCTTTAATAAGTGAAATTGAGTTATGTAATAATTAAGTTTGGAAATTTTGTTTAAATTAAATAAGTAAATAAGTGAAATTGATTTTCTTTAACAAGAAATAAAATATGATTTATGTGTTGAAATAAATATAAGACTTGTAATTTAAAAATTTGATTTGACGAATCTAATTTAATTAAATTTGTATGTTTTGATAAAATGGAGTTGAACTTAAGAAATTGATTTAATAAATTGGAAATTAAATAGAAGTTGTTTTGAATGATAATTAACTTAACGAATATTGAGTGAAATCGATAAATGAGTTTAAATTGATTTGAACGTTAAATTAAATTTTATTTCGGAATGAAACTTATATTCGAACTTGAACCAATATTTGAATTGTTTCAAATAAAAATTGAAATTGAATGATAAGAATTTTGAAATGATAATTTGGAAGTTTTGAAACGTAAATTTTGGAAATTGATACAGAAAGACAAATGAAATGTTGATTTATATATTCTAATTGAAATTGAAATTGATCTGTGTTATCCCGCTTTTTGGTCAAAGCCGGAATATCAAACAAATCGACAGGAAAGGATGGATATCAGGATTGGAAGTCGATTGGAAACAAGGCTGCGATGGATGTCGTCAAAATTTGGCCGAGCTCCGATCAGGACGGAACCGATTGGAGATGATGATGAGGACTAGGAGAGGCTACGTTTCAAATTTCAGGTTAATCAGAGTTTGTACGGAGGAGATACGATCGATACAAGGTAGGAAGGATATACAGTTCGAATCCATCAAAGAGTTGAGGTGATGGCAGTTTCGAATCCATCTGGTTCGCATCCATCGGGATTGCCATACTTTGAATCGATCATTCTCATCACGCTCGACTCCATCAAGTTCGACTGAATCTACTTCGTACCCTTCGGTGAACACTCTCTCAAATCCACAAAGGCTGGTCACTTCGTATCCATCTGGGACTGTTACTTCGAATCCATGCAATTAAAGGTGCTTCGAATCCATAGCCTTCGGATCCCCAGGATGAGACAACTCCGAATCGATCCACAGCAGCACGTCTTGATCGATTCGAACCAGCACCAGTTCCATCGATTCGAAGGAAGCAAACCTTCGAATCCAACGTATCGAGTCCACCAGGTAAGCGCGGCTAAAACCAAGGATTCGACCCGGTCAACTCGGAGAAAAAGGAGGATCGACTCGAAGATTGTGCGCCACATC
Organism: Allium fistulosum; assembly: GCA_030737815.1. Classification (NCBI taxonomy): domain Eukaryota; kingdom Viridiplantae; phylum Streptophyta; class Magnoliopsida; order Asparagales; family Amaryllidaceae; genus Allium; species Allium fistulosum. Next base: position 718,193,986 of record CM060906.1, on the reverse strand, counting down.
ACCGCGAGCACGTGTGCCATGATCGATTCGACCTAATCGATTCGAAGGAAGATCGATTCGAAGGGAGCTTATCAACCAGAAAAATGATCTTGAATCGATCATATCTTGAGATCTATAAGTCCAAATGTTGAAATTTTCAGAGATGCTTACATACACATTGAAGAATGTTCTCACCAAATTTCAGCTCGATTGGACGATTTCTTGATCGATTCGAACATAGCTTCGAATCGATCCTAAAGTGGGCCCGGATTTCCAGAAAGCGAGCATGTGGGCCCCCTGATGTACTGGAACTGGTCTCCCTTCAGTTTAGGCGAAATATCAGCCTCCTACACCTATAAATAGAGCCCCTGGTCATTCAAAAAAGGGGTCAGACAATTTTGAGAGCTAAAGAGCGCCCAGACTCTGCCAGATTTACTCAGAATCACCATTGCTGCCTTAGATTCAGACTTAGCTCAGAAAATCAGTTGTACTACATTACAAGAAACTGTAATCTTCAAACATTGAGTAATAAAATCATAAAAACCTTGAAGTGGACGTAGGCCGGAGATAGCCGAACCACTATAAATCTTGTGTCACTGTTCATTATTTCTGGATTGCTATTTGTTATTTGCTTAGATCCGTGATTTATGTGTGAATATTGTTGATTTATATTCATATGCTGGTGCTTTCACAACACTTGGGGTTTGTGACCATTTTTGGCGCAAACACTTTGGTTCTTTCACTGAGAAGGACTAGCACCCGCTACATCGGATTGAAGTTTAGATTTGAAAGTTTGAAGGATTCAGTTTGACTCGGCAATGACTCGACAAACAAGACAAAGAGCTGAGAGAAGCCAACAGGGAGGAAGTCAAGAGGCATCCTCCGGAGCTGGAGAAGGACAAGCTCCGATTTACATTACCAGAGACGAAATGGAAGCTACGGCAAATTCATTGCATGAGAGGTTGCTGAAGAGTCAACAGGATATGATGCAGACTTTCTTCGAGCAGATGAGAGCCGCAGGAACACAGAACCTTGGACCAACTATAGCGACTGCAAATGTGGAACAAGGAACTAGGGTTGCAGAACCCAATGGAGGACAGAATACAAAACCGAAAGGCAATCAACAAGGGCTTGGGGGCAGGCCCACATGATCCAATGCAGAAGGACCTTTGGAAGGAGTTCAGCAGGCTAGAGCCAACGTTGCAGCTAATGAGCCACATGAAGAATATGTGCCGGAGTTCCCTCGGGAGCATGGGGGGCAACATCTAACAGGCAATGCTGGATTAATGGAAATCATTAGGAAGACTATGCGTGGAGGTTCGACCAATAGAGACTTGTAAGGGGTGAACAGGAGTCCGTTCGCTCGGGAAATCAGGATAGCTCAGAATCCACCTAAGTTCAAGTTACCTAGCGTGTAAGTATATAATGGAAAGGCTGACCCGACTGATCACTTGATGAGATACACTAGACACATGGAAGTGCTGGGGGCATCGGAGGAAGTGATGGCCAGGTGTTTCCCTTTATACTTGACAGACCTAGCGGCAATGTGGTTTAGGCAGCTGGAAGAAGGATCTATCAGGACTTGGAGGGAACTGGTGGATAGGTTTTTGGGACAGTTTCGGGTTCATATCAAAAGACCTAAGAACGTGATGACGTTAACATCGGTAAAGCAAAGAACGGATGAATCGCTTAGAGCATTTTTAACTCGATTTAATGCGGCGGTTGCTTCGGTGGATCGGCCGGATCCATCGATGGTTTTGATGGCGGCAGTATCGGGAGTTAGAGAGGATTCAGATTTTAAGGTATCTTTAGTACGAGACCCACCACTGGATCTTGGGGAATTCTTCCATGAAGCTGAAAGGTTCCTTCGGCAAGAAGACGCATGTACTGATTTAAAGTTAAAGGAGGTGAATGTGACTGGGGGTGGAGGACCATCCAACGGAAGCTCGGATAAAGACAAAGGAAAAAGGAAGCTAGACGACGATTCAGGAAAAGCCGGGAAGCGATGGAAGGATCCAAAGTTTTCCACATACACAGGATTGAACGAGACGCAGGAGCGGATATACATGGAAACCCGGAATCGCCTTTCTTACCGAAGGCCAGCTAGGAGAGAACCTTCTGAATGAGAAAGGGCATCAGGAAAGCACTGTCTCTTCCATGATTTGGATGGACACGATACCAACAGCTGCAGGCACCTAAAGGACATAATTGAGGAGCATGTGAGGAATGGACAATTGACGCAGTATGTTGGGGCTCGGAATGCAGCGGTGGAGCAGGAGCAACCACCGCCCACCTCAAGCCATGATGGCATGAGGCCCAGGAATGATGGTCGATTGGTTATCCATTGACCAAGATATTATGAAATAAATAACAAACCATTGGCGAGCAACCAAGTCATTTACACATGTATGGGGACGGAGATAGCCCCTAGGCATGCTCTGAATGATGATAAACCGCAAAGCCATGGTTTGCCAAATCTGTCTTTTGTTTTTGATTAGACACTTGGTTTTCTGGTTTGGTTTTGGAGTTTGGATTGAACTCCTGGTTTTTGTTTGCTTTCTGTTTTGGATTTTCGTTCGGATGACTGGTTTTTGTTTTGGGTTTTCTGTTTTGGATGTTGGTTTGGATTTCTGATTTTCGGATTTGATTTGGATTGGATTTTGATTGGATTCTTTTTAGTTTTTGATAAACGGTCGTCGAGTATGGACTATGCTCGACGAGGGTCCGGAGAGACCAGGGTTTGGCCTAGGATTTAGGCCCTATATTATCGGTTATCATTTCAGGTCGTTGAGTATGGACTATGCTCAACAAGGGTCCGGGGCGACCAGGATTCGGCTTAGGACTTAAGCCACGGCATTACTTACGTCCAGGGACACTGAACCACGGTCGTTAGGTGTGGATTGCGCTTGGCAAGAACCTGGAGAGGTTAGCTCAACGTCCAAGGACACTGGACCACGGTCGTCAGGTGTGGATTGCGCTTGGCAAGAACCTGGAGAGGTCAGCTCAACGTCCAGGGACACTGGACCATGGTCGTCAGGTGTGGATTGCGCTTGGCAAGAGCCCAGAGAGGTTATGGATTTGGATATCGACCCGGAGAGGTCTGTGATTCGGTTGTTGGATAAGGATGGACTAATAACTCAGTCTTCGAGTTCGGATGGGCATGGTATTTGCTATGGACCTTGGATATCGGATTTGGAAACTATTCAAAACACGCCTTCTTATCATAAGGCATGTTTTGGGGGGCAAATGTTATCCTGCTTTTTGGTCAAAGCCGGAATATCAAACAAATCGACAGGAAAGGATGGATATCAGGATTGGAAGTCGATTGGAAACAAGGCTGCGATGGATGTCGTCAAAATTTGGCCGAGCTCCGATCAGGACGGAATCGATTGGATATGATGATGAGGACTAGGAGAGGCTACGTTTCAAATTTCAGGTTAATCAGAGTTTGTACGGAGGAGATACGATCGATACAAGGTAGGAAGGATATACAGTTCGAATCCATCAAAGAGTTGAGGTGATGGCAGTTTCGAATCCATCTGGTTCGCATCCATCGGGATTGACATACTTTGAATCGATCATTCTCATCACGCTCGACTCCATCAAGTTCGACTGAATCTACTTCGTACCCTTCGGTGAACACTCTCTCGAATCCACAAAGGCTGGTCACTTCGTATCCATCTGGGACTGTTACTTCGAATCCATGCAATTAAAGGTGCTTCGAATCCATAGCCTTCGGATCCCCAGGATGAGACAACTCCGAATCGATCCACAGCAGCACGTCTTGATCGATTCGAACCAGCACCAGTTCCATCGATTCGAAGGAAGCAAACCTTCGAATCCAACGTATCGAGTCCACCAGGTAAGCGCGGCTAAAACCAAGGATTCGACTCGGTCAACTCGGAGAAAAAGGAGGATCGACTCGAAGATTGCGCGCCACATCACCGCGAGCGCGCGTGCCATGATCGATTCGACCTAATCGATTCGAAGGAAGATCGATTCGAAGGGAGCTTATCAACCAGAAACATGATCTCGAATCGATCATATCTTGAGATCTATAAGTCCAAATGTTATGAAATTTTCAGAGATGCTTACATACACATTGAAGAATGTTCTCACCAAATTTCAGCTCGATTGGACGATTTCTTGATCGATTCGAACATAGCTTCGAATCGATCCCAACGTGGGCCCGGATTTCCAGAAAGCGGGCATGTGGGCCCCCTGACGTACTGGAACTGGTCTCCCTTCAGTTTAAGCGAAATATCAGCCTCCTACACCTATAAATAGAGCCCCTGGTCATTCAGAAAAGGGGTCAGACAATTTTGAGAGCTAAAGAGCGCCCAGACTCTGCCAGATTTACTCAGAATCACCATTGCTGCCTTAGATTCAGACTTAGCTCAGAAAATCAGTTGTACTACATTACAAGAAACTGTAATCTTCAAACATCGAGTAATAAAATCATAAAAACCTTGAAGTGGACGTAGGCCGGAGATAGCCGAACCACTATAAATCTTGTGTCACTGTTCATTATTTCTGGATTGCTATTTGTTATTTGCTTAGATCCGTGATTTGTGTGTGAATATTGTTGATTTATATTCATACGCTGGTGCTTTCACAACACTTGGGATTTGTGACCATTTTTGGCGCAAACAATCTGGTTTTTGAAATTTATTAAACGACCAATCGGTGTAATAATTACGAAAGTTATTAAAGAGACCGGAATTGGTTCTGGACATACTCTCTGTCTAAACCGAAAACCACTTTAATAACTATACGTGGAGTGTGATCCAGAATGAAGTGGTTGGAATGATGTACGTGATGACTGAAGAAAGAGAATGATAATGGATAGCCTTGACACTTGTGTCAAATTGGAAATGACTAAAACATGAGCTGTGCCGGGCCAAATGGGGTTAGCCACCTCAGCGAACACACTTCTTCGAAACTACTCATTACTTGTTGTCGATTGGTGCACCCTTGGCTTGGGAAAATGAAGGGGGGACAAGGGAACATGAGGAATATGGGAGGGAGCATGCAAGGTGAGGTGGAAATATTTTAGGGGAGGTTATGTACTAGGGGCTAGTTTAGTAATTTGATTTATGCACTTGTATATATACAAATTTCATAACTCTTATTACCATTTTTCTCATTTCATTTCTACTTTCTAGAACTCCTCCAAGCTTCCATGAGCTCTCTATTGGCTTCAATGAATTATAAAGTTTGAAATATTAGATTTTATCACTTTTAAAACTTTTAAATCTTTGTTTTAAGTCTCTCCTTCCACTTTTATATCTCCTCCTTGCCAAATCAAGTCCCCACACACCTCCACCTCCTCTAGGCCAAGCACTTCCACCCCTAGGCCAAATAATTTTCACCAAAAAACTTCCAAAGGCGACACTTTTCCAAGCTAGAAGCAATAATGTAGGTTGTTTAGAGTTATAGATAAAGCTAACTTGATTTAGTCCACTTTTAGTGAGTAAAGCTCACTTCTTTATTCAAAGTTATTAACTTTGTAAATGATGTATATTTGTTAGTTAAAAATGGTGCATTTTATGTAGTTATGATGTTGAATTGGTTATGCATAAGTATGCTTGGAAATGATTTTGATTTGGTTATATATAAGTATGCTTGTATGTGGTGTTCTATAAACTTGAAATCAAAAGTTAAGTGAAGTTAATTAGTAACATATGACCTTGCTTATGTATGTGATTATGTTATATATGTGTTAGTGTTGTTACTTGTAATGTGCTAAGTTAAGAAATTTAGCACTAGGTTCGTGCTTGAACCCAACATTGAAATCCCTTTCTTTTCAAACTTATGGTTTTGTCGAGAAAGTATATAAATTTTTTAATTTTAAGTTTTGTTCTCCAAAAAGGGCTTATTAAAAGTTATAAAGTAAGGTTTAAGTAAAAAAGAAAAGTTTTTAAAAGCTTTTGGAATGTTAAACTAAGTTTAAAATTATGGGTCGTATAGCGATGGTCGCTATAAGTGTAGTTCGTGAAAACAAACTCTTTTCAAAATCTAAAAATGTTTTCACTTAGAAATCTTTTCATAAAATGTTTTAAAACTTGTATTAAGTAATTAAAAAGGTAATTATTATTTATTTATTTATTTAATAAATGATTAATAGTACTTAATCATTAGTTAATAAAGGTAATTAATACTTTAGTGTTAACTAATTAAGTTAATTTTAATTATTTAATTAATTAATGTTAATTATTATTTAATTAATAATTAAGGGTTAATTATTTAATAAAGATTAATTATTATTTAATTATTTGTTAAAGGGGTTTAATTACTTATCAATAACTTATTAATTAATTAAATTTAATTAAGATGTTAATTAGGAATTAAATAAGATTTAATTTTTATTTAATAAAAGTTTAATTTATTATTTAATTAATAAATAAGGGCTTTTAATTTAAAAATCGTTTTGTTTCAAAAATATTGGTTTTGTTTTATGACTGTCTTTCTTTTTCAAAAATATTTCAAATCAAGGGATTTCTTTGTCGATTACCCTTAAGTAACCTCAAACAAATATGAAACCAATGTTAATGTCGTGACACATTTATGGGAAATAAGTCAACTCATAGTTAGCATTAAAAGCCGATGAGTAGGCCGATCCTCTACCTTTGAGATCTAGAATTTATTTCTAGGCGAGGGATAGAGTAAGGCCGAAATATCGAAAACGTGATATATATGGGAGGGTTAATTCCTATCAATGGGTTATGCCTAAATTAAGTGTATGGTTATCCATATGCGAACTCTGTATAATTACCCTAAGTAGCGGATTGTTCGCTATTTATAACTTGACCTTTTTTTAACTTAGGAAGTATGTTGTGTATATTAGAGTACCCCGGTAAGGACACGAATACTGGTTACATGCTTCCAAAAAAACCATAATTGAGTTAGCTGGGAATTATCGCATAGTTTGGGGACACCATTTTCAGATAAATATGATTTATCTGAACCACTCCATACTAATAACTTTCGTGATAGATCATTATTAATTATCTTATGGAACTATTCTTCTTGAGGGTGATTTTAAAATGGAAGATAGTAGTTGTTGAATGTTTGTTTGATCTCAGAACAACTTGAATGGATGAATTCTATCATTGCATTGGGTGCTTAGAGGGCAATGTTAGCATTACAAGATGGTCTGCTAGGAGGAAACGTAAAAGCCTAACCTCAAGCCTCACAAGCGGTAAATGAATAAAGCAAGGATGTGTGGCAGAGCTATGTTGGTCGCTTCCATTTGGGTATGATCATCACCTAATCTAGAGTGATATCTACGGTTTATATATGCTTCAGCATCCCTTTTATTGGTTTTGATCACAACCAAGGGGTGATCATATTCGGCGTTATCTAGTAAGGGGTATGGCCGGTCCTGAGTAGGAGAGGTGCAACGTGTTGTAGCCTCCCGTACATTTTATATAGAGGTGCACATATTCGGTGGGTAGACCCTTACCCTTTCATAGTTGGAATCCATTTTCCAATACTAGCCATCGGACTTGATTGTATACCTATTATGTTGAAATTTAATTAATGAAACAATTTTGGCTATGATTCCATACTTACTTTAAACCTAGACATTATGATAATATCAGAGGATTTTATATAGAAATGTTTTAGTTATCGTAAAGTAAAAACCTATCCGTGTTTATGTGTGGCGTGGTCTTACGAGATACCTTTGGTTTAAAGGTTTTTATAAAGTTAAACTTATGCTTAGCAGAATAAATTACCACTCTTCTTAACAAATGTCATTGGGTTTCATATTTAATGAAGTTACTTAAAGGTGAGTGACAAAGAAATCTCTTGGATTTTAAAAAAACATTCTTTAAAAGAAAGTTAATTTAAAAAAAACCGTTTTAAAAAAAAAGTTGTTTAAAATTTCAAAACATTTATTTAAAAATAAAATAAAATTTAAACACTTTATTTAAAAATAATTAAACTTTGATTAATAATCAAACCATAATTAACTTTTAAATCAATAATGAAATAATATCTAATCTTTAAATAAATATTTAAACCATAACTAATCTCTAATTAATTATTAAATAATAATTTAAACCTTCATTAATAATTAAATTAATCTCAATCAAGTCTTAATTAATCTTACTTAATGAGTAATTAATTAAATATCAAAACCCTTTTATAAATGGAATGATAGCATTTATCCATACATGGTGTAAGAAATTTAAATGTCCGTAGAAAAGAACCGGTTGTGAGACATTTCCAAATTTCATGAGTAACATGTCCAAAAATCAGTTGGAAGATGATCCATTTTCAAGTTTGATTTTTGTGAATTCGATGATAATCCGAAGTCCCTCCACCTTTCAAGGCTGAGCTCCACCACCCTTGGGCTGTGTGCGCCATACCTTGGCCAAACCCACTTAAGGCCTTAAGGCCACTAAATCTTCATTTTCAAAGCATATAACATGGATCTAGATTTTATTCTAGTTCTAGTGGAAGTTTGGATGGTTTTGGTGATTAAACTTTTGTTTTAAATTAAAAGTTTTTATCTTTATTATGTCAGATAAATTTGTGTGTGATATGTGTTTGAATTGTTGGATTATTGGGTGATTGGTTATATATGTATGTTGTTGTATGTGATTGGAAGTTAGACTTGAAATGAAGTCTAAATATAAGTGTTGGTTGTAAAGTTGTGAACTTTGTTTATGGATATGATGTTGAATGTATAAACGATGGATATGGAATTGTAGGTTATGAAAGTTGACAATTTTGCTATGTTAAATAGGACTTGAGATCCTTTGGAAAAATGGTGTTTTATTAATTTTATTTACTAAAACTTTTCAAAGTTTTAATGGTGTTTTAGTTATCCAAAATCTTTTACTTATGTTTTAAAAGTGAATCAAAGTTAGGGAAAAGTAGTTAGAAAAGGGAACTTGGAAATTTACTCTAAAGTAATTGCATCCATAGCGATAATCGCTATAGAGGCAGTTCGGAAAAATTAACGTTTATAAAATAAAAAGTGTTTTAACTTAATTATTTTTGAAATCTTTTTCAAAGACATTAATCAAAACTATAAAATTTAATTAAGTATGAGTTAATAATAAATTAATTAATTTAAGATAATTAGGAGGAATTAGGAATTAAATAAGTAATTAGTACTTAAGTGTAATCAAGTAAGTTAATTTTAATTAGTTAATTTAATTAAAGATAACTAATTATTTATTTATAAAAGGGTTTAATTTTTAATTAATTACTAATTAAGTTTAATTTAAGTTAAGATTTAATTAAAACTTAATTATGACTTAATTATTTTAAATAAAGGTTTAATTTATTATTTAAGTTTTAATTAAGGAATATTTAATTAATTAATTGAGATTAATTAAAGTTTAAATTATTATCTAATAATTAATCAAAGATTAATTAGGTTTAATTATTTATTTAATAGTTAATTATTGTTTAATTATTAATTATAGTTTAATTATTTTAAATAAAAAGTTTAAATGTTATTTAATTATTAAATAAAGTTTTAAAAGTTTAGACCATCTTATTTTTAAAAGCTAGTTTTGTTTCAAGAAGCAACTTTCTTTTAAAGGAAGATTTTAATCCAAGGGATTTCTTTATTGACTATCCTTAAGTAAACCCAATTGAATATGAAACCCAATGACATTTGTTTCACAAAATAAATCATTGTTCTACTAATTAACTTATATTTGAATATGTTTGCTAGAATAAATCACCGTTCTACCATAGTTCACCAAGTAGATTATGTTGACATCTATTAGGCAAAATAAAAACCCATTCTTTCATTATATTAACTTACACATGTGTTTATCAAAACA